>JAYJMM010000036.1:0-600000 GCA_037349105.1 Limnomonas spitsbergensis
AAACCTAAACCCTAAACCCTAAACCCTAAACCCTAAACCCTAAACCCTAAACCCTAAACCCTAAACCCTAAACCCTAAACCCTAAACCCTAAACCCTAAACCCTAAACCCTAAAACCTAAACCCTGCCATATGTGAAAGCGCAGTATGGGAAGGGCACGTGGGGCCACATGTAGATGGCCCCCTCCCTTTTGACACATCCACATGGCCCAAAATGACTGGCAACACACATCCCATCCTAGCAGGGGCAAAGCTAGTTGAGGTGATGGCCAAGATCAAACATGGGGATGTTGAGGAGATGGCCATTGAGGCAGGGGTGGAGGACTTGCCAGAAAGGGTGCTGGAATACTGGCCAGATAAGGTGTGGATCGTGGCAGAGAGCCAGCAGCTCAAGAGCAACATAGGGGACAACATGTCAAGGGTACACACACCATGGCCTGTGGAAACCTTGAAGGAGGAAGCACAAGAGAGGGGTGAAAGTCAGGTGGATGACCTCATCAACAAGCTCAGGCGGTACATCAATATGGACCATGCTGAGGACGTGCCAGGTTGCATGATGGCAATCTGGTTGGGAACTGATACAGTCATCCTTTCACAAGAGGTGTTGAGTCTCACAGGGGGGGCTGGGGGGGGGGGAGGAACATGGGCCAATAAGATCACTTCAGATGGACATTGATGCCAACCAAAGGAAAAGCTATGTCAGCACTGTCCTCAAGCCATGCAAGGCTACAACTGGGCCACATTGGGGAGGGTATGGATTCCTGGCTTACCAGGGCCATGGGGTGGGAATGAGTGGGAAGGCCATGGAGCAAGGGGAGCTTGAGGCCTACATAAGGCAAACAGGCATACACACACTTCAGGAGGAGGAGGAGGGGCCAAACATCAGTGGGGAAGGCTTGGCAGAAGGCATCATTGGGCTCACTGAATTCACATTACAGTCAGCTAGGGAGCAGGGGAAGACGTTGGCCCTGGTGGCTTGTGCTGAGTATGATAAGAAAGCAATACAGTTCCAGTCATACTCTGGTAGCCCTGCCCATTTGACAAAGGACAGGGTGGCTCAAAAAGATGTGGACGACTTGGAGGAGAAGGCCAATGCATACATGGGGGGGGCACAGACTCTCAGGGCAAAGGCAATCTTCAATGAAGCATTGGAGGTCGTGTGCAACAAGGCCTTGTCTCCACTAGACACAGCACACAAGGGAGGAGGGACTCCCAACAGGATGGAGTGGGGATTCCAGATTCATTTCACAAGGGGGGAACAGATACCTGGTGCACTGCTGGATGTGCTCACAGAGGTGAATGCAAGGATCCTACTCCTGGACAAGGGGGCTCACATGGCCATAGTGCCAGTCAAGTCTTGGCAAAGAGTGGTGTACAAGTGGGTGGATCAGTGGAAAGGCTTGGTCAAGGCAAGAGTGTTCAGCACAGTGTCAATTGAGGCCTCAGTGCTCAGAGGGATGCTTTCCATGGTCTTTGCCACAAACTTCATGTATGACTCAGGCAGCCAAGGCTCATCGAATCTGCTGGGAAAGACAGAGGTGGGCAAGGACATCAGGAGGGCCATCAAGACACATGGCTTCCCACGAATTGGCAAGGCTATGCTAGAAACAATGATGCCAGGGCAAGAGGGGACCAGTGAACTTGGAATGCCAGGTCAGCAAGCCAGGGTGGATTCCCTGAAGAGTGCCCTGAGGTCAACCATGAGAAAGGTGGAGGAGAAGGAGAGTGTGACCACCCAGGACTTCATGAAGACAATCAGCATGGTGTTCTCACCAATTCATGGTTGGGGGAAAGAATTGTTCATGCCCATCAGCTTGGACCAGTGCAAGGCATTGCTGGGGCCTATCCTCAAGCTGTACCCTGTGGAGGCCATGGCCAAAAGCTCCCTCTCAATTGAGATGGATGTGAACTTCACATGGCAGGAGGCTGGGGGGAACAAGACACCCTTGCCCATCACAGCAACACTGCAGGGGGGGAGGATGATGCACAGGAATCCAGCATGTGAACCCCAAGAGAGTCTCAGGGCCTTGAAAGGAAAGTACCAGGAATCAGACACCACCTGGAAAACTCGAATAAACATCAAGGGGAGCATGTCAAACATGTGGAAGCAGTTCCTGGGAAAGGACAGGGCATCTTACTTCAAGGCCTTCCAGGGTGATGCACAGAGGGACACCCCATGTGCCATGGACAGCACACTCAATGCCACCACTCTGCAAAATGTGGTGGACAGCATCATGACCAAGGTCATCAGCCCAATGCCATCAGCCAACAACCTCCACAGGCTCACCTCAGCTGAGCTCATGCTCAAGGTGCTCTTCCACCACTCCTACTTGCCCATTTGCAATGGTGATGAGGAGGTAGCTAAGAAGACCATGGCAGGCCATATCCTCCTGGTCATGTCTGGGACTACCATGTTCCCAAAGGTGGCTGTCAAAACAAACAAGATCACCTTCAGCTTCCTCAAGGACACCCCAGGGCACACAGGCATCCCAACAGAGGACCCAGAAGGCTACCCAGACCCCATGGTGGCCAACGTTATGGAGGCACTCAAGGTCAGCCACTTTGCTGGTGCCACACCAGCAAGAATCATCCTCAGACACCAGCAGATGATGGATGAGGTCAGTGGCAAGATCAACCTCCTGGTCAATGTGGTGGTGGCTGCTCTGGAGATGAGGTACCCCCTTACCACCATCATGAGGAGGACAGATCATGGCCCTGGCATGGGCCCTGGCACTTCTGCTGGGAACCAAGATGATGAGGGAGGAAACACATCTGGTGATGAGGAGGAGGATGACCCTGAGTTTGGGGGCTTCTATGACTTCTCCCAAGGGATGGATGACTAAGGTAACAACATTGTTAACTACATTAAAAAAGATATGGTAACAATACATCACATACTAATGGATCATGCAGGTGTCATGGCATCACAATGGTCCACTGCCCCAAAGAGTTATGATGAGGTGGAGGGGCAGAGATCACAAGATGCAAGGATGGAGAGAAGGGTGGAGGGTTAAAAAAAAAGATGGAAAAGACATCAAAAGAGGCAAAAAAAAAGTTGGAAAAAATAAAGGGAGTGGAGCCCATGGATAAGTGGTGGATATATGGTTACAAGCTTGGAATTTCAAGAAGGTGAGCAGAATTTTCAATGTACATGTTTATACAAATCATCTTACATAAAACAATACATGCAGACATTGCCCCAAAGAGTTATGCTAACCAGGAGGAGGGGCATGCTTACTCTCTTGAAATTTCATTAAGGTAAGCACATTTCACCCATGTTAAAATATATTGCTTAGCCATCTAATATAAAAACAATGCTTGCAGTGTTATGCAAGACTTGAGAGGGGACTGCAAGATTGCCTGCAAGATTTGAGAAGTCTATGCTGAGGAGGATTGCTTGAAGTAAACATGCTTGATGCACATGTTAACTCCCCCTCTCCCCACTCACATGGTGTACCCATATACAAAACACCAGGGGGAGGGGTAAGAAGCACTGGGTGGGGCCAATGAGAGAACCTCCAACTTGGGTTTAGCCCTAAAGTGGTGGCCCTGGACCAAGGTGTGTGAATACACACACCTTGACTGATCTCTCAAGGTAAGGCATGTGTGTTTTCATATTGTGATTCCACTAAGCCGTTTTGGAGGAAACACAACCCTATCACCTTTGGGTGTGCAATATTATAATTGTATATTATATATTAAGCAATTATGTAGCCATCAATTGTGTTGTGAGGATATTCTCATAATAGATTGCTTACTATCATGTTTTGACTCATAAAAGCCATAAAACTCATAATTTGGAAATTATAAAAACGCCATTGTCTTAATTACATCAAACCATTGAAATTGACATATTGAAGTGGTATGTTTCTCAAGTAAGTCCCAAAGGCCATAACTTCTTGTAACCCTAATAACTCCAAAAATCCTCGGGGAAATTTGCTTAAATTTTGTGTATGTGATAGTGGTACCTTGCTTGATACATCCCCAAATTTTTAGGTCATTCTGTTAACCTTTGAGGGGGTGAGGAGTGAGGAGATACCCATATAAACCCTAAACCCTAAACCCTAAACCCTAAACCCTAAACCCTAAACCCTAAACCCTAAACCCTAAACCCTAAACCCTAAACCCTTAACCCTAAACCCTAAACCCTAAACCCTAAACCCTAAACCCTAAACCCTTGGATAGAGGGTTGAGGGCAAGGCTGGAGGGTTTTGGATACAGGATTGAGGGGGATATTGGAGATCTCATGACCCAGGGTTGTGGGCCAGGCATGTGGGTGTAAAAGCCAGGGCAGGGATAAGGGCCCAGGGTTGAGGGCAAGGCTGGAGGGTTTTGGATCCATGATTGATGGGGATTTTGGAGATCTCAGGACCCAGGTTGTGGGCCAGGCATGTGGGTGTAAATGCCAGGGCAGGGATAAGGGCCCAGGGTTGAGGGCAAGGCTGGAGGGTTTTGGATAGAGGGTTGAGGGCAAGGCTGGAGGGTTTTGGATACAGGATTGAGGGGAATATTGGAGATCTCAGGACCCAGGGTTGTGGGCTAGGCATGTGGGTGTAAAAGCCAGGGCAGGGATAAGGGCCCAGGGTTGAGGGCAAGGTTGGAGGGTTTTGGATACAGGGTTGAGGGCAAGGCTGGAGGGTTTTGGATCCAAGATTGAGGGCAAGGCAGGAGGGTTTTGGACCTAGGGTTGTGGGCCAGGCATGTGGGTGTAAAGGCCAGGGCAGGGATAAGGGCCCAGGGTTGAGGGCAAGGCTGGAGGGTTTTGGATCCAGGGTTGAGGGCAAGGCTGGAGGGTTTTGGATACAGGATTGAGGGGAATATTGGAGATCTCAGGACCCGGGGTTGTGGGCCAGGCATGTTGGTGTAAAAGCCAGGGCAGGGATAAGGGCCCAGGGTTGAGGGCAAGGCTTGAGGGTTTTGGATCTAGGGTTGGGGGCAAGGCTGGAGGGTTTTGGATCCAAGATTGAGGGCAAGGCAGGAGGGTTTTGGACCTAGGGTTGTGGGCCAGGCATGTGGGTGTAAAAGCCAGGGCAGGGATAAGGGCCCATGGTTGAGGGCAAGGCTGGAGGGTTTTGGATCCAGGGTTGAGGGCAAGGCTGGAGGGTTTTGGATACAGGATTGAGGGGAATACTGGAGATCGCAGGACACAGGGTTGTGGGCCAGGCATGTGGGTGTAAAAGCCAGGGCAAGGATAAGGGCCCAATGTTGAGGGCAAGGCTGGAGGGTTTTGGATCCAGGGTTGAGGGCAAGGCTGGAGGGTTTTGGATACAGGATTGGGGGGAATTTTGGAGATCTCAGGACCCAGGGTTGTGGGCCAGGCATGTGGGTGTAAAAGCCAGGGCAGGGATAAGGGCCCAGGGTTGAGGGCAAGGCTGGAGGGTTTTGGATCTAGGGTTGGGGGCAAGGCTGGAGGGTTTTGGATCCAAGATTGAGGGCAAGGCAGGAGGGTTTTGGACCTAGGGTTGTGGGCCAGGCATGTGGGTGTAAAAGCCAGGGCAGGGATAAGGGCCCATGGTTGAGGGCAAGGCTGGAGGGTTTTGGATCCAGGGTTGAGGGCAAGGCTGGAGGGTTTTGGATACAGGATTGAGGGGAATACTGGAGATCGCAGGACACAGGGTTGTGGGCCAGGCATGTGGGTGTAAAAGCCAGGGCAAGGATAAGGGCCCAATGTTGAGGGCAAGGCTGGAGGGTTTTGGATCCAGGGTTGAGGGCAAGGCTGGAGGGTTTTGGATACAGGATTGGGGGGAATTTTGGAGATCTCAGGACCCAGGGTTGTGGGCCAGGCATGTGGGTGTAAAAGCCAGGGCAGGGATAAGGGCCCAGGGCTGAGGGCAAGGCTGGAGGGTTTTGGATCCAGGGTTGAGGGCAAGGCTGGAGGGTTTTGGATACAGGATTGAGGGGAATACTGGAGATCTCAGGACCCTGGGTTGTGGGCCAAGCATGTGGTTGTAAAAGCTAGGGCAGGGATAAGGGCCCAGGGTTGAGGGCAAGGCTGGAGTGTTTTGGATCCATGGTTGAGGGCAAGGCTGGAGGGTTTTGGATACAGGATTGAGGGGAATATTGGAGATCTCAGTACCCAAGGTTGTGGGCCAGGCATGTGGGTGTAAAAGCCAGGGCATGGATAAGGGCCCAGGGTTGAGGGCAATGCTGGAGGGTTTTGGATCCAGGGTTGAGGGCAAGGCTGGAGGGTTCTGGATCCAAGATTGAGGGCAAGGCAGGTGGTTTGGTCCCAGGGTTGTGGGCCAGGCATGTGGGTGTAAAAGCCAGGGCAGGTATAAGGGCCCAGGGTTGAGGGCAAGGCTGGAGGGTTTTGGATACAGGGTTGAGGGCAAGGCTGGAGGGTTTTGGATACAGGATTGAGGGGAATACTGGAGATCTCAGAACCCAGGGTTGTGGGCCAGGCATGTGGGTGTAAAAGCCAGGGCAGGGATAAGGGCCCAGGGTTGAGGGCAAGGCTGGAGGGTTTTGGATACCGGATTGAGGGGAATACTGGAGATCGCAGGACCCAGGGTTGTGGGCCAAGCATGTGGGTGTAAAAGCCAGGGCAGGGATAAGGGCCCAGGGGTGAGGGCAAGGTTGGAGTGTTTTGGATCCATGGTTGAAGGCAAGGCTTGAGGGTTTTGGATACAGGATTGAGGGGAATACTGGAGATCTCAGTACCCAGGGTTGTGGGCCAGGCATGTGGGTGTAAAAGCCAGGGCAGGGATAAGGGCCCAGGGTTGAGGGCAATGCTGGAGGGTTTTGGATCCAGGGTTGAGGGCAAGGCTGGAGGGTTTTGGATCCAAGATTGAGGGCAAGGCAGGAGGTTTTGGACCCAGGGTTGTGGGCCAGGCATGTGGGTGTAAAAGCCAGGGCAGGTATAAGGGCCCAGGGTTGAGGGCAAGGCTGGAGGGTTTTGGATACAGGGTTGAGGGCAAGGCTGGAGGGTTTTGGATACATGATTGAGGGGAATATTGGAGATCGCAGGACCCAGGGTTGTGGGCCAAGCATGTGGGTGTAAAAGCCAGGGCAGGGATAAGGGCCCATGGTTGAGGGCAAGGTTGGAGGGTTTTGGATCCAGGGTTGAGGGCAAGGCTGGAGGGTTTTGGATACAGGATTGAGGGGAATATTGGAGATCGCAGGACCCAGGGTTGTGGGCCAGGCATGTGGGTGTAAAAGCCAGGGCAGGGATAAGGGCCCAGGGTTGAGGGCAAGGCTGGAGGGTTTTGGATCCAGGGTTGAGGGCAAGGCTGTAGGGTTTTGGATCCAAGATTGAGGGCAAGGCAGGAGGGTTTTGGACCTAGGGTTGTGGGCCAGGCATGTGCGTGTAAAAGCCAGGGCAGGGATAAGGGCCCATGGTTGAGGGCAAGGCTGGAGGGTTTTGGATCCAGGGTTGGGGGCAAGGCTGGAGGGTTTTGGATACAGGATTGAGGGGAATATTGGAGATCTCAGGACCCAGGGTTGTGGGCCAGGCATGTGGGTGTAAAAGCCAGGGCAGGGATAAGGGCCCAGGGTTGAGGGCAAGGCTGGAGGGTTTTGGATCCAGGGTTGAGGGCAAGGCTGGAGGGTTTTGGATACAAGATTGAGGGCAAGGCAGGAGGGTTTTGGACCTAGGGTTGTGGGCCAGGCATGTGGGTGTAAAAGCCAGGGCAGGGATAAGGACCCAGGGTCAAGGGCAATGCTGGAGGGTTTTGGATACAGGGTTGAGGACAAGGCTGGAGGGTTTTGGATACAGGATTGAGGGCAAGGCAGGAGGGTTTTGGACCCAGGGTTGTGGGCCAAGCATGTGGGTGTAAAAGCTAGGGCAGGGATAAGGGCCCTGGGTTGAGGGCAAGGCTGGAGGGTTTTGGATCCAGGGTTGAGGGCAAGGCTGGAGGGTTTTGGATACAGGATTGAGGGGAATTTTGGAGATCTCAGGACCCAGGGTTGTGGGCCAGGCATGTGGGTGTAAAAGCCAGGGCAGGGATAAGGGCCCAGGGTTGAGGGCAAGGCTGGAGGGTTTTGGATCCAGGGTTGAGGGCAAGGCTGGAGGGTTTTGGATACATGATTGAGGGCAAGGCAGGTGGTTTTGGACCCAGGGTTGTGGGCCAGGCATGTGGGTGTAAAAGCCAGGGCAGGGATAAGGGCCCAGGGTTGAGGGCAAGGCTGGAGGGTTTTGGATACAGGGTTGAGGGCAAGGCTGGAGGGTTTTGGATACAGGATTGAGGGGAATTTTGGAGATCTCAGGACCCAGGGTTGTGGGCCAAGCATGTGGGTGTAAAAGCCAAGGCAGGGTTAAGGGCCCAGGGTTGAGGGCAAGGCTGGAGGGTTTTGGATACAGGGTTGAGGGCAAGGCTGGAAGGTTTTGGATCCAAGATTGAGGGCAAGGCAGGAGGGTTTTGGACCTAGGGTTGTGGGCCAGGCATGTGGGTGTAAAAGCCAGGGCAGGTATAAGGGCCAAGGGTTGAGGGCAAGGCTGGAGGATTTTGGATCCAGGGTTGAGGGCAAGGCTGGAGGGTTTTGGATACAGGATTGAGGGGAATATTGGAGATCTCAGGACCCAGGGTTGTGGGCCAGGCATGTGGGTGTACAAGCCAGGGCAGGGATAAGGGCCCAGGGTTGAGGGCAAGGCTGGAGGGTTTTGAATCCAGGATTGAGGGGAATTTTGGAGATCTCAGGACCCAGGTTGTGGGCCAGGCATGTGGGTGTAAATGCCAGGGCAGGGATAAGGGCCCAGGGTTGAGGGCAAGGCTGGAGGGTTTTGGATCCAGGGTTGAGGGCAAGGCTGGAGGGTTTTGGATCCAAGATTGAGGGCAAGGCAGGAGGGTTTTGGACCTAGGGTTGAGGGCAAGGCTGGAGGGTTTTGGATACAGGATTGAGGGGAATATTGGAGATCTCATGACCCAGGGTTGTGGGCCAGGCATGTGGGTGTAAAAGCCAGGGCAGGGATAAGGGCCCAGGGTTGAGGGCAAGGTTGGAGGGTTTTGGATCCATGATTGATGGGGATTTTGGAGATCTCAGGACCCAGGTTGTGGGCCAGGCATGTGGGTGTAAATGCCAGGGCAGGGATAAGGGCCCAGGGTTGAGGGCAAGGCTGGAGGGTTTTGGATAGAGGGTTGAGGGCAAGGCTGGAGGGTTTTGGATACAGGATTGGGGGGAATATTGGAGATCTCAGGACCCAGGTTTGTGGGCCAGGCATGTGGGTGTAAAAGCCAGGGCAGGGATAAGGGCCCAGGGTTGAGGGCAAGGTTGGAGGGTTTTGGATACAAGGTTGAGGGCAAGGCTGGAGGGTTTTGGATCCAAGATTGAGGGCAAGGCAGGAGGGTTTTGGACCTAGGGTTGTGGGCCAGGCATGTGGGTGTAAAAGCCAGGGCAGGGATAAGGGCCCATGGTTGAGGGCAAGGCTGGAGGGTTTTGGATACAGGGTTGAGGGCAAGGCTGGAGGGTTTTGGATACAGGATTGAGGGGAATATTGGAGATCTCAGGACCCAGGGTTGTGGGCCAGGCATGTGGGTGTAAAAGCCAGGGCAGGGATAAGGGCCCAGGGTTGAGGGCAAGGCTGGAGGGTTTTGGATCCAAGATTGAGGGCAAGGCAGGAGGGTTTTGGACCTAGGGTTGTGGGCCAGGCATGTGGGTGTAAAAGCCAGGGCAGGGATAAGGGCCCAGGGTTGAGGGCAAGGCTGGAGGGTTTTGGATTCAGGGATGAGGGCAAGGCTGGAGGGTTTTGGATACAGGATTGAGGGGAATATTGGAGATCTCAGGACCCGGGGTTGTGGGCCAGGCATGTGGGTGTAAAAGCCAGGGCAGGGATAAGGGCCCAGGGTTGAGGGCAAGGCTGGAGGGTTTTGGATCTAGGGTTGGGGGCAAGGCTGGAGGGTTTTGGATCCAAGATTGAGGGCAAGGCAGGAGGGTTTTGGACCTAGGGTTGTGGGCCAGGCATGTGGGTGTAAAAGCCAGGGCAGGGATAAGGGCCCATGGTTGAGGGCAAGGCTGGAGTGTTTTGGATCCAGGGTTGAGGGCAAGGCTGGAGGGTTATGGATACAGGATTGAGGGGAATACTGGAGATCGCAGGACCCAGGGTTGTGGGCCAGGCATGTGGGTGTAAAAGCCAGGGCAGGGATAAGGGACCAAGGTTGAGGGCAAGGCTGGAGGGTTTTGGATCCAGGGTTGAGGGCAAGGCTGGAGGGTTTTGGATACAGGATTGGGGGGAATTTTGGAGATCTCAGGACCCAGGGTTGTGGGCCAGGCATGTGGGTGTAAAAGCCAGGGCAGGGATAAGGGCCCAGGGTTGAGGGCAAGGCTGGAGGGTTTTGGATCCAGGGTTGAGGGCAAGGCTGGAGGGTTTTGGATACAAGATTGAGGGGAATACTGGAGATCTCAGGACCCAGGGTTGTGGGCCAAGCATGTGGTTGTAAAAGCCAGGGCAGGGATAAGGGCCCAGGGTTGAGGGCAAGGCTGGAGGGTTTTGGATCCATGGTTGAGGGCAAGGCTGGAGGGTTTTGGATACCGGATTGAGGGGAATACTGGAGATCTCAGTACCCAAGGTTGTGGGCCAGGCATGTGGGTGTAAAAGCCAGGGCATGGATAAGGGCCAATGGTTGAGGGCAATGCTGGAGGGTTTTGGATCCAGGGTTGAGGGCAAGGCTGGAGGGTTCTGGATCCAAGATTGAGGGCAAGGCAGGTGGTTTTGGACCCAGGGTTGTGGGCCAGGCATGTGGGTGTAAAAGTTAGGGCAGGTATAAGGGCCCATGGTTGAGGGCAAGGCTGGAGGGTTTTGGATACAGGGTTGAGGGCAAGGCTGGAGGGTTTTGGATACAGGATTGAGGGGAATACTGGAGATCTCAGAACCCAGGGTTGTGGGCCAGGCATGTGGGTGTAAAAGCCAGGGCAGGGATAAGGGCCCAGGGTTGAGGGCAAGGCTGGAGGGTTTTGGAACCAGGGTTGAGGGCAAGGCTGGAAGGTTTTGGATCCAAGATTGAGGGCAAGGCAGGAGGGTTTTGGATACAGGATTGAGGGGAATACTGGAGATCTCAGAACCCAGGGTTGTGGGCCAGGCATGTGGGTGTAAAAGCCAGGGCAGGGATAAGGGTCCAGGGTTGAGGGCAAGGCTGGAGGGTTTTGGATCCAGGGTTGAGGGCAAGGCTGGAGGGTTTTGGATCCAAGATTGAGGGCAAGGCAGGAGGGTTTTGGATACAGGATTGAGGGGAATTTTGGAGATCTCAGGACCCAGGGTTGTGGGCCAGGCATGTGGGTGTAAAAGCCAGGGCAGGGATAAGGGCCCAGGGTTGAGGGCAAGGCTGGAGGGTTTTGGATCCAGGGTTGAGGGCAAGGCTGGAGGGTTTTGGATACAGGATTGAGGGCAAGGCAGGTGGTTTTGGACCCAGGGTTGTGGGCTAGGCATGTGGGTGTAAAAGCCAGGGCAGGGATAAGGGCCTAGGGTTGAGGGCAAGGCTGGAGGGTTTTGGATACATGGTTGAGGGCAAGGCTGGAGGGTTTTGGATACAGGATTGAGGGGAATATTGGAGATCTCATGACCCAGGGTTGTGGGCCAGGCATGTGGGTGTAAAAGCCAGGGCAGGGATAAGGGCCCAGGGTTGAGGGCAATGTTGGAGGGTTTTGGATCCAGGGTTGAGGGCAAGGCTGGAAGGTTTTGGATCCAAGATTGAGGGCAAGGCAGGAGGGTTTTGGACCTAGGGTTGTGGGCCAGGCATGTGGGTGTAAAAGCCAGGGCAGGTATAAGGGCCCTGGGTTGAGGGCAAGGCTGGAGGGTCTTGGATCCAGGGTCAAGGGCAAGGCTGGAGGGTTTTGGATCCAAGATTGAGGGGAATATAGGAGATCTCAGGACCCAGGGTTGTGGGCCAGGCATGTGGGTGTAAAATCCAGGGCAGGGATAAGGGCCTAGGGTTGAGGGCAAGGCTGGAGGGTTTTGGATCCAGGGTTGAGGGCAAGGCTGGAGGGTTTTGGATCCAAGATTGAGGGCAAGGCAGGTGGTTTAGGACCCAGGGTTGTGGGCCAGGCATGTGGGTGTAAAAGCCAGGGCAGGGATAAGGGCCCAGGGTTGAGGGCAAGGCTGGAGGGTTTTGGATCCAGGGTTGAGGGCAAGGCTGGAGGGTTTTGGATACAGGATTGAGGGGAATACTGGAGATCTCAGGACCCAGGGTTGTGGGCCAGGCATGTGGGTGTAAAAGCCAGGGCAGGGATAAGGGCCCAGGGTTGAGGGCAAGGCTGGAGGGTTTTGGATACATGGTTGAGGGCAAGGCTGGAGGGTTTTGGATCCAAGATTGAGGGCAAGGCAGGTGGTTTAGGACCCAGGTTTGTGGGCCAGGCATGTGGGTGTAAAAGCCAGGGCAGGGATAAGGGCCCAGGGTTGAGGGCAAGGTTGGAGGGTTTTGGATACAAGGTTGAGGGCAAGGCTGGAGGGTTTTGGATCCAAGATTGAGGGCAAGGCAGGAGGGTTTTGGACCTAGGGTTGTGGGCCAGGCATGTGGGTGTAAAAGCCAGGGCAGGGATAAGGGCCCATGGTTGAGGGCAAGGCTGGAGGGTTTTGGATACAGGGTTGAGGGCAAGGCTGGAGGGTTTTGGATACAGGATTGAGGGGAATATTGGAGATCTCAGGACCCAGGGTTGTGGGCCAGGCATGTGGGTGTAAAAGCCAGGGCAGGGATAAGGGCCCAGGGTTGAGGGCAAGGCTGGAGGGTTTTGGATCCAGGGTTGAGGGCAAGGCTGGAGGGTTTTGGATCCAAGATTGAGGGCAAGGCATGAGGGTTTTGGACCTAGGGTTGTGGGCCAGGCATGTGGGTGTAAAAGCCAGGGCAGGGATAAGGGCCCAGGGTTGAGGGCAAGGCTGGAGTGTTTTGGATCCAGGGTTGAGGGCAAGGCTGGAGGGTTTTGGATACAGGATTGAGGGGAATACTGGAGATCGCAGGACCCAGGGTTGTGGGCCAGGCATGTGGTTGTAAAAGCCAGGGCAGGGATAAGGGCCCAAGGTTGAGGGCAAGGCTGGAGGGTTTTGGATCCAGGGTTGAGGGCAAGGCTGGAGGGTTTTGGATACATGATTGGGGGGAATTTTGGAGATCTCAGGACCCAGGGTTGTGGGCCAGGCATGTGGGTGTAAAAGCCAGGGCAGGGATAAGGGCCCAGGGTTGAGGGCAAGGCTGGAGGGTTTTGGATACAGGGTTGAGGGCAAGGCTGGAGGGTTTTGGATACAGGATTGAGGGGAATACTGGAGATCTCAGAACCCAGGGTTGTGGGCCAGGCATGTGGGTGTAAAAGCCAGGGCAGGGATAAGGGCCCAGGGTTGAGGGCAAGGCTGGAGGGTTTTGGAACCAGGGTTGAGGGCAAGGCTGGAAGGTTTTGGATCCAAGATTGAGGGCAAGGCAGGAGGGTTTTGGATACAGGATTGAGGGGAATACTGGAGATCTCAGAACCCAGGGTTGTGGGCCAGGCATGTGGGTGTAAAAGCCAGGGCAGGGATAAGGGTCCAGGGTTGAGGGCAAGGCTGGAGGGTTTTGGATCCAGGGTTGAGGGCAAGGCTGGAGGGTTTTGGATCCAAGATTGAGGGCAAGGCAGGAGGGTTTTGGATACAGGATTGAGGGGAATTTTGGAGATCTCAGGACCCAGGGTTGTGGGCCAGGCATGTGGGTGTAAAAGCCAGGGCAGGGATAAGGGCCCAGGGTTGAGGGCAAGGCTGGAGGGTTTTGGATCCAGGGTTGAGGGCAAGGCTGGAGGGTTTTGGATACAGGATTGAGGGCAAGGCAGGTGGTTTTGGACCCAGGGTTGTGGGCTAGGCATGTGGGTGTAAAAGCCAGGGCAGGGATAAGGGCCTAGGGTTGAGGGCAAGGCTGGAGGGTTTTGGATACAGGGTTGAGGGCAAGGCTGGAGGGTTTTGGATACAGGATTGAGGGGAATATTGGAGATCTCATGACCCAGGGTTGTGGGCCAGGCATGTGGGTGTAAAAGCCAGGGCAGGGATAAGGGCCCAGGGTTGAGGGCAATGTTGGAGGGTTTTGGATCCAGGGTTGAGGGCAAGGCTGGAAGGTTTTGGATCCAAGATTGAGGGCAAGGCAGGAGGGTTTTGGACCTAGGGTTGTGGGCCAGGCATGTGGGTGTAAAAGCCAGGGCAGGTATAAGGGCCCTGGGTTGAGGGCAAGGCTGGAGGGTCTTGGATCCAGGGTCGAGGGCAAGGCTGGAGGGTTTTGGATCCAAGATTGAGGGGAATATAGGAGATCTCAGGACCCAGGGTTGTGGGCCAGGCATAAGGGTGTAAAATCCAGGGCAGGGATAAGGGCCTAGGGTTGAGGGCAAGGCTGGAGGGTTTTGGATCCAGGGTTGAGGGCAAGGCTGGAGGGTTTTGGATCCAAGATTGAGGGCAAGGCAGGTGGTTTAGGACCCAGGGTTGTGGGCCAGGCATGTGGGTGTAAAAGCCAGGGCAGGGATAAGGGCCCAGGGTTGAGGGCAAGGCTGGAGGGTTTTGGATCCAGGGTTGAGGGCAAGGCTGGAGGGTTTTGGATACAGGATTGAGGGGAATACTGGAGATCTCAGGACCCAGGGTTGTGGGCCAGGCATGTGGGTGTAAAAGCCAGGGCAGGGATAAGGGCCCAGGGTTGAGGGCAAGGCTGGAGGGTTTTGGATACAGGGTTGAGGGCAAGGCTGGAGGGTTTTGGATCCAAGATTGAGGGCAAGGCAGGTGGTTTAGGACCCAGGTTTGTGGGCCAGGCATGTGGGTGTAAAAGCCAGGGCAGGGATAAGGGCCCAGGGTTGAGGGCAAGGTTGGAGGGTTTTGGATACAAGGTTGAGGGCAAGGCTGGAGGGTTTTGGATCCAAGATTGAGGGCAAGGCAGGAGGGTTTTGGACCTAGGGTTGTGGGCCAGGCATGTGGGTGTAAAAGCCAGGGCAGGGATAAGGGCCCATGGTTGAGGGCAAGGCTGGAGGGTTTTGGATACAGGGTTGAGGGCAAGGCTGGAGGGTTTTGGATACAGGATTGAGGGGAATATTGGAGATCTCAGGACCCAGGGTTGTGGGCCAGGCATGTGGGTGTAAAAGCCAGGGCAGGGATAAGGGCCCAGGGTTGAGGGCAAGGCTGGAGGGTTTTGGATCCAGGGTTGAGGGCAAGGCTGGAGGGTTTTGGATCCAAGATTGAGGGCAAGGCATGAGGGTTTTGGACCTAGGGTTGTGGGCCAGGCATGTGGGTGTAAAAGCCAGGGCAGGGATAAGGGCCCAGGGTTGAGGGCAAGGCTGGAGTGTTTTGGATCCAGGGTTGAGGGCAAGGCTGGAGGGTTTTGGATACAGGATTGAGGGGAATACTGGAGATCGCAGGACCCAGGGTTGTGGGCCAGGCATGTGGTTGTAAAAGCCAGGGCAGGGATAAGGGCCCAAGGTTGAGGGCAAGGCTGGAGGGTTTTGGATCCAGGGTTGAGGGCAAGGCTGGAGGGTTTTGGATACATGATTGGGGGGAATTTTGGAGATCTCAGGACCCAGGGTTGTGGGCCAGGCATGTGGGTGTAAAAGCCAGGGCAGGGATAAGGGCCCAGGGTTGAGGGCAAGGCTGGAGGGTTTTGGATACAGGGTTGAGGGCAAGGCTGGAGGGTTTTGGATACAGGATTGAGGGGAATACTGGAGATCTCAGAACCCAGGGTTGTGGGCCAGGCATGTGGGTGTAAAAGCCAGGGCAGGGATAAGGGCCCAGGGTTGAGGGCAAGGCTGGAGGGTTTTGGAACCAGGGTTGAGGGCAAGGCTGGAAGGTTTTGGATCCAAGATTGAGGGCAAGGCAGGAGGGTTTTGGATACAGGATTGAGGGGAATACTGGAGATCTCAGAACCCAGGGTTGTGGGCCAGGCATGTGGGTGTAAAAGCCAGGGCAGGGATACGGGTCCAGGGTTGAGGGCAAGGCTGGAGGGTTTTGGATCCAGGGTTGAGGGCAAGGCTGGAGGGTTTTGGATCCAAGATTGAGGGCAAGGCAGGAGGGTTTTGGATACAGGATTGAGGGGAATTTTGGAGATCTCAGGACCCAGGGTTGTGGGCCAGGCATGTGGGTGTAAAAGCCAGGGCAGGGATAAGGGCCCAGGGTTGAGGGCAAGGCTGGAGGGTTTTGGATCCAGGGTTGAGGGCAAGGCTGGAGGGTTTTGGATACAGGATTGAGGGCAAGGCAGGTGGTTTTGGACCCAGGGTTGTGGGCTAGGCATGTGGGTGTAAAAGCCAGGGCAGGGATAAGGGCCTAGGGTTGAGGGCAAGGCTGGAGGGTTTTGGATACAGGGTTGAGGGCAAGGCTGGAGGGTTTTGGATACAGGATTGAGGGGAATATTGGAGATCTCATGACCCAGGGTTGTGGGCCAGGCATGTGGGTGTAAAAGCCAGGGCAGGGATAAGGGCCCAGGGTTGAGGGCAATGTTGGAGGGTTTTGGATCCAGGGTTGAGGGCAAGGCTGGAAGGTTTTGGATCCAAGATTGAGGGCAAGGCAGGAGGGTTTTGGACCTAGGGTTGTGGGCCAGGCATGTGGGTGTAAAAGCCAGGGCAGGTATAAGGGCCCTGGGTTGAGGGCAAGGCTGGAGGGTCTTGGATCCAGGGTCGAGGGCAAGGCTGGAGGGTTTTGGATCCAAGATTGAGGGGAATATAGGACATCTCAGGACCCAGGGTTGTGGGCCAGGCATAAGGGTGTAAAATCCAGGGCAGGGATAAGGGCCTAGGGTTGAGGGCAAGGCTGGAGGGTTTTGGATCCAGGGTTGAGGGCAAGGCTGGAGGGTTTTGGATCCAAGATTGAGGGCAAGGCAGGTGGTTTAGGACCCAGGGTTGTGGGCCAGGCATGTGGGTGTAAAAGCCAGGGCAGGGATAAGGGCCCAGGGTTGAGGGCAAGGCTGGAGGGTTTTGGATCCAGGGTTGAGGGCAAGGCTGGAGGGTTTTGGATACAGGATTGAGGGGAATACTGGAGATCTCAGGACCCAGGGTTGTGGGCCAGGCATGTGGGTGTAAAAGCCAGGGCAGGGATAAGGGCCCAGGGTTGAGGGCAAGGCTGGAGGGTTTTGGATACAGGGTTGAGGGCAAGGCTGGAGGGTTTTGGATCCAAGATTGAGGGCAAGGCAGGTGGTTTAGGACCCAGGTTTGTGGGCCAGGCATGTGGGTGTAAAAGCCAGGGCAGGGATAAGGGCCCAGGGTTGAGGGCAAGGTTGGAGGGTTTTGGATACAAGGTTGAGGGCAAGGCTGGAGGGTTTTGGATCCAAGATTGAGGGCAAGGCAGGAGGGTTTTGGACCTAGGGTTGTGGGCCAGGCATGTGGGTGTAAAAGCCAGGGCAGGGATAAGGGCCCATGGTTGAGGGCAAGGCTGGAGGGTTTTGGATACAGGGTTGAGGGCAAGGCTGGAGGGTTTTGGATACAGGATTGAGGGGAATATTGGAGATCGCAGGACCCAGGGTTGTGGGCCAAGCATGTGGGTGTAAAAGCCAGGGCAGGGATAAGGGCCCAGGGGTGAGGGCAAGGTTGGAGTGTTTTGGATCCATGGTTGAAGGCAAGGCTTGAGGGTTTTGGATACAGGATTGAGGGGAATACTGGAGATCTCAGTACCCAGGGTTGTGGGCCAGGCATGTGGGTGTAAAAGCCAGGGCAGGGATAAGGGCCCAGGGTTGAGGGCAATGCTGGAGGGTTTTGGATCCAGGGTTGAGGGCAAGGCTGGAGGGTTTTGGATCCAAGATTGAGGGCAAGGCAGGAGGTTTTGGACCCAGGGTTGTGGGCCAGGCATGTGGGTGTAAAAGCCAGGGCAGGTATAAGGGCCCAGGGTTGAGGGCAAGGCTGGAGGGTTTTGGATACAGGGTTGAGGGCAAGGCTGGAGGGTTTTGGATACATGTTTGAGGGGAATATTGGAGATCGCAGGACCCAGGGTTGTGGGCCAAGCATGTGGGTGTAAAAGCCAGGGCAGGGATAAGGGCCCATGGTTGAGGGCAAGGTTGGAGGGTTTTGGATCCTGGGTTGATGGCAAGGCTGGAGGGTTTTGGATACAGGATTGAGGGGAATATTGGAGATCGCAGGACCCAGGGTTGTGGGCCAGGCATGTGGGTGTAAAAGCCAGGGCAGGGATAAGGGCCCAGGGTTGAGGGCAAGGCTGGAGGGTTTTGGATCCAGGGTTGAGGGCAAGGCTGTAGGGTTTTGGATCCAAGATTGAGGGCAAGGCAGGAGGGTTTTGGACCTAGGGTTGTGGGCCAGGCATGTGCGTGTAAAAGCCAGGGCAGGGATAAGGGCCCATGGTTGAGGGCAAGGCTGGAGGGTTTTGGATCCAGGGTTGGGGGCAAGGCTGGAGGGTTTTGGATACAGGATTGAGGGGAATATTGGAGATCTCAGGACCCAGGGTTGTGGGCCAGGCATGTGGGTGTAAAAGCCAGGGCAGGGATAAGGGCCCAGGGTTGAGGGCAAGGCTGGAGGGTTTTGGATCCAGGGTTGAGGGCAAGGCTGGAGGGTTTTGGATACAAGATTGAGGGCAAGGCAGGAGGGTTTTGGACCTAGGGTTGTGGGCCAGGCATGTGGGTGTAAAAGCCAGGGCAGGGATAAGGACCCAGGGTCAAGGGCAATGCTGGAGGGTTTTGGATACAGGGTTGAGGACAAGGCTGGAGGGTTTTGGATACAGGATTGAGGGCAAGGCAGGTGGTTTAGGACCCAGGGTTGTGGGCCAAGCATGTGGGTGTAAAAGCTAGGGCAGGGATAAGGGCCCTGGGTTGAGGGCAAGGCTGGAGGGTTTTGGATCCAGGGTTGAGGGCAAGGCTGGAGGGTTTTGGATACAGGATTGAGGGGAATTTTGGAGATCTCAGGACCCAGGGTTGTGGGCCAGGCATGTGGGTGTAAAAGCCAGGGCAGGGATAAGGGCCCAGGGTTGAGGGCAAGGCTGGAGGGTTTTGGATCCAGGGTTGAGGGCAAGGCTGGAGGGTTTTGGATACATGATTGAGGGCAAGGCAGGTGGTTTTGGACCCAGGGTTGTGGGCCAGGCATGTGGGTGTAAAAGCCAGGGCAGGGATAAGGGCCCAGGGTTGAGGGCAAGGCTGGAGGGTTTTGGATACAGGGTTGAGGGCAAGGCTGGAGGGTTTTGGATACAGGATTGAGGGGAATTTTGGAGATCTCAGGACCCAGGGTTGTGGGCCAAGCATGTGGGTGTAAAAGCCAAGGCAGGGTTAAGGGCCCAGGGTTGAGGGCAAGGCTGGAGGGTTTTGGATACAGGGTTGAGGGCAAGGCTGGAAGGTTTTGGATCCAAGATTGAGGGCAAGGCAGGAGGGTTTTGGACCTAGGGTTGTGGGCCAGGCATGTGGGTGTAAAAGCCAGGGCAGGTATAAGGGCCAAGGGTTGAGGGCAAGGCTGGAGGATTTTGGATCCAGGGTTGAGGGCAAGGCTGGAGGGTTTTGGATACAGGATTGAGGGGAATATTGGAGATCTCAGGACCCAGGGTTGTGGGCCAGGCATGTGGGTGTACAAGCCAGGGCAGGGATAAGGGCCCAGGGTTGAGGGCAAGGCTGGAGGGTTTTGAATCCAGGATTGAGGGGAATTTTGGAGATCTCAGGACCCAGGTTGTGGGCCAGGCATGTGGGTGTAAATGCCAGGGCAGGGATAAGGGCCCAGGGTTGAGGGCAAGGCTGGAGGGTTTTGGATCCAGGGTTGAGGGCAAGGCTGGAGGGTTTTGGATCCAAGATTGAGGGCAAGGCAGGAGGGTTTTGGACCTAGGGTTGAGGGCAAGGCTGGAGGGTTTTGGATACAGGATTGAGGGGAATATTGGAGATCTCATGACCCAGGGTTGTGGGCCAGGCATGTGGGTGTAAAAGCCAGGGCAGGGATAAGGGCCCAGGGTTGAGGGCAAGGTTGGAGGGTTTTGGATCCATGATTGATGGGGATTTTGGAGATCTCAGGACCCAGGTTGTGGGCTAGGCATGTGGGTGTAAAAGCCAGGGCAGGGATAAGGGCCCAGGGTTGAGGGCAAGGCTGGAGGGTTTTGGATAGAGGGTTGAGGGCAAGGCTGGAGGGTTTTGGATACATGATTGGGGGGAATATTGGAGATCTCAGGACCCAGGTTTGTGGGCCAGGCATGTGGGTGTAAAAGCCAGGGCAGGGATAAGGGCCCAGGGTTGAGGGCAAGGTTGGAGGGTTTTGGATACAAGGTTGAGGGCAAGGCTGGAGGGTTTTGGATCCAAGATTGAGGGCAAGGCAGGAGGGTTTTGGATACAGGATTGAGGGGAATACTGGAGATCTCAGAACCCAGGGTTGTGGGCCAGGCATGTGGGTGTAAAAGCCAGGGCAGGGATAAGGGTCCAGGGTTGAGGGCAAGGCTGGAGGGTTTTGGATCCAGGGTTGAGGGCAAGGCTGGAGGGTTTTGGATCCAAGATTGAGGGCAAGGCAGGAGGGTTTTGGATACAGGATTGAGGGGAATTTTGGAGATCTCAGGACCCAGGGTTGTGGGCCAGGCATGTGGGTGTAAAAGCCAGGGCAGGGATAAGGGCCCAGGGTTGAGGGCAAGGCTGGAGGGTTTTGGATCCAGGGTTGAGGGCAAGGCTGGAGGGTTTTGGATACAGGATTGAGGGCAAGGCAGGTGGTTTTGGACCCAGGGTTGTGGGCTAGGCATGTGGGTGTAAAAGCCAGGGCAGGGATAAGGGCCTAGGGTTGAGGGCAAGGCTGGAGGGTTTTGGATACAGGGTTGAGGGCAAGGCTGGAGGGTTTTGGATACAGGATTGAGGGGAATATTGGAGATCTCATGACCCAGGGTTGTGGGCCAGGCATGTGGGTGTAAAAGCCAGGGCAGGGATAAGGGCCCAGGGTTGAGGGCAATGTTGGAGGGTTTTGGATCCAGGGTTGAGGGCAAGGCTGGAAGGTTTTGGATCCAAGATTGAGGGCAAGGCAGGAGGGTTTTGGACCTAGGGTTGTGGGCCAGGCATGTGGGTGTAAAAGCCAGGGCAGGTATAAGGGCCCTGGGTTGAGGGCAAGGCTGGAGGGTCTTGGATCCAGGGTCGAGGGCAAGGCTGGAGGGTTTTGGATCCAAGATTGAGGGGAATATAGGACATCTCAGGACCCAGGGTTGTGGGCCAGGCATAAGGGTGTAAAATCCAGGGCAGGGATAAGGGCCTAGGGTTGAGGGCAAGGCTGGAGGGTTTTGGATCCAGGGTTGAGGGCAAGGCTGGAGGGTTTTGGATCCAAGATTGAGGGCAAGGCAGGTGGTTTAGGACCCAGGGTTGTGGGCCAGGCATGTGGGTGTAAAAGCCAGGGCAGGGATAAGGGCCCAGGGTTGAGGGCAAGGCTGGAGGGTTTTGGATCCAGGGTTGAGGGCAAGGCTGGAGGGTTTTGGATACAGGATTGAGGGGAATACTGGAGATCTCAGGACCCAGGGTTGTGGGCCAGGCATGTGGGTGTAAAAGCCAGGGCAGGGATAAGGGCCCAGGGTTGAGGGCAAGGCTGGAGGGTTTTGGATACAGGGTTGAGGGCAAGGCTGGAGGGTTTTGGATCCAAGATTGAGGGCAAGGCAGGTGGTTTAGGACCCAGGTTTGTGGGCCAGGCATGTGGGTGTAAAAGCCAGGGCAGGGATAAGGGCCCAGGGTTGAGGGCAAGGTTGGAGGGTTTTGGATACAAGGTTGAGGGCAAGGCTGGAGGGTTTTGGATCCAAGATTGAGGGCAAGGCAGGAGGGTTTTGGACCTAGGGTTGTGGGCCAGGCATGTGGGTGTAAAAGCCAGGGCAGGGATAAGGGCCCAGGGTTGAGGGCAAGGCTGGAGGGTTTTGGATACAGGGTTGAGGGCAAGGCTGGAGGGTTTTGGATACAGGATTGAGGGGAATATTGGAGATCGCAGGACCCAGGGTTGTGGGCCAAGCATGTGGGTGTAAAAGCCAGGGCAGGGATAAGGGCCCAGGGGTGAGGGCAAGGTTGGAGTGTTTTGGATCCATGGTTGAAGGCAAGGCTTGAGGGTTTTGGATACATGATTGAGGGGAATACTGGAGATCTCAGTACCCAGGGTTGTGGGCCAGGCATGTGGGTGTAAAAGCCAGGGCAGGGATAAGGGCCCAGGGTTGAGGGCAATGCTGGAGGGTTTTGGATCCAGGGTTGAGGGCAAGGCTGGAGGGTTTTGGATCCAAGATTGAGGGCAAGGCAGGAGGTTTTGGACCCAGGGTTGTGGGCCAGGCATGTGGGTGTAAAAGCCAGGGCAGGTATAAGGGCCCAGGGTTGAGGGCAAGGCTGGAGGGTTTTGGATACAGGGTTGAGGGCAAGGCTGGAGGGTTTTGGATACATGTTTGAGGGGAATATTGGAGATCGCAGGACCCAGGGTTGTGGGCCAAGCATGTGGGTGTAAAAGCCAGGGCAGGGATAAGGGCCCATGGTTGAGGGCAAGGTTGGAGGGTTTTGGATCCTGGGTTGATGGCAAGGCTGGAGGGTTTTGGATACAGGATTGAGGGGAATATTGGAGATCGCAGGACCCAGGGTTGTGGGCCAGGCATGTGGGTGTAAAAGCCAGGGCAGGGATAAGGGCCCAGGGTTGAGGGCAAGGCTGGAGGGTTTTGGATCCAGGGTTGAGGGCAAGGCTGTAGGGTTTTGGATCCAAGATTGAGGGCAAGGCAGGAGGGTTTTGGACCTAGGGTTGTGGGCCAGGCATGTGCGTGTAAAAGCCAGGGCAGGGATAAGGGCCCATGGTTGAGGGCAAGGCTGGAGGGTTTTGGATCCAGGGTTGGGGGCAAGGCTGGAGGGTTTTGGATACAGGATTGAGGGGAATATTGGAGATCTCAGGACCCAGGGTTGTGGGCCAGGCATGTGGGTGTAAAAGCCAGGGCAGGGATAAGGGCCCAGGGTTGAGGGCAAGGCTGGAGGGTTTTGGATCCAGGGTTGAGGGCAAGGCTGGAGGGTTTTGGATACAAGATTGAGGGCAAGGCAGGAGGGTTTTGGACCTAGGGTTGTGGGCCAGGCATGTGGGTGTAAAAGCCAGGGCAGGGATAAGGACCCAGGGTCAAGGGCAATGCTGGAGGGTTTTGGATACAGGGTTGAGGACAAGGCTGGAGGGTTTTGGATACAGGATTGAGGGCAAGGCAGGAGGGTTTTGGACCCAGGGTTGTGGGCCAAGCATGTGGGTGTAAAAGCTAGGGCAGGGATAAGGGCCCTGGGTTGAGGGCAAGGCTGGAGGGTTTTGGATCCAGGGTTGAGGGCAAGGCTGGAGGGTTTTGGATACAGGATTGAGGGGAATTTTGGAGATCTCAGGACCCAGGGTTGTGGGCCAGGCATGTGGGTGTAAAAGCCAGGGCAGGGATAAGGGCCCAGGGTTGAGGGCAAGGCTGGAGGGTTTTGGATCCAGGGTTGAGGGCAAGGCTGGAGGGTTTTGGATACATGATTGAGGGCAAGGCAGGTGGTTTTGGACCCAGGGTTGTGGGCCAGGCATGTGGGTGTAAAAGCCAGGGCAGGGATAAGGGCCCAGGGTTGAGGGCAAGGCTGGAGGGTTTTGGATACAGGGTTGAGGGCAAGGCTGGAGGGTTTTGGATACAGGATTGAGGGGAATTTTGGAGATCTCAGGACCCAGGGTTGTGGGCCAAGCATGTGGGTGTAAAAGCCAAGGCAGGGTTAAGGGCCCAGGGTTGAGGGCAAGGCTGGAGGGTTTTGGATACAGGGTTGAGGGCAAGGCTGGAAGGTTTTGGATCCAAGATTGAGGGCAAGGCAGGAGGGTTTTGGACCTAGGGTTGTGGGCCAGGCATGTGGGTGTAAAAGCCAGGGCAGGTATAAGGGCCAAGGGTTGAGGGCAAGGCTGGAGGATTTTGGATCCAGGGTTGAGGGCAAGGCTGGAGGGTTTTGGATACAGGATTGAGGGGAATATTGGAGATCTCAGGACCCAGGGTTGTGGGCCAGGCATGTGGGTGTACAAGCCAGGGCAGGGATTAAGGGCCCAGGGTTGAGGGCAAGGCTGGAGGGTTTTGGATCCAGGGTTGAGGGCAAGGCTGGAGGGTTTTGGATCCAAGATTGAGGGCAAGGCAGGAGGGTTTTGGACCTAGGGTTGAGGGCAAGGCTGGAGGGTTTTGGATACAGGATTGAGGGGAATATTGGAGATCTCATGACCCAGGGTTGTGGGCCAGGCATGTGGGTGTAAAAGCCAGGGCAGGGATAAGGGCCCAGGGTTGAGGGCAAGGTTGGAGGGTTTTGGATCCATGATTGATGGGGATTTTGGAGATCTCAGGACCCAGGTTGTGGGCTAGGCATGTGGGTGTAAAAGCCAGGGCAGGGATAAGGGCCCAGGGTTGAGGGCAAGGCTGGAGGGTTTTGGATAGAGGGTTGAGGGCAAGGCTGGAGGGTTTTGGATACATGATTGGGGGGAATATTGGAGATCTCAGGACCCAGGTTTGTGGGCCAGGCATGTGGGTGTAAAAGCCAGGGCAGGGATAAGGGCCCAGGGTTGAGGGCAAGGTTGGAGGGTTTTGGATACAAGGTTGAGGGCAAGGCTGGAGGGTTTTGGATCCAAGATTGAGGGCAAGGCAGGAGGGTTTTGGACCTAGGGTTGTGGGCCAGGCATGTGGGTGTAAAAGCCAGGGCAGGGATAAGGGCCCATGGTTGAGGGCAAGGCTGGAGGGTTTTGGATACAGGGTTGAGGGCAAGGCTGGAGGGTTTTGGATACAGGATTGAGGGGAATATTGGAGATCTCAGGACCCAGGGTTGTGGGCCAGGCATGTGGGTGTAAAAGCCAGGGCAGGGATAAGGGCCCAGGGTTGAGGGCAAGGCTGGAGGGTTTTGGATCCAAGATTGAGGGCAAGGCAGGAGGGTTTTGGACCTAGGGTTGTGGGCCAGGCATGTGGGTGTAAAAGCCAGGGCAGGGATAAGGGCCCAGGGTTGAGGGCAAGGCTGGAGGGTTTTGGATTCAGGGTTGAGGGCAAGGCTGGAGGGTTTTGGATACAGGATTGAGGGGAATATTGGAGATCTCAGGACCCGGGGTTGTGGGCCAGGCATGTGGGTGTAAAAGCCAGGGCAGGGATAAGGGCCCAGGGTTGAGGGCAAGGCTGGAGGGTTTTGGATCTAGGGTTGGGGGCAAGGCTGGAGGGTTTTGGATCCAAGATTGAGGGCAAGGCAGGAGGGTTTTGGACCTAGGGTTGTGGGCCAGGCATGTGGGTGTAAAAGCCAGGGCAGGGATAAGGGCCCATGGTTGAGGGCAAGGCTGGAGTGTTTTGGATCCAGGGTTGAGGGCAAGGCTGGAGGGTTTTGGATACAGGATTGAGGGGAATACTGGAGATCGCAGGACCCAGGGTTGTGGGCCAGGCATGTGGGTGTAAAAGCCAGGGCAGGGATAAGGGCCCAAGGTTGAGGGCAAGGCTGGAGGGTTTTGGATCCAGGGTTGAGGGCAAGGCTGGAGGGTTTTGGATACAGGATTGGGGGGAATTTTGGAGATCTCAGGACCCAGGGTTGTGGGCCAGGCATGTGGGTGTAAAAGCCAGGGCAGGGATAAGGGCCCAGGGTTGAGGGCAAGGCTGGAGGGTTTTGGATCCAGGGTTGAGGGCAAGGCTGGAGGGTTTTGGATACAAGATTGAGGGGAATACTGGAGATCTCAGGACCCAGGGTTGTGGGCCAAGCATGTGGTTGTAAAAGCCAGGGCAGGGATAAGGGCCCAGGGTTGAGGGCAAGGCTGGAGGGTTTTGGATCCATGGTTGAGGGCAAGGCTGGAGGGTTTTGGATACCGGATTGAGGGGAATACTGGAGATCTCAGTACCCAAGGTTGTGGGCCAGGCATGTGGGTGTAAAAGCCAGGGCATGGATAAGGGCCCATGGTTGAGGGCAATGCTGGAGGGTTTTGGATCCAGGGTTGAGGGCAAGGCTGGAGGGTTCTGGATCCAAGATTGAGGGCAAGGCAGGTGGTTTTGGACCCAGGGTTGTGGGCCAGGCATGTGGGTGTAAAAGCCAGGGCAGGTATAAGGGCCCATGGTTGAGGGCAAGGCTGGAGGGTTTTGGATACAGGGTTGAGGGCAAGGCTGGAGGGTTTTGGATACAGGATTGAGGGGAATACTGGAGATCTCAGAACCCAGGGTTGTGGGCCAGGCATGTGGGTGTAAAAGCCAGGGCAGGGATAAGGGCCCAGGGTTGAGGGCAAGGCTGGAGGGTTTTGGAACCAGGGTTGAGGGCAAGGCTGGAAGGTTTTGGATCCAAGATTGAGGGCAAGGCAGGAGGGTTTTGGATACAGGATTGAGGGGAATACTGGAGATCTCAGAACCCAGGGTTGTGGGCCAGGCATGTGGGTGTAAAAGCCAGGGCAGGGATAAGGGTCCAGGGTTGAGGGCAAGGCTGGAGGGTTTTGGATCCAGGGTTGAGGGCAAGGCTGGAGGGTTTTGGATCCAAGATTGAGGGCAAGGCAGGAGGGTTTTGGATACAGGATTGAGGGGAATTTTGGAGATCTCAGGACCCAGGGTTGTGGGCCAGGCATGTGGGTGTAAAAGCCAGGGCAGGGATAAGGGCCCAGGGTTGAGGGCAAGGCTGGAGGGTTTTGGATCCAGGGTTGAGGGCAAGGCTGGAGGGTTTTGGATACAGGATTGAGGGCAAGGCAGGTGGTTTTGGACCCAGGGTTGTGGGCTAGGCATGTGGGTGTAAAAGCCAGGGCAGGGATAAGGGCCTAGGGTTGAGGGCAAGGCTGGAGGGTTTTGGATACATGGTTGAGGGCAAGGCTGGAGGGTTTTGGATACAGGATTGAGGGGAATATTGGAGATCTCATGACCCAGGGTTGTGGGCCAGGCATGTGGGTGTAAAAGCCAGGGCAGGGATAAGGGCCCAGGGTTGAGGGCAATGTTGGAGGGTTTTGGATCCAGGGTTGAGGGCAAGGCTGGAAGGTTTTGGATCCAAGATTGAGGGCAAGGCAGGAGGGTTTTGGACCTAGGGTTGTGGGCCAGGCATGTGGGTGTAAAAGCCAGGGCAGGTATAAGGGCCCTGGGTTGAGGGCAAGGCTGGAGGGTCTTGGATCCAGGGTCGAGGGCAAGGCTGGAGGGTTTTGGATCCAAGATTGAGGGGAATATAGGAGATCTCAGGACCCAGGGTTGTGGGCCAGGCATAAGGGTGTAAAATCCAGGGCAGGGATAAGGGCCTAGGGTTGAGGGCAAGGCTGGAGGGTTTTGGATCCAGGGTTGAGGGCAAGGCTGGAGGGTTTTGGATCCAAGATTGAGGGCAAGGCAGGTGGTTTAGGACCCAGGGTTGTGGGCCAGGCATGTGGGTGTAAAAGCCAGGGCAGGGATAAGGGCCCAGGGTTGAGGGCAAGGCTGGAGGGTTTTGGATCCAGGGTTGAGGGCAAGGCTGGAGGGTTTTGGATACAGGATTGAGGGGAATACTGGAGATCTCAGGACCCAGGGTTGTGGGCCAGGCATGTGGGTGTAAAAGCCAGGGCAGGGATAAGGGCCCAGGGTTGAGGGCAAGGCTGGAGGGTTTTGGATACAGGGTTGAGGGCAAGGCTGGAGGGTTTTGGATCCAAGATTGAGGGCAAGGCAGGTGGTTTAGGACCCAGGTTTGTGGGCCAGGCATGTGGGTGTAAAAGCCAGGGCAGGGATAAGGGCCCAGGGTTGAGGGCAAGGCTGGAGGGTTTTGGATACAAGGTTGAGGGCAAGGCTGGAGGGTTTTGGATCCAAGATTGAGGGCAAGGCAGGAGGGTTTTGGACCTAGGGTTGTGGGCCAGGCATGTGGGTGTAAAAGCCAGGGCAGGGATAAGGGCCCATGGTTGAGGGCAAGGCTGGAGGGTTTTGGATACAGGGTTGAGGGCAAGGCTGGAGGGTTTTGGATACAGGATTGAGGGGAATATTGGAGATCTCAGGACCCATGGTTGTGGGCCAGGCATGTGGGTGTAAAAGCCAGGGCAGGGATAAGGGCCCAGGGTTGAGGGCAAGGCTGGAGGGTTTTGGATCCAGGGTTGAGGGCAAGGCTGGAGGGTTTTGGATCCAAGATTGAGGGCAAGGCAGGAGGGTTTTGGACCTAGGGTTGTGGGCCAGGCATGTGGGTGTAAAAGCCAGGGCAGGGATAAGGGCCCAGGGTTGAGGGCAAGGCTGGAGTGTTTTGGATCCAGGGTTGAGGGCAAGGCTGGAGGGTTTTGGATACAGGATTGAGGGGAATACTGGAGATCGCAGGACCCAGGGTTGTGGGCCAGGCATGTGGTTGTAAAAGCCAGGGCAGGGATAAGGGCCCAAGGTTGAGGGCAAGGCTGGAGGGTTTTGGATCCAGGGTTGAGGGCAAGGCTGGAGGGTTTTGGATACATGATTGGGGGGAATTTTGGAGATCTCAGGACCCAGGGTTGTGGGCCAGGCATGTGGGTGTAAAAGCCAGGGCAGGGATAAGGGCCCAGGGTTGAGGGCAAGGCTGGAGGGTTTTGGATACAGGGTTGAGGGCAAGGCTGGTGGGTTTTGGATACAGGATTGAGGGGAATACTGGAGATCTCAGAACCCAGGGTTGTGGGCCAGGCATGTGGGTGTAAAAGCCAGGGCAGGGATAAGGGCCCAGGGTTGAGGGCAAGGCTGGAGGGTTTTGGAACCAGGGTTGAGGGCAAGGCTGGAAGGTTTTGGATCCAAGATTGAGGGCAAGGCAGGAGGGTTTTGGATACAGGATTGAGGGGAATACTGGAGATCTCAGAACCCAGGGTTGTGGGCCAGGCATGTGGGTGTAAAAGCCAGGGCAGGGATAAGGGTCCAGGGTTGAGGGCAAGGCTGGAGGGTTTTGGATCCAGGGTTGAGGGCAAGGCTGGAGGGTTTTGGATCCAAGATTGAGGGCAAGGCAGGAGGGTTTTGGATACAGGATTGAGGGGAATTTTGGAGATCTCAGGACCCAGGGTTGTGGGCCAGGCATGTGGGTGTAAAAGCCAGGGCAGGGATAAGGGCCCAGGGTTGAGGGCAAGGCTGGAGGGTTTTGGATCCAGGGTTGAGGGCAAGGCTGGAGGGTTTTGGATACAGGATTGAGGGCAAGGCAGGTGGTTTTGGACCCAGGGTTGTGGGCTAGGCATGTGGGTGTAAAAGCCAGGGCAGGGATAAGGGCCTAGGGTTGAGGGCAAGGCTGGAGGGTTTTGGATACAGGGTTGAGGGCAAGGCTGGAGGGTTTTGGATACAGGATTGAGGGGAATATTGGAGATCTCATGACCCAGGGTTGTGGGCCAGGCATGTGGGTGTAAAAGCCAGGGCAGGGATAAGGGCCCAGGGTTGAGGGCAATGTTGGAGGGTTTTGGATCCAGGGTTGAGGGCAAGGCTGGAAGGTTTTGGATCCAAGATTGAGGGCAAGGCAGGAGGGTTTTGGACATAGGGTTGTGGGCCAGGCATGTGGGTGTAAAAGCCAGGGCAGGTATAAGGGCCCTGGGTTGAGGGCAAGGCTGGAGGGTCTTGGATCCAGGGTCGAGGGCAAGGCTGGAGGGTTTTGGATCCAAGATTGAGGGGAATATAGGACATCTCAGGACCCAGGGTTGTGGGCCAGGCATAAGGGTGTAAAATCCAGGGCAGGGATAAGGGCCTAGGGTTGAGGGCAAGGCTGGAGGGTTTTGGATCCAGGGTTGAGGGCAAGGCTGGAGGGTTTTGGATCCAAGATTGAGGGCAAGGCAGGTGGTTTAGGACCCAGGGTTGTGGGCCAGGCATGTGGGTGTAAAAGCCAGGGCAGGGATAAGGGCCCAGGGTTGAGGGCAAGGCTGGAGGGTTTTGGATCCAGGGTTGAGGGCAAGGCTGGAGGGTTTTGGATACAGGATTGAGGGGAATACTGGAGATCTCAGGACCCAGGGTTGTGGGCCAGGCATGTGGGTGTAAAATCCAGGGCAGGGATAAGGGCCCAGGGTTGAGGGCAAGGCTGGAGGGTTTTGGATACAGGGTTGAGGGCAAGGCTGGAGGGTTTTGGATCCAAGATTGAGGGCAAGGCAGGTGGTTTAGGACCCAGGTTTGTGGGCCAGGCATGTGGGTGTAAAAGCCAGGGCAGGGATAAGGGCCCAGGGTTGAGGGCAAGGTTGGAGGGTTTTGGATACAAGGTTGAGGGCAAGGCTGGAGGGTTTTGGATCCAAGATTGAGGGCAAGGCAGGAGGGTTTTGGACCTAGGGTTGTGGGCCAGGCATGTGGGTGTAAAAGCCAGGGCAGGGATAAGGGCCCAGGGTTGAGGGCAAGGCTGGAGTGTTTTGGATCCAGGGTTGAGGGCAAGGCTGGAGGGTTTTGGATACAGGATTGAGGGGAATACTGGAGATCGCAGGACCCAGGGTTGTGGGCCAGGCATGTGGTTGTAAAAGCCAGGGCAGGGATAAGGGCCCAAGGTTGAGGGCAAGGCTGGAGGGTTTTGGATCCAGGGTTGAGGGCAAGGCTGGAGGGTTTTGGATACATGATTGGGGGGAATTTTGGAGATCTCAGGACCCAGGGTTGTGGGCCAGGCATGTGGGTGTAAAAGCCAGGGCAGGGATAAGGGCCCAGGGTTGAGGGCAAGGCTGGAGGGTTTTGGATACAGGGTTGAGGGCAAGGCTGGTGGGTTTTGGATACAGGATTGAGGGGAATACTGGAGATCTCAGAACCCAGGGTTGTGGGCCAGGCATGTGGGTGTAAAAGCCAGGGCAGGGATAAGGGCCCAGGGTTGAGGGCAAGGCTGGAGGGTTTTGGAACCAGGGTTGAGGGCAAGGCTGGAAGGTTTTGGATCCAAGATTGAGGGCAAGGCAGGAGGGTTTTGGATACAGGATTGAGGGGAATACTGGAGATCTCAGAACCCAGGGTTGTGGGCCAGGCATGTGGGTGTAAAAGCCAGGGCAGGGATAAGGGTCCAGGGTTGAGGGCAAGGCTGGAGGGTTTTGGATCCAGGGTTGAGGGCAAGGCTGGAGGGTTTTGGATCCAAGATTGAGGGCAAGGCAGGAGGGTTTTGGATACAGGATTGAGGGGAATTTTGGAGATCTCAGGACCCAGGGTTGTGGGCCAGGCATGTGGGTGTAAAAGCCAGGGCAGGGATAAGGGCCCAGGGTTGAGGGCAAGGCTGGAGGGTTTTGGATCCAGGGTTGAGGGCAAGGCTGGAGGGTTTTGGATACAGGATTGAGGGCAAGGCAGGTGGTTTTGGACCCAGGGTTGTGGGCTAGGCATGTGGGTGTAAAAGCCAGGGCAGGGATAAGGGCCTAGGGTTGAGGGCAAGGCTGGAGGGTTTTGGATACAGGGTTGAGGGCAAGGCTGGAGGGTTTTGGATACAGGATTGAGGGGAATATTGGAGATCTCATGACCCAGGGTTGTGGGCCAGGCATGTGGGTGTAAAAGCCAGGGCAGGGATAAGGGCCCAGGGTTGAGGGCAATGTTGGAGGGTTTTGGATCCAGGGTTGAGGGCAAGGCTGGAAGGTTTTGGATCCAAGATTGAGGGCAAGGCAGGAGGGTTTTGGACATAGGGTTGTGGGCCAGGCATGTGGGTGTAAAAGCCAGGGCAGGTATAAGGGCCCTGGGTTGAGGGCAAGGCTGGAGGGTCTTGGATCCAGGGTCGAGGGCAAGGCTGGAGGGTTTTGGATCCAAGATTGAGGGGAATATAGGACATCTCAGGACCCAGGGTTGTGGGCCAGGCATAAGGGTGTAAAATCCAGGGCAGGGATAAGGGCCTAGGGTTGAGGGCAAGGCTGGAGGGTTTTGGATCCAGGGTTGAGGGCAAGGCTGGAGGGTTTTGGATCCAAGATTGAGGGCAAGGCAGGTGGTTTAGGACCCAGGGTTGTGGGCCAGGCATGTGGGTGTAAAAGCCAGGGCAGGGATAAGGGCCCAGGGTTGAGGGCAAGGCTGGAGGGTTTTGGATCCAGGGTTGAGGGCAAGGCTGGAGGGTTTTGGATACAGGATTGAGGGGAATACTGGAGATCTCAGGACCCAGGGTTGTGGGCCAGGCATGTGGGTGTAAAATCCAGGGCAGGGATAAGGGCCCAGGGTTGAGGGCAAGGCTGGAGGGTTTTGGATACAGGGTTGAGGGCAAGGCTGGAGGGTTTTGGATCCAAGATTGAGGGCAAGGCAGGTGGTTTAGGACCCAGGTTTGTGGGCCAGGCATGTGGGTGTAAAAGCCAGGGCAGGGATAAGGGCCCAGGGTTGAGGGCAAGGTTGGAGGGTTTTGGATACAAGGTTGAGGGCAAGGCTGGAGGGTTTTGGATCCAAGATTGAGGGCAAGGCAGGAGGGTTTTGGACCTAGGGTTGTGGGCCAGGCATGTGGGTGTAAAAGCCAGGGCAGGGATAAGGGCCCATGGTTGAGGGCAAGGCTGGAGGGTTTTGGATACAGGGTTGAGGGCAAGGCTGGAGGGTTTTGGATACAGGATTGAGGGGAATATTGGAGATCTCAGGACCCAGGGTTGTGGGCCAGGCATGTGGGTGTAAAAGCCAGGGCAGGTATAAGGGCCCAGGGTTGAGGGCAAGGCTGGAGGGTTTTGGATCCAGGGTTGAGGGCAAGGCTGGAGGGTTTTGGATCCAAGATTGAGGGCAAGGCAGGAGGGTTTTGGACCTAGGGTTGTGGGCCAGGCATGTGGGTGTAAAAGCCAGGGCAGGGATAAGGGCCCAGGGTTGAGGGCAAGGCTGGAGTGTTTTGGATCCAGGGTTGAGGGCAAGGCTGGAGGGTTTTGGATACAGGATTGAGGGGAATACTGGAGATCGCAGGACCCAGGGTTGTGGGCCAGGCATGTGGGTGTAAAAGCCAGGGCAGGGATAAGGGCCCAAGGTTGAGGGCAAGGCTGGAGGGTTTTGGATCCAGGGTTGAGGGCAAGGCTGGAGGGTTTTGGATACATGATTGGGGGGAATTTTGGAGATCTCAGGACCCAGGGTTGTGGGCCAGGCATGTGGGTGTAAAAGCCAGGGCAGGGATAAGGGCCCAGGGTTGAGGGCAAGGCTGGAGGGTTTTGGATCCAGGGTTGAGGGCAAGGCTGGAGGGTTTTGGATACAGGATTGAGGGGAATACTGGAGATCTCAGGACCCAGGGTTGTGGGCCAAGCATGTGGTTGTAAAAGCCAGGGCAGGGATAAGGGCCCAGGGTTGAGGGCAAGGCTGGAGTGTTTTGGATCCATGGTTGAGGGCAAGGCTGGAGGGTTTTGGATACAGGATTGAGGGGAATACTGGAGATCTCAGTACCCAAGGTTGTGGGCCAGGCATGTGGGTGTAAAAGCCAGGGCATGGATAAGGGCCCATGGTTGAGGGCAATGCTGGAGGGTTTTGGATCCAGGGTTGAGGGCAAGGCTGGAGGGTTCTGGATCCAAGATTGAGGGCAAGGCAGGTGGTTTTGGACCCAGGGTTGTGGGCCAGGCATGTGGGTGTAAAAGCCAGGGCAGGTATAAGGGCCCAGGGTTGAGGGCAAGGCTGGAGGGTTTTGGATACAGGGTTGAGGGCAAGGCTGGAGGGTTTTGGATACAGGATTGAGGGGAATACTGGAGATCTCAGAACCCAGGGTTGTGGGCCAGGCATGTGGGTGTAAAAGCCAGGGCAGGGATAAGGGCCCAGGGTTGAGGGCAAGGCTGGAGGGTTTTGGAACCAGGGTTGAGGGCAAGGCTGGAAGGTTTTGGATCCAAGATTGAGGGCAAGGCAGGAGGGTTTTGGATACAGGATTGAGGGGAATACTGGAGATCTCAGAACCCAGGGTTGTGGGCCAGGCATGTGGGTGTAAAAGCCAGGGCAGGGATAAGGGTCCAGGGTTGAGGGCAAGGCTGGAGGGTTTTGGATCCAGGGTTGAGGGCAAGGCTGGAGGGTTTTGGATCCAAGATTGAGGGCAAGGCAGGAGGGTTTTGGATACAGGATTGAGGGGAATTTTGGAGATCTCAGGACCCAGGGTTGTGGGCCAGGCATGTGGGTGTAAAAGCCAGGGCAGGGATAAGGGCCCAGGGTTGAGGGCAAGGCTGGAGGGTTTTGGATCCAGGGTTGAGGGCAAGGCTGGAGGGTTTTGGATACAGGATTGAGGGCAAGGCAGGTGGTTTTGGACCCAGGGTTGTGGGCTAGGCATGTGGGTGTAAAAGCCAGGGCAGGGATAAGGGCCCAGGGTTGAGGGCAAGGCTGGAGGGTTTTGGATACAGGGTTGAGGGCAAGGCTGGAGGGTTTTGGATACAGGATTGAGGGGAATATTGGAGATCTCATGACCCAGGGTTGTGGGCCAGGCATGTGGGTGTAAAAGCCAGGGCAGGGATAAGGGCCCAGGGTTGAGGGCAATGTTGGAGGGTTTTGGATCCAGGGTTGAGGGCAAGGCTGGAAGGTTTTGGATCCAAGATTGAGGGCAAGGCAGGAGGGTTTTGGACCTAGGGTTGTGGGCCAGGCATGTGGGTGTAAAAGCCAGGGCAGGTATAAGGGCCCTGGGTTGAGGGCAAGGCTGGAGGGTCTTGGATCCAGGGTCGAGGGCAAGGCTGGAGGGTTTTGGATCCAAGATTGAGGGGAATATTGGAGATCTCAGGACCCAGGGTTGTGGGCCAGGCATAAGGGTGTAAAATCCAGGGCAGGGATAAGGGCCTAGGGTTGAGGGCAAGGCTGGAGGGTTTTGGATCCAGGGTTGAGGGCAAGGCTGGAGGGTTTTGGATCCAAGATTGAGGGCAAGGCAGGTGGTTTAGGACCCAGGGTTGTGGGCCAGGCATGTGGGTGTAAAAGCCAGGGCAGGGATAAGGGCCCAGGGTTGAGGGCAAGGCTGGAGGGTTTTGGATCCAGGGTTGAGGGCAAGGCTGGAGGGTTTTGGATACAGGATTGAGGGGAATAATGGAGATCTCAGGACCCAGGGTTGTGGGCCAGGCATGTGGGTGTAAAAGCCAGGGCAGGGATAAGGGCCCAGGGTTGAAGGCAAGGCTGGAGGGTTTTGGATACAGGGTTGAGGGCAAGGCTGGAGGGTTTTGGATCCAAGATTGAGGGCAAGGCAGGTGGTTTAGGACCCAGGTTTGTGGGCCAGGCATGTGGGTGTAAAAGCCAGGGCAGGGATAAGGGCCCAGGGTTGAGGGCAAGGTTGGAGGGTTTTGGATACAAGGTTGAGGGCAAGGCTGGAGGGTTTTGGATCCAAGATTGAGGGCAAGGCAGGAGGGTTTTGGACCTAGGGTTGTGGGCCAGGCATGTGGGTGTAAAAGCCAGGGCAGGGATAAGGGCCCATGGTTGAGGGCAAGGCTGGAGGGTTTTGGATACAGGATTGAGGGGAATATTGGAGATCTCAGGACCCAGGGTTGTGGGCCAGGCATGTGGGTGTAAAAGCCAGGGCAGGGATAAGGGCCCAGGGTTGAGGGCAAGGCTGGAGGGTTTTGGATCCAGGGTTGAGGGCAAGGCTGGAGGGTTTTGGATCCAAGATTAAGGGCAAGGCAGGAGGGTTTTGGACCTAGGGTTGTGGGCCAGGCATGCGGGTGTAAAAGCCAGGGCAGGGATAAGGGCCCAGGGTTGAGGGCAAGGCTGGAGGGTTTTGGATTCAGGGTTGAGGGCAAGGCTGGAGGGTTTTGGATACAGGATTGAGGGGAATATTGGAGATCTCAGGACCCGGGGTTGTGGGCCAGGCATGTGGGTGTAAAAGCCAGGGCAGGGATAAGGGCCCAGGGTTGAGGGCACGGCTGGAGGGTTTTGGATCTAGGGTTGGGGGCAAGGCTGGAGGGTTTTGGATCCAAGATTGAGGGCAAGGCAGGAGGTCTGGACCTAGGGTTGTGGGCCAGGCATGTGGGTGTAAAAGCCAGGGCAGGGATAAGGGCCCATGGTTGAGGGCAAGGCTGGAGTGTTTTGGATCCAGGGTTGAGGGCAAGGCTGGAGGGTTTTGGATACAGGATTGAGGGGAATACTGGAGATCTCAGGACCCAGGGTTGTGGGCCACGCATGTGGGTGTAAAAGCCAGGGCAGGGATAAGGGCCCAAGGTTGAGGGCAAGGCTGGAGGGTTTTGGATCCATGGTTGAGGGCAAGGCTGGAGGGTTTTGGATACAGGATTGGGGGGAATTTTGGAGATCTCAGGACCCAGGGTTGTGGGCCAGGCATGTGGGTGTAAAAGCCAGGGCAGGGATAAGGGCCCAGGGTTGAGGGCAATGCTGGAGGGTTTTGGATCCAGGGTTGAGGGCAAGGCTGGAGGGTTTTGGATACAGGATTGAGGGGAATACTGGAGATCGCAGGACCCAAGGTTGTGGGCCAAGCATGTGGTTGTAAAAGCCAGGGCAGGGATAAGGGCCCAGGGTTGAGGGCAAGGCTGGAGTGTTTTGGATCCATGGTTGAGGGCAAGGCTGGAGGGTTTTGGATACAGGATTGAGGGGAATACTGGAGATCTCAGTACCCAAGGTTGTGGGCCAGGCATGTGGGTGTAAAAGCCAGGGCATGGATAAGGGCCCATGGTTGAGGGCAATGCTGGAGGGTTTTGGATACAGGGTTGAGGGCAAGGCTGGAGGGTTCTGGATCCAAGATTGAGGGCAAGGCATGTGGTTTTGGACCCAGGGTTGTGGGCCAGGCATGTGGGTGTAAAAGCCAGGGCAGGTATAAGGGCCCAGGGTTGAGGGCAAGGCTGGAGGGTTTTGGATACAGGGTTGAGGGCAAGGCTGGAGGGTTTTGGATACAGGATTGAGGGGAATACTGGAGATCTCAGAACCCAGGGTTGTGGGCCAGGCATGTGGGTGTAAAAGCCAGGGCAGGGATAAGGGCCCAGGGTTGAGGGCAAGGCTGGAGGGTTTTGGAACCAGGGTTGAGGGCAAGGCTGGAGGGTTTTGGATCCAAGATTGAGGGCAAGGCAGGAGGGTTTTGGATACAGGATTGAGGGGAATACTGGAGATCTCAGAACCAAGGGTTGTGGGCCAGGCATGTGGGTGTAAAAGCCAGGGCAGGGATAAGGGTCCAGGGTTGAGGGCAAGGCTGGAGGGTTTTGGATCCAGGGTTGAGGGCAAGGCTGGAGGGTTTTGGATCCAAGATTGAGGGCAAGGCAGGAGGGTTTTGGATACAGGATTGAGGGGAATTTTGGAGATCTCAGGACCCAGGGTTGTGGGCCAGGCATGTGGGTGTAAAAGCCAGGGCAGGGATAAGGGCCCAGGGTTGAGGGCAAGGCTGGAGGGTTTTGGATCTAGGGTTGGGGGCAAGGCTGGAGGGTTTTGGATCCAAGATTGAGGGCAAGGCAGGAGGGTTTTGGACCTAGGGTTGTGGGCCAGGCATGTGGGTGTAAAAGCCAGGGCAGGGATAAGGGCTCATGGTTGAGGGCAAGGCTGGAGTGTTTTGGATCCAGGGTTGAGGGCAAGGCTGGAGGGTTTTGGATACAGGATTGAGGGGAATACTGGAGATCGCAGGACCCAGGGTTGTGGGCCAGGCATGTGGGTGTAAAAGCCAGGGCAGGGATAAGGGCCCAAGGTTGAGGGCAAGGCTGGAGGGTTTTGGATCCATGGTTGAGGGCAAGGCTGGAGGGTTTTGGATACAGGATTGGGGGGAATTTTGGAGATCTCAGGACCCAGGGTTGTGGGCCAGGCATGTGGGTGTAAAAGCCAGGGCAGGGATAAGGGCCCAGGGTTGAGGGCAAGGCTGGAGGGTTTTGGATCCAGGGTTGAGGGCAAGGCTGGAGGGTTTTGGATACAGGATTGAGGGGAATACTGGAGATCTCAGGACCCAGGGTTGTGGGCCAAGCATGTGGTTGTAAAAGCCAGGGCAGGGATAAGGGCCCAGGGTTGAGGGCAAGGCTGGAGTGTTTTGGATCCATGGTTGAGGGCAAGGCTGGAGGGTTTTGGATACAGGATTGAGGGGAATACTGGAGATCTCAGTACCCAAGGTTGTGGGCCAGGCATGTGGGTGTAAAAGCCAGGGCATGGATAAGGGCCCATGGTTGAGGGCAATGCTGGAGGGTTTTGGATCCAGGGTTGAGGGCAAGGCTGGAGGGTTCTGGATCCAAGATTGAGGGCAAGGCAGGTGGTTTTGGACCCAGGGTTGTGGGCCAGGCATGTGGGTGTAAAAGCCAGGGCAGGTATAAGGGCCCAGGGTTGAGGGCAAGGCTGGAGTGTTTTGGATACAGGGTTGAGGGCAAGGCTGGAGGGTTTTGGATACAGGATTGAGGGGAATACTGGAGATCTCAGAACCCAGGGTTGTGGGCCAGGCATGTGGGTGTAAAAGCCAGGGCAGGGATAAGGGCCCAGGGTTGAGGGCAAGGCTGGAGGGTTTTGGAACCAGGGTTGAGGGCAAGGCTGGAAGGTTTTGGATCCAAGATTGAGGGCAAGGCAGGAGGGTTTTGGATACAGGATTGAGGGGAATACTGGAGATCTCAGAACCCAGGGTTGTGGGCCAGGCATGTGGGTGTAAAAGCCAGGGCAGGGATAAGGGTCCAGGGTTGAGGGCAAGGCTGGAGGGTTTTGGATCCAGGGTTGAGGGCAAGGCTGGAGGGTTTTGGATCCAAGATTGAGGGCAAGGCAGGAGGGTTTTGGATACAGGATTGTGGGCTAGGCATGTGGGTGTAAAAGCCAGGGCAGGGATAAGGGCCCAGGGTTGAGGGCAAGGCTGGAGGGTTTTGGATCCAGGGTTGAGGGCAAGGCTGGAGGGTTTTGGATACAGGATTGAGGGCAAGGCAGGTGGTTTTGGACCCAGGGTTGTGGGCTAGGCATGTGGGTGTAAAAGCCAGGGCAGGGATAAGGGCCCAGGGTTGAGGGCAAGGCTGGAGGGTTTTGGATCCAGGGTTGAGGGCAAGGCTGGAGGGTTTTGGATACAGGATTGAGGGGAATATTGGAGATCTCATGACCCAGGGTTGTGGGCCAGGCATGTGGGTGTAAAAGCCAGGACAGGGATAAGGGCCCAGGGTTGAGGGCAATGTTGGAGGGTTTTGGATCCAGGGTTGAGGGCAAGGCTGGAAGGTTTTGGATCCAAGATTGAGGGCAAGGCAGGAGGGTTTTGGACCTAGGGTTGTGGGCCAGGCATGTGGGTGTAAAAGCCAGGGCAGGTATAAGGGCCCTGGGTTGAGGGCAAGGCTGGAGGGTCTTGGATCCAGGGTCGAGGGCAAGGCTGGAGGGTTTTGGATCCAAGATTGAGGGGAATATTGGAGATCTCAGGACCCAGGGTTGTGGGCCAGGCATAAGGGTGTAAAAATCAGGGCAGGGATAAGGGCCTAGGGTTGAGGGCAAGGCTGGAGGGTTTTGGATCCAGGGTTGAGGGCAAGGCTGGAGGGTTTTGGATCCAAGATTGAGGGCAAGGCAGGTGGTTTAGGACCCAGGGTTGTGGGCCAGGCATGTGGGTGTAAAAGCCAGGGCAGGGATAAAGGCCCAGGGTTGAGGGCAAGGCTGGAGGGTTTTGGATCCAGGGTTGAGGGCAAGGCTGGAGGGTTTTGGATACAGGATTGAGGGGAATACTGGAGATCTCAGGACCCAGGGTTGTGGGCCAGGCATGTGGGTGTAAAAGCCAGGGCAGGGATAAGGGCCCAGGGTTGAGGGCAAGGCTGGAGGGTTTTGGATACAGGGTTGAGGGCAAGGCTGGAGGGTTTTGGATCCAAGATTGAGGGCAAGGCAGGTGGTTTAGGACCCAGGTTTGTGGGCCAATCATGTGGGTGTAAAAGCCAGGGCAGGGATAAGGGCCCAGGGTTGAGGGCAAGGTTGGAGGGTTTTGGATACAAGGTTGAGGGCAAGGCTGGAGGGTTTTGGATCCAAGATTGAGGGCAAGGCAGGAGGGTTTTGGACCTAGGGTTGTGGGCCAGGCATGTGGGTGTAAAAGCCAGGGCAGGGATAAGGGCCCATGGTTGAGGGCAAGGCTGGAGGGTTTTGGATACAGGGTTGAGGGCAAGGCTGGAGGGTTTTGGATACAGGATTGAGGGGAATATTGGAGATCTCAGGACCCAGGTTTGTGGGCCAGGCATGTGGGTGTAAAAGCCAGGGCAGGGATAAGGGCCCAGGGTTGAGGGCAAGGCTGGAGGGTTTTGGATCCAGGGTTGAGGGCAAGGCTGGAGGGTTTTGGATCCAAGATTGAGGGCAAGGCAGGAGGGTTTTGGACCTAGGGTTGTGGGCCAGGCATGTGGGTGTAAAAGCCAGGGCAGGGATAAGGGCTCAGGGTTGAGGGCAAGGCTGGAGGGTTTTGGATTCAGGGTTGAGGGCAAGGCTGGAGGGTTTTGGATACAGGATTGAGGGGAATATTGGAGATCTCAGGACCCGGGGTTGTGGGCCAGGCATGTGGGTGTAAAAGCCAGGGCAGGGATAAGGGCCCAGGGTTGAGGGCAAGGCTGGAGGGTTTTGGATCTAGGGTTGGGGGCAAGGCTGGAGGGTTTTGGATCCAAGATTGAGGGCAAGGCAGGAGGGTTTTGGACCTAGGGTTGTGGGCCAGGCATGTGGGTGTAAAAGCCAGGGCAGGGATAAGGGCCCATGGTTGAGGGCAAGGCTGGAGTGTTTTGGATCCAGGGTTGAGGGCAAGGCTGGAGGGTTTTGGATACAGGATTGAGGGGAATACTGGAGATCTCAGGACCCAGGGTTGTGGGCCACGCATATGGGTGTAAAAGCCAGGGCAGGGATAAGGGCCCAAGGTTGAGGGCAAGGCTGGAGGGTTTTGGATCCAGGGTTGAGGGCAAGGCTGGAGGGTTTTGGATACAGGATTGGGGGGAATTTTGGAGATCTCAGGACCCAGGTTTGTGGGCCAGGCATGTGGGTGTAAAAGCCAGGGCAAGGATAAGGGCCCAGGGTTCAGGGCAAGGCTGGAGGGTTTTGGATCCAGGGTTGAGGGCAAGGCTGGAGGGTTTTGGATACATGATTGAGGGGAATACTGGAGATCTCAGGACCCAGGGTTGTGGGCCAAGCATGTGGTTGTAAAAGCCAGGGCAGGGATAAGGGCCCAGGGTTGAGGGCAAGGCTGGAGTGTTTTGGATCCATGGTTGAGGGCAAGGCTGGAGGGTTTTGGATACAGGATTGAGGGGAATACTGGAGATCTCAGTACCCAAGGTTGTGGGCCAGGCATGTGGGTGTAAAAGCCAGGGCATGGATAAGGGCCCATGGTTGAGGGCAATGCTGGAGGGTTTTGGATACAGGGTTGAGGGCAAGGCTGGAGGGTTCTGGATCCAAGATTGAGGGCAAGGCATGTGGTTTTGGACCCAGGGTTGTGGGCCAGGCATGTGGGTGTAAAAGCCAGGGCAGGTATAAGGGCCCAGGGTTGAGGGCAAGGCTGGAGGGTTTTGGATACAGGGTTGAGGGCAAGGCTGGAGGGTTTTGGATACAGGATTGAGGGGAATACTGGAGATCTCAGGACCCAGGGTTGTGGGCCAGGCATGTGGGTGTAAAAGCCAGGGCAGGGATAAGGGCCCAGGGTTGAGGGCAAGGCTGGAGGGTTTTGGAACCAGGGTTGAGGGCAAGGCTGGAGGGTTTTGGATCCAAGATTGAGGGCAAGGCAGGAGGGTTTTGGATACAGGATTGAGGGGAATACTGGAGATCTCAGAACCAAGGGTTGTGGGCCAGGCATGTGGGTGTAAAAGCCAGGGCAGGGATAAGGGTCCAGGGTTGAGGGCACGGCTGGAGGGTTTTGGATCCAGGGTTGAGGGCAAGGCTGGAGGGTTTTGGATCCAAGATTGAGGGCAAGGCAGGAGGGTTTTGGATACAGGATTGAGGGGAATTTTGGAGATCTCAGGACCCAGGGTTGTGGGCCAGGCATGTGGGTGTAAAAGCCAGGGCAGGGATAAGGGCCCAGGGTTGAGGGCAAGGCTGGAGGGTTTTGGATCTAGGGTTGGGGGCAAGGCTGGAGGGTTTTGGATCCAAGATTGAGGGCAAGGCAGGAGGGTTTTGGACCTAGGGTTGTGGGCCAGGCAGGTGGGTGTAAAAGCCAGGGCAGGGATAAGGGCCCATGGTTGAGGGCAAGGCTGGAGGGTTTTGGATCCAGGGTTGAGGGCAAGGCTGGAGGGTTTTGGATACAGGATTGAGGGCAAGGCAGGTGGTTTTGGACCCAGGGTTGTGGGCTAGGCATGTGGGTGTAAAAGCCAGGGCAGGGATAAGGGCCCAGGGTTGAGGGCAAGGCTGGAGGGTTTTGGATCCAGGGTTGAGGGCAAGGCTGGAGGGTTTTGGATACAGGATTGAGGGGAATATTGGAGATCTCATGACCCAGGGTTGTGGGCCAGGCATGTGGGTGTAAAAGCCAGGACAGGGATAAGGGCCCAGGGTTGAGGGCAATGTTGGAGGGTTTTGGATCCAGGGTTGAGGGCAAGGCTGGAAGGTTTTGGATCCAAGATTGAGGGCAAGGCAGGAGGGTTTTGGACCTAGGGTTGTGGGCCAGGCATGTGGGTGTAAAAGCCAGGGCAGGTATAAGGGCCCTGGGTTGAGGGCAAGGCTGGAGGGTCTTGGATCCAGGGTCGAGGGCAAGGCTGGAGGGTTTTGGATCCAAGATTGAGGGGAATATTGGAGATCTCAGGACCCAGGGTTGTGGGCCAGGCATAAGGGTGTAAAAATCAGGGCAGGGATAAGGGCCTAGGGTTGAGGGCAAGGCTGGAGGGTTTTGGATCCAGGGTTGAGGGCAAGGCTGGAGGGTTTTGGATCCAAGATTGAGGGCAAGGCAGGTGGTTTAGGACCCAGGGTTGTGGGCCAGGCATGTGGGTGTAAAAGCCAGGGCAGGGATAAAGGCCCAGGGTTGAGGGCAAGGCTGGAGGGTTTTGGATCCAGGGTTGAGGGCAAGGCTGGAGGGTTTTGGATACAGGATTGAGGGGAATACTGGAGATCTCAGGACCCAGGGTTGTGGGCCAGGCATGTGGGTGTAAAAGCCAGGGCAGGGATAAGGGCCCAGGGTTGAGGGCAAGGCTGGAGGGTTTTGGATACAGGGTTGAGGGCAAGGCTGGAGGGTTTTGGATCCAAGATTGAGGGCAAGGCAGGTGGTTTAGGACCCAGGTTTGTGGGCCAATCATGTGGGTGTAAAAGCCAGGGCAGGGATAAGGGCCCAGGGTTGAGGGCAAGGTTGGAGGGTTTTGGATACAAGGTTGAGGGCAAGGCTGGAGGGTTTTGGATCCAAGATTGAGGGCAAGGCAGGAGGGTTTTGGACCTAGGGTTGTGGGCCAGGCATGTGGGTGTAAAAGCCAGGGCAGGGATAAGGGCCCATGGTTGAGGGCAAGGCTGGAGGGTTTTGGATACAGGGTTGAGGGCAAGGCTGGAGGGTTTTGGATACAGGATTGAGGGGAATATTGGAGATCTCAGGACCCAGGTTTGTGGGCCAGGCATGTGGGTGTAAAAGCCAGGGCAGGGATAAGGGCCCAGGGTTGAGGGCAAGGCTGGAGGGTTTTGGATCCAGGGTTGAGGGCAAGGCTGGAGGGTTTTGGATCCAAGATTGAGGGCAAGGCAGGAGGGTTTTGGACCTAGGGTTGTGGGCCAGGCATGTGGGTGTAAAAGCCAGGGCAGGGATAAGGGCTCAGGGTTGAGGGCAAGGCTGGAGGGTTTTGGATTCAGGGTTGAGGGCAAGGCTGGAGGGTTTTGGATACAGGATTGAGGGGAATATTGGAGATCTCAGGACCCGGGGTTGTGGGCCAGGCATGTGGGTGTAAAAGCCAGGGCAGGGATAAGGGCCCAGGGTTGAGGGCAAGGCTGGAGGGTTTTGGATCTAGGGTTGGGGGCAAGGCTGGAGGGTTTTGGATCCAAGATTGAGGGCAAGGCAGGAGGGTTTTGGACCTAGGGTTGTGGGCCAGGCATGTGGGTGTAAAAGCCAGGGCAGGGATAAGGGCCCATGGTTGAGGGCAAGGCTGGAGTGTTTTGGATCCAGGGTTGAGGGCAAGGCTGGAGGGTTTTGGATACAGGATTGAGGGGAATACTGGAGATCTCAGGACCCAGGGTTGTGGGCCACGCATATGGGTGTAAAAGCCAGGGCAGGGATAAGGGCCCAAGGTTGAGGGCAAGGCTGGAGGGTTTTGGATCCAGGGTTGAGGGCAAGGCTGGAGGGTTTTGGATACAGGATTGGGGGGAATTTTGGAGATCTCAGGACCCAGGTTTGTGGGCCAGGCATGTGGGTGTAAAAGCCAGGGCAAGGATAAGGGCCCAGGGTTCAGGGCAAGGCTGGAGGGTTTTGGATCCAGGGTTGAGGGCAAGGCTGGAGGGTTTTGGATACATGATTGAGGGGAATACTGGAGATCTCAGGACCCAGGGTTGTGGGCCAAGCATGTGGTTGTAAAAGCCAGGGCAGGGATAAGGGCCCAGGGTTGAGGGCAAGGCTGGAGTGTTTTGGATCCATGGTTGAGGGCAAGGCTGGAGGGTTTTGGATACAGGATTGAGGGGAATACTGGAGATCTCAGTACCCAAGGTTGTGGGCCAGGCATGTGGGTGTAAAAGCCAGGGCATGGATAAGGGCCCATGGTTGAGGGCAATGCTGGAGGGTTTTGGATACAGGGTTGAGGGCAAGGCTGGAGGGTTCTGGATCCAAGATTGAGGGCAAGGCATGTGGTTTTGGACCCAGGGTTGTGGGCCAGGCATGTGGGTGTAAAAGCCAGGGCAGGTATAAGGGCCCAGGGTTGAGGGCAAGGCTGGAGGGTTTTGGATACAGGGTTGAGGGCAAGGCTGGAGGGTTTTGGATACAGGATTGAGGGGAATACTGGAGATCTCAGGACCCAGGGTTGTGGGCCAGGCATGTGGGTGTAAAAGCCAGGGCAGGGATAAGGGCCCAGGGTTGAGGGCAAGGCTGGAGGGTTTTGGAACCAGGGTTGAGGGCAAGGCTGGAGGGTTTTGGATCCAAGATTGAGGGCAAGGCAGGAGGGTTTTGGATACAGGATTGAGGGGAATACTGGAGATCTCAGAACCAAGGGTTGTGGGCCAGGCATGTGGGTGTAAAAGCCAGGGCAGGGATAAGGGTCCAGGGTTGAGGGCACGGCTGGAGGGTTTTGGATCCAGGGTTGAGGGCAAGGCTGGAGGGTTTTGGATCCAAGATTGAGGGCAAGGCAGGAGGGTTTTGGATACAGGATTGAGGGGAATTTTGGAGATCTCAGGACCCAGGGTTGTGGGCCAGGCATGTGGGTGTAAAAGCCAGGGCAGGGATAAGGGCCCAGGGTTGAGGGCAAGGCTGGAGGGTTTTGGATCTAGGGTTGGGGGCAAGGCTGGAGGGTTTTGGATCCAAGATTGAGGGCAAGGCAGGAGGGTTTTGGACCTAGGGTTGTGGGCCAGGCAGGTGGGTGTAAAAGCCAGGGCAGGGATAAGGGCCCATGGTTGAGGGCAAGGCTGGAGGGTTTTGGATCCAGGGTTGAGGGCAAGGCTGGAGGGTTTTGGATACAGGATTGAGGGGAATACTGGAGATCGCAGGACCCAGGGTTGTGGGCCAGGCATGTGGGTGTAAAAGCCAGGGCAGGGATAAGGGCCCAAGGTTGAGGGCAAGGCTGGAGGGTTTTGGATCCAGGGTTGAGGGCAAGGCTGGAGGGTTTTGGATACAGGATTGGGGGGAATTTTGGAGATCTCAGGACCCAGGGTTGTGGGCCAGGCATGTGGGTGTAAAAGCCAGGGCAGGGATAAGGGCCCAGGGTTGAGGGCAAGGCTGGAGGGTTTTGGATCCAGGGTTGAGGGCAAGGCTGGAGGGTTTTGGATACAGGATTGAGGGGAATACTGGAGATCTCAGGACCCAGGGTTGTGGGCCAAGCATGTGGTTGTAAAAGCCAGGGCAGGGATAAGGGCCCAGGGTTGAGGGCAAGGCTGGAGTGTTTTGGATCCATGGTTGAGGGCAAGGCTGGAGGGTTTTGGATACAGGATTGAGGGGAATACTGGAGATCTCAGTACCCAAGGTTGTGGGCCAGGCATGTGGGTGTAAAAGCCAGGGCATGGATAAGGGCCCATGGTTGAGGGCAATGCTGGAGGGTTTTGGATCCAGGGTTGAGGGCAAGGCTGGAGGGTTCTGGATCCAAGATTGAGGGCAAGGCAGGTGGTTTTGGACCCAGGGTTGTGGGCCAGGCATGTGGGTGTAAAAGCCAGGGCAGGGATAAGGGCCCAGGGTTGAGGGCAAGGCTGGAGGGTTTTGGATCCAGGGTTGAGGGCAAGGCTGGAGGGTTTTGGATACAGGATTGAGGGGAATACTGGAGATCTCAGAACCCAGGGTTGTGGGCCAGGCATGTGGGTGTAAAAGCCAGGGCAGGGATAAGGGCCCAGGGTTGAGGGCAAGGCTGGAGGGTTTTGGAACCAGGGTTGAGGGCAAGGCTGGAAGGTTTTGGATCCAAGATTGAGGGCAAGGCAGGAGGGTTTTGGATACAGGATTGAGGGGAATACTGGAGATCTCAGAACCCAGGGTTGTGGGCCAGGCATGTGGGTGTAAAAGCCAGGGCAGGGATAAGGGTCCAGGGTTGAGGGCAAGGCTGGAGGGTTTTGGATCCAGGGTTGAGGGCAAGGCTGGAGGGTTTTGGATCCAAGATTGAGGGCAAGGCAGGAGGGTTTTGGATACAGGATTGAGGGGAATTTTGGAGATCTCAGGACCCAGGGTTGTGGGCCAGGCATGTGGGTGTAAAAGCCAGGGCAGGGATAAGGGCCCAGGGTTGAGGGCAAGGCTGGATGGTTTTGGATCCAGGGTTGAGGGCAAGGCTGGAGGGTTTTGGATACAGGATTGAGGGCAAGGCAGGTGGTTTTGGACCCAGGGTTGTGGGCTAGGCATGTGGGTGTAAAAGCCAGGGCAGGGATAAGGGCCCAGGGTTGAGGGCAAGGCTGGAGGGTTTTGGATACAGGGTTGAGGGCAAGGCTGGAGGGTTTTGGATACAGGATTGAGGGGAATATTGGAGATCTCATGACCCAGGGTTGTGGGCCAGGCATGTGGGTGTAAAAGCCAGGACAGGGATAAGGGCCCAGGGTTGAGGGCAATGTTGGAGGGTTTTGGATCCAGGGTTGAGGGCAAGGCTGGAAGGTTTTGGATCCAAGATTGAGGGCAAGGCAGGAGGGTTTTGGACCTAGGGTTGTGGGCCAGGCATGTGGGTGTAAAAGCCAGGGCAGGTATAAGGGCCCTGGGTTGAGGGCAAGGCTGGAGGGTCTTGGATCCAGGGTCGAGGGCAAGGCTGGAGGGTTTTGGATCCAAGATTGAGGGGAATATTGGAGATCTCAGGACCCAGGGTTGTGGGCCAGGCATAAGGGTGTAAAAGCCAGGGCAGGGATAAGGGCCTAGGGTTGAGGGCAAGGCTGGAGGGTTTTGGATCCAGGGTTGAGGGCAAGGCTGGAGGGTTTTGGATCCAAGATTGAGGGCAAGGCAGGTGGTTTAGGACCCAGGGTTGTGGGCCAGGCATGTGGGTGTAAAAGCCAGGGCAGGGATAAGGGCCCAGGGTTGAGGGCAAGGCTGGAGGGTTTTGGATCCAGGGTTGAGGGCAAGGCTGGAGGGTTTTGGATACAGGATTGAGGGGAATACTGGAGATCTCAGGACCCAGGGTTGTGGGCCAAGCATGTGGTTGTAAAAGCCAGGGCAGGGATAAGGGCCCAGGGTTGAGGGCAAGGCTGGAGTGTTTTGGATCCATGGTTGAGGGCAAGGCTGGAGGGTTTTGGATACAGGATTGAGGGGAATACTGGAGATCTCAGTACCCAAGGTTGTGGGCAAGGCATGTGGGTGTAAAAGCCAGGGCATGGATAAGGGCCCATGGTTGAGGGCAATGCTGGAGGGTTTTGGATCCAGGGTTGAGGGCAAGGCTGGAGGGTTCTGGATCCAAGATTGAGGGCAAGGCAGGTGGTTTTGGACCCAGGGTTGTGGGCCAGGCATGTGGGTGTAAAAGCCAGGGCAGGGATAAGGGCCCAGGGTTGAGGGCAAGGCTGGAGGGTTTTGGATCCAGGGTTGAGGGCAAGGCTGGAGGGTTTTGGATACAGGATTGAGGGGAATACTGGAGATCTCAGAACCCAGGGTTGTGGGCCAGGCATGTGGGTGTAAAAGCCAGGGCAGGGATAAGGGCCCAGGGTTGAGGGCAAGGCTGGAGGGTTTTGGAACCAGGGTTGAGGGCAAGGCTGGAAGGTTTTGGATCCAAGATTGAGGGCAAGGCAGGAGGGTTTTGGATACAGGATTGAGGGGAATACTGGAGATCTCAGAACCCAGGGTTGTGGGCCAGGCATGTGGGTGTAAAAGCCAGGGCAGGGATAAGGGTCCAGGGTTGAGGGCAAGGCTGGAGGGTTTTGGATCCAGGGTTGAGGGCAAGGCTGGAGGGTTTTGGATCCAAGATTGAGGGCAAGGCAGGAGGGTTTTGGATACAGGATTGAGGGGAATTTTGGAGATCTCAGGACCCAGGGTTGTGGGCCAGGCATGTGGGTGTAAAAGCCAGGGCAGGGATAAGGGCCCAGGGTTGAGGGCAAGGCTGGATGGTTTTGGATCCAGGGTTGAGGGCAAGGCTGGAGGGTTTTGGATACAGGATTGAGGGCAAGGCAGGTGGTTTTGGACCCAGGGTTGTGGGCTAGGCATGTGGGTGTAAAAGCCAGGGCAGGGATAAGGGCCCAGGGTTGAGGGCAAGGCTGGAGGGTTTTGGATACAGGGTTGAGGGCAAGGCTGGAGGGTTTTGGATACAGGATTGAGGGGAATATTGGAGATCTCATGACCCAGGGTTGTGGGCCAGGCATGTGGGTGTAAAAGCCAGGACAGGGATAAGGGCCCAGGGTTGAGGGCAATGTTGGAGGGTTTTGGATCCAGGGTTGAGGGCAAGGCTGGAAGGTTTTGGATCCAAGATTGAGGGCAAGGCAGGAGGGTTTTGGACCTAGGGTTGTGGGCCAGGCATGTGGGTGTAAAAGCCAGGGCAGGTATAAGGGCCCTGGGTTGAGGGCAAGGCTGGAGGGTCTTGGATCCAGGGTCGAGGGCAAGGCTGGAGGGTTTTGGATCCAAGATTGAGGGGAATATTTGAGATCTCAGGACCCAGGGTTGTGGGCCAGGCATAAGGGTGTAAAAGCCAGGGCAGGGATAAGGGCCTAGGGTTGAGGGCAAGGCTGGAGGGTTTTGGATCCAGGGTTGAGGGCAAGGCTGGAGGGTTTTGGATCCAAGATTGAGGGCAAGGCAGGTGGTTTAGGACCCAGGGTTGTGGGCCAGGCATGTGGGTGTAAAAGCCAGGGCAGGGATAAGGGCCCAGGGTTGAGGGCAAGGCTGGAGGGTTTTGGATCCAGGGTTGAGGGCAAGGCTGGAGGGTTTTGGATACAGGATTGAGGGGAATACTGGAGATCTCAGGACCTAGGGTTGTGGGCCAGGCATGTGGGTGTAAAAGCCAGGGCAGGGATAAGGGCCCAGGGTTGAGGGCAAGGCTGGAGGGTTTTGGATACAGGGTTGAGGGCAAGGCTGGAGGGTTTTGGATCCAAGATTGAGGGCAAGGCAGGTGGTTTAGGACCCAGGTTTGTGGGCCAATCATGTGGGTGTAAAAGCCAGGGCAGGGATAAGGGCCCAGGGTTGAGGGCAAGGTTGGAGGGTTTTGGATACAAGGTTGAGGGCAAGGCTGGAGGGTTTTGGATCCAAGATTGAGGGCAAGGCAGGAGGGTTTTGGACCTAGGGTTGTGGGCCAGGCATGTGGGTGTAAAAGCCAGGGCAGGGATAAGGGCCCATGGTTGAGGGCAAGGCTGGAGGGTTTTGGATACAGGGTTGAGGGCAAGGCTGGAGGGTTTTGGATACAGGATTGAGGGGAATATTGGAGATCTCAGGACCCAGGTTTGTGGGCCAGGCATGTGGGTGTAAAAGCCAGGGCAGGGATAAGGGCCCAGGGTTGAGGGCAAGGCTGGAGGGTTTTGGATCCAGGGTTGAGGGCAAGGCTGGAGGGTTTTGGATCCAAGATTGAGGGCAAGGCAGGAGGGTTTTGGATACAGGATTGAGGGGAATTTTGGAGATCTCAGGACCCAGGGTTGTGGGCCAGGCATGTGGGTGTAAAAGCCAGGGCAGGGATAAGGGCCCAGGGTTGAGGGCAAGGCTGGAGGGTTTTGGATCCAGGGTTGAGGGCAAGGCTGGAGGGTTTTGGATACAGGATTGAGGGCAAGGCAGGTGGTTTTGGACCCAGGGTTGTGGGCTAGGCATGTGGTGTAAAAGCCAGGGCAGGGATAAGGGCCCAGGGTTGAGGGCAAGGCTGGAGGGTTTTGGATACAGGGTTGAGGGCAAGGCTGGAGGGTTTTGGATACAGGATTGAGGGGAATATTGGAGATCTCATGACCCAGGGTTGTGGGCCAGGCATGTGGGTGTAAAAGCCAGGACAGGGATAAGGGCCCAGGGTTGAGGGCAATGTTGGAGGGTTTTGGATCCAGGGTTGAGGGCAAGGCTGGAAGGTTTTGGATCCAAGATTGAGGGCAAGGCAGGAGAGTTTTGGACCTAGGGTTGTGGGCCAGGCATGTGGGTGTAAAAGCCAGGGCAGGTATAAGGGCCCTGGGTTGAGGGCAAGGCTGGAGGGTCTTGGATCCAGGGTCGAGGGCAAGGCTGGAGGGTTTTGGATCCAAGATTGAGGGGAATATTGGAGATCTCAGGACCCAGGGTTGTGGGCCAGGCATAAGGGTGTAAAAGCCAGGGCAGGGATAAGGGCCTAGGGTTGAGGGCAAGGCTGGAGGGTTTTGGATCCAGGGTTGAGGGCAAGGCTGGAGGGTTTTGGATCCAAGATTGAGGGCAAGGCAGGTGGTTTAGGACCCAGGGTTGTGGGCCAGGCATGTGGGTGTAAAAGCCAGGGCAGGGATAAGGGCCCAGGGTTGAGGGCAAGGCTGGAGGGTTTTGGATCCAGGGTTGAGGGCAAGGCTGGAGGGTTTTGGATACAGGATTGAGGGGAATACTGGAGATCTCAGGACCCAGGGTTGTGGGCCAGGCATGTGGGTGTAAAAGCCAGGGCAGGGATAAGGGCCCAGGGTTGAGGGCAAGGCTGGAGGGTTTTGGATACAGGGTTGAGGGCAAGGCTGGAGGGTTTTGGATCCAAGATTGAGGGCAAGGCAGGTGGTTTAGGACCCAGGTTTGTGGGCCAATCATGTGGGTGTAAAAGCCAGGGCAGGGATAAGGGCCCAGGGTTGAGGGCAAGGTTGGAGGGTTTTGGATACAAGGTTGAGGGCAAGGCTGGAGGGTTTTGGATCCAAGATTGAGGGCAAGGCAGGAGGGTTTTGGACCTAGGGTTGTGGGCCAGGCATGTGGGTGTAAAAGCCAGGGCAGGGATAAGGGCCCATGGTTGAGGGCAAGGCTGGAGGGTTTTGGATACAGGGTTGAGGGCAAGGCTGGAGGGTTTTGGATACAGGATTGAGGGGAATATTGGAGATCTCAGGACCCAGGTTTGTGGGCCAGGCATGTGGGTGTAAAAGCCAGGGCAGGGATAAGGGCCCAGGGTTGAGGGCAAGGCTGGAGGGTTTTGGATCCAGGGTTGAGGGCAAGGCTGGAGGGTTTTGGATCCAAGATTGAGGGCAAGGCAGGAGGGTTTTGGACCTAGGGTTGTGGGCCAGGCATGTGGGTGTAAAAGCCAGGGCAGGGATAAGGGCCCAGGGTTGAGGGCAAGGCTGGAGGGTTTTGGATTCAGGGTTGAGGGCAAGGCTGGAGGGTTTTGGATACAGGATTGAGGGGAATATTGGAGATCTCAGGACCCGGGGTTGTGGGCCAGGCATGTGGGTGTAAAAGCCAGGGCAGGGATAAGGGCCCAGGGTTGAGGGCAAGGCTGGAGGGTTTTGGATCTAGGGTTGGGGGCAAGGCTGGAGGGTTTTGGATCCAAGATTGAGGGCAAGGCAGGAGGGTTTTGGACCTAGGGTTGTGGGCCAGGCATGTGGGTGTAAAAGCCAGGGCAGGGATAAGGGCCCATGGTTGAGGGCAAGGCTGGAGTGTTTTGGATCCAGGGTTGAGGGCAAGGCTGGAGGGTTTTGGATACAGGATTGAGGGGAATACTGGAGATCGCAGGACCCAGGGTTGTGGGCCACGCATGTGGGTGTAAAAGCCAGGGCAGGGATAAGGGCCCAAGGTTGAGGGCAAGGCTGGAGGGTTTTGGATCCAGGGTTGAGGGCAAGGCTGGAGGGTTTTGGATACAGGATTGGGGGGAATTTTGGAGATCTCAGGACCCAGGGTTGTGGGCCAGGCATGTGGGTGTAAAAGCCAGGGCAGGGATAAGGGCCCAGGGTTGAGGGCAAGGCTGGAGGGTTTTGGATCCAGGGTTGAGGGCAAGGCTGGAGGGTTTTGGATACAGGATTGAGGGGAATACTGGAGATCTCAGGACCCAGGGTTGTGGGCCAAGCATGTGGTTGTAAAAGCCAGGACAGGGATAAGGGCCCAGGGTTGAGGGCAAGGCTGGAGTGTTTTGGATCCATGGTTGAGGGCAAGGCTGGAGGGTTTTGGATACAGGATTGAGGGGAATACTGGAGATCTCAGTACCCAAGGTTGTGGGCCAGGCATGTGGGTGTAAAAGCCAGGGCATGGATAAGGGCCCATGGTTGAGGGCAATGCTGGAGGGTTTTGGATACAGGGTTGAGGGCAAGGCTGGAGGGTTCTGGATCCAAGATTGAGGGCAAGGCATGTGGTTTTGGACCCAGGGTTGTGGGCCAGGCATGTGGGTGTAAAAGCCAGGGCAGGTATAAGGGCCCAGGGTTGAGGGCAAGGCTGGAGGGTTTTGGATACAGGGTTGAGGGCAAGGCTGGAGGGTTTTGGATACAGGATTGAGGGGAATACTGGAGATCTCAGAACCCAGGGTTGTGGGCCAGGCATGTGGGTGTAAAAGCCAGGGCAGGGATAAGGGCCCAGGGTTGAGGGCAAGGCTGGAGGGTTTTGGAACCAGGGTTGAGGGCAAGGCTGGAGGGTTTTGGATCCAAGATTGAGGGCAAGGCAGGAGGGTTTTGGATACAGGATTGAGGGGAATACTGGAGATCTCAGAACCAAGGGTTGTGGGCCAGGCATGTGGGTGTAAAAGCCAGGGCAGGGATAAGGGTCCAGGGTTGAGGGCAAGGCTGGAGGGTTTTGGATCCAGGGTTGAGGGCAAGGCTGGAGGGTTTTGGATCCAAGATTGAGGGCAAGGCAGGAGGGTTTTGGATACAGGATTGAGGGGAATTTTGGAGATCTCAGGACCCAGGGTTGTGGGCCAGGCATGTGGGTGTAAAAGCCAGGGCAGGGATAAGGGCCCAGGGTTGAGGGCAAGGCTGGAGGGTTTTGGATCTAGGGTTGGGGGCAAGGCTGGAGGGTTTTGGATCCAAGATTGAGGGCAAGGCAGGAGGGTTTTGGACCTAGGGTTGTGGGCCAGGCATGTGGGTGTAAAAGCCAGGGCAGGGATAAGGGCCCATGGTTGAGGGCAAGGCTGGAGGGTTTTGGATCCAGGGTTGAGGGCAAGGCTGGAGGGTTTTGGATACAGGATTGAGGGGAATACTGGAGATCGCAGGACCCAGGGTTGTGGGCCAGGCATGTGGGTGTAAAAGCCAGGGCAGGGATAAGGGCCCAAGGTTGAGGGCAAGGCTGGAGGGTTTTGGATCCAGGGTTGAGGGCAAGGCTGGAGGGTTTTGGATACAGGATTGGGGGGAATTTTGGAGATCTCAGGACCCAGGGTTGTGGGCCAGGCATGTGGGTGTAAAAGCCAGGGCAGGGATAAGGGCCCAGGGTTGAGGGCAAGGCTGGAGGGTTTTGGATCCAGGGTTGAGGGCAAGGCTGGAGGGTTTTGGATACAGGATTGAGGGGAATACTGGAGATCTCAGGACCCAGGGTTGTGGGCCAAGCATGTGGTTGTAAAAGCCAGGGCAGGGATAAGGGCCCAGGGTTGAGGGCAAGGCTGGAGTGTTTTGGATCCATGGTTGAGGGCAAGGCTGGAGGGTTTTGGATACAGGATTGAGGGGAATACTGGAGATCTCAGTACCCAAGGTTGTGGGCCAGGCATGTGGGTGTAAAAGCCAGGGCAGGGATAAGGGCCCATGGTTGAGGGCAATGCTGGAGGGTTTTGGATCCAGGGTTGAGGGCAAGGCTGGAGGGTTCTGGATCCAAGATTGAGGGCAAGGCAGGTGGTTTTGGACCCAGGGTTGTGGGCCAGGCATGTGGGTGTAAAAGCCAGGGCAGGGATAAGGGCCCAGGGTTGAGGGCAAGGCTGGAGGGTTTTGGATACAGGGTTGAGGGCAAGGCTGGAGGGTTTTGGATACAGGATTGAGGGGAATACTGGAGATCTCAGAACCCAGGGTTGTGGGCCAGGCATGTGGGTGTAAAAGCCAGGGCAGGGATAAGGGCCCAAGGTTGAGGGCAAGGCTGGAGGGTTTTGGAACCAGGGTTGAGGGCAAGGCTGGAAGGTTTTGGATCCAAGATTGAGGGCAAGGCAGGAGGGTTTTGGATACAGGATTGAGGGGAATACTGGAGATCTCAGAACCCAGGGTTGTGGGCCAGGCATGTGGGTGTAAAAGCCAGGGCAGGGATAAGGGTCCAGGGTTGAGGGCAAGGCTGGAGGGTTTTGGATCCAGGGTTGAGGGCAAGGCTGGAGGGTTTTGGATCCAAGATTGAGGGCAAGGCAGGAGGGTTTTGGATACAGGATTGAGGGGAATTTTGGAGATCTCAGGACCCAGGGTTGTGGGCCAGGCATGTGGGTGTAAAAGCCAGGGCAGGGATAAGGGCCCAGGGTTGAGGGCAAGGCTGGAGGGTTTTGGATCCAGGGTTGAGGGCAAGGCTGGAGGGTTTTGGATACAGGATTGAGGGCAAGGCAGGTGGTTTTGGACCCAGGGTTGTGGGCTAGGCATGTGGGTGTAAAAGCCAGGGCAGGGATAAGGGCCCAGGGTTGAGGGCAAGGCTGGAGGGTTTTGGATACAGGGTTGAGGGCAAGGCTGGAGGGTTTTGGATACAGGATTGAGGGGAATATTGGAGATCTCATGACCCAGGGTTGTGGGCCAGGCATGTGGGTGTAAAAGCCAGGGCAGGGATAAGGGCCCAGGGTTGAGGGCAATGTTGGAGGGTTTTGGATCCAGGGTTGAGGGCAAGGCTGGAAGGTTTTGGATCCAAGATTGAGGGCAAGGCAGGAGGGTTTTGGACCTAGGGTTGTGGGCCAGGCATGTGGGTGTAAAAGCCAGGGCAGGGATAAGGGCCCTGGGTTGAGGGCAAGGCTGGAGGGTCTTGGATCCAGGGTCGAGGGCAAGGCTGGAGGGTTTTGGATCCAAGATTGAGGGGAATATTGGAGATCTCAGGACCCAGGGTTGTGGGCCAGGCATAAGGGTGTAAAAGCCAGGGCAGGGATAAGGGCCTAGGGTTGAGGGCAAGGCTGGAGGGTTTTGGATCCAGGGTTGAGGGCAAGGCTGGAGGGTTTTGGATCCAAGATTGAGGGCAAGGCAGGTGGTTTAGGACAAAGGGTTGTGGGCCAGGCATGTGGGTGTAAAAGCCAGGGCAGGGATAAGGGCCCAGGGTTGAGGGCAAGGCTGGAGGGTTTTGGATCCAGGGTTGAGGGCAAGGCTGGAGGGTTTTGGATACAGGATTGAGGGGAATACTGGAGATCTCAGGACCCAGGGTTGTGGGCCAGGCATGTGGGTGTAAAAGCCAGGGCAGGGATAAGGGCCCAGGGTTGAGGGCAAGGCTGGAGGGTTTTGGATACAGGGTTGAGGGCAAGGCTGGAGGGTTTTGGATCCAAGATTGAGGGCAAGGCAGGTGGTTTAGGACCCAGGGTTGTGGGCCAGGCATGTGGGTGTAAAAGCCAGGGCAGGGATAAGGGCCCAGGGTTGAGGGCAAGGTTGGAGGGTTTTGGATACAAGGTTGAGGGCAAGGCTGGAGGGTTTTGGATCCAAGATTGAGGGCAAGGCAGGAGGGTTTTCGACCTAGGGTTGTGGGCCAGGCATGTGGGTGTAAAAGCCAGGGCAGGGATAAGGGCCCATGGTTGAGGGCAAGGCTGGAGGGTTTTGGATACAGGGTTGAGGGCAAGGCTGGAGGGTTTTGGATACAGGATTGAGGGGAATACTGGAGATCTCAGAACCCAGGGTTGTGGGCCAGGCATGTGGGTGTAAAAGCCAGGGCAGGGATAAGGGCCCAAGGTTGAGGGCAAGGCTGGAGGGTTTTGGAACCAGGGTTGAGGGCAAGGCTGGAAGGTTTTGGATCCAAGATTGAGGGCAAGGCAGGAGGGTTTTGGATACAGGATTGAGGGGAATACTGGAGATCTCAGAACCCAGGGTTGTGGGCCAGGCATGTGGGTGTAAAAGCCAGGGCAGGGATAAGGGTCCAGGGTTGAGGGCAAGGCTGGAGGGTTTTGGATCCAGGGTTGAGGGCAAGGCTGGAGGGTTTTGGATCCAAGATTGAGGGCAAGGCAGGAGGGTTTTGGATACAGGATTGAGGGGAATACTGGAGATCTCAGGACCCAGGGTTGTGGGCCAGGCATGTGGGTGTAAAAGCCAGGGCAGGGATAAGGGCCCAGGGTTGAGGGCAAGGCTGGAGGGTTTTGGATCCAGGGTTGAGGGCAAGGCTGGAGGGTTTTGGATACAGGATTGAGGGCAAGGCAGGTGGTTTTGGACCCAGGGTTGTGGGCTAGGCATGTGGGTGTAAAAGCCAGGGCAGGGATAAGGGCCCAGGGTTGAGGGCAAGGCTGGAGGGTTTTGGATACAGGGTTGAGGGCAAGGCTGGAGGGTTTTGGACACAGGATTGAGGGGAATATTGGAGATCTCATGACCCAGGGTTGTGGGCCAGGCATGTGGGTGTAAAAGCCAGGGCAGGGATAAGGGCCCAGGGTTGAGGGCAATGTTGGAGGGTTTTGGATCCAGGGTTGAGGGCAAGGCTGGAAGGTTTTGGATACAGGATTGAGGGGAATACTGGAGATCTCAGTACCCAAGGTTGTGGGCCAGGCATGTGGGTGTAAAAGCCAGGGCATGGATAAGGGCCCATGGTTGAGGGCAATGCTGGAGGGTTTTGGATCCAGGGTTGAGGGCAAGGCTGGAGGGTTCTGGATCCAAGATTGAGGCCAAGGCAGGCGGTTTTGGACCCAGGGTTGTGGGCCAGGCATGTGGGTGTAAAAGCCAGGGCAGGGATAAGGGACCAGGGTTGAGGGCAAGGCTGGAGGGTTTTGGATACAGGGTTGAGGGCAAGGCTGGAGGGTTTTGGATACAGGATTGAGGGGAATACTGGAGATCTCAGAACCCAGGGTTGTGGGCCAGGCATGTGGGTGTAAAAGCCAGGGCAGGGATAAGGGCCCAAGGTTGAGGGCAAGGCTGGAGGGTTTTGGAACCAGGGTTGAGGGCAAGGCTGGAAGGTTTTGGATCCAAGATTGAGGGCAAGGCAGGAGGGTTTTGGATACAGGATTGAGGGGAATACTGGAGATCTCAGAACCCAGGGTTGTGGGCCAGGCATGTGGGTGTAAAAGCCAGGGCAGGGATAAGGGTCCAGGGTTGAGGGCAAGGCTGGAGGGTTTTGGATCCAGGGTTGAGGGCAAGGCTGGAGGGTTTTGGATCCAAGATTGAGGGCAAGGCAGGAGGGTTTTGGATACAGGATTGAGGGGAATTTTGGAGATCTCAGGACCCAGGGTTGTGGGCCAGGCATGTGGGTGTAAAAGCCAGGGCAGGGATAAGGGCCCAGGGTTGAGGGCAAGGCTGGAGGGTTTTGGATCCAGGGTTGAGGGCAAGGCTGGAGGGTTTTGGATACAGGATTGAGGGCAAGGCAGGTGGTTTTGGACCCAGGGTTGTGGGCTAGGCATGTGGGTGTAAAAGCCAGGGCAGGGATAAGGGCCCAGGGTTGAGGGCAAGGCTGGAGGGTTTTGGATACAGGGTTGAGGGCAAGGCTGGAGGGTTTTGGATACAGGATTGAGGGGAATATTGGAGATCTCATGACCCAGGGTTGTGGGCCAGGCATGTGGGTGTAAAAGCCAGGGCAGGGATAAGGGCCCAGGGTTGAGGGCAATGTTGGAGGGTTTTGGATCCAGGGTTGAGGGCAAGGCTGGAAGGTTTTGGATCCAAGATTGAGGGCAAGGCAGGAGGGTTTTGGACCTAGGGTTGTGGGCCAGGCATGTGGGTGTAAAAGCCAGGGCAGGGATAAGGGCCCTGGGTTGAGGGCAAGGCTGGAGGGTCTTGGATCCAGGGTCGAGGGCAAGGCTGGAGGGTTTTGGATCCAAGATTGAGGGGAATATTGGAGATCTCAGGACCCAGGGTTGTGGGCCAGGCATAAGGGTGTAAAAGCCAGGGCAGGGATAAGGGCCTAGGGTTGAGGGCAAGGCTGGAGGGTTTTGGATCCAGGGTTGAGGGCACGGCTGGAGGGTTTTGGATCCAAGATTGAGGGCAAGGCAGGTGGTTTAGGACCCAGGGTTGTGGGCCAGGCATGTGGGTGTAAAAGCCAGGGCAGGGATAAGGGCCCAGGGTTGAGGGCAAGGCTGGAGGGTTTTGGATCCAGGGTTGAGGGCAAGGCTGGAGGGTTTTGGATACTGGATTGAGGGGAATACTGGAGATCTCAGGACCCAGGGTTGTGGGCCAGGCATGTGGGTGTAAAAGCCAGGGCAGGGATAAGGGCCCAGGGTTGAGGGCAAGGCTGGAGGGTTTTGGATACAGGGTTGAGGGCAAGGCTGGAGGGTTTTGGATCCAAGATTGAGGGCAAGGCAGGTGGTTTAGGACCCAGGTTTGTGGGCCAGGCATGTGGGTGTAAAAGCCAGGGCAGGGATAAGGGCCCAGGGTTGAGGGCAAGGTTGGAGGGTTTTGGATACAAGGTTGAGGGCAAGGCTGGAGGGTTTTGGATCCAAGATTGAGGGCAAGGCAGGAGGGTTTTGGACCTAGGGTTGTGGGCCAGGCATGTGGGTGTAAAAGCCAGGGCAGGGATAAGGGCCCATGGTTGAGGGCAAGGCTGGAGGGTTTTGGATACAGGGTTGAGGGCAAGGCTGGAGGGTTTTGGATACAGGATTGAGGGGAATACTGGAGATCTCAGAACCCAGGGTTGTGGGCCAGGCATGTGGGTGTAAAAGCCAGGGCAGGGATAAGGGCCCAAGGTTGAGGGCAAGGCTGGAGGGTTTTGGAACCAGGGTTGAGGGCAAGGCTGGAAGGTTTTGGATCCAAGATTGAGGGCAAGGCAGGAGGGTTTTGGATACAGGATTGAGGGGAATACTGGAGATCTCAGAACCCAGGGTTGTGGGCCAGGCATGTGGGTGTAAAAGCCAGGGCAGGGATAAGGGTCCAGGGTTGAGGGCAAGGCTGGAGGGTTTTGGATCCAGGGTTGAGGGCAAGGCTGGAGGGTTTTGGATCCAAGATTGAGGGCAAGGCAGGAGGGTTTTGGATACAGGATTGAGGGGAATTTTGGAGATCTCAGGACCCAGGGTTGTGGGCCAGGCATGTGGGTGTAAAAGCCAGGGCAGGGATAAGGGCCCAGGGTTGAGGGCAAGGCTGGAGGGTTTTGGATCCAGGGTTGAGGGCAAGGCTGGAGGGTTTTGGATACAGGATTGAGGGCAAGGCAGGTGGTTTTGGACCCAGGGTTGTGGGCTAGGCATGTGGGTGTAAAAGCCAGGGCAGGGATAAGGGCCCAGGGTTGAGGGCAAGGCTGGAGGGTTTTGGATACAGGGTTGAGGGCAAGGCTGGAGGGTTTTGGATACAGGATTGAGGGGAATACTGGAGATCTCATGACCCAGGGTTGTGGGCCAGGCATGTGGGTGTAAAAGCCAGGGCAGGGATAAGGGCCCAGGGTTGAGGGCAATGTTGGAGGGTTTTGGATCCAGGGTTGAGGGCAAGGCTGGAAGGTTTTGGATCCAAGATTGAGGGCAAGGCAGGAGGGTTTTGGACCTAGGGTTGTGGGCCAGGCATGTGGGTGTAAAAGCCAGGGCAGGTATAAGGGCCCTGGGTTGAGGGCAAGGCTGGAGGGTCTTGGATCCAGGGTCGAGGGCAAGGCTGGAGGGTTTTGGATCCAAGATTGAGGGGAATATTGGAGATCTCAGGACCCAGGGTTGTGGGCCAGGCATAAGGGTGTAAAAGCCAGGGCAGGGATAAGGGCCTAGGGTTGAGGGCAAGGCTGGAGGGTTTTGGATCCAGGGTTGAGGGCAAGGCTGGAGGGTTTTGGATCCAAGATTGAGGGCAAGGCAGGTGGTTTAGGACCCAGGGTTGTGGGCCAGGCATGTGGGTGTAAAAGCCAGGGCAGGGATAAGGGCCCAGGGTTGAGGGCAAGGCTGGAGGGTTTTGGATCCAGGGTTGAGGGCAAGGCTGGAGGGTTTTGGATACAGGATTGAGGGGAATACTGGAGATCTCAGGACCCAGGGTTGTGGGCCATGCATGTGGGTGTAAAAGCCAGGGCAGGGATAAGGGCCCAGGGTTGAGGGCAAGGCTGGAGGGTTTTGGATTCAGGGTTGAGGGCAAGGCTGGAGGGTTTTGGATCCAAGATTGAGGGCAAGGCAGGTGGTTTAGGACCCAGGTTTGTGGGCCAGGCATGTGGGTGTAAAAGCCAGGGCAGGGATAAGGGCCCAGGGTTGAGGGCAAGGTTGGAGGGTTTTGGATACAAGGTTGAGGGCAAGGCTGGAGGGTTTTGGATCCAAGATTGAGGGCAAGGCAGGAGGGTTTTGGACCTAGGGTTGTGGGCCAGGCATGTGGGTGTAAAAGCCAGGGCAGGGATAAGGGCCCATGGTTGAGGGCAAGGCTGGAGGGTTTTGGATACAGGGTTGAGGGCAAGGCTGGAGGGTTTTGGATACAGGATTGAGGGGAATACTGGAGATCTCAGAACCCAGGGTTGTGGGCCAGGCATGTGGGTGTAAAAGCCAGGGCAGGGATAAGGGCCCAAGGTTGAGGGCAAGGCTGGAGGGTTTTGGAACCAGGGTTGAGGGCAAGGCTGGAAGGTTTTGGATCCAAGATTGAGGGCAAGGCAGGAGGGTTTTGGATACAGGATTGAGGGGAATACTGGAGATCTCAGAACCCAGGGTTGTGGGCCAGGCATGTGGGTGTAAAAGCCAGGGCAGGGATAAGGGTCCAGGGTTGAGGGCAAGGCTGGAGGGTTTTGGATCCAGGGTTGAGGGCAAGGCTGGAGGGTTTTGGATCCAAGATTGAGGGCAAGGCAGGAGGGTTTTGGATACAGGATTGAGGGGAATTTTGGAGATCTCAGGACCCAGGGTTGTGGGCCAGGCATGTGGGTGTAAAAGCCAGGGCAGGGATAAGGGCCCAGGGTTGAGGGCAAGGCTGGAGGGTTTTGGATCCAGGGTTGAGGGCAAGGCTGGAGGGTTTTGGATACAGGATTGAGGGCAAGGCAGGTGGTTTTGGACCCAGGGTTGTGGGCTAGGCATGTGGGTGTAAAAGCCAGGGCAGGGATAAGGGCCCAGGGTTGAGGGCAAGGCTGGAGGGTTTTGGATACAGGGTTGAGGGCAAGGCTGGAGGGTTTTGGATACAGGATTGAGGGGAATACTGGAGATCTCATGACCCAGGGTTGTGGGCCAGGCATGTGGGTGTAAAAGCCAGGGCAGGGATAAGGGCCCAGGGTTGAGGGCAATGTTGGAGGGTTTTGGATCCAGGGTTGAGGGCAAGGCTGGAAGGTTTTGGATCCAAGATTGAGGGCAAGGCAGGAGGGTTTTGGACCTAGGGTTGTGGGCCAGGCATGTGGGTGTAAAAGCCAGGGCAGGTATAAGGGCCCTGGGTTGAGGGCAAGGCTGGAGGGTCTTGGATCCAGGGTCGAGGGCAAGGCTGGAGGGTTTTGGATCCAAGATTGAGGGGAATATTGGAGATCTCAGGACCCAGGGTTGTGGGCCAGGCATAAGGGTGTAAAAGCCAGGGCAGGGATAAGGGCCTAGGGTTGAGGGCAAGGCTGGAGGGTTTTGGATCCAGGGTTGAGGGCAAGGCTGGAGGGTTTTGGATCCAAGATTGAGGGCAAGGCAGGTGGTTTAGGACCCAGGGTTGTGGGCCAGGCATGTGGGTGTAAAAGCCAGGGCAGGGATAAGGGCCCAGGGTTGAGGGCAAGGCTGGAGGGTTTTGGATCCAGGGTTGAGGGCAAGGCTGGAGGGTTTTGGATACAGGATTGAGGGGAATACTGGAGATCTCAGGACCCAGGGTTGTGGGCCATGCATGTGGGTGTAAAAGCCAGGGCAGGGATAAGGGCCCAGGGTTGAGGGCAAGGCTGGAGGGTTTTGGATTCAGGGTTGAGGGCAAGGCTGGAGGGTTTTGGATCCAAGATTGAGGGCAAGGCAGGTGGTTTAGGACCCAGGTTTGTGGGCCAGGCATGTGGGTGTAAAAGCCAGGGCAGGGATAAGGGCCCAGGGTTGAGGGCAAGGTTGGAGGGTTTTGGATACAAGGTTGAGGGCAAGGCTGGAGGGTTTTGGATCCAAGATTGAGGGCAAGGCAGGAGGGTTTTGGACCTAGGGTTGTGGGCCAGGCATGTGGGTGTAAAAGCCAGGGCAGGGATAAGGGCCCATGGTTGAGGGCAAGGCTGGAGGGTTTTGGATACAGGGTTGAGGGCAAGGCTGGAGGGTTTTGGATACAGGATTGAGGGGAATATTGGAGATCTCAGGACCCAGGGTTGTGGGCCAGGCATGTGGGTGTAAAAGCCAGGGCAGGGATAAGGGCCCAGGGTTGAGGGCAAGGCTGGAGGGTTTTGGATCCAGGGTTGAGGGCAAGGCTGGAGGGTTTTGGATCCAAGATTGAGGGCAAGGCAGGAGGGTTTTGGACCTAGGGTTGTGGGCCAGGCATGTGGGTGTAAAAGCCAGGGCAGGGATAAGGGCCCTGGGTTGAGGGCAAGGCTGGAGGGTTTTGGATTCAGGGTTGAGGGCAAGGCTGGAGGGTTTTGGATACAGGATTGAGGGGAATATTGGAGATCTCAGGACCCGGGGTTGTGGGCCAGGCATGTGGGTGTAAAAGCCAGGGCAGGGATAAGGGCCCAGGGTTGAGGGCAAGGCTGGAGGGTTTTGGATCTAGGGTTGGGGGCAAGGCTGGAGGGTTTTGGATCCAAGATTGAGGGCAAGGCAGGATGGTTTTGGACCTAGGGTTGTGGGCCAGGCATGTGGGTGTAAAAGCCAGGGCAGGGATAAGGGCCCAGGGTTGAGGGCAAGGCTGGAGTGTTTTGGATCCAGGGTTGAGGGCAAGGCTGGAGGGTTTTGGATACAGGATTGAGGGGAATACTGGAGATCGCAGGACCCAGGGTTGTGGGCCAGGCATGTGGGTGTAAAAGCCAGGGCAGGGATAAGGGCCCAAGGTTGAGGGCAAGGCTGGAGGGTTTTGGATCCAGGGTTGAGGGCAAGGCTGGAGGGTTTTGGATACAGGATTGGGGGGAATTTTGAAGATCTCAGGACCCAGGGTTGTGGGCCAGGCATGTGGGTGTAAAAGCCAGGGCAGGGATAAGGGCCCAGGGTTGAGGGCAAGGCTGGAGGGTTTTGGATCCAGGGTTGAGGGCAAGGCTGGAGGGTTTTGGATACAGGATTGAGGGGAATACTGGAGATCTCAGGACCCAGGGTTGTGGGCCAAGCATGTGGTTGTAAAAGCCAGGGCAGGGATAAGGGCCCAGGGTTGAGGGCAAGGCTGGAGTGTTTTGGATCCAGGGTTGAGGGCAAGGCTGGAGGGTTTTGGATACAGGATTGAGGGGAATACTGGAGATCTCAGTACTCAAGGTTGTGGGCCAGGCATGTGGGTGTAAAAGCCAGGGCATGGATAAGGGCCCATGGTTGAGGGCAATGCTGGAGGGTTTTGGATACAGGGTTGAGGGCAAGGCTGGAGGGTTCTGGATCCAAGATTGAGGGCAAGGCATGTGGTTTTGGACCCAGGGTTGTGGGCCAGGCATGTGGGTGTAAAAGCCAGGGCAGGTATAAGGGCCCAGGGTTGAGGGCAAGGCTGGAGGGTTTTGGATACAGGGTTGAGGGCAAGGCTGGAGGGTTTTGGATACAGGATTGAGGGGAATACTGGAGATCTCAGAACCCAGGGTTGTGGGCCAGGCATGTGGGTGTAAAAGCCAGGGCAGGGATAAGGGCCCAGGGTTGAGGGCAAGGCTGGAGGGTTTTGGAACCAGGGTTGAGGGCAAGGCTGGAGGGTTTTGGATCCAAGATTGAGGGCAAGGCAGGAGGGTTTTGGAAACAGGATTGAGGGGAATACTGGAGATCTCAGAACCAAGGGTTGTGGGCCAGGCATGTGGGTGTAAAAGCCAGGGCAGGGATAAGGGTCCAGGGTTGAGGGCAAGGCTGGAGGGTTTTGGATCCAGGGTTGAGGGCAAGGCTGGAGGGTTTTGGATCCAAGATTGAGGGCAAGGCAGGAGGGTTTTGGATACAGGATTGAGGGGAATTTTGGAGATCTCAGGACCCAGGGTTGTGGGCCAGGCATGTGGGTGTAAAAGCCAGGGCAGGGATAAGGGCCCAGGGTTGAGGGCAAGGCTGGAGGGTTTTGGATCTAGGGTTGGGGGCAAGGCTGGAGGGTTTTGGATCCAAGATTGAGGGCAAGGCAGGAGGGTTTTGGACCTAGGGTTGTGGGCCAGGCATGTGGGTGTAAAAGCCAGGGCAGGGATAAGGGCACATGGTTGAGGGCAAGGCTGGAGTGTTTTGGATCCAGGGTTGAGGGCAAGGCTGGAGGGTTTTGGATACAGGATTGAGGGGAATACTGGAGATCGCAGGACCCAGGGTTGTGGGCCAGGCATGTGGGTGTAAAAGCCAGGGCAGGGATAAGGGCCCAAGGTTGAGGGCAAGGCTGGAGGGTTTTGGATCCAGGGTTGAGGGCAAGGCTGGAGGGTTTTGGATACAGGATTGGGGGGAATTTTGGAGATCTCAGGACCCAGGGTTGTGGGCCAGGCATGTGGGTGTAAAAGCCAGGGCAGGGATAAGGGCCCAGGGTTGAGGGCAAGGCTGGAGGGTTTTGGATCCAGGCTTGAGGGCAAGGCTGGAGGGTTTTGGATACAGGATTGAGGGGAATACTGGAGATCTCTGGACCCAGGGTTGTGGGCCAAGCATGTGGTTGTAAAAGCCAGGGCAGGGATAAGGGCCCAGGGTTGAGGGCAAGGCTGGAGTGTTTTGGATCCATGGTTGAGGGCAAGGCTGGAGGGTTTTGGATACAGGATTGAGGGGAATACTGGAGATCTCAGTACCCAAGGTTGTGGGCCAGGCATGTGGGTGTAAAAGCCAGGGCATGGATAAGGGCCCATGGTTGAGGGCAATGCTGGAGGGTTTTGGATCCAGGGTTGAGGGCAAGGCATGTGGGTGTAAAAGCCAGGGCAGGGATAAGGGCCCAGGGTTGAGGGCAAGGCTGGAGGGTTTTGGATACAGGGTTGAGGGCAAGGCTGGAGGGTTTTGGATACAGGATTGAGGGGAATACTGGAGATCTCAGAACCCAGGGTTGTGGGCCAGGCATGTGGGTGTAAAAGCCAGGGCAGGGATAAGGGCCCAGGGTTGAGGGCAAGGCTGGAGGGTTTTGGAACCAGGGTTGAGGGCAAGGCTGGAAGGTTTTGGATCCAAGATTGAGGGCAAGGCAGGAGGGTTTTGGATACAGGATTGAGGGGAATACTGGAGATCTCAGAACCCAGGGTTGTGGGCCAGGCATGTGGGTGTAAAAGCCAGGGCAGGGATAAGGGTCCAGGGTTGAGGGCAAGGCTGGAGGGTTTTGGATCCAGGGTTGAGGGCAAGGCTGGAGGGTTTTGGATCCAAGATTGAGGGCAAGGCAGGAGGGTTTTGGATACAGGATTGAGGGGAATTTTGGAGATCTCAGGACCCAGGGTTGTGGGCCAGGCATGTGGGTGTAAAAGCCAGGGCAGGGATAAGGGCCCAGGGTTGAGGGCAAGGCTGGAGGGTTTTGGATCCAGGGTTGAGGGCAAGGCTAGAGGGTTTTGGATACAGGATTGAGGGCAAGGCAGGTGGTTTTGGACCCAGGGTTGTGGGCTAGGCATGTGGGTGTAAAAGCCAGGGCAGGGATAAGGGCCCAGGGTTGAGGGCAAGGCTGGAGGGTTTTGGATACAGGGTTGAGGGCAAGGCTGGAGGGTTTTGGATACAGGATTGAGGGGAATACTGGAGATCGCAGGACCCAGGGTTGTGGGCCAGGCATGTGGGTGTAAAAGCCAGGGCAGGGATAAGGGCCCAAGGTTGAGGGCAAGGCTGGAGGGTTTTGGATCCAGGGTTGAGGGCAAGGCTGGAGGGTTTTGGATACAGGATTGGGGGGAATTTTGAAGATCTCAGGACCCAGGGTTGTGGGCCAGGCATGTGGGTGTAAAAGCCAGGGCAGGGATAAGGGCCCAGGGTTGAGGGCAATGTTGGAGGGTTTTGGATCCAGGGTTGAGGGCAAGGCTGGAAGGTTTTGGATCCAAGATTGAGGGCAAGGCAGGAGGGTTTTGGACCTAGGGTTGTGGGCCATGCATGTGGGTGTAAAAGCCAGGGCAGGTATAAGGGCCCTGGGTTGAGGGCAAGGCTGGAGGGTCTTGGATCCAGGGTCGAGGGCAAGGCTGGAGGGTTTTGGATCCAAGATTGAGGGGAATATTGGAGATCTCAGGACCCAGGGTTGTGGGCCAGGCATAAGGGTGTAAAAGCCAGGGCAGGGATAAGGGCCTAGGGTTGAGGGCAAGGCTGGAGGGTTTTGGATCCAGGGTTGAGGGCAAGGCTGGAGGGTTTTGGATCCAAGATTGAGGGCAAGGCAGGTGGTTTAGGACCCAGGGTTGTGGGCCAGGCATGTGGGTGTAAAAGCCAGGGCAGGGATAAGGGCCCAGGGTTGAGGGCAAGGCTGGAGGGTTTTGGATCCAGGGTTGAGGGCAAGGATGGAGGGTTTTGGATACAGGATTGAGGGGAATACTGGAGATCTCAGGACCCAGGGTTGTGGGCCAGGCATGTGGGTGTAAAAGCCAGGGCAGGGATAAGGGCCCAGGGTTGAGGGCAAGGCTGGAGGGTTTTGGATACAGGGTTGAGGGCAAGGCTGGAGGGTTTTGGATCCAAGATTGAGGGCAAGGCAGGTGGTTTAGGACCCAGGTTTGTGGGCCAGGCATGTGGGTGTAAAAGCCAGGGCAGGGATAAGGGCCCAGGGTTGAGGGCAAGGTTGGAGGGTTTTGGATACAAGGTTGAGGGCAAGGCTGGAGGGTTTTGGATCCAAGATTGAGGGCAAGGCAGGAGGGTTTTGGACCTAGGGTTGTGGGCCAGGCATGTGGGTGTAAAAGCCAGGGCAGGGATAAGGGCCCATGGTTGAGGGCAAGGCTGGAGGGTTTTGGATACAGGGTTGAGGGCAAGGCTGGAGGGTTTTGGATACAGGATTGAGGGGAATATTGGAGATCTCAGGACCCAGGGTTGTGGGCCAGGCATGTGGGTGTAAAAGCCAGGGCAGGGATAAGGGCCCAGGGTTGAGGGCAAGGCTGGAGGGTTTTGGATCCAGGGTTGAGGGCAAGGCTGGAGGGTTTTGGATCCAAGATTGAGGGCAAGGCAGGAGGGTTTTGGACCTAGGGTTGTGGGCCAGGCATGTGGGTGTAAAAGCCAGGGCAGGGATAAGGGCCCAGGGTTGAGGGCAAGGCTGGAGGGTTTTGGATTCAGGGTTGAGGGCAAGGCTGGAGGGTTTTGGATACAGGATTGAGGGGAATATTGGAGATCTCAGGACCCGGGGTTGTGGGCCAGGCATGTGGGTGTAAAAGCCAGGGCAGGGATAAGGGCCCAGGGTTGAGGGCAAGGCTGGAGGGTTTTGGATCTAGGGTTGGGGGCAAGGCTGGAGGGTTTTGGATCCAAGATTGAGGGCAAGGCAGGAGGGTTTTGGACCTAGGGTTGTGGGCCAGGCATGTGGGTGTAAAAGCCAGGGCAGGGATAAGGGCCCATGGTTGAGGGCAAGGCTGGAGTGTTTTGGATCCAGGGTTGAGGGCAAGGCTGGAGGGTTTTGGATACAGGATTGAGGGGAATACTGGAGATCTCAGGACCCAGGGTTGTGGGCCAGGCATGTGGGTGTAAAAGCCAGGGCAGGGATAAGGGCCCAAGGTTGAGGGCAAGGCTGGAGGGTTTTGGATCCAGGGTTGAGGGCAAGGCTGGAGGGTTTTGGATACAGGATTGGGGGGAATTTTGAAGATCTCAGGACCCAGGGTTGTGGGCCAGGCATGTGGGTGTAAAAGCCAGGGCAGGGATAAGGGCCCAGGGTTGAGGGCAAGGCTGGAGGGTTTTGGATCCAGGGTTGAGGGCAAGGCTGGAGGGTTTTGGATACAGGATTGAGGGGAATATTGGAGATCTCAGGACCCGGGGTTGTGGGCCAGGCATGTGGGTGTAAAAGCCAGGGCAGGGATAAGGGCCCAGGGTTGAGGGCAAGGCTGGAGGGTTTTGGATCTAGGGTTGGGGGCAAGGCTGGAGGGTTTTGGATCCAAGATTGAGGGCAAGGCAGGATGGTTTTGGACCTAGGGTTGTGGGCCAGGCATGTGGGTGTAAAAGCCAGGGCAGGGATAAGGGCCCAGGGTTGAGGGCAAGGCTGGAGTGTTTTGGATCCAGGGTTGAGGGCAAGGCTGGAGGGTTTTGGATACAGGATTGAGGGGAATACTGGAGATCGCAGGACCCAGGGTTGTGGGCCAGGCATGTGGGTGTAAAAGCCAGGGCAGGGATAAGGGCCCAAGGTTGAGGGCAAGGCTGGAGGGTTTTGGATCCAGGGTTGAGGGCAAGGCTGGAGGGTTTTGGATACAGGATTGGGGGGAATTTTGAAGATCTCAGGACCCAGGGTTGTGGGCCAGGCATGTGGGTGTAAAAGCCAGGGCAGGGATAAGGGCCCAGGGTTGAGGGCAAGGCTGGAGGGTTTTGGATCCAGGGTTGAGGGCAAGGCTGGAGGGTTTTGGATACAGGATTGAGGGGAATACTGGAGATCTCAGGACCCAGGGTTGTGGGCCAAGCATGTGGTTGTAAAAGCCAGGGCAGGGATAAGGGCCCAGGGTTGAGGGCAAGGCTGGAGTGTTTTGGATCCAGGGTTGAGGGCAAGGCTGGAGGGTTTTGGATACAGGATTGAGGGGAATACTGGAGATCTCAGTACTCAAGGTTGTGGGCCAGGCATGTGGGTGTAAAAGCCAGGGCATGGATAAGGGCCCATGGTTGAGGGCAATGCTGGAGGGTTTTGGATACAGGGTTGAGGGCAAGGCTGGAGGGTTCTGGATCCAAGATTGAGGGCAAGGCATGTGGTTTTGGACCCAGGGTTGTGGGCCAGGCATGTGGGTGTAAAAGCCAGGGCAGGTATAAGGGCCCAGGGTTGAGGGCAAGGCTAGAGGGTTTTGGATACAGGGTTGAGGGCAAGGCTGGAGGGTTTTGGATACAGGATTGAGGGGAATACTGGAGATCTCAGAACCCAGGGTTGTGGGCCAGGCATGTGGGTGTAAAAGCCAGGGCAGGGATAAGGGCCCAGGGTTGAGGGCAAGGCTGGAGGGTTTTGGAACCAGGGTTGAGGGCAAGGCTGGAGGGTTTTGGATCCAAGATTGAGGGCAAGGCAGGAGGGTTTTGGATACAGGATTGAGGGGAATACTGGAGATCTCAGAACCAAGGGTTGTGGGCCAGGCATGTGGGTGTAAAAGCCAGGGCAGGGATAAGGGTCCAGGGTTGAGGGCAAGGCTGGAGGGTTTTGGATCCAGGGTTGAGGGCAAGGCTGGAGGGTTTTGGATCCAAGATTGAGGGCAAGGCAGGAGGGTTTTGGATACAGGATTGAGGGGAATTTTGGAGATCTCAGGACCCAGGGTTGTGGGCCAGGCATGTGGGTGTAAAAGCCAGGGCAGGGATAAGGGCCCAGGGTTGAGGGCAAGGCTGGAGGGTTTTGGATCTAGGGTTGGGGGCAAGGCTGGAGGGTTTTGGATCCAAGATTGAGGGCAAGGCAGGAGGGTTTTGGACCTAGGGTTGTGGGCCAGGCATGTGGGTGTAAAAGCCAGGGCAGGGATAAGGGCCCATGGTTGAGGGCAAGGCTGGAGTGTTTTGGATCCAGGGTTGAGGGCAAGGCTGGAGGGTTTTGGATACAGGATTGAGGGGAATACTGGAGATCGCAGGACCCAGGGTTGTGGGCCAGGCATGTGGGTGTAAAAGCCAGGGCAGGGATAAGGGCCCAAGGTTGAGGGCAAGGCTGGAGGGTTTTGGATCCAGGGTTGAGGGCAAGGCTGGAGGGTTTTGGATACAGGATTGGGGGGAATTTTGGAGATCTCAGGACCCAGGGTTGTGGGCCAGGCATGTGGGTGTAAAAGCCAGGGCAGGGATAAGGGCCCAGGGTTGAGGGCAAGGCTGGAGGGTTTTGGATCCAGGCTTGAGGGCAAGGCTGGAGGGTTTTGGATACAGGATTGAGGGGAATACTGGAGATCTCTGGACCCAGGGTTGTGGGCCAAGCATGTGGTTGTAAAAGCCAGGGCAGGGATAAGGGCCCAGGGTTGAGGGCAAGGCTGGAGTGTTTTGGATCCATGGTTGAGGGCAAGGCTGGAGGGTTTTGGATACAGGATTGAGGGGAATACTGGAGATCTCAGTACCCAAGGTTGTGGGCCAGGCATGTGGGTGTAAAAGCCAGGGCATGGATAAGGGCCCATGGTTGAGGGCAATGCTGGAGGGTTTTGGATCCAGGGTTGAGGGCAAGGCATGTGGGTGTAAAAGCCAGGGCAGGGATAAGGGCCCAGGGTTGAGGGCAAGGCTGGAGGGTTTTGGATACAGGGTTGAGGGCAAGGCTGGAGGGTTTTGGATACAGGATTGAGGGGAATACTGGAGATCTCAGAACCCAGGGTTGTGGGCCAGGCATGTGGGTGTAAAAGCCAGGGCAGGGATAAGGGCCCAGGGTTGAGGGCAAGGCTGGAGGGTTTTGGAACCAGGGTTGAGGGCAAGGCTGGAGGGTTTTGGATCCAGGGTTGAGGGCAAGGCTGGAGGGTTTTGGATACAGGATTGAGGGGAATACTGGAGATCTCAGGACCCAGGGTTGTGGGCCAGGCATGTGGGTGTAAAAGCCAGGGCAGGGATAAGGGCCCAAGGTTGAGGGCAAGGCTGGAGGGTTTTGGATCCAGGGTTGAGGGCAAGGCTGGAGGGTTTTGGATACAGGATTGGGGGGAATTTTGGAGATCTCAGGACCCAGGGTTGTGGGCCAGGCATGTGGGTGTAAAAGCCAGGGCAGGGATAAGGGCCCAGGGTTGAGGGCAAGGCTGGAGGGTTTTGGATCCAGGGTTGAGGGCAAGGCTGGAGGGTTTTGGATACAGGATTGAGGGCAAGGCAGGTGGTTTTGGACCCAGGGTTGTGGGCTAGGCATGTGGGTGTAAAAGCCAGGGCAGGGATAAGGGCCCAGGGTTGAGGGCAAGGCTGGAGGGTTTTGGATACAGGGTTGAGGGCAAGGCTGGAGGGTTTTGGATACAGGATTGAGGGGAATACTGGAGATCGCAGGACCCAGGGTTGTGGGCCAGGCATGTGGGTGTAAAAGCCAGGGCAGGGATAAGGGCCCAAGGTTGAGGGCAAGGCTGGAGGGTTTTGGATCCAGGGTTGAGGGCAAGGCTGGAGGGTTTTGGATACAGGATTGGGGGGAATTTTGAAGATCTCAGGACCCAGGGTTGTGGGCCAGGCATGTGGGTGTAAAAGCCAGGGCAGGGATAAGGGCCCAGGGTTGAGGGCAATGTTGGAGGGTTTTGGATCCAGGGTTGAGGGCAAGGCTGGAAGGTTTTGGATCCAAGATTGAGGGCAAGGCAGGAGGGTTTTGGACCTAGGGTTGTGGGCCATGCATGTGGGTGTAAAAGCCAGGGCAGGTATAAGGGCCCTGGGTTGAGGGCAAGGCTGGAGGGTCTTGGATCCAGGGTCGAGGGCAAGGCTGGAGGGTTTTGGATCCAAGATTGAGGGGAATATTGGAGATCTCAGGACCCAGGGTTGTGGGCCAGGCATAAGGGTGTAAAAGCCAGGGCAGGGATAAGGGCCTAGGGTTGAGGGCAAGGCTGGAGGGTTTTGGATCCAGGGTTGAGGGCAAGGCTGGAGGGTTTTGGATCCAAGATTGAGGGCAAGGCAGGTGGTTTAGGACCCAGGGTTGTGGGCCAGGCATGTGGGTGTAAAAGCCAGGGCAGGGATAAGGGCCCAGGGTTGAGGGCAAGGCTGGAGGGTTTTGGATCCAGGGTTGAGGGCAAGGCTGGAGGGTTTTGGATACAGGATTGAGGGGAATACTGGAGATCTCAGGACCCAGGGTTGTGGGCCAGGCATGTGGGTGTAAAAGCCAGGGCAGGGATAAGGGCCCAGGGTTGAGGGCAAGGCTGGAGGGTTTTGGATACAGGGTTGAGGGCAAGGCTGGAGGGTTTTGGATCCAAGATTGAGGGCAAGGCAGGTGGTTTAGGACCCAGGTTTGTGGGCCAGGCATGTGGGTGTAAAAGCCAGGGCAGGGATAAGGGCCCAGGGTTGAGGGCAAGGTTGGAGGGTTTTGGATACAAGGTTGAGGGCAAGGCTGGAGGGTTTTGGATCCAAGATTGAGGGCAAGGCAGGAGGGTTTTGGACCTAGGGTTGTGGGCCAGGCATGTGGGTGTAAAAGCCAGGGCAGGGATAAGGGCCCATGGTTGAGGGCAAGGCTGGAGGGTTTTGGATACAGGGTTGAGGGCAAGGCTGGAGGGTTTTGGATACAGGATTGAGGGGAATATTGGAGATCTCAGGACCCAGGGTTGTGGGCCAGGCATGTGGGTGTAAAAGCCAGGGCAGGGATAAGGGCCCAGGGTTGAGGGCAAGGCTGGAGGGTTTTGGATCCAGGGTTGAGGGCAAGGCTGGAGGGTTTTGGATCCAAGATTGAGGGCAAGGCAGGAGGGTTTTGGACCTAGGGTTGTGGGCCAGGCATGTGGGTGTAAAAGCCAGGGCAGGGATAAGGGCCCAGGGTTGAGGGCAAGGCTGGAGGGTTTTGGATTCAGGGTTGAGGGCAAGGCTGGAGGGTTTTGGATACAGGATTGAGGGGAATATTGGAGATCTCAGGACCCGGGGTTGTAGGCCAGGCATGTGGGTGTAAAAGCCAGGGCAGGGATAAGGGCCCAGGGTTGAGGGCAAGGCTGGAGGGTTTTGGATCTAGGGTTGGGGGCAAGGCTGGAGGGTTTTGGATCCAAGATTGAGGGCAAGGCAGGAGGGTTTTGGACCTAGGGTTGTGGGCCAGGCATGTGGGTGTAAAAGCCAGGGCAGGGATAAGGGCCCATGGTTGAGGGCAAGGCTGGAGTGTTTTGGATCCAGGGTTGAGGGCAAGGCTGGAGGGTTTTGGATACAGGATTGAGGGGAATACTGGAGATCTCAGGACCCAGGGTTGTGGGCCAGGCATGTGGGTGTAAAAGCCAGGGCAGGGATAAGGGCCCAGGGTTGAGGGCAAGGCTGGAGGGTTTTGGATACAGGGTTGAGGGCAAGGCTGGAGGGTTTTGGATCCAAGATTGAGGGCAAGGCAGGTGGTTTAGGACCCAGGTTTGTGGGCCAGGCATGTGGGTGTAAAAGCCAGGGCAGGGATAAGGGCCCAGGGTTGAGGGCAAGGTTGGAGGGTTTTGGATACAAGGTTGAGGGCAAGGCTGGAGGGTTTTGGATCCAAGATTGAGGGCAAGGCAGGAGGGTTTTGGACCTAGGGTTGTGGGCCAGGCATGTGGGTGTAAAAGCCAGGGCAGGGATAAGGGCCCATGGTTGAGGGCAAGGCTGGAGGGTTTTGGATACAGGGTTGAGGGCAAGGCTGGAGGGTTTTGGATACAGGATTGAGGGGAATATTGGAGATCTCAGGACCCAGGGTTGTGGGCCAGGCATGTGGGTGTAAAAGCCAGGGCAGGGATAAGGGCCCAGGGTTGAGGGCAAGGCTGGAGGGTTTTGGATCCAGGGTTGAGGGCAAGGCTGGAGGGTTTTGGATCCAAGATTGAGGGCAAGGCAGGAGGGTTTTGGACCTAGGGTTGTGGGCCAGGCATGTGGGTGTAAAAGCCAGGGCAGGGATAAGGGCCCAGGGTTGAGGGCAAGGCTGGAGGGTTTTGGATTCAGGGTTGAGGGCAAGGCTGGAGGGTTTTGGATACAGGATTGAGGGGAATATTGGAGATCTCAGGACCCGGGGTTGTGGGCCAGGCATGTGGGTGTAAAAGCCAGGGCAGGGATAAGGGCCCAGGGTTGAGGGCAAGGCTGGAGGGTTTTGGATCTAGGGTTGGGGGCAAGGCTGGAGGGTTTTGGATCCAAGATTGAGGGCAAGGCAGGAGGGTTTTGGACCTAGGGTTGTGGGCCAGGCATGTGGGTGTAAAAGCCAGGGCAGGGATAAGGGCCCATGGTTGAGGGCAAGGCTGGAGTGTTTTGGATCCAGGGTTGAGGGCAAGGCTGGAGGGTTTTGGATACAGGATTGAGGGGAATACTGGAGATCTCAGGACCCAGGGTTGTGGGCCAGGCATGTGGGTGTAAAAGCCAGGGCAGGGATAAGGGCCCAAGGTTGAGGGCAAGGCTGGAGGGTTTTGGATCCAGGGTTGAGGGCAAGGCTGGAGGGTTTTGGATACAGGATTGGGGGGAATTTTGAAGATCTCAGGACCCAGGGTTGTGGGCCAGGCATGTGGGTGTAAAAGCCAGGGCAGGGATAAGGGCCCAGGGTTGAGGGCAAGGCTGGAGGGTTTTGGATCCAGGGTTGAGGGCAAGGCTGGAGGGTTTTGGATACAGGATTGAGGGGAATACTGGAGATCTCAGGACCCAGGGTTGTGGGCCAAGCATGTGGTTGTAAAAGCCAGGGCAGGGATAAGGGCCCAGGGTTGAGGGCAAGGCTGGAGTGTTTTGGATCCATGGTTGAGGGCAAGGCTGGAGGGTTTTGGATACAGGATTGAGGGGAATACTGGAGATCTCAGTACCCAAGGTTGTGGGCCAGGCATGTGGGTGTAAAAGCCAGGGCATGGATAAGGGCCCATGGTTGAGGGCAATGCTGGAGGGTTTTGGATACAGGGTTGAGGGCAAGGCTGGAGGGTTCTGGATCCAAGATTGAGGGCAAGGCATGTGGTTTTGGACCCAGGGTTGTGGGCCAGGCATGTGGGTGTAAAAGCCAGGGCAAGTATAAGGGCCCAGGGTTGAGGGCAAGGCTGGAGGGTTTTGGATACAGGATTGAGGGGAATACTGGAGATCTCAGAACCCAGGGTTGTGGGCCAGGCATGTGGGTGTAAAAGCCAGGGCAGGGATAAGGGCCCAGGGTTGAGGGCAAGGCTGGAGGGTTTTGGAACCAGGGTTGAGGGCAAGGCTGGAGGGTTTTGGATCCAAGATTGAGGGCAAGGCAGGAGGGTTTTGGATACATGATTGAGGGGAATGCTGGAGATCTCAGAACCCAGGGTTGTGGGCCAGGCATGTGGGTGTAAAAGCCAGGGCAGGGATAAGGGTCCAGGGTTGAGGGCAAGGCTGGAGGGTTTTGGATCCAGGGTTGAGGGCAAGGCTGGAGGGTTTTGGATCCAAGATTGAGGGCAAGGCAGGAGGGTTTTGGATACAGGATTGAGGGGAATTTTGGAGATCTCAGGACCCAGGGTTGTGGGCCAGGCATGTGGGTGTAAAAGCCAGGGCAGGTATAAGGGCCCAGGGTTGAGGGCAAGGCTGGAGGGTTTTGGATCCAGGGTTGAGGGCAAGGCTGGAGGGTTTTGGATACAGGATTGAGGGCAAGGCAGGTGGTTTTGGACCCAAGGTTGTGGGCTAGGCATGTGGGTGTAAAAGCCAGGGCAGGGATAAGGGCCCAGGGTTGATGGCAAGGCTGGAGGGTTTTGGATTCAGGGTTGAGGGCAAGGCTGGAGGGTTTTGGATACAGGATTGAGGGGAATATTGGAGATCTCATGACCCAGGGTTGTGGGCCAGGCATGTGGGTGTAAAAGCCAGGGCAGGGATAAGGGCCCAGGGTTGAGGGCAATGTTGGAGGGTTTTGGATCCAGGGTTGAGGGCAAGGCTGGAAGGTTTTGGATCCAAGATTGAGGGCAAGGCAGGAGGGTTTTGGACCTAGGGTTGTGGGCCAGGCATGTGGGTGTAAAAGCCAGGGCAGGTATAAGGGCCCTGGGTTGAGGGCAAGGCTGGAGGGTCTTGGATCCAGGGTCGAGGGCAAGGCTGGAGGGTTTTGGATCCAAGATTGAGGGGAATATTGGAGATCTCAGGACCCAGGGTTGTGGGCCAGGCATAAGGGTGTAAAAGCCAGGGCAGGGATAAGGGCCTAGGGTTGAGGGCAAGGCTGGAGGGTTTTGGATCCAGGGTTGAGGGCAAGGCTGGAGGGTTTTGGATCCAAGATTGAGGGCAATGCAGGTGGTTTAGGACCCAGGGTTGTGGGCCAGGCATGTGGGTGTAAAAGCCAGGGCAGGGATAAGGGCCCAGGGTTGAGGGCAAGGCTGGAGGGTTTTGGATCCAGGGTTGAGGGCAAGGCTGGAGGGTTTTGGATACAGGATTGAGGGAATACTGGAGATCTCAGGACCCAGGGTTGTGGGCCAGGCATGTGGGTGTAAAAGCCAGGGCAGGGATAAGGGCCCAGGGTTGAGGGCAAGGCTGGAGGGTTTTGGATACAGGGTTGAGGGCAAGGCTGGAGGGTTTTGGATCCAAGATTGAGGGCAAGGCAGGTGGTTTAGGACCCAGGGTTGTGGGCCAGGCATGTGGGTGTAAAAGCCAGGGCAGGGATAAGGGCCCAGGGTTGAGGGCAAGGCTGGAGGGTTTTGGATACAGGGTTGAGGGCAAGGCTGGAGGGTTTTGGATACAGGATTGAGGGGAATTTTGGAGATCTCAGGACCCAGGGTTGTGGGCCAGGCATGTGGGTGTAAAAGCCAGGGCAGGGATAAGGGCCCAGGGTTGAGGGCAAGGCAGGAGGGTTTTGGACCCAGGGTTGTGGGCCAGGCATGTGGGTGTAAAAGCCAGGGCAGGGATAAGGGCCCAGGGTTGAGGGCAATGTTGGAGGGTTTTGGATCCAGGGTTGAGGGCAAGGCTGGAAGGTTTTGGATCCAAGATTGAGGGCAAGGCAGGAGGGTTTTGGATACAGGATTGAGGGGAATACTGGAGATCTCAGAACCCAGGGTTGTGGGCCAGGCATGTGGGTGTAAAAGCCAGGGCAGGGATAAGGGTCCAGGGTTGAGGGCAAGGCTGGAGGGTTTTGGATCCAGGGTTGAGGGCAAGGCTGGAGGGTTTTGGATCCAAGATTGAGGGCAAGGCAGGAGGGTTTTGGATACAGGATTGAGGGGAATTTTGGAGATCTCAGGACCCAGGGTTGTGGGCCAGGCATGTGGGTGTAAAAGCCAGGGCAGGGATAAGGGCCCAGGGTTGAGGGCAAGGCTGGAGGGTTTTGGATCCAGGGTTGAGGGCAAGGCTGGAGGGTTTTGGATACAGGATTGAGGGCAAGGCAGGTGGTTTTGGACCCAGGGTTGTGGGCTAGGCATGTGGGTGTAAAAGCCAGGGCAGGGATAAGGGCCCAGGGTTGAGGGCAAGGCTGGAGGGTTTTGGATACAGGGTTGAGGGCAAGGCTGGAGGGTTTTGGATACAGGATTGAGGGGAATACTGGAGATCGCAGGACCCAGGGTTGTGGGCCAGGCATGTGGGTGTAAAAGCCAGGGCAGGGATAAGGGCCCAAGGTTGAGGGCAAGGCTGGAGGGTTTTGGATCCAGGGTTGAGGGCAAGGCTGGAGGGTTTTGGATACAGGATTGGGGGGAATTTTGGAGATCTCAGGACCCAGGGTTGTGGGCCAGGCATGTGGGTGTAAAAGCCAGGGCAGGGATAAGGGCCCAGGGTTGAGGGCAATGTTGGAGGGTTTTGGATCCAGGGTTGAGGGCAAGGCTGGAAGGTTTTGGATCCAAGATTGAGGGCAAGGCAGGAGGGTTTTGGACCTAGGGTTGTGGGCCATGCATGTGGGTGTAAAAGCCAGGGCAGGTATAAGGGCCCTGGGTTGAGGGCAAGGCTGGAGGGTCTTGGATCCAGGGTCGAGGGCAAGGCTGGAGGGTTTTGGATCCAAGATTGAGGGGAATATTGGAGATCTCAGGACCCAGGGTTGTGGGCCAGGCATAAGGGTGTAAAAGCCAGGGCAGGGATAAGGGCCTAGGGTTGAGGGCAAGGCTGGAGGGTTTTGGATCCAGGGTTGAGGGCAAGGCTGGAGGGTTTTGGATCCAAGATTGAGGGCAAGGCAGGTGGTTTAGGACCCAGGGTTGTGGGCCAGGCATGTGGGTGTAAAAGCCAGGGCAGGGATAAGGGCCCAGGGTTGAGGGCAAGGCTGGAGGGTTTTGGATCCAGGGTTGAGGGCAAGGCTGGAGGGTTTTGGATACAGGATTGAGGGGAATACTGGAGATCTCAGGACCCAGGGTTGTGGGCCAGGCATGTGGGTGTAAAAGCCAGGGCAGGGATAAGGGCCCAGGGTTGAGGGCAAGGCTGGAGGGTTTTGGATACAGGGTTGAGGGCAAGGCTGGAGGGTTTTGGATCCAAGATTGAGGGCAAGGCAGGTGGTTTAGGACCCAGGTTTGTGGGCCAGGCATGTGGGTGTAAAAGCCAGGGCAGGGATAAGGGCCCAGGGTTGAGGGCAAGGTTGGAGGGTTTTGGATACAAGGTTGAGGGCAAGGCTGGAGGGTTTTGGATCCAAGATTGAGGGCAAGGCAGGAGGGTTTTGGACCTAGGGTTGTGGGCCAGGCATGTGGGTGTAAAAGCCAGGGCAGGGATAAGGGCCCATGGTTGAGGGCAAGGCTGGAGGGTTTTGGATACAGGGTTGAGGGCAAGGCTGGAGGGTTTTGGATACAGGATTGAGGGGAATATTGGAGATCTCAGGACCCAGGGTTGTGGGCCAGGCATGTGGGTGTAAAAGCCAGGGCAGGGATAAGGGCCCAGGGTTGAGGGCAAGGCTGGAGGGTTTTGGATCCAGGGTTGAGGGCAAGGCTGGAGGGTTTTGGATCCAAGATTGAGGGCAAGGCAGGAGGGTTTTGGACCTAGGGTTGTGGGCCAGGCATGTGGGTGTAAAAGCCAGGGCAGGGATAAGGGCCCAGGGTTGAGGGCAAGGCTGGAGGGTTTTGGATTCAGGGTTGAGGGCAAGGCTGGAGGGTTTTGGATACAGGATTGAGGGGAATATTGGAGATCTCAGGACCCGGGGTTGTGGGCCAGGCATGTGGGTGTAAAAGCCAGGGCAGGGATAAGGGCCCAGGGTTGAGGGCAAGGCTGGAGGGTTTTGGATCTAGGGTTGGGGGCAAGGCTGGAGGGTTTTGGATCCAAGATTGAGGGCAAGGCAGGAGGGTTTTGGACCTAGGGTTGTGGGCCAGGCATGTGGGTGTAAAAGCCAGGGCAGGGATAAGGGCCCATGGTTGAGGGCAAGGCTGGAGTGTTTTGGATCCAGGGTTGAGGGCAAGGCTGGAGGGTTTTGGATACAGGATTGAGGGGAGTACTGGAGATCGCAGGACCCAGGGTTGTGGGCCAGGCATGTGGGTGTAAAAGCCAGGGCAGGGATAAGGGCCCAAGGTTGAGGGCAAGGCTGGAGGGTTTTGGATCCAGGGTTGAGGGCAAGGCTGGAGGGTTTTGGATACAGGATTGGGGGGAATTTTGAAGATCTCAGGACCCAGGGTTGTGGGCCAGGCATGTGGGTGTAAAAGCCAGGGCAGGGATAAGGGCCCAGGGTTGAGGGCAAGGCTGGAGGGTTTTGGATCCAGGGTTGAGGGCAAGGCTGGAGGGTTTTGGATACAGGATTGAGGGGAATACTGGAGATCTCAGGACCCAGGGTTGTGGGCCAAGCATGTGGTTGTAAAAGCCAGGGCAGGGATAAGGGCCCAGGGTTGAGGGCAAGGCTGGAGTGTTTTGGATCCATGGTTGAGGGCAAGGCTGGAGGGTTTTGGATACAGGATTGAGGGGAATACTGGAGATCTCAGTACCCAAGGTTGTGGGCCAGGCATGTGGGTGTAAAAGCCAGGGCATGGATAAGGGCCCATGGTTGAGGGCAATGCTGGAGGGTTTTGGATCCAGGGTTGAGGGCAAGGCTGGAGGGTTCTGGATCCAAGATTGAGGGCAAGGCATGTGGTTTTGGACCCAGGGTTGTGGGCCAGGCATGTGGGTGTAAAAGCCAGGGCAGGTATAAGGGCCCAGGGTTGAGGGCAAGGCTGGAGGGTTTTGGATACAGGGTTGAGGGCAAGGCTGGAGGGTTTTGGATACAGGATTGAGGGGAATACTGGAGATCTCAGAACCCAGGGTTGTGGGCCAGGCATGTGGGTGTAAAAGCCAGGGCAGGGATAAGGGCCCAGGGTTGAGGGCAAGGCTGGAGGGTTTTGGAACCAGGGTTGAGGGCAAGGCTGGAGGGTTTTGGATCCAAGATTGAGGGCAAGGCAGGAGGGTTTTGGATACATGATTGAGGGGAATGCTGGAGATCTCAGAACCCAGGGTTGTGGGCCAGGCATGTGGGTGTAAAAGCCAGGGCAGGGATAAGGGTCCAGGGTTGAGGGCAAGGCTGGAGGGTTTTGGATCCAGGGTTGAGGGCAAGGCTGGAGGGTTTTGGATCCAAGATTGAGGGCAAGGCAGGAGGGTTTTGGATACAGGATTGAGGGGAATTTTGGAGATCTCAGGACCCAGGGTTGTGGGCCAGGCATGTGGGTGTAAAAGCCAGGGCAGGGATAAGGGCCCAGGGTTGAGGGCAAGGCTGGAGGGTTTTGGATCCAGGGTTGAGGGCAAGGCTGGAGGGTTTTGGATACAGGATTGAGGGCAAGGCAGGTGGTTTTGGACCCAGGGTTGTGGGCTAGGCATGTGGGTGTAAAAGCCAGGGCAGGGATAAGGGCCCAGGGTTGATGGCAAGGCTGGAGGGTTTTGGATACAGGGTTGAGGGCAAGGCTGGAGGGTTTTGGATACAGGATTGAGGGGAATATTGGAGATCTCATGACCCAGGGTTGTGGGCCAGGCATGTGGGTGTAAAAGCCAGGGCAGGGATAAGGGCCCAGGGTTGAGGGCAATGTTGGAGGGTTTTGGATCCAGGGTTGAGGGCAAGGCTGGAAGGTTTTGGATCCAAGATTGAGGGCAAGGCAGGAGGGTTTTGGACCTAGGGTTGTGGGCCAGGCATGTGGGTGTAAAAGCCAGGGCAGGTATAAGGGCCCTGGGTTGAGGGCAAGGCTGGAGGGTCTTGGATCCAGGGTCGAGGGCAAGGCTGGAGGGTTTTGGATCCAAGATTGAGGGGAATATTGGAGATCTCAGGACCCAGGGTTGTGGGCCAGGCATAAGGGTGTAAAAGCCAGGGCAGGGATAAGGGCCTAGGGTTGAGGGCAAGGCTGGAGGGTTTTGGATCCAGGGTTGAGGGCAAGGCTGGAGGGTTTTGGATCCAAGATTGAGGGCAAGGCAGGTGGTTTAGGACCCAGGGTTGTGGGCCAGGCATGTGGGTGTAAAAGCCAGGGCAGGGATAAGGGCCCAGGGTTGAGGGCAAGGCTGGAGGGTTTTGGATACAGGGTTGAGGGCAAGGCTGGAGGGTTTTGGATACAGGATTGAGGGGAATACTGGAGATCGCAGGACCCAGGGTTGTGGGCCAGGCATGTGGGTGTAAAAGCCAGGGCAGGGATAAGGGCCCAAGGTTGAGGGCAAGGCTGGAGGGTTTTGGATCCAGGGTTGAGGGCAAGGCTGGAGGGTTTTGGATACAGGATTGGGGGGAATTTTGAAGATCTCAGGACCCAGGGTTGTGGGCCAGGCATGTGGGTGTAAAAGCCAGGGCAGGGATAAGGGCCCAGGGTTGAGGGCAATGTTGGAGGGTTTTGGATCCAGGGTTGAGGGCAAGGCTGGAAGGTTTTGGATCCAAGATTGAGGGCAAGGCAGGAGGGTTTTGGACCTAGGGTTGTGGGCCATGCATGTGGGTGTAAAAGCCAGGGCAGGTATAAGGGCCCTGGGTTGAGGGCAAGGCTGGAGGGTCTTGGATCCAGGGTCGAGGGCAAGGCTGGAGGGTTTTGGATCCAAGATTGAGGGGAATATTGGAGATCTCAGGACCCAGGGTTGTGGGCCAGGCATAAGGGTGTAAAAGCCAGGGCAGGGATAAGGGCCTAGGGTTGAGGGCAAGGCTGGAGGGTTTTGGATCCAGGGTTGAGGGCAAGGCTGGAGGGTTTTGGATCCAAGATTGAGGGCAAGGCAGGTGGTTTAGGACCCAGGGTTGTGGGCCAGGCATGTGGGTGTAAAAGCCAGGGCAGGGATAAGGGCCCAGGGTTGAGGGCAAGGCTGGAGGGTTTTGGATCCAGGGTTGAGGGCAAGGCTGGAGGGTTTTGGATACAGGATTGAGGGGAATACTGGAGATCTCAGGACCCAGGGTTGTGGGCCAGGCATGTGGGTGTAAAAGCCAGGGCAGGGATAAGGGCCCAGGGTTGAGGGCAAGGCTGGAGGGTTTTGGATACAGGGTTGAGGGCAAGGCTGGAGGGTTTTGGATCCAAGATTGAGGGCAAGGCAGGTGGTTTAGGACCCAGGTTTGTGGGCCAGGCATGTGGGTGTAAAAGCCAGGGCAGGGATAAGGGCCCAGGGTTGAGGGCAAGGTTGGAGGGTTTTGGATACAAGGTTGAGGGCAAGGCTGGAGGGTTTTGGATCCAAGATTGAGGGCAAGGCAGGAGGGTTTTGGACCTAGGGTTGTGGGCCAGGCATGTGGGTGTAAAAGCCAGGGCAGGGATAAGGGCCCATGGTTGAGGGCAAGGCTGGAGGGTTTTGGATACAGGGTTGAGGGCAAGGCTGGAGGGTTTTGGATACAGGATTGAGGGGAATATTGGAGATCTCAGGACCCAGGGTTGTGGGCCAGGCATGTGGGTGTAAAAGCCAGGGCAGGGATAAGGGCCCAGGGTTGAGGGCAAGGCTGGAGGGTTTTGGATCCAGGGTTGAGGGCAAGGCTGGAGGGTTTTGGATCCAAGATTGAGGGCAAGGCAGGAGGGTTTTGGACCTAGGGTTGTGGGCCAGGCATGTGGGTGTAAAAGCCAGGGCAGGGATAAGGGCCCAGGGTTGAGGGCAAGGCTGGAGGGTTTTGGATTCAGGGTTGAGGGCAAGGCTGGAGGGTTTTGGATACAGGATTGAGGGGAATATTGGAGATCTCAGGACCCGGGGTTGTGGGCCAGGCATGTGGGTGTAAAAGCCAGGGCAGGGATAAGGGCCCAGGGTTGAGGGCAAGGCTGGAGGGTTTTGGATCTAGGGTTGGGGGCAAGGCTGGAGGGTTTTGGATCCAAGATTGAGGGCAAGGCAGGAGGGTTTTGGACCTAGGGTTGTGGGCCAGGCATGTGGGTGTAAAAGCCAGGGCAGGGATAAGGGCCCATGGTTGAGGGCAAGGCTGGAGTGTTTTGGATCCAGGGTTGAGGGCAAGGCTGGAGGGTTTTGGATACAGGATTGAGGGGAGTACTGGAGATCGCAGGACCCAGGGTTGTGGGCCAGGCATGTGGGTGTAAAAGCCAGGGCAGGGATAAGGGCCCAAGGTTGAGGGCAAGGCTGGAGGGTTTTGGATCCAGGGTTGAGGGCAAGGCTGGAGGGTTTTGGATACAGGATTGGGGGGAATTTTGAAGATCTCAGGACCCAGGGTTGTGGGCCAGGCATGTGGGTGTAAAAGCCAGGGCAGGGATAAGGGCCCAGGGTTGAGGGCAAGGCTGGAGGGTTTTGGATCCAGGGTTGAGGGCAAGGCTGGAGGGTTTTGGATACAGGATTGAGGGGAATACTGGAGATCTCAGGACCCAGGGTTGTGGGCCAAGCATGTGGTTGTAAAAGCCAGGGCAGGGATAAGGGCCCAGGGTTGAGGGCAAGGCTGGAGTGTTTTGGATCCATGGTTGAGGGCAAGGCTGGAGGGTTTTGGATACAGGATTGAGGGGAATACTGGAGATCTCAGTACCCAAGGTTGTGGGCCAGGCATGTGGGTGTAAAAGCCAGGGCATGGATAAGGGCCCATGGTTGAGGGCAATGCTGGAGGGTTTTGGATACAGGGTTGAGGGCAAGGCTGGAGGGTTCTGGATCCAAGATTGAGGGCAAGGCATGTGGTTTTGGACCCAGGGTTGTGGGCCAGGCATGTGGGTGTAAAAGCCAGGGCAGGTATAAGGGCCCAGGGTTGAGGGCAAGGCTGGAGGGTTTTGGATACAGGGTTGAGGGCAAGGCTGGAGGGTTTTGGATACAGGATTGAGGGGAATACTGGAGATCTCAGAACCCAGGGTTGTGGGCCAGGCATGTGGGTGTAAAAGCCAGGGCAGGGATAAGGGCCCAGGGTTGAGGGCAAGGCTGGAGGGTTTTGGAACCAGGGTTGAGGGCAAGGCTGGAGGGTTTTGGATCCAAGATTGAGGGCAAGGCAGGAGGGTTTTGGATACATGATTGAGGGGAATGCTGGAGATCTCAGAACCCAGGGTTGTGGGCCAGGCATGTGGGTGTAAAAGCCAGGGCAGGGATAAGGGTCCAGGGTTGAGGGCAAGGCTGGAGGGTTTTGGATCCAGGGTTGAGGGCAAGGCTGGAGGGTTTTGGATCCAAGATTGAGGGCAAGGCAGGAGGGTTTTGGATACAGGATTGAGGGGAATTTTGGAGATCTCAGGACCCAGGGTTGTGGGCCAGGCATGTGGGTGTAAAAGCCAGGGCAGGGATAAGGGCCCAGGGTTGAGGGCAAGGCTGGAGGGTTTTGGATCCAGGGTTGAGGGCAAGGCTGGAGGGTTTTGGATACAGGATTGAGGGCAAGGCAGGTGGTTTTGGACCCAGGGTTGTGGGCTAGGCATGTGGGTGTAAAAGCCAGGGCAGGGATAAGGGCCCAGGGTTGATGGCAAGGCTGGAGGGTTTTGGATACAGGGTTGAGGGCAAGGCTGGAGGGTTTTGGATACAGGATTGAGGGGAATATTGGAGATCTCATGACCCAGGGTTGTGGGCCAGGCATGTGGGTGTAAAAGCCAGGGCAGGGATAAGGGCCCAGGGTTGAGGGCAATGTTGGAGGGTTTTGGATCCAGGGTTGAGGGCAAGGCTGGAAGGTTTTGGATCCAAGATTGAGGGCAAGGCAGGAGGGTTTTGGACCTAGGGTTGTGGGCCAGGCATGTGGGTGTAAAAGCCAGGGCAGGTATAAGGGCCCTGGGTTGAGGGCAAGGCTGGAGGGTCTTGGATCCAGGGTCGAGGGCAAGGCTGGAGGGTTTTGGATCCAAGATTGAGGGGAATATTGGAGATCTCAGGACCCAGGGTTGTGGGCCAGGCATAAGGGTGTAAAAGCCAGGGCAGGGATAAGGGCCTAGGGTTGAGGGCAAGGCTGGAGGGTTTTGGATCCAGGGTTGAGGGCAAGGCTGGAGGGTTTTGGATCCAAGATTGAGGGCAAGGCAGGTGGTTTAGGACCCAGGGTTGTGGGCCAGGCATGTGGGTGTAAAAGCCAGGGCAGGGATAAGGGCCCAGGGTTGAGGGCAAGGCTGGAGGGTTTTGGATCCAGGGTTGAGGGCAAGGCTGGAGGGTTTTGGATACAGGATTGAGGGAATACTGGAGATCTCAGGACCCAGGGTTGTGGGCCAGGCATGTGGGTGTAAAAGCCAGGGCAGGGATAAGGGCCCAGGGTTGAGGGCAAGGCTGGAGGGTTTTGGATACAGGGTTGAGGGCAAGGCTGGAGGGTTTTGGATCCAAGATTGAGGGCAAGGCAGGTGGTTTAGGACCCAGGGTTGTGGGCCAGGCATGTGGGTGTAAAAGCCAGGGCAGGGATAAGGGCCCAGGGTTGAGGGCAAGGCTGGAGGGTTTTGGATACAGGGTTGAGGGCAAGGCTGGAGGGTTTTGGATACAGGATTGAGGGGAATTTTGGAGATCTCAGGACCCAGGGTTGTGGGCCAGGCATGTGGGTGTAAAAGCCAGGGCAGGGATAAGGGCCCAGGGTTGAGGGCAAGGCAGGAGGGTTTTGGACCCAGGGTTGTGGGCCAGGCATGTGGGTGTAAAAGCCAGGGCAGGGATAAGGGCCCAGGGTTGTGGGCCAGGCTGTAGGGCTCAAGATCCAGAGTTAAGGGCATGGCTGGAGGATTAAGGACCCAGGGGTTGAGGGCAAGGCTGGAGGACTCAGGATCCAAAGTTTAGGGCCAGATTGGAGAGCTCAGGACCTAGGGTAAGCAAGATGTATAAGACCCTGGGATTGAGGGCAAGGCTAGAGGGCTGAGGATCCAGACAGCAAGAACTAGGGCTAGGCTGGAGGGCCATGGACCCAGGGATTGAGGGGAAATGTGGGCTTGATGTACATCTAAATACATGGATGGTACCAGGCAAGTACATCAAGCAATGCACAGGTGGACTCACAACTCCTACTCCTACTGGATTTTTCTTTGGTATGGGTGCTTTGATTATAGTGTGAAAGACACAATATACGTAAGCTACAAACCAACGGATGCACAAACACGCGCATTTTGGTTCTTAAGCCCTCTCCCTATGAGACCTCCAGGCAGCATTTACCTGCAGATGGAGCAGGTGGAGTGCTTTGGCTGTTGACAAGCAGGATGGGAGAACGGGGGAGCAGGTGGAGTGCTTTGGCTGTTGAGAAGCAGGATGGGAGGACAGGGGAGCAGGTGGAGTGATTTGGCTGTTGAGAAGCAGGATGGGAGGACAGGGGAGCAGGTGGAGTGATTTGGCTGTTGAGAAGCAGGATGGGAGGACGGGGGAGCAGGTGGAGTGCTTTGGCTGTTGAGAAGCAGGATGGGAGGACGGGGGAGCAGGTGGAGTGCTTTGGCTGTTGAGAAGCAGGATGGGAGGACAGGGGAGCAGGTGGAGTGATTTGGCTGTTGAGAAGCAAGACGGGAGGACGGGGGAGCAGGTGTAGTGCATTGGCTGTTGAGAAGCATGACGAGAGGACGGGGGAGCAGGTGTAGTGCTTTGGCTGTTGACAAGCAAGATGGGAGGACGGGGGAGCAAGTGGAGTGCTTTGGCTGTTGAGAAGCAGGATGGGAGGACGAGGGAGCAGGTGAAGTGCTTTGGCTGTTGAGAAGCAGGATGGGAGGACGAGGGAGCATGTGGAGTGCTTTGGCTGTTGAGAAGCAGGACGAGAGGACGAGGGAGCAGGTGGAGTGCTTTGGCTGTTGAGAAGCAGGATGGGAGGACGAGGGAGCAGGTGGAGTGCTTTGGCTGTTGAGAAGCAGGATGGGAAGACGGGGAGCATGTGGAGTGCTTTGGCTGTTGAGAAGCAGGATGGGAGGACGAGGAAGCAGGTGGAGTGCTTTGGCTGTTGAGAAGCAAGATGGGAGGACGAGGGAACAGGTGGAGTGCTTTGGCTGTTGAGAAGCACGATGGGAGGACAGGGGAGCAGGTGGAGTGCTTTGGCTGTTGAGAAGCAGGATAGGAGGACGGGGGAACAGGTGGAGTGCATTGGCTGTTGAGAAGCAGGCCGAGAGGACGAGGGAGCAGGTGGAGTGCTTTGGCTGTTGAGAAGCAAGATGGGAGGACGAGGGAGCAGGTGGAGTGCTTTGGCTGTTGAGAAGCAGGATGGGAGGACAGGGGAGCAGGTGGAGTGCTTTGGCTGTTGAGAAGCAGGACGGGAGGACGGGGGAGCAGGTGTAGTGCATTGGCTGTTGAGAAGCAAGACAAGAGGACGGGGGAGCAGGTGTAGTGCATTGGCTGTTGACAAGCAAGATGGGAGGACGAGGGAGCAGATGGAGTGCTTTGGCTGTTGAGAAGCAGGATGGGAGGACGAGGGAGCATGTGGTGTGCTTTGGCTGTTGAGAAGCAAGATGGGAGGACGAGGGAGCAGGTGGAGTGCTTTGGCTGTTGAGAAGCAGGACGAGAGGACGAGGGAGCAGGTGGAGTGCTTTGGCTGTTGAGAAGCAGGATGGGAGGACGAGGGAGCAGGTGGAGTGCTTTGGCTGTTGAGAAGCAGGATGGGAGGACAGGGGAGCATGTGTAGTCATTTGGCTGTTGAGAAGCAGGATGGGAAGACGGTAGAGCATGTGTAGTCATTTGGCTGTTGAGAAGCAGGATGGGAGGACAGGGGAGCAGGTGGAGTGATTTGGCTGTTGAGAAGCAGGATGGGAGGACGGGTGAGCAGATGGAGTGCTTTAGATGTTGAGAAGCAGGATGGGAGGACGAGGGAGCAGGTGGAGTGATTTGGCTGTTGAGAAGCTGGATGGGAGGACGGGGGAGCAGATGGAGTGCTTTGGATGTTGAGCAACAGGATGGGAGGACAGGGGAGCAGGTGGAGTGATTTGGCTGTTGAGAAGCAGGATGGGAGGACGAGGGAGCAGTAGGAGTGCTTTGGCTGTTGAGAAGCAGGATGGGAGGACAGGGGAGCAGGTGGAGTGCTTTGGCTGTTGAGAAGCAGGATGGGAGGACGGGGGAGCATGTGGAGTGATTTGGCTGTTGAGAAGCAGGATGGGAGGACGGGGGAACAGGTGTAGTGCTTTGGCTGTTGACAAGCAAGATGGGAGGACGAGGGAGCAGGTGGAGTGATTTGGCTGTTGAGAAGCAGGATGGGAGGACGAGGGAGCAGGTGGAGTGCTTTGGCTGTTGAGAAGCAGGATGGGAGGACGAGGGAGCATGTGGAGTGCTTTGGCTGTTGAGAAGCAGGATGGGAAGACGGGGAGCATGTGGAGTGCTTTGGCTGTTGAGAAGCAGGATGGGAGGACGAGGGAGCAGGTGGAGTGCTTTGGCTGTTGAGAAGCAAGATGGGAGGACGGGGGAACAGGTGGAGTGCTTTGGCTGTTGAGAAGCATGATGGGAGGACAGGGGAGCAGGTGGAGTGCTTTGGCTGTTGAGAAGCAGGATAGGAGGACGGGGGAACAGGTGTAGTGCATTGGCTGTTGAGAAGCAGGCCGAGAGGACGAGGGAGCAGGTGGAGTGCTTTGGCTGTTGAGAAGCAAGATGGGAGGACGAGGGAGCAGGTGGAGTGCTTTGGCTGTTGAGAAGCAGGATGGGAGGACAGGGGAGCAGGTGGAGTGCTTTGGCTGTTGAGAAGCATGACGGGAGGACGGGGGAGCAGGTGTAGTGCATTGGCTGTTGAGAAGCAAGACAAGAGGACGGGGGAGCAGGTGTAGTGCTTTGGCTGTTGACAAGCAAGATGGGAGGACGAGGGAGCAGGTGGAGTGCTTTGGCTGTTGAGAAGCAGGATGGGAGGACGAGGGAGCATGTGGTGTGCTTTGGCTGTTGAGAAGCAAGATGGGAGGACGAGGGAGCAGGTGGAGTGCTTTGGCTGTTGAGAAGCAGGACGAGAGGACGAGGGAGCAGGTGGAGTGCTTTGGCTGTTGAGAAGCAGGATGGGAGGACGAGGGAGCAGGTGGAGTGCTTTGGCTGTTGAGAAGCAGGATGGGAAGACGGTAGAGCATGTGTAGTCATTTGGCTGTTGAGAAGCAGGATGGGAAGACGGTAGAGCATGTGTAGTCATTTGGCTGTTGACAAGCAAGATGGGAGGACGAGGGAGCAGGTGGAGTGATTTGGCTGTTGAGAAGCAGGATGGGAGGACGAGGGAGCAGGTGGAGTGCTTTGGCTGTTGAGAAGCAGGATGGGAGGACGAGGGAGCATGTGGAGTGCTTTGGCTGTTGAGAAGCAGGATGGGAAGACGGGGAGCATGTGGAGTGCTTTGGCTGTTGAGAAGCAGGATGGGAGGACGAGGGAGCAGGTGGAGTGCTTTGGCTGTTGAGAAGCAAGATGGGAGGACGAGGGAACAGGTGGAGTGCTTTGGCTGTTGAGAAGCATGATGGGAGGACAGGGGAGCAGGTGGAGTGCTTTGGCTGTTGAGAAGCAGGATAGGAGGACGGGGGAACAGGTGTAGTGCATTGGCTGTTGAGAAGCAGGCCGAGAGGACGAGGGAGCAGGTGGAGTGCTTTGGCTGTTGAGAAGCAAGATGGGAGGACGAGGGAGCAGGTGGAGTGCTTTGGCTGTTGAGAAGCAGGATGGGAGGACAGGGGAGCAGGTGGAGTGCTTTGGCTGTTGAGAAGCATGACGGGAGGACGGGGGAGCAGGTGTAGTGCATTGGCTGTTGAGAAGCAAGACAAGAGGACGGGGGAGCAAGTGGAGTGCTTTGGCTGTTGACAAGCAAGATGGGAGGACGAGGGAGCAGGTGGAGTGCTTTGGCTGTTGAGAAGCAGGATGGGAGGACGAGGGAGCATGTGGTGTGCTTTGGCTGTTGAGAAGCAAGATGGGAGGACGAGGGAGCAGGTGGAGTGCTTTGGCTGTTGAGAAGCAGGACGAGAGGACGGGGGAGCAGGTGGAGTGCTTTGGCTGTTGAGAAGCAGGATGGGAGGACGAGGGAGCAGGTGGAGTGCTTTGGCTGTTGAGAAGCAGGATGGGAGAACGGGGGAGCAGGTGTAGTCATTTGGCTGTTGAGAAGCAGGATGGGAAGACGGTAGAGCATGTGTAGTCATTTGGCTGTTGAGAAGCAGGATGGGAGGACAGGGGAGCAGGTGGAGTGATTTGGCTGTTGAGAAGCAGGATGGGAGGACGGGTGAGCAGATGGAGTGCTTTGGATGTTGAGAAGCAGGATGGGAGGACGAGGGAGCAGGTGGAGTGATTTGGCTGTTGAGAAGCAGGATGGGAGGACGGGGGAGCAGATGGAGTGCTTTGGATGTTGAGCAATAGGATGGGAGGACAGGGGAGCAGGTGGAGTGATTTGGCTGTTGAGAAGCAGGATGGGAGGACGAGGGAGCAGTAGGAGTGCTTTGGCTGTTGAGAAGCAGGATGGGAGGACAGGGGAGCAGGTGGAGTGCTTTGGCTGTTGAGAAGCAGGATGGGAGGATGGGGGAGCAGATGGAGTGCTTTGGATGTTGAGAAGCAGGATGGGAGGACGAGGGAGCAGTAGGAGTGCTTTGGCTGTTGAGAAGCAGGATGGGAGGACGAGGGAACAGGTGGAGTGCTTTGGCTGTTGAGAAGCAGGATGGGAGGACAGGGGAGCAGGTGGAGTGATTTGGCTGTTGAGAAGCAGGATGGGAGGACGAGGGAGCAGTAGGAGTGCTTTGGCTGTTGAGAAGCAGGATGGGAGGACAGGGGAGCAGGTGGAATGCTTTGGCTGTTGAGAAGCAGGATGGGAGGACGGGGGAGCAGGTGTAGTGCATTGGCTGTTGAGAAGCAGGACGAGAGGACGGGGGAGCAGGTGTAGTGCTTTGGCTGTTGACAAGCAAGATGGGAGGACGGGGGAGCAGGTGTAGTGCTTTGGCTGTTGAGAAGCAGGATGGGAGGACGAGGGAGCAGGTGAAGTGCTTTGGCTGTTGAGAAGCAGGATGGGAGGACGAGGGAGCAGGTGGAGTGCTTTGGCTGTTGAGAAGCAGGACGAGAGGACGAGGGAGCAGGTGGAGTGCTTTGGCTGTTGAGAAGCAGGATGGGAGGACGAGGGAGCAGGTGGAGTGCTTTGGCTGTTGAGAAGCAGGATGGGAAGACGGGGAGCATGTGGAGTGCTTTGGCTGTTGAGAAGCAGGATGGGAGGACGAGGGAGCAGTAGGAGTGCTTTGGCTGTTGAGAAGCAGGATGGGAGGACGAGGGAACAGGTGGAGTGCTTTGGCTGTTGAGAAGCAGGATGGGAGGATAGGGGAGCAGGTGGAGTGATTTGGCTGTTGAGAAGTAGGATGGGAGGACGAGGGAGCAGTAGGAGTGCTTTGGCTGTTGAGAAGCAGGATGGGAGGATAGGGGAGCAGGTGGAATGCTTTGGCTGTTGAGAAGCAGGATGGGAGGACGGGGGAGCAGGTGTAGTGCATTGGCTGTTGAGAAGCAGGACGAGAGGACGGGGGAGCAGGTGTAGTGCTTTGGCTGTTGACAAGCAAGATGGGAGGACGGGGGAGCAGGTGGAGTGCTTTGGCTGTTGAGAAGCAGGATGGGAGGACGAGGGAGCAGGTGAAGTGCTTTGGCTGTTGAGAAGCAAGATGGGAGGACGAGGGAGCAGGTGGAGTGCTTTGGCTGTTGAGAAGCAGGACGAGAGGACGAGGGAGCAGGTGGAGTGCTTTGGCTGTTGAGAAGCAGGATGGGAGGACGAGGGAGCAGGTGGAGTGCTTTGGCTGTTGAGAAGCAGGATGGGAGGACAGGGGAGCATGTGTAGTCATTTGGCTGTTGAGAAGCAGGATGGGAAGACGGTAGAGCATGTGTAGTCATTTGGCTGTTGAGAAGCAGGATGGGAGGACAGGGGAGCAGGTGGAGTGATTTGGCTGTTGAGAAGCAGGATGGGAGGACGGGTGAGCAGATGGAGTGCTTTAGATGTTGAGAAGCAGGATGGGAGGACGAGGGAGCAGGTGGAGTGATTTGGCTGTTGAGAAGCTGGATGGGAGGACGGGGGAGCAGATGGAGTGCTTTGGATGTTGAGCAACAGGATGGGAGGACAGGGGAGCAGGTGGAGTGATTTGGCTGTTGAGAAGCAGGATGGGAGGACGAGGGAGCAGTAGGAGTGCTTTGGCTGTTGAGAAGCAGGATGGGAGGACAGGGGAGCAGGTGGAGTGCTTTGGCTGTTGAGAAGCAGGATGGGAGGACGGGGGAGCAGGTGGAGTGATTTGGCTGTTGAGAAGCAGGATGGGAGGACGGGGGAGCAGGTGTAGTGCTTTGGCTGTTGACAAGCAAGATGGGAGGACGAGGGAGCAGGTGGAGTGATTTGGCTGTTGAGAAGCAGGATGGGAGGACGAGGGAGCAGGTGGAGTGCTTTGGCTGTTGAGAAGCAGGATGGGAGGACGAGGGAGCATGTGGAGTGCTTTGGCTGTTGAGAAGCAGGATGGGAAGACGGGGAGCATGTGGAGTGCTTTGGCTGTTGAGAAGCAGGATGGGAGGACGAGGGAGCAGGTGGAGTGCTTTGGCTGTTGAGAAGCAAGATGGGAGGACGAGGGAACAGGTGGAGTGCTTTGGCTGTTGAGAAGCATGATGGGAGGACAGGGGAGCAGGTGGAGTGCTTTGGCTGTTGAGAAGCAGGATAGGAGGACGGGGGAACAGGTGTAGTGCATTGGCTGTTGAGAAGCAGGCCGAGAGGACGAGGGAGCAGGTGGAGTGCTTTGGCTGTTGAGAAGCAAGATGGGAGGACGACGGAGCAGGTGGAGTGCTTTGGCTGTTGAGAAGCAGGATGGGAGGACAGGGGAGCAGGTGGAGTGCTTTGGCTGTTGAGAAGCATGACGGGAGGACGGGGGAGCAGGTGTAGTGCATTGGCTGTTGAGAAGCAAGACAAGAGGACGGGGGAGCAGGTGTAGTGCTTTGGCTGTTGACAAGCAAGATGGGAGGACGAGGGAGCAGGTGGAGTGCTTTGGTTGTTGAGAAGCAGGATGGGAGGACGAGGGAGCATGTGGTGTGCTTTGGCTGTTGAGAAGCAAGATGGGAGGACGAGGGAGCAGGTGGAGTGCTTTGGCTGTTGAGAAGCAGGACGAGAGGACGAGGGAGCAGGTGGAGTGCTTTGGCTGTTGAGAAGCAGGATGGGAGGACGAGGGAGCAGGTGGAGTGCTTTGGCTGTTGAGAAGCAGGATGGGAAGACGGTAGAGCATGTGTAGTCATTTGGCTGTTGAGAAGCAGGATGGGAAGACGGTAGAGCATGTGTAGTCATTTGGCTGTTGAGAAGCAGGATGGGAGGACAGGGGAGCAGGTGGAGTGATTTGGCTGTTGAGAAGCAGGATGGGAGGACGAGGGAGCAGATGGAGTGCTTTGGATGTTGAGAAGCAGGATGGGAGGACGAGGGAGCAGGTGGAGTGCTTTGGCTGTTGAGAAGCAGGATGGGAGGACGGGGGAGCAGATGGAGTGCTTTGGATGTTGAGCAACAGGATGGGAGGACAGGGGAGCAGGTGGAGTGATTTGGCTGTTGAGAAGCAGGATGGGAGGACGAGGGAGCAGTAGGAGTGCTTTGGCTGTTGAGAAGCAGGATGGGAGGACAGGGGAGCAGGTGGAGTGCTTTGGCTGTTGAGAAGCAGGATGGGAGGATGGGGGAGCAGATGGAGTGCTTTGGATGTTGAGAAGCAGGATGGGAGGACGAGGGAGCAGTAGGAGTGCTTTGGCTGTTGAGAAGCAGGATGGGAGGACGAGGGAACAGGTGGAGTGCTTTGGCTGTTGAGAAGCAGGATGGGAGGATAGGGGAGCAGGTGGAGTGATTTGGCTGTTGAGAAGCAGGATGGGAGGACGAGGGAGCAGTAGGAGTGCTTTGGCTGTTGAGAAGCAGGATGGGAGGACAGGGGAGCAGGTGGAATGCTTTGGCTGTTGAGAAGCAGGATGGGAGGACGGGGGAGCAGGTGTAGTGCATTGGCTGTTGAGAAGCAGGACGAGAGGACGGGGGAGCAGGTGTAGTGCTTTGGCTGTTGACAAGCAAGATGGGAGGACGGGGGAGTAGGTGTAGTGCTTTGGCTGTTGAGAAGCAGGATGGGAGGACGAGGGAGCAGGTGAAGTGCTTTGGCTGTTGAGAAGCAGGATGGGAGGACGAGGGAGCATTTGGAGTGCTTTGGCTGTTGAGAAGCAGGACGAGAGGACGAGGGAGCAGGTGGAGTGCTTTGGCTGTTGAGAAGCAGGATGGGAGGACGAGGGAGCAGGTGGAGTGCTTTGGCTGTTGAGAAGCAGGATGGGAAGACGGGGAGCATGTGGAGTGCTTTGGCTGTTGAGAAGCAGGATGGGAGGACGAGGGAGCAGTAGGAGTGCTTTGGCTGTTGAGAAGCAGGATGGGAGGACGAGGGAACATGTGGAGTGCTTTGGCTGTTGAGAAGCAGGATGGGAGGATAGGGGAGCAGGTGGAGTAATTTGGCTGTTGAGAAGCAGGATGGGAGGACGAGGGAGCAGTAGGAGTGCTTTGGCTGTTGAGAAGCAGGATGGGAGGACAGGGGAGCAGGTGGAATGCTTTGGCTGTTGAGAAGCAGGATGGGAGGACGGGGGAGCAGGTGTAGTGCATTGGCTGTTGAGAAGCAGGACGAGAGGACAGGGGAGCAGGTGTAGTGCTTTGGCTGTTGACAAGCAAGATGGGAGGACGGGGGAGCAGGTGGAGTGCTTTGGCTGTTGAGAAGTAGGATGGGAAGACGAGGGAGCAGGTGAAGTGCTTTGGCTGTTGAGAAGCAAGATGGGAGGACGAGGGAGCAGGTGGAGTGCTTTGGCTGTTGAGAAGCAGGATGAGAGGACGAGGGAGCAGGTGGAGTGCTTTGGCTGTTGAGAAGCAGGATGGGAGGACGAGGGAGCAGGTGGAGTGCTTTGGCTGTTGAGAAGCAGGATGGGAGGACAGGGGAGCATGTGTAGTCATTTGGCTGTTGAGAAGCAGGATGGGAAGACGGTAGAGCATGTGTAGTCATTTGGCTGTTGAGAAGCAGGATGGGAGGACAGGGGAGCAGGTGGAGTGATTTGGCTGTTGAGAAGCAGGATGGGAGGACGGGTGAGCAGATGGAGTGCTTTAGATGTTGAGAAGCAGGATGGGAGGACGAGGGAGCAGGTGGAGTGATTTGGCTGTTGAGAAGCAGGATGGGAGGACGGGGGAGCAGATGGAGTGCTTTGGATGTTGAGCAAGAGGATGGGAGGACAGGGGAGCAGGTGGAGTGATTTGGCTGTTGAGAAGCAGGATGGGAGGACGAGGGAGCAGTAGGAGTGCTTTGGCTGTTGAGAAGCAGGATGGGAGGACAGGGGAGCAGGTGGAGTGCTTTGGCTGTTGAGAAGCAGGATGGGAGGACGGGGGAGCAGGTGGAGTGATTTGGCTGTTGAGAAGCCGGATGGGAGGACGGGGGAGCAGGTGTAGTGCTTTGGCTGTTGACAAGCAAGATGGGAGGACGAGGGAGCAGGTGGAGTGATTTGGCTGTTGAGAAGCAGGACGAGAGGACGAGGGAGCAGGTGGAGTGCTTTAGATGTTGAGAAGCAGGATGGGAAGACGGTAGAGCATGTGTAGTCATTTGGCTGTTGAGAAGCAGGATGGGAGGACAGGGGAGCAGGTGGAGTGATTTGGCTGTTGAGAAGCAGGATGGGAGGACGGGGGAGCAGGTGGAGTGCTTTGGCTGTTGAGAAGCAGGATGGGAGGACGGGGGAGCAGGTGGAGTGATTTGGCTGTTGAGAAGCAGGATGGGAGGACGGGGGAGCAGGTGTAGTGCTTTGGCTGTTGACAAGCAAGATGGGAGGACGAGGGAGCAGGTGGAGTGATTTGGCTGTTGAGAAGCAGGATGGGAGGACGAGGGAGCAGGTGGAGTGCTTTGGCTGTTGAGAAGCAGGATGGGAGGACGAGGGAGCATGTGGAGTGCTTTGGCTGTTGAGAAGCAGGATGGGAAGACGGGGAGCATGTGGAGTGCTTTGGCTGTTGAGAAGCAGGATGGGAGGACGAGGGAGCAGGTGGAGTGCTTTGGCTGTTGAGAAGCAGGATGGGAAGACGGTAGAGCATGTGTAGTCATTTGGCTGTTGAGAAGCAGGATGGGAGGACAGGGGAGCAGGTGGAGTCATTTGGCTGTTGAGAAGCAGGATGGGAGGACAGGGGAGCAGGTGGAGTGATTTGGCTGTTGAGAAGCAGGATGGGAGGACGGGTGAGCAGATGGAGTGCTTTAGATGTTGAGAAGCAGGATGGGAGGACGAGGGAGCAGGTGGAGTGATTTGGCTGTTGAGAAGCTGGATGGGAGGACGGGGGAGCAGATGGAGTGCTTTGGATGTTGAGCAACAGGATGGGAGGACAGGGGAGCAGGTGGAGTGATTTGGCTGTTGAGAAGCAGGATGGGAGGACGAGGGAGCAGTAGGAGTGCTTTGGCTGTTGAGAAGCAGGATGGGAGGACAGGGGAGCAGGTGGAGTGCTTTGGCTGTTGAGAAGCAGGATGGGAGGACGGGGGAGCAGGTGGAGTGATTTGGCTGTTGAGAAGCAGGATGGGAGGACGGGGGAGCAGGTGTAGTGCTTTGGCTGTTGACAAGCAAGATGGGAGGACGAGGGAGCAGGTGGAGTGATTTGGCTGTTGAGAAGCAGGATGGGAGGACGAGGGAGCAGGTGGAGTGCTTTGGCTGTTGAGAAGCAGGATGGGAGGACGAGGGAGCATGTGGAGTGCTTTGGCTGTTGAGAAGCAGGATGGGAAGACGGGGAGCATGTGGAGTGCTTTGGCTGTTGAGAAGCAGGATGGGAGGACGAGGGAGCAGGTGGAGTGCTTTGGCTGTTGAGAAGCAAGATGGGAGGACGAGGGAACAGGTGGAGTGCTTTGGCTGTTGAGAAGCATGATGGGAGGACAGGGGAGCAGGTGGAGTGCTTTGGCTGTTGAGAAGCAGGATAGGAGGACGGGGGAACAGGTGTAGTGCATTGGCTGTTGAGAAGCAGGCCGAGAGGACGAGGGAGCAGGTGGAGTGCTTTGGCTGTTGAGAAGCAAGATGGGAGGACGAGGGAGCAGGTGGAGTGCTTTGGCTGTTGAGAAGCAGGATGGGAGGACAGGGGAGCAGGTGGAGTGCTTTGGCTGTTGAGAAGCATGACGGGAGGACGGGGGAGCAGGTGTAGTGCATTGGCTGTTGAGAAGCAAGACAAGAGGACGGGGGAGCAGGTGTAGTGCTTTGGCTGTTGACAAGCAAGATGGGAGGACGAGGGAGCAGGTGGAGTGCTTTGGCTGTTGAGAAGCAGGATGGGAGGACGAGGGAGCAGGTGGTGTGCTTTGGCTGTTGAGAAGCAAGATGGGAGGACGAGGGAGCAGGTGGAGTGCTTTGGCTGTTGAGAAGCAGGACGAGAGGACGAGGGAGCAGGTGGAGTGCTTTGGCTGTTGAGAAGCAGGATGGGAGGACGAGGGAGCAGGTGGAGTGCTTTGGCTGTTGAGAAGCAGGATGGGAAGACGGTAGAGCATGTGTAGTCATTTGGCTGTTGAGAAGCAGGATGGGAAGACGGTAGAGCATGTGTAGTCATTTGGCTGTTGAGAAGCAGGATGGGAGGACAGGGGAGCAGGTGGAGTGATTTGGCTGTTGAGAAGCAGGATGGGAGGACGAGGGAGCAGATGGAGTGCTTTGGATGTTGAGAAGCAGGATGGGAGGACGAGGGAGCAGGTGGAGTGCTTTGGCTGTTGAGAAGCAGGATGGGAGGACGGGGGAGCAGATGGAGTGCTTTGGATGTTGAGCAACAGGATGGGAGGACAGGGGAGCAGGTGGAGTGATTTGGCTGTTGAGAAGCAGGATGGGAGGACGAGGGAGCAGTAGGAGTGCTTTGGCTGTTGAGAAGCAGGATGGGAGGACAGGGGAGCAGGTGGAGTGCTTTGGCTGTTGAGAAGCAGGATGGGAGGATGGGGGAGCAGATGGAGTGCTTTGGATGTTGAGAAGCAGGATGGGAGGACGAGGGAGCAGTAGGAGTGCTTTGGCTGTTGAGAAGCAGGATGGGAGGACGAGGGAACAGGTGGAGTGCTTTGGCTGTTGAGAAGCAGGATGGGAGGATAGGGGAGCAGGTGGAGTGATTTGGCTGTTGAGAAGCAGGATGGGAGGACGAGGGAGCAGTAGGAGTGCTTTGGCTGTTGAGAAGCAGGATGGGAGGACAGGGGAGCAGGTGGAATGCTTTGGCTGTTGAGAAGCAGGATGGGAGGACGGGGGAGCAGGTGTAGTGCATTGGCTGTTGAGAAGCAGGACGAGAGGACGGGGGAGCAGGTGTAGTGCTTTGGCTGTTGACAAGCAAGATGGGAGGACGGGGGAGTAGGTGTAGTGCTTTGGCTGTTGAGAAGCAGGATGGGAGGACGAGGGAGCAGGTGAAGTGCTTTGGCTGTTGAGAAGCAGGATGGGAGGACGAGGGAGCATTTGGAGTGCTTTGGCTGTTGAGAAGCAGGACGAGAGGACGAGGGAGCAGGTGGAGTGCTTTGGCTGTTGAGAAGCAGGATGGGAGGACGAGGGAGCAGGTGGAGTGCTTTGGCTGTTGAGAAGCAGGATGGGAAGACGGGGAGCATGTGGAGTGCTTTGGCTGTTGAGAAGCAGGATGGGAGGACGAGGGAGCAGTAGGAGTGCTTTGGCTGTTGAGAAGCAGGATGGGAGGACGAGGGAACATGTGGAGTGCTTTGGCTGTTGAGAAGCAGGATGGGAGGATAGGGGAGCAGGTGGAGTAATTTGGCTGTTGAGAAGCAGGATGGGAGGACGAGGGAGCAGTAGGAGTGCTTTGGCTGTTGAGAAGCAGGATGGGAGGACAGGGGAGCAGGTGGAATGCTTTGGCTGTTGAGAAGCAGGATGGGAGGACGGGGGAGCAGGTGTAGTGCATTGGCTGTTGAGAAGCAGGACGAGAGGACAGGGGAGCAGGTGTAGTGCTTTGGCTGTTGACAAGCAAGATGGGAGGACGGGGGAGCAGGTGGAGTGCTTTGGCTGTTGAGAAGTAGGATGGGAAGACGAGGGAGCAGGTGAAGTGCTTTGGCTGTTGAGAAGCAAGATGGGAGGACGAGGGAGCAGGTGGAGTGCTTTGGCTGTTGAGAAGCAGGATGAGAGGACGAGGGAGCAGGTGGAGTGCTTTGGCTGTTGAGAAGCAGGATGGGAGGACGAGGGAGCAGGTGGAGTGCTTTGGCTGTTGAGAAGCAGGATGGGAGGACAGGGGAGCATGTGTAGTCATTTGGCTGTTGAGAAGCAGGATGGGAAGACGGTAGAGCATGTGTAGTCATTTGGCTGTTGAGAAGCAGGATGGGAGGACAGGGGAGCAGGTGGAGTGATTTGGCTGTTGAGAAGCAGGATGGGAGGACGGGTGAGCAGATGGAGTGCTTTAGATGTTGAGAAGCAGGATGGGAGGACGAGGGAGCAGGTGGAGTGATTTGGCTGTTGAGAAGCAGGATGGGAGGACGGGGGAGCAGATGGAGTGCTTTGGATGTTGAGCAAGAGGATGGGAGGACAGGGGAGCAGGTGGAGTGATTTGGCTGTTGAGAAGCAGGATGGGAGGACGAGGGAGCAGGAGGAGTGCTTTGGCTGTTGAGAAGCAGGATGGGAGGACAGGGGAGCAGGTGGAGTGCTTTGGCTGTTGAGAAGCAGGATGGGAGGACGGGGGAGCAGGTGGAGTGATTTGGCTGTTGAGAAGCCGGATGGGAGGACGGGGGAGCAGGTGTAGTGCTTTGGCTGTTGACAAGCAAGATGGGAGGACGAGGGAGCAGGTGGAGTGATTTGGCTGTTGAGAAGCAGGATGGGAGGACGAGGGAGCAGGTGGAGTGCTTTAGATGTTGAGAAGCAGGATGGGAGGACGGGGGAGCAGGTGGAGTGCTTTGGCTGTTGAGAAGCAGGATGGGAGGACGAGGGAGCAGGTGAAGTGCTTTGGCTGTTGAGAAGCAAGATGGGAGGACGAGGGAGCAGGTGGAGTGCTTTGGCTGTTGAGAAGCAGGACGAGAGGACGAGGGAGCAGGTGGAGTGCTTTGGTTGTTGAGAAGCAGGATGGGAGGACGAGGGAGCAGGTGGAGTGCTTTGGCTGTTGAGAAGCATGATGGGAGGACAGGGGACCATGTGTAGTCATTTGGCTGTTGAGAAGCAGGATGGGAAGACGGTAGAGCATGTGTAGTCATTTGGCTGTTGAGAAGCAGGATGGGAGGACAGGGGAGCAGGTGGAGTGCTTTGGCTGTTGAGAAGCAGGATGGGAAGACGGGGAGCATGTGGAGTGCTTTGGCTGTTGAGAAGCAGGATGGGAGGACGAGGGAGCAGTAGGAGTGCTTTGGCTGTTGAGAAGCAGGATGGGAGGACGAGGGAACAGGTGGAGTGCTTTGGCTGTTGAGAAGCAGGATGGGAGGATAGGGGAGCAGGTGGAGTGATTTGGCTGTTGAGAAGCAGGATGGGATGACGAGGGAGCAGTAGGAGTGCTTTGGCTGTTGAGAAGCAGGATGGGAGGACAGGGGAGCAGGTGGAATGCTTTGGCTGTTGAGAAGCAGGATGGGAGGACGGGGGAGCAGGTGTAGTGCATTGGCTGTTGAGAAGCAGGACGAGAGGACGGGGGAGCAGGTGTAGTGCTTTGGCTGTTGACAAGCAAGATGGGAGGACGGGGGAGCAGGTGGAGTGCTTTGGCTGTTGAGAAGCAGGATGGGAGGACGAGGGAGCAGGTGAAGTGCTTTGGCTGTTGAGAAGCAAGATGGGAGGACGAGGGAGCAGGTGGAGTGCTTTGGCTGCTGAGAAGCAGGACGAGAGGACGAGGGAGCAGGTGGAGTGCTTTGGCTGTTGAGAAGCAGGATGGGAGGACGAGGGAGCAGGTGGAGTGCTTTGGCTGTTGAGAAGCAGGATGGGAGGACAGGGGAGCATGTGTAGTCATTTGGCTGTTGAGAAGCAGGATGGGAAGACGGTAGAGCATGTGTAGTCATTTGGCTGTTGAGAAGCAGGATGGGAGGACAGGGGAGCAGGTGGAGTGATTTGGCTGTTGAGAAGCAGGATGGGAGGACGGGTGAGCAGATGGAGTGCTTTAGATGTTCAGAAGCAGGATGGGAGGACGAGGGAGCAGGTGGAGTGATTTGGCTGTTGAGAAGCAAGATGGGAGGACGAGGGAACAGGTGGAGTGCTTTGGCTGTTGAGAAGCATGATGGGAGGACAGGGGAGCAGGTGGAGTGCTTTGGCTGTTGAGAAGCATGACGGGAGGACGGGGGAGCAGGTGGAGTGCTTTGGCTGTTGAGAAGCAGGATGAGAGGACGAGGGAGCAGGTGGAGTGCTTTGGCTGTTGAGAAGCAGGATGGGAGGACGAGGGAGCAGGTGGAGTGCTTTGGCTGTTGAGAAGCAGGATGGGAGGACAGGGGAGCATGTGTAGTCATTTGGCTGTTGAGAAGCAGGATGGGAAGACGGTAGAGCATGTGTAGTCACTTGGCTGTTGAGAAGCAGGATGGGAGGACAGGGGAGCAGGTGGAGTGATTTGGCTGTTGAGAAGCAGGATGGGAGGACGGGTGAGCAGATGGAGTGCTTTAGATGTTGAGAAGCAGGATGGGAGGACGAGGGAGCAGGTGGAGTGATTTGGCTGTTGAGAAGCAGGATGGGAGGACGGGGGAGCAGATGGAGTGCTTTGGATGTTGAGCAACAGGATGGGAGGACAGGGGAGCAGGTGGAATGCTTTGGCTGTTGAGAAGCAGGATGGGAGGACGAGGGAGCAGTAGGAGTGCTTTGGCTGTTGAGAAGCAGGATGGGAGGACAGGGGAGCAGGTGGAGTGCTTTGGCTGTTGAGAAGCAGGATGGGAGGACGGGGGAGCAGGTGGAGTGATTTGGCTGTTGAGAAGCAGGATGGGAGGACGGGGGAGCAGGTGTAGTGCTTTGGCTGTTGACAAGCAAGATGGGAGGACGAGGGAGCAGGTGGAGTGATTTGGCTGTTGAGAAGCAGGATGGGAGGACGAGGGAGCAGGTGGAGTGCTTTAGATGTTGAGAAGCAGGATGGGAGGACGGGGGAGCAGGTGGAGTGCTTTGGCTGTTGAGAAGCAGGATGGGAGGACGAGGGAGCAGGTGAAGTGCTTTGGCTGTTGAGAAGCAAGATGGGAGGACGAGGGAGCAGGTGGAGTGCTTTGGCTGTTGAGAAGCAGGACGAGAGGACGAGGGAGCAGGTGGAGTGCTTTGGTTGTTGAGAAGCAGGATGGGAGGACGAGGGAGCAGGTGGAGTGCTTTGGCTGTTGAGAAGCAGGATGGGAGGACAGGGGAGCATGTGTAGTCATTTGGCTGTTGAGAAGCAGGATGGGAAGACGGTAGAGCATGTGTAGTCATTTGGCTGTTGAGAAGCAGGATGGGAGGACAGGGGAGCAGGTGGAGTGCTTTGGCTGTTGAGAAGCAGGATGGGAAGACGGGGAGCATGTGGAGTGCTTTGGCTGTTGAGAAGCAGGATGGGAGGACGAGGGAGCAGTAGGAGTGCTTTGGCTGTTGAGAAGCAGGATGGGAGGACGAGGGAACAGGTGGAGTGCTTTGGCTGTTGAGAAGCAGGATGGGAGGATAGGGGAGCAGGTGGAGTGATTTGGCTGTTGAGAAGCAGGATGGGATGACGAGGGAGCAGTAGGAGTGCTTTGGCTGTTGAGAAGCAGGATGGGAGGACAGGGGAGCAGGTGGAATGCTTTGGCTGTTGAGAAGCAGGATGGGAGGACGGGGGAGCAGGTGTAGTGCATTGGCTGTTGAGAAGCAGGACGAGAGGACGGGGGAGCAGGTGTAGTGCTTTGGCTGTTGACAAGCAAGATGGGAGGATGGGGGAGCAGGTGGAGTGCTTTGGCTGTTGAGAAGCAGGATGGGAGGACGAGGGAGCAGGTGAAGTGCTTTGGCTGTTGAGAAGCAAGATGGGAGGACGAGGGAGCAGGTGGAGTGCTTTGGCTGTTGAGAAGCAGGACGAGAGGACGAGGGAGCAGGTGGAGTGCTTTGGCTGTTGAGAAGCAGGATGGGAGGACGAGGGAGCAGGTGGAGTGATTTGGCTGTTGAGAAGCAGGATGGGAGGACGAGGGAGCAGTAGGAGTGCTTTGGCTGTTGAGAAGCAGGATGGGAGGACAGGGGAGCAGGTGGAGTGCTTTGGCTGTTGAGAAGCAGGATGGGAGGACGGGGGAGCAGGTGTAGTGCATTGGCTGTTGAGAAGCAGGACGAGAGGACGGGGGAGCAGGTGTAGTGCTTTGGCTGTTGACAAGCAAGATGGGAGGACGGGGGAGCAGGTGTAGTGCTTTGGCTGTTGAGAAGCAGGATGGGAGGACGAGGGAGCAGGTGAAGTGCTTTGGCTGTTGAGAAGCAGGATGGGAGGACGAGGGAGCATGTGGAGTGCTTTGGCTGTTGAGAAGCAGGACGAGAGGACGAGGGAGCAGGTGGAGTGCTTTGGCTGTTGAGAAGCAGGATGGGAGGACGAGGGAGCAGGTGGAGTGCTTTGGCTGTTGAGAAGCAGGATGGGAAGACGGGGAGCATGTGGAGTGCTTTGGCTGTTGAGAAGCAGGATGGGAGGACGAGGGAGCAGTAGGAGTGCTTTGGCTGTTGAGAAGCAGGATGGGAGGACGAGGGAACAGGTGGAGTGCTTTGGCTGTTGAGAAGCAGGATGGGAGGATAGGGGAGCAGGTGGAGTGCTTTGGCTGTTGAGAAGCAGGATGGGAGGACAGGGGAGCATGTGTAGTCATTTGGCTGTTGAGAAGCAGGATGGGAAGACGGTAGAGCATGTGTAGTCATTTGGCTGTTGAGAAGCAGGATGGGAGGACAGGGGAGCAGGTGGAGTGCTTTGGCTGTTGAGAAGCAGGATGGGAAGACGGGGAGCATGTGGAGTGCTTTGGCTGTTGAGAAGCAGGATGGGAGGACGAGGGAGCAGTAGGAGTGCTTTGGCTGTTGAGAAGCAGGATGGGAGGACGAGGGAACAGGTGGAGTGCTTTGGCTGTTGAGAAGCAGGATGGGAGGATAGGGGAGCAGGTGGAGTGCTTTGGCTGTTGAGAAGCAGGATGGGATGACGAGGGAGCAGTAGGAGTGCTTTGGCTGTTGAGAAGCAGGATGGGAGGACAGGGGAGCAGGTGGAATGCTTTGGCTGTTGAGAAGCAGGATGGGAGGACGGGGGAGCAGGTGTAGTGCATTGGCTGTTGAGAAGCAGGACGAGAGGACGGGGGAGCAGGTGTAGTGCTTTGGCTGTTGACAAGCAAGATGGGAGGATGGGGGAGCAGGTGGAGTGCTTTGGCTGTTGAGAAGCAGGATGGGAGGACGAGGGAGCAGGTGAAGTGCTTTGGCTGTTGAGAAGCAAGATGGGAGGACGAGGGAGCAGGTGGAGTGCTTTGGCTGTTGAGAAGCAGGACGAGAGGACGAGGGAGCAGGTGGAGTGCTTTGGCTGTTGAGAAGCAGGATGGGAGGACGAGGGAGCAGGTGGAGTGCTTTGGCTGTTGAGAAGCAGGATGGGAGGACAGGGGAGCATGTGTAGTCATTTGGCTGTTGAGAAGCAGGATGGGAAGACGGTAGAGCATGTGTAGTCATTTGGCTGTTGAGAAGCAGGATGGGAGGACAGGGGAGCAGGTGGAGTGATTTGGCTGTTGAGAAGCAGGATGGGAGGACGGGTGAGCAGATGGAGTGCTTTAGATGTTGAGAAGCAGGAGGGGAGGACGAGGGAGCAGGTGGAGTGATTTGGCTGTTGAGAAGCAAGATGGGAGGACGAGGGAACAGGTGGAGTGCTTTGGCTGTTGAGAAGCATGATGGGAGGACAGGGGAGCAGGTGGAGTGCTTTGGCTGTTGAGAAGCAGGATAGGAGGACGGGGGAACAGGTGTAGTGCATTGGCTGTTGAGAAGCAGGCCGAGAGGACGAGGGAGCAGGTGGAGTGCTTTGGCTGTTGAGAAGCAAGATGGGAGGACGAGGGAGCAGTAGGAGTGCTTTGGCTGTTGAGAAGCAGGATGGGAGGACAGGGGAGCAGGTGGAGTGCTTTGGCTGTTGAGAAGCATGACGGGAGGACGGGGGAGCAGGTGTAGTGCATTGGCTGTTGAGAAGCAAGACAAGAGGACGGGGGAGCAGGTGTAGTGCTTTGGCTGTTGACAAGCAAGATGGGAGGACGAGGGAGCAGGTGGAGTGCTTTGGCTGTTGAGAAGCAGGATAGGAGGACGAGGGAGCATGTGGTGTGCTTTGGCTGTTGAGAAGCAAGATGGGAGGACGAGGGAGCAGGTGGAGTGCTTTGGCTGTTGAGAAGCAGGACGAGAGGACGAGGGAGCAGGTGGAGTGCTTTGGCTGTTGAGAAGCAGGATGGGAGGACGAGGGAGCAGGTGGAGTGCTTTGGCTGTTGAGAAGCAGGATGGGAAGACGGTAGAGCATGTGTAGTCATTTGGCTGTTGAGAAGCAGGATGGGAAGACGGTAGAGCATGTGTAGTCATTTGGCTGTTGAGAAGCAGGATGGGAGGACAGGGGAGCAGGTGGAGTGATTTGGCTGTTGAGAAGCAGGATGGGAGGACGGGTGAGCAGATGGAGTGCTTTGGATGTTGAGAAGCAGGATGGGAGGACGAGGGAGCAGGTGGAGTGATTTGGCTGTTGAGAAGCAGGATGGGAGGACGGGGGAGCAGATGGAGTGCTTTGGATGTTGAGCAACAGGATGGGAGGACAGGGGAGCAGGTGGAGTGATTTGGCTGTTGAGAAGCAGGATGGGAGGACGAGGGAGCAGTAGGAGTGCTTTGGCTGTTGAGAAGCAGGATGGGAGGACAGGGGAGCAGGTGGAGTGCTTTGGCTGTTGAGAAGCAGGATGGGAGGATGGGGGAGCAGATGGAGTGCTTTGGATGTTGAGAAGCAGGATGGGAGGACGAGGGAGCAGTAGGAGTGCTTTGGCTGTTGAGAAGCAGGATGGGAGGACGAGGGAACAGGTGGAGTGCTTTGGCTGTTGAGAAGCAGGATGGGAGGATAGGGGAGCATGTGGAGTGATTTGGCTGTTGAGAAGCAGGATGGGAGGACGAGGGAGCAGTAGGAGTGCTTTGGCTGTTGAGAAGCAGGATGGGAGGACAGGGGAGCAGGTGGAATGCTTTGGCTGTTGAGAAGCAGGATGGGAGGACGGGGGAGCAGGTGGAGTGCATTGGATGTTGAGAAGCAGGACGAGAGGACGGGGGAGCAGGTGTAGTGCTTTGGCTGTTGACAAGCAAGATGGGAGGACGGGGGAGCAGGTGTAGTGCTTTGGCTGTTGAGAAGCAGGATGGGAGGACGAGGGAGCAGGTGAAGTGCTTTGGCTGTTGAGAAGCAGGATGGGAGGACGAGGGAGCATGTGGAGTGCTTTGGCTGTTGAGAAGCAGGACGAGAGGACGAGGGAGCAGGTGGAGTGCTTTGGCTGTTGAGAAGCAGGATGGGAGGACGAGGGAGCAGGTGGAGTGCTTTGGCTGTTGAGAAGCAGGATGGGAAGACGGGGAGCATGTGGAGTGCTTTGGCTGTTGAGAAGCAGGATGGGAGGACGAGGGAGCAGGAGGAGTGCTTTGGCTGTTGAGAAGCAGGATGGGAGGACGAGGGAACAGGTGGAGTGCTTTGGCTGTTGAGAAGCAGGATGGGAGGATAGGGGAGCAGGTGGAGTGATTTGGCTGTTGAGAAGCAGGATGGGAGGACAGGGGAGCAGGTAGATGCTTTGGCTGTTGAGAAGCAGGATGGGAGGACGGGGGAGCAGGTGTAGTGCATTGGCCGTTGAGAAGTAGGACGAGAGGACGGGGGAGCAGGTGTAGTGCTTTGGCTGTTGACAAGCAAGATGGGAGGACGAGGGAGCAGGTGGAGTGCTTTGGCTGTTGAGAAGCAGGATGGGAGGACGAGGGAGCAGGTGAAGTGCTTTGGCTGTTGAGAAGCAAGATGGGAGGACGAGGGAGCAGGTGGAGTGCTTTGGCTGTTGAGAAGCAGGATGGGAGGACGAGGGAGCAGGTGAAGTGCTTTGGCTGTTGAGAAGCAAGATGGGAGGACGAGGGAGCAGGTGGAGTGCTTTGGCTGTTGAGAAGCAGGATGGGAGGACGAGGGAGCAGGTGAAGTGCTTTGGCTGTTGAGAAGCAAGATGGGAGGACGAGGGAGCAGGTGGAGTGCTTTGGCTGTTGAGAAGCAGGACGAGAGGACGAGGGAGCAGGTGGAGTGCTTTGGCTGTTGAGAAGCAGGATGGGAGGACGAGGGAGCAGGTGGAGTGCTTTGGCTGTTGAGAAGCAGGATGGGAGGACAGGGGAGCATGTGTAGTCATTTGGCTGTTGAGAAGCAGGATGGGAAGACGGTAGAGCATGTGTAGTCATTTGGCTGTTGAGAAGCAGGATGGGAGGACAGGGGAGCAGGTGGAGTGATTTGGCTGTTGAGAAGCAGGATGGGAGGACGGGTGAGCAGATGGAGTGCTTTAGATGTTGAGAAGCAGGATGGGAGGACGAGGGAGCAGGTGGAGTGATTTGGCTGTTGAGAAGCAGGATGGGAGGACGGGGGAGCAGATGGAGTGCTTTGGATGTTGAGCAACAGGATGGGAGGACAGGGGAGCAGGTGTAGTGCATTGGCTGTTGAGAAGCAGGATGGGAGGACGAGGGAGCAGTAGGAGTGCTTTGGCTGTTGAGAAGCAGGATGGGAGGACAGGGGAGCAGGTGGAGTGCTTTGGCTGTTGAGAAGCAGGATGGGAGGACGGGGGAGCAGGTGGAGTGATTTGGCTGTTGAGAAGCAGGATGGGAGGACGGGGGAGCAGGTGTAGTGCTTTGGCTGTTGACAAGCAAGATGGGAGGACGAGGGAGCAGGTGGAGTGATTTGGCTGTTGAGAAGCAGGATGGGAGGACGGGGGAGCAGGTGGAGTGCTTTAGATGTTGAGAAGCATGATGGGAGGACGGGGGAGCAGGTGGAGTGCTTTGGCTGTTGAGAAGCAGGATGGGAGGACGAGGGAGCAGGTGAAGTGCTTTGGCTGTTGAGAAGCAAGATGGGAGGACGAGGGAGCAGGTGGAGTGCTTTGGCTGTTGATAAGCAGGACGAGAGGACGAGGGAGCAGGTGGAGTGCTTTGGCTGTTGAGAAGCAGGATGAGAGGACGAGGGAGCAGGTGGAGTGCTTTGGCTGTTGAGAAGCAGGATGGGAGGACAGGGGAGCATGTGTAGTCATTTGGCTGTTGAGAAGCAGGATGGGAAGACGGTAGAGCATGTGTAGTCATTTGGCTGTTGAGAAGCAGGATGGGAGGACAGGGGAGCAGGTGGAGTGCTTTGGCTGTTGAGAAGCAGGATGGGAAGACGGGGAGCATGTGGAGTGCTTTGGCTGTTGAGAAGCAGGATGGGAGGACGAGGGAGCAGTAGGAGTGCTTTGGCTGTTGAGAAGCAGGATGGGAGGACGAGGGAACAGGTGGAGTGCTTTGGCTGTTGAGAAGCAGGATGGGAGGATAGGGGAGCAGGTGGAGTGATTTGGCTGTTGAGAAGCAGGATGGGAGGACGAGGGAGCAGTAGGAGTGCTTTGGCTGTTGAGAAGCAGGATGGGAGGACAGGGGAGCAGGTGGAGTGCTTTGGCTGTTGAGAAGCAGGATGGGAGGACGGGGGAGCAGGTGTAGTGCATTGGCTGTTGAGAAGCAGGACGAGAGGACGGGGGAGCAGGTGTAGTGCTTTGGCTGTTGACAAGCAAGATGGGAGGACGGGGGAGCAGGTGTAGTGCTTTGGCTGTTGAGAAGCAGGATGGGAGGACGAGGGAGCAGGTGAAGTGCTTTGGCTGTTGAGAAGCAGGATGGGAGGACGAGGGAGCATGTGGAGTGCTTTGGCTGTTGAGAAGCAGGACGAGAGGACGAGGGAGCAGGTGGAGTGCTTTGGCTGTTGAGAAGCAGGATGGGAGGACGAGGGAGCAGGTGGAGTGCTTTGGCTGTTGAGAAGCAGGATGGGAAGACGGGGAGCAAGTGGAGTGCTTTGGCTGTTGAGAAGCAGGATGGGAGGACGAGGGAGCAGTAGGAGTGCTTTGGCTGTTGAGAAGCAGGATGGGAGGACGAGGGAACAGGTGGAGTGCTTTGGCTGTTGAGAAGCAGGATGGGAGGATAGGGGAGCAGGTGGAGTGATTTGGCTATTGAGAAGCAGGATGGGAGGACGAGGGAGCAGTAGGAGTGCTTTGGCTGTTGAGAAGCAGGATGGGAGGACAGGGGAGCAGGTAGATGCTTTGGCTGTTGAGAAGCAGGATGGGAGGACGGGGGAGCAGGTGTAGTGCATTGGCCGTTGAGAAGTAGGACGAGAGGACGGGGGAGGAGGTGTAGTGCTTTGGCTGTTGACAAGCAAGATGGGAGGACGGGGGAGCAGGTGGAGTGCTTTGGCTGTTGAGAAGCAGGATGGGAGGACGAGGGAGCAGGTGAAGTGCTTTGGCTGTTGAGAAGCAAGATGGGAGGACGAGGGAGCAGGTGGAGTGCTTTGGCTGTTGAGAAGCAGGACGAGAGGACGAGGGAGCAGGTGGAGTGCTTTGGCTGTTGAGAAGCAGGATGGGAGGACGAGGGAGCAGGTGGAGTGCTTTGGCTGTTGAGAAGCAGGATGGGAGGACAGGGGAGCATGTGTAGTCATTTGGCTGTTGAGAAGCAGGATGGGAAGACGGTAGAGCATGTGTAGTCATTTGGCTGTTGAGAAGCAGGATGGGAGGACAGGGGAGCAGGTGGAGTGATTTGGCTGTTGAGAAGCAGGATGAGAGGACGGGTGAGCAGATGGAGTGCTTTAGATGTTGAGAAGCAGGATAGGAGGACGAGGGAGCATGTGGTGTGCTTTGGCTGTTGAGAAGCAAGATGGGAGGACGAGGGAGCAGGTGGAGTGCTTTGGCTGTTGAGAAGCAGGACGAGAGGACGAGGGAGCAGGTGGAGTGCTTTGGCTGTTGAGAAGCAGGATGGGAGGACGAGGGAGCAGGTGGAGTGCTTTGGCTGTTGAGAAGCAGGATGGGAAGACGGTAGAGCATGTGTAGTCATTTGGCTGTTGAGAAGCAGGATGGGAAGACGGTAGAGCATGTGTAGTCATTTGGCTGTTGAGAAGCAGGATGGGAGGACAGGGGAGCAGGTGGAGTGATTTGGCTGTTGAGAAGCAGGATGGGAGGACGGGTGAGCAGATGGAGTGCTTTGGATGTTGAGAAGCAGGATGGGAGGACGAGGGAGCAGGTGGAGTGATTTGGCTGTTGAGAAGCAGGATGGGAGGACGGGGGAGCAGATGGAGTGCTTTGGATGTTGAGCAACAGGATGGGAGGACAGGGGAGCAGGTGGAGTGATTTGGCTGTTGAGAAGCAGGATGGGAGGACGAGGGAGCAGTAGGAGTGCTTTGGCTGTTGAGAAGCAGGATGGGAGGACAGGGGAGCAGGTGGAGTGCTTTGGCTGTTGAGAAGCAGGATGGGAGGATGGGGGAGCAGATGGAGTGCTTTGGATGTTGAGAAGCAGGATGGGAGGACGAGGGAGCAGTAGGAGTGCTTTGGCTGTTGAGAAGCAGGATGGGAGGACGAGGGAACAGGTGGAGTGCTTTGGCTGTTGAGAAGCAGGATGGGAGGATAGGGGAGCATGTGGAGTGATTTGGCTGTTGAGAAGCAGGATGGGAGGACGAGGGAGCAGTAGGAGTGCTTTGGCTGTTGAGAAGCAGGATGGGAGGACAGGGGAGCAGGTGGAATGCTTTGGCTGTTGAGAAGCAGGATGGGAGGACGGGGGAGCAGGTGTAGTGCATTGGATGTTGAGAAGCAGGACGAGAGGACGGGGGAGCAGGTGTAGTGCTTTGGCTGTTGACAAGCAAGATGGGAGGACGGGGGAGCAGGTGTAGTGCTTTGGCTGTTGAGAAGCAGGATGGGAGGACGAGGGAGCAGGTGAAGTGCTTTGGCTGTTGAGAAGCAGGATGGGAGGACGAGGGAGCATGTGGAGTGCTTTGGCTGTTGAGAAGCAGGACGAGAGGACGAGGGAGCAGGTGGAGTGCTTTGGCTGTTGAGAAGCAGGATGGGAGGACGAGGGAGCAGGTGGAGTGCTTTGGCTGTTGAGAAGCAGGATGGGAAGACGGGGAGCATGTGGAGTGCTTTGGCTGTTGAGAAGCAGGATGGGAGGACGAGGGAGCAGTAGGAGTGCTTTGGCTGTTGAGAAGCAGGATGGGAGGACGAGGGAACAGGTGGAGTGCTTTGGCTGTTGAGAAGCAGGATGGGAGGATAGGGGAGCAGGTGGAGTGATTTGGCTGTTGAGAAGCAGGATGGGAGGACAGGGGAGCAGGTAGATGCTTTGGCTGTTGAGAAGCAGGATGGGAGGACGGGGGAGCAGGTGTAGTGCATTGGCCGTTGAGAAGTAGGACGAGAGGACGGGGGAGCAGGTGTAGTGCTTTGGCTGTTGACAAGCAAGATGGGAGGACGAGGGAGCAGGTGGAGTGCTTTGGCTGTTGAGAAGCAGGATGGGAGGACGAGGGAGCAGGTGAAGTGCTTTGGCTGTTGAGAAGCAAGATGGGAGGACGAGGGAGCAGGTGGAGTGCTTTGGCTGTTGAGAAGCAGGATGGGAGGACGAGGGAGCAGGTGAAGTGCTTTGGCTGTTGAGAAGCAAGATGGGAGGACGAGGGAGCAGGTGGAGTGCTTTGGCTGTTGAGAAGCAGGATGGGAGGACGAGGGAGCAGGTGAAGTGCTTTGGCTGTTGAGAAGCAAGATGGGAGGACGAGGGAGCAGGTGGAGTGCTTTGGCTGTTGAGAAGCAGGACGAGAGGACGAGGGAGCAGGTGGAGTGCTTTGGCTGTTGAGAAGCAGGATGGGAGGACGAGGGAGCAGGTGGAGTGCTTTGGCTGTTGAGAAGCAGGATGGGAGGACAGGGGAGCATGTGTAGTCATTTGGCTGTTGAGAAGCAGGATGGGAAGACGGTAGAGCATGTGTAGTCATTTGGCTGTTGAGAAGCAGGATGGGAGGACAGGGGAGCAGGTGGAGTGATTTGGCTGTTGAGAAGCAGGATGGGAGGACGGGTGAGCAGATGGAGTGCTTTAGATGTTGAGAAGCAGGATGGGAGGACGAGGGAGCAGGTGGAGTGATTTGGCTGTTGAGAAGCAGGATGGGAGGACGGGGGAGCAGATGGAGTGCTTTGGATGTTGAGCAACAGGATGGGAGGACAGGGGAGCAGGTGTAGTGCATTGGCTGTTGAGAAGCAGGATGGGAGGACGAGGGAGCAGTAGGAGTGCTTTGGCTGTTGAGAAGCAGGATGGGAGGACAGGGGAGCAGGTGGAGTGCTTTGGCTGTTGAGAAGCAGGATGGGAGGACGGGGGAGCAGGTGGAGTGATTTGGCTGTTGAGAAGCAGGATGGGAGGACGGGGGAGCAGGTGTAGTGCTTTGGCTGTTGACAAGCAAGATGGGAGGACGAGGGAGCAGGTGGAGTGATTTGGCTGTTGAGAAGCAGGATGGGAGGACGGGGGAGCAGGTGGAGTGCTTTAGATGTTGAGAAGCATGATGGGAGGACGGGGGAGCAGGTGGAGTGCTTTGGCTGTTGAGAAGCAGGATGGGAGGACGAGGGAGCAGGTGAAGTGCTTTGGCTGTTGAGAAGCAAGATGGGAGGACGAGGGAGCAGGTGGAGTGCTTTGGCTGTTGATAAGCAGGACGAGAGGACGAGGGAGCAGGTGGAGTGCTTTGGCTGTTGAGAAGCAGGATGGGAAGACGGGGAGCATGTGGAGTGCTTTGGCTGTTGAGAAGCAGGATGGGAGGACGAGGGAGCAGTAGGAGTGCTTTGGCTGTTGAGAAGCAGGATGGGAGGACGAGGGAACAGGTGGAGTGCTTTGGCTGTTGAGAAGCAGGATGGGAGGATAGGGGAGCAGGTGGAGTGATTTGGCTGTTGAGAAGCAGGATGGGAGGACGAGGGAGCAGTAGGAGTGCTTTGGCTGTTGAGAAGCAGGATGGGAGGACAGGGGAGCAGGTGGAATGCTTTGGCTGTTGAGAAGCAGGATGGGAGGACGGGGGAGCAGGTGTAGTGCATTGGCTGTTGAGAAGCAGGACGAGAGGACGGGGGAGCAGGTGTAGTGCTTTGGCTGTTGACAAGCAAGATGGGAGGACGGGGGAGCAGGTGTAGTGCTTTGGCTGTTGAGAAGCAGGATGGGAGGACGAGGGAGCAGGTGAAGTGCTTTGGCTGTTGAGAAGCAGGATGGGAGGACGAGGGAGCATGTGGAGTGCTTTGGCTGTTGAGAAGCAGGACGAGAGGACGAGGGAGCAGGTGGAGTGCTTTGGCTGTTGAGAAGCAGGATGGGAGGACGAGGGAGCAGGTGGAGTGCTTTGGCTGTTGAGAAGCAGGATGGGAAGACGGGGAGCAAGTGGAGTGCTTTGGCTGTTGAGAAGCAGGATGGGAGGACGAGGGAGCAGTAGGAGTGCTTTGGCTGTTGAGAAGCAGGATGGGAGGACGAGGGAACAGGTGGAGTGCTTTGGCTGTTGAGAAGCAGGATGGGAGGATAGGGGAGCAGGTGGAGTGATTTGGCTATTGAGAAGCAGGATGGGAGGACGAGGGAGCAGTAGGAGTGCTTTGGCTGTTGAGAAGCAGGATGGGAGGACAGGGGAGCAGGTAGATGCTTTGGCTGTTGAGAAGCAGGATGGGAGGACGGGGGAGCAGGTGTAGTGCATTGGCCGTTGAGAAGTAGGACGAGAGGACGGGGGAGCAGGTGTAGTGCTTTGGCTGTTGACAAGCAAGATGGGAGGACGGGGGAGCAGGTGGAGTGCTTTGGCTGTTGAGAAGCAGGATGGGAGGACGAGGGAGCAGGTGAAGTGCTTTGGCTGTTGAGAAGCAAGATGGGAGGACGAGGGAGCAGGTGGAGTGCTTTGGCTGTTGAGAAGCAGGACGAGAGGACGAGGGAGCAGGTGGAGTGCTTTGGCTGTTGAGAAGCAGGATGGGAGGACGAGGGAGCAGGTGGAGTGCTTTGGCTGTTGAGAAGCAGGATGGGAGGACAGGGGAGCATGTGTAGTCATTTGGCTGTTGAGAAGCAGGATGGGAAGACGGTAGAGCATGTGTAGTCATTTGGCTGTTGAGAAGCAGGATGGGAGGACAGGGGAGCAGGTGGAGTGATTTGGCTGTTGAGAAGCAGGATGAGAGGACGGGTGAGCAGATGGAGTGCTTTAGATGTTGAGAAGCAGGATGGGAGGACGAGGGAGCAGGTGGAGTGATTTGGCTGTTGAGAAGCAGGATGGGAGGACGGGGGAGCAGATGGAGTGCTTTGGATGTTGAGCAACAGGATGGGAGGACAGGGGAGCAGGTGTAGTGCATTGGCTGTTGAGAAGCAGGATGGGAGGACGAGGGAGCAGTAGGAGTGCTTTGGCTGTTGAGAAGCAGGATGGGAGGACAGGGGAGCATGTGGAGTGCTTTGGCTGTTGAGAAGCAGGATGGGAGGACGGGGGAGCAGGTGGAGTGATTTGGCTGTTGAGAAGCAGGATGGGAGGACGGGGGAGCAGGTGTAGTGCTTTGGCTGTTGACAAGCAAGATGGGAGGACGAGGGAGCAGGTGGAGTGATTTGGCTGTTGAGAAGCAGGATGGGAGGACAAGGGAGCAGGTGGAGTGCTTTAGATGTTGAGAAGCAGGATGGGAGGACGGGGGAGCAGGTGGAGTGCTTTGGCTGTTGAGAAGCAGGATGGGAGGACGAGGGAGCAGGTGAAGTGCTTTGGCTGTTGAGAAGCAAGATGGGAGGACGAGGGAGCAGGTGGAGTGCTTTGGCTGTTGAGAAGCAGGACGAGAGGACGAGGGAGCAGGTGGAGTGCTTTGGCTGTTGAGAAGCAGGATGAGAGGACGAGGGAGCAGGTGGAGTGCTTTGGCTGTTGAGAAGCAGGATGGGAGGACAGGGGAGCATGTGTAGTCATTTGGCTGTTGAGAAGCAGGATGGGAAGACGGTAGAGCATGTGTAGTCATTTGGCTGTTGAGAAGCAGGATGGGAGGACAGGGGAGCAGGTGGAGTGCTTTGGCTGTTGAGAAGCAGGATGGGAAGACGGGGAGCATGTGGAGTGCTTTGGCTGTTGAGAAGCAGGATGGGAGGACGAGGGAGCAGTAGGAGTGCTTTGGCTGTTGAGAAGCAGGATGGGAGGACGAGGGAACAGGTGGAGTGCTTTGGCTGTTGAGAAGCAGGATGGGAGGATAGGGGAGCAGGTGGAGTGATTTGGCTGTTGAGAAGCAGGATGGGAGGACGAGGGAGCAGTAGGAGTGCTTTGGCTGTTGACAAGCAAGATGGGAGGACGAGGGAGCAGGTGGAGTGATTTGGCTGTTGAGAAGCAGGATGGGAGGACGAGGGAGCATGTGTAGTGCATTGGCTGTTGAGAAGCAGGATAGGAGGACGGGGGAGCAGGTGTAGTGCTTTGGCTGTTGACAAGCAAGATGGGAGGACGGGGGAGCAGGTGGAGTGCTTTGGCTGTTGAGAAGCAGGATGGGAGGACGAGGGAGCAGGTGGAGTGCTTTGGCTGTTGAGAAGCAGGATGGGAGGACGGGGGAGCAGGTGTAGTGCTTTGGCTGTTGACAAGCAAGATGGGAGGACGAGGGAGCAGGTGGAGTGATTTGGCTGTTGAGAAGCAGGATGGGAGGACAAGGGAGCAGGTGGAGTGCTTTAGATGTTGAGAAGCAGGATGGGAGGACGGGGGAGCAGGTGGAGTGCTTTGGCTGTTGAGAAGCAGGATGGGAGGACGAGGGAGCAGGTGAAGTGCTTTGGCTGTTGAGAAGCAAGATGGGAGGACGAGGGAGCAGGTGGAGTGCTTTGGCTGTTGAGAAGCAGGACGAGAGGACGAGGGAGCAGGTGGAGTGCTTTGGCTGTTGAGAAGCAGGATGAGAGGACGAGGGAGCAGGTGGAGTGCTTTGGCTGTTGAGAAGCAGGATGGGAGGACAGGGGAGCATGTGTAGTCATTTGGCTGTTGAGAAGCAGGATGGGAAGACGGTAGAGCATGTGTAGTCATTTGGCTGTTGAGAAGCAGGATGGGAGGACAGGGGAGCAGGTGGAGTGCTTTGGCTGTTGAGAAGCAGGATGGGAGGACGGGGAGCATGTGGAGTGCTTTGGCTGTTGAGAAGCAGGATGGGAGGACGAGGGAGCAGTAGGAGTGCTTTGGCTGTTGAGAAGCAGGATGGGAGGACGAGGGAACAGGTGGAGTGCTTTGGCTGTTGAGAAGCAGGATGGGAGGATAGGGGAGCAGGTGGAGTGATTTGGCTGTTGAGAAGCAGGATGGGAGGACGAGGGAGCAGTAGGAGTGCTTTGGCTGTTGAGAAGCAGGATGGGAGGACAGGGGAGCAGGTGGAATGCTTTGGCTGTTGAGAAGCAGGATGGGAGGACGGGGGAGCATGTGTAGTGCATTGGCTGTTGAGAAGCAGGATAGGAGGACGGGGGAGCAGGTGTAGTGCTTTGGCTGTTGACAAGCAAGATGGGAGGACGGGGGAGCAGGTGGAGTGCTTTGGCTGTTGAGAAGCAGGATGGGAGGACGAGGGAGCAGGTGAAGTGCTTTGGCTGTTGAGAAGCAAGATGGGAGGACGAGGGAGCAGGTGGAGTGCTTTGGCTGTTGAGAAGCAGGACGAGAGGACGAGGGAGCAGGTGGAGTGCTTTGGCTGTTGAGAAGCAGGATGGGAGGACGAGGGAGCAGGTGGAGTGCTTTGGCTGTTGAGAAGCAGGATGGGAGGACAGGGGAGCATGTGTAGTCATTTGGCTGTTGAGAAGCAGGATGGGAAGACGGTAGAGCATGTGTAGTCATTTGGCTGTTGAGAAGCAGGATGGGAGGACAGGGGAGCAGGTGGAGTGATTTGGCTGTTGAGAAGCAGGATGGGAGGACGGGTGAGCAGATGGAGTGCTTTAGATGTTGAGAAGCAGGATGGGAGGACGAGGGAGCAGGTGGAGTGATTTGGCTGTTGAGAAGCAGGATGGGAGGACGGGGGAGCAGATGGAGTGCTTTGGATGTTGAGCAACAGGATGGGAGGACAAGGGAGCAGGTGGAGTGATTTGGCTGTTGAGAAGCAGGATGGGAGGACGAGGGAGCGGTAGGAGTGCTTTGGCTGTTGAGAAGCAGGATGGGAGGACAGGGGAGCAGGTGCAGTGCTTTGGCTGTTGAGAAGCAGGATGGGAGGATGGGGGAGCAGATGGAGTGCTTTGGATGTTGAGAAGCAGGATGGGAGGACGAGGGAGCAGTAGGAGTGCTTTGGCTGTTGAGAAGCAGGATGGGAGGACGAGGGAACAGGTGGAGTGCTTTGGCTGTTGAGAAGCAGGATGGGAGGATAGGGGAGCATGTGGAGTGATTTGGCTGTTGAGAAGCAGGATGGGAGGACGAGGGAGCAGTAGGAGTGCTTTGGCTGTTGAGAAGCAGGATGGGAGGACAGGGGAGCAGGTGGAATGCTTTGGCTGTTGAGAAGCAGGATGGGAGGACGGGGGAGCAGGTGTAGTGCATTGGCTGTTGAGAAGCAGGACGAGAGGACGGGGGAGCAGGTGTAGTGCTTTGGCTGTTGACAAGCAAGATGGGAGGACGGGGGAGCAGGTGTAGTGCTTTGGCTGTTGAGAAGCAGGATGGGAGGACGAGGGAGCAGGTGAAGTGCTTTGGCTGTTGAGAAGCAGGATGGGAGGACGAGGGAGCATGTGGAGTGCTTTGGCTGTTGAGAAGCAAGACGAGAGGACGAGGGAGCAGGTGGAGTGCTTTGGCTGTTGAGAAGCAGGATGGGAGGACGAGGGAGCAGGTGGAGTGCTTTGGCTGTTGAGAAGCAGGATGGGAGGACGGGGAGCATGTGGAGTGCTTTGGCTGTTGAGAAGCAGGATGGGAGGACGAGGGAGCAGTAGGAGTGCTTTGGCTGTTGAGAAGCAGGATGGGAGGACGAGGGAACAGGTGGAGTGCTTTGGCTGTTGAGAAGCAGGATGGGAGGATAGGGGAGCAGGTGGAGTGATTTGGCTGTTGAGAAGCAGGATGGGAGGACGAGGGAGCAGTAGGAGTGCTTTGGCTGTTGAGAAGCAGGATGGGAGGACAGGGGAGCAGGTAGATGCTTTGGCTGTTGAGAAGCAGGATGGGAGGACGGGGGAGCAGGTGTAGTGCATTGGCCGTTGAGAAGTAGGACGAGAGGACGGGGGAGCAGGTGTAGTGCTTTGGCTGTTGACAAGCAAGATGGGAGGACGAGGGAGCAGGTGGAGTGCTTTGGCTGTTGAGAAGCAGGATGGGAGGACGAGGGAGCAGGTGAAGTGCTTTGGCTGTTGAGAAGCAAGATGGGAGGACGAGGGAGCAGGTGGAGTGCTTTGGCTGTTGAGAAGCAGGACGAGAGGACGAGGGAGCAGGTGGAGTGCTTTGGCTGTTGAGAAGCAGGATGGGAGGACGAGGGAGCAGGTGGAGTGCTTTGGCTGTTGAGAAGCAGGATGGGAGGACAGGGGAGCATGTGTAGTCATTTGGCTGTTGAGAAGCAGGATGGGAAGACGGTAGAGCATGTGTAGTCATTTGGCTGTTGACAAGCAGGATGGGAGGACAGGGGAGCAGGTGGAGTGATTTGGCTGTTGAGAAGCAGGATGGGAGGACGGGTGAGCAGATGGAGTGCTTTAGATGTTGAGAAGCAGGATGGGAGGACGAGGGAGCAGGTGGAGTGATTTGGCTGTTGAGAAGCAGGATGGGAGGACGGGGGAGCAGATGGAGTGCTTTGGATGTTGAGCAACAGGATGGGAGGACAGGGGAGCAGGTGTAGTGCATTGGCTGTTGAGAAGCAGGATGGGAGGACGAGGGAGCAGTTGGAGTGCTTTGGCTGTTGAGAAGCAGGATGGGAGGACAGGGGAGCAGGTGGAGTGCTTTGGCTGTTGAGAAGCAGGATGGGAGGACGGGGGAGCAGGTGGAGTGATTTGGCTGTTGAGAAGCAGGATGGGAGGACGGGGGAGCAGGTGGAATGCTTTGGCTGTTGACAAGCAAGATGGGAGGACGAGGGAGCAGGTGGAGTGATTTGGCTGTTGAGAAGCAGGATGGGAGGACGAGGGAGCAGGTGGAGTGCTTTAGATGTTGAGAAGCATGATGGGAGGACGGGGGAGCAGGTGGAGTGCTTTGGCTGTTGAGAAGCAGGATGGGAGGACGAGGGAGCAGGTGAAGTGCTTTGGCTGTTGAGAAGCAAGATGGGAGGACGAGGTAGCAGGTGGAGTGCTTTGGCTGTTGAGAAGCAGGACGAGAGGACGAGGGAGCAGGTGGAGTGCTTTGGCTGTTGAGAAGCAGGATGAGAGGACGAGGGAGCAGGTGGAGTGCTTTGGCTGTTGAGAAGCAGGATGGGAGGACAGGGGAGCATGTGTAGTCATTTGGCTGTTGAGAAGCAGGATGGGAAGACGGTAGAGCATGTGTAGTCATTTGGCTGTTGAGAAGCAGGATGGGAGGACAGGGGAGCAGGTGGAGTGCTTTGGCTGTTGAGAAGCAGGATGGGAAGACGGGGAGCATGTGGAGTGCTTTGGCTGTTGAGAAGCAGGATGGGAGGACGAGGGAGCAGTAGGAGTGCTTTGGCTGTTGAGAAGCAGGATGGGAGGACGAGGGAACAGGTGGAGTGCTTTGGCTGTTGAGAAGCAGGATGGGAGGATAGGGGAGCAGGTGGAGTGATTTGGCTGTTGAGAAGCAGGATGGGAGGACGAGGGAGCAGTAGGAGTGCTTTGGCTGTTGAGAAGCAGGATGGGAGGACAGGGGAGCAGGTGGAATGCTTTGGCTGTTGAGAAGCAGGATGGGAGGACGGGGGAGCAGGTGTAGTGCATTGGCTGTTGAGAAGCAGGACGAGAGGACGGGGGAGCAGGTGTAGTGCTTTGGCTGTTGACAAGCAAGATGGGAGGACGGGGGAGCAGGTGTAGTGCTTTGGCTGTTGAGAAGCAGGATGGGAGGACGAGGGAGCAGGTGAAGTGCTTTGGCTGTTGAGAAGCAGGATGGGAGGACGAGGGAGCATGTGGAGTGCTTTGGCTGTTGAGAAGCAGGACGAGAGGACGAGGGAGCAGGTGGAGTGCTTTGGCTGTTGAGAAGCAGGATGGGAGGACGAGGGAGCAGGTGGAGTGCTTTGGCTGTTGAGAAGCAGGATGGGAAGACGGGGAGCATGTGGAGTGCTTTGGCTGTTGAGAAGCAGGATGGGAGGACGAGGGAGCAGTAGGAGTGCTTTGGCTGTTGAGAAGCAGGATGGGAGGACGAGGGAACAGGTGGAGTGCTTTGGCTGTTGAGAAGCAGGATGGGAGGATAGGGGAGCAGGTGGAGTGATTTGGCTATTGAGAAGCAGGATGGGAGGACGAGGGAGCAGTAGGAGTGCTTTGGCTGTTGAGAAGCAGGATGGGAGGACAGGGGAGCAGGTAGATGCTTTGGCTGTTGAGAAGCAGGATGGGAGGACGGGGGAGCAGGTGTAGTGCATTGGCCGTTGAGAAGTAGGACGAGAGGACGGGGGAGCAGGTGTAGTGCTTTGGCTGTTGACAAGCAAGATGGGAGGACGGGGGAGCAGGTGGAGTGCTTTGGCTGTTGAGAAGCAGGATGGGAGGACGAGGGAGCAGGTGAAGTGCTTTGGCTGTTGAGAAGCAAGAAGGGAGGACGAGGGAGCAGGTGGAGTGATTTGGCTGTTGAGAAGCAGGACGAGAGGACGAGGGAGCAGGTGGAGTGCTTTGGCTGTTGAGAAGCAGGATGGGAGGACGAGGGAGCAGGTGGAGTGCTTTGGCTGTTGAGAAGCAGGATGGGAGGACAGGGGAGCATGTGTAGTCATTTGGCTGTTGAGAAGCAGGATGGGAAGACGGTAGAGCATGTGTAGTCATTTGGCTGTTGAGAAGCAGGATGGGAGGACAGGGGAGCAGGTGGAGTGATTTGGCTGTTGAGAAGCAGGATGAGAGGACGGGTGAGCAGATGGAGTGCTTTAGATGTTGAGAAGCCGGATGGGAGGACGAGGGAGCAGGTGGAGTGATTTGGCTGTTGAGAAGCAGGATGGGAGGACGGGGGAGCAGATGGAGTGCTTTGGATGTTGAGCAACATGATGGGAGGACAGGGGAGCAGGTGTAGTGCATTGGCTGTTGAGAAGCAGGATGGGAGGACGAGGGAGCAGTAGGAGTGCTTTGGCTGTTGAGAAGCAGGATGGGAGGACAGGGGAGCAGGTGGAGTGCTTTGGCTGTTGAGAAGCAGGATGGGAGGACGGGGGAGCAGGTGGAGTGATTTGGCTGTTGAGAAGCAGGATGGGAGGACGGGGGAGCAGGTGGAGTGCTTTGGCTGTTGACAAGCAAGATGGGAGGACGAGGGAGCAGGTGGAGTGATTTGGCTGTTGAGAAGCAGGATGGGAGGACAAGGGAGCAGGTGGAGTGCTTTAGATGTTGAGAAGCAGGATGGGAGGACGGGGGAGCAGGTGGAGTGCTTTGGCTGTTGAGAAGCAGGATGGGAGGACGAGGGAGCAGGTGAAGTGCTTTGGCTGTTGAGAAGCAAGATGGGAGGACGAGGGAGCAGGTGGAGTGCTTTGGCTGTTGAGAAGCAGGACGAGAGGACGAGGGAGCAGGTGGAGTGCTTTGGCTGTTGAGAAGCAGGATGAGAGGACGAGGGAGCAGGTGGAGTGCTTTGGCTGTTGAGAAGCAGGATGGGAGGACAGGGGAGCATGTGTAGTCATTTGGCTGTTGAGAAGCAGGATGGGAAGACGGTAGAGCATGTGTAGTCATTTGGCTGTTGAGAAGCAGGATGGGAGGACAGGGGAGCAGGTGGAGTGCTTTGGCTGTTGAGAAGCAGGATGGGAAGACGGGGAGCATGTGGAGTGCTTTGGCTGTTGAGAAGCAGGATGGGAGGACGAGGGAGCAGTAGGAGTGCTTTGGCTGTTGAGAAGCAGGATGGGAGGACGAGGGAACAGGTGGAGTGCTTTGGCTGTTGAGAAGCAGGATGGGAGGACAGGGGAGCAGGTGGAGTGATTTGGCTGTTGAGAAGCAGGATGGGAGGACGAGGGAGCAGTAGGAGTGCTTTGGCTGTTGAGAAGCAGGATGGGAGGACAGGGGAGCAGGTGGAATGCTTTGGCTGTTGAGAAGCAGGATGGGAGGACGGGGGAGCATGTGTAGTGCATTGGCTGTTGAGAAGCAGGATAGGAGGACGGGGGAGCAGGTGTAGTGCTTTGGCTGTTGACAAGCAAGATGGGAGGACGGGGGAGCAGGTGGAGTGCTTTGGCTGTTGAGAAGCAGGATGGGAGGACGAGGGAGCAGGTGAAGTGCTTTGGCTGTTGAGAAGCAAGATGGGAGGACGAGGGAGCAGGTGGAGTGCTTTGGCTGTTGAGAAGCAGGATGGGAGGACAGGGGAGCAGGTGGAGTGCTTTGGCTGTTGAGAAGCAGGATGGGAGGACGGGGGAGCAGGTGGAGTGATTTGGCTGTTGAGAAGCAGGATGGGAGGACGAGGGAGCAGGTGGAGTGCTTTGGCTGTTGAGAAGCAGGATGGGAGGACAGGGGAGCATGTGTAGTCATTTGGCTGTTGAGAAGCAGGATGGGAAGACGGTAGAGCATGTGTAGTCATTTGGCTGTTGAGAAGCAGGATGGGAGGACAGGGGAGCAGGTGGAGTGCTTTGGCTGTTGAGAAGCAGGATGGGAAGACGGGGAGCATGTGGAGTGCTTTGGCTGTTGAGAAGCAGGATGGGAGGACGAGGGAGCAGTAGGAGTGCTTTGGCTGTTGAGAAGCAGGATGGGAGGACGAGGGAACAGGTGGAGTGCTTTGGCTGTTGAGAAGCAGGATGGGAGGATAGGGGAGCAGGTGGAGTGATTTGGCTGTTGAGAAGCAGGATGGGAGGACGAGGGAGCAGTAGGAGTGCTTTGGCTGTTGAGAAGCAGGATGGGAGGACAGGGGAGCAGGTGGAATGCTTTGGCTGTTGAGAAGCAGGATGGGAGGACGGGGGAGCAGGTGTAGTGCATTGGCTGTTGAGAAGCAGGACGAGAGGACGGGGGAGCAGGTGTAGTGCTTTGGCTGTTGACAAGCAAGATGGGAGGACGGGGGAGCAGGTGTAGTGCTTTGGCTGTTGAGAAGCAGGATGGGAGGACGAGGGAGCAGGTGAAGTGCTTTGGCTGTTGAGAAGCAGGATGGGAGGACGAGGGAGCATGTGGAGTGCTTTGGCTGTTGAGAAGCAGGACGAGAGGACGAGGGAGCAGGTGGAGTGCTTTGGCTGTTGAGAAGCAGGATGGGAGGACGAGGGAGCAGGTGGAGTGCTTTGGCTGTTGAGAAGCAGGATGGGAAGACGGGGAGCATGTGGAGTGCTTTGGCTGTTGAGAAGCAGGATGGGAGGACGAGGGAGCAGTAGGAGTGCTTTGGCTGTTGAGAAGCAGGATGGGAGGACGAGGGAACAGGTGGAGTGCTTTGGCTGTTGAGAAGCAGGATGGGAGGATAGGGGAGCAGGTGGAGTGATTTGGCTATTGAGAAGCAGGATGGGAGGACGAGGGAGCAGTAGGAGTGCTTTGGCTGTTGAGAAGCAGGATGGGAGGACAGGGGAGCAGGTAGATGCTTTGGCTGTTGAGAAGCAGGATGGGAGGACGGGGGAGCAGGTGTAGTGCATTGGCCGTTGAGAAGTAGGACGAGAGGACGGGGGAGCAGGTGTAGTGCTTTGGCTGTTGACAAGCAAGATGGGAGGACGGGGGAGCAGGTGGAGTGCTTTGGCTGTTGAGAAGCAGGATGGGAGGACGAGGGAGCAGGTGAAGTGCTTTGGCTGTTGAGAAGCAAGAAGGGAGGACGAGGGAGCAGGTGGAGTGATTTGGCTGTTGAGAAGCAGGACGAGAGGACGAGGGAGCAGGTGGAGTGCTTTGGCTGTTGAGAAGCAGGATGGGAGGACGAGGGAGCAGGTGGAGTGCTTTGGCTGTTGAGAAGCAGGATGGGAGGACAGGGGAGCATGTGTAGTCATTTGGCTGTTGAGAAGCAGGATGGGAAGACGGTAGAGCATGTGTAGTCATTTGGCTGTTGAGAAGCAGGATGGGAGGACAGGGGAGCAGGTGGAGTGATTTGGCTGTTGAGAAGCAGGATGAGAGGACGGGTGAGCAGATGGAGTGCTTTAGATGTTGAGAAGCAGGATGGGAGGACGAGGGAGCAGGTGGAGTGATTTGGCTGTTGAGAAGCAGGATGGGAGGACGGGGGAGCAGATGGAGTGCTTTGGATGTTGAGCAACAGGATGGGAGGACAGGGGAGCAGGTGTAGTGCATTGGCTGTTGAGAAGCAGGATGGGAGGACGAGGGAGCAGTAGGAGTGCTTTGGCTGTTGAGAAGCAGGATGGGAGGACAGGGGAGCAGGTGGAGTGCTTTGGCTGTTGAGAAGCAGGATGGGAGGACGGGGGAGCAGGTGGAGTGATTTGGCTGTTGAGAAGCAGGATGGGAGGACGGGGGAGCAGGTGGAGTGCTTTGGCTGTTGACAAGCAAGATGGGAGGACGAGGGAGCAGTAGGAGTGCTTTGGCTGTTGAGAAGCAGGATGGGAGGACGAGGGAACAGGTGGAGTGCTTTGGCTGTTGAGAAGCAGGATGGGAGGATAGGGGAGCAGGTGGAGTGATTTGGCTGTTGAGAAGCAGGATGGGAGGACGAGGGAGCAGTAGGAGTGCTTTGGCTGTTGAGAAGCAGGATGGGAGGACAGGGGAGCAGGTGGAATGCTTTGGCTGTTGAGAAGCAGGATGGGAGGACGGGGGAGCATGTGTAGTGCATTGGCTGTTGAGAAGCAGGATAGGAGGACGGGGGAGCAGGTGTAGTGCTTTGGCTGTTGACAAGCAAGATGGGAGGACGGGGGAGCAGGTGGAGTGCTTTGGCTGTTGAGAAGCAGGATGGGAGGACGAGGGAGCAGGTGAAGTGCTTTGGCTGTTGAGAAGCAAGATGGGAGGACGAGGGAGCAGGTGGAGTGCTTTGGCTGTTGAGAAGCAGGATGGGAGGACAGGGGAGCAGGTGGAGTGCTTTGGCTGTTGAGAAGCAGGATGGGAGGACGGGGGAGCAGGTGGAGTGATTTGGCTGTTGAGAAGCAGGATGGGAGGACGAGGGAGCAGGTGGAGTGCTTTGGCTGTTGAGAAGCAGGATGGGAGGACAGGGGAGCATGTGTAGTCATTTGGCTGTTGAGAAGCAGGATGGGAAGACGGTAGAGCATGTGTAGTCATTTGGCTGTTGAGAAGCAGGATGGGAGGACAGGGGAGCAGGTGGAGTGCTTTGGCTGTTGAGAAGCAGGATGGGAAGACGGGGAGCATGTGGAGTGCTTTGGCTGTTGAGAAGCAGGATGGGAGGACGAGGGAGCAGTAGGAGTGCTTTGGCTGTTGAGAAGCAGGATGGGAGGACGAGGGAACAGGTGGAGTGCTTTGGCTGTTGAGAAGCAGGATGGGAGGATAGGGGAGCAGGTGGAGTGATTTGGCTGTTGAGAAGCAGGATGGGAGGACGAGGGAGCAGTAGGAGTGCTTTGGCTGTTGAGAAGCAGGATGGGAGGACAGGGGAGCAGGTGGAATGCTTTGGCTGTTGAGAAGCAGGATGGGAGGACGGGGGAGCAGGTGTAGTGCATTGGCTGTTGAGAAGCAGGACGAGAGGACGGGGGAGCAGGTGTAGTGCTTTGGCTGTTGACAAGCAAGATGGGAGGACGGGGGAGCAGGTGTAGTGCTTTGGCTGTTGAGAAGCAGGATGGGAGGACGAGGGAGCAGGTGAAGTGCTTTGGCTGTTGAGAAGCAGGATGGGAGGACGAGGGAGCATGTGGAGTGCTTTGGCTGTTGAGAAGCAGGACGAGAGGACGAGGGAGCAGGTGGAGTGCTTTGGCTGTTGAGAAGCAGGATGGGAGGACGAGGGAGCAGGTGGAGTGCTTTGGCTGTTGAGAAGCAGGATGGGAAGACGGGGAGCATGTGGAGTGCTTTGGCTGTTGAGAAGCAGGATGGGAGGACGAGGGAGCAGTAGGAGTGCTTTGGCTGTTGAGAAGCAGGATGGGAGGACGAGGGAACAGGTGGAGTGCTTTGGCTGTTGAGAAGCAGGATGGGAGGATAGGGGAGCAGGTGGAGTGATTTGGCTATTGAGAAGCAGGATGGGAGGACGAGGGAGCAGTAGGAGTGCTTTGGCTGTTGAGAAGCAGGATGGGAGGACAGGGGAGCAGGTAGATGCTTTGGCTGTTGAGAAGCAGGATGGGAGGACGGGGGAGCAGGTGTAGTGCATTGGCCGTTGAGAAGTAGGACGAGAGGACGGGGGAGCAGGTGTAGTGCTTTGGCTGTTGACAAGCAAGATGGGAGGACGGGGGAGCAGGTGGAGTGCTTTGGCTGTTGAGAAGCAGGATGGGAGGACGAGGGAGCAGGTGAAGTGCTTTGGCTGTTGAGAAGCAAGAAGGGAGGACGAGGGAGCAGGTGGAGTGATTTGGCTGTTGAGAAGCAGGACGAGAGGACGAGGGAGCAGGTGGAGTGCTTTGGCTGTTGAGAAGCAGGATGGGAGGACGAGGGAGCAGGTGGAGTGCTTTGGCTGTTGAGAAGCAGGATGGGAGGACAGGGGAGCATGTGTAGTCATTTGGCTGTTGAGAAGCAGGATGGGAAGACGGTAGAGCATGTGTAGTCATTTGGCTGTTGAGAAGCAGGATGGGAGGACAGGGGAGCAGGTGGAGTGATTTGGCTGTTGAGAAGCAGGATGAGAGGACGGGTGAGCAGATGGAGTGCTTTAGATGTTGAGAAGCAGGATGGGAGGACGAGGGAGCAGGTGGAGTGATTTGGCTGTTGAGAAGCAGGATGGGAGGACGGGGGAGCAGATGGAGTGCTTTGGATGTTGAGCAACAGGATGGGAGGACAGGGGAGCAGGTGTAGTGCATTGGCTGTTGAGAAGCAGGATGGGAGGACGAGGGAGCAGTAGGAGTGCTTTGGCTGTTGAGAAGCAGGATGGGAGGACAGGGGAGCAGGTGGAGTGCTTTGGCTGTTGAGAAGCAGGATGGGAGGACGGGGGAGCAGGTGGAGTGATTTGGCTGTTGAGAAGCAGGATGGGAGGACGGGGGAGCAGGTGGAGTGCTTTGGCTGTTGACAAGCAAGATGGGAGGACGAGGGAGCAGGTGGAGTGATTTGGCTGTTGAGAAGCAGGATGGGAGGACAAGGGAGCAGGTGGAGTGCTTTAGATGTTGAGAAGCAGGATGGGAGGACGGGGGAGCAGGTGGAGTGCTTTGGCTGTTGAGAAGCAGGATGGGAGGACGAGGGAGCAGGTGAAGTGCTTTGGCTGTTGAGAAGCAAGATGGGAGGACGAGGGAGCAGGTGGAGTGCTTTGGCTGTTGAGAAGCAGGACGAGAGGACGAGGGAGCAGGTGGAGTGCTTTGGCTGTTGAGAAGCAGGATGAGAGGACGAGGGAGCAGGTGGAGTGCTTTGGCTGTTGAGAAGCAGGATGGGAGGACAGGGGAGCATGTGTAGTCATTTGGCTGTTGAGAAGCAGGATGGGAAGACGGTAGAGCATGTGTAGTCATTTGGCTGTTGAGAAGCAGGATGGGAGGACAGGGGAGCAGGTGGAGTGCTTTGGCTGTTGAGAAGCAGGATGGGAAGACGGGGAGCATGTGGAGTGCTTTGGCTGTTGAGAAGCAGGATGGGAGGACGAGGGAGCAGTAGGAGTGCTTTGGCTGTTGAGAAGCAGGATGGGAGGACGAGGGAACAGGTGGAGTGCTTTGGCTGTTGAGAAGCAGGATGGGAGGATAGGGGAGCAGGTGGAGTGATTTGGCTGTTGAGAAGCAGGATGGGAGGACGAGGGAGCAGTAGGAGTGCTTTGGCTGTTGAGAAGCAGGATGGGAGGACAGGGGAGCAGGTGGAATGCTTTGGCTGTTGAGAAGCAGGATGGGAGGACGGGGGAGCATGTGTAGTGCATTGGCTGTTGAGAAGCAGGATAGGAGGACGGGGGAGCAGGTGTAGTGCTTTGGCTGTTGACAAGCAAGATGGGAGGACGGGGGAGCAGGTGGAGTGCTTTGGCTGTTGAGAAGCAGGATGGGAGGACGAGGGAGCAGGTGAAGTGCTTTGGCTGTTGAGAAGCAAGATGGGAGGACGAGGGAGCAGGTGGAGTGCTTTGGCTGTTGAGAAGCAGGACGAGAGGACGAGGGAGCAGGTGGAGTGCTTTGGCTGTTGAGAAGCAGGATGGGAGGACGAGGGAGCAGGTGGAGTGCTTTGGCTGTTGAGAAGCAGGATGGGAGGACAGGGGAGCATGTGTAGTCATTTGGCTGTTGAGAAGCAGGATGGGAAGACGGTAGAGCATGTGTAGTCATTTGGCTGTTGAGAAGCAGGATGGGAGGACAGGGGAGCAGGTGGAGTGATTTGGCTGTTGAGAAGCAGGATGGGAGGACGGGTGAGCAGATGGAGTGCTTTAGATGTTGAGAAGCAGGATGGGAGGACGAGGGAGCAGGTGGAGTGATTTGGCTGTTGAGAAGCAGGATGGGAGGACGGGGGAGCAGATGGAGTGCTTTGGATGTTGAGCAACAGGATGGGAGGACAGGGGAGCAGGTGGAGTGATTTGGCTGTTGAGAAGCAGGATGGGAGGACGAGGGAGCAGTAGGAGTGCTTTGGCTGTTGAGAAGCAGGATGGGAGGACAGGGGAGCAGGTGGAGTGCTTTGGCTGTTGAGAAGCAGGATGGGAGGACGGGGGAGCAGGTGGAGTGATTTGGCTGTTGAGAAGCAGGATGGGAGGACGGGGGAGCAGGTGTAGTGCTTTGGCTGTTGACAAGCAAGATGGGAGGACGAGGGAGCAGGTGGAGTGATTTGGCTGTTGAGAAGCAGGATGGGAGGACGAGGGAGCAGGTGGAGTGCTTTGGCTGTTGAGAAGCAGGATGGGAGGACGAGGGAGCATGTGGAGTGCTTTGGCTGTTGAGAAGCAGGATGGGAAGACGGGGAGCATGTGGAGTGCTTTGGCTGTTGAGAAGCAGGATGGGAGGACGAGGGAGCAGGTGGAGTGCTTTGGCTGTTGAGAAGCAAGATGGGAGGACGAGGGAACAGGTGGAGTGCTTTGGCTGTTGAGAAGCATGATGGGAGGACAGGGGAGCAGGTGGAGTGCTTTGGCTGTTGAGAAGCAGGATAGGAGGACGGGGGAACAGGTGTAGTGCATTGGCTGTTGAGAAGCAGGCCGAGAGGACGAGGGAGCAGGTGGAGTGATTTGGCTGTTGAGAAGCAAGATGGGAGGACGAGGGAGCAGGTGGAGTGCTTTGGCTGTTGAGAAGCAGGATGGGAGGACAGGGGAGCAGGTGGAGTGCTTTGGCTGTTGAGAAGCATGACGGGAGGACGGGGGAGCAGGTGTAGTGCATTGGCTGTTGAGAAGCAAGACAAGAGGACGGGGGAGCAGGTGTAGTGCTTTGGCTGTTGACAAGCAAGATGGGAGGACGGGGGAGCATGTGGTGTGCTTTGGCTGTTGAGAAGCAAGATGGGAGGACGAGGGAGCAGGTGGAGTGCTTTGGCTGTTGAGAAGCAGGACGAGAGGACGAGGGAGCAGGTGGAGTGCTTTGGCTGTTGAGAAGCAGGATGGGAGGACGAGGGAGCAGGTGGAGTGATTTGGCTGTTGAGAAGCAGGATGGGAGGACAGGGGAGCAGATGGAGTGCTTTGGATGTTGAGCAACAGGATGGGAGGACAGGGGAGCAGGTGGAGTGATTTGGCTGTTGAGAAGCAGGATGGGAGGACGAGGGAGCAGTAGGAGTGCTTTGGCTGTTGAGAAGCAGGATGGGAGGACGGGGGAGCAGGTGGAGTGATTTGGCTGTTGAGAAGCAGGATGGGAGGACGGGGGAGCAGGTGTAGTGCTTTGGCTGTTGACAAGCAAGATGGGAGGACGAGGGAGCAGGTGGAGTGATTTGGCTGTTGAGAAGCAGGATGGGAGGACGAGGGAGCAGGTGTAGTGCATTGGCTGTTGAGAAGCAAGACAAGAGGACGGGGGAGCAGGTGTAGTGCTTTGGCTGTTGACAAGCAAGATGGGAGGACGAGGGAGCATGTGGTGTGCTTTGGCTGTTGAGAAGCAAGATGGGAGGACGAGGGAGCAGGTGGAGTGCTTTGGCTGTTGAGAAGCAGGACGAGAGGACGAGGGAGCAGGTGGAGTGCTTTGGCTGTTGAGAAGCAGGATGGGAGGACGAGGGAGCAGGTGGAGTGCTTTGGCTGTTGAGAAGCAGGATGGGAAGACGGTAGAGCATGTGTAGTCATTTGGCTGTTGAGAAGCAGGATGGGAGGACAGGGGAGCAGGTGGAGTGATTTGGCTGTTGAGAAGCAGGATGGGAGGACGGGTGAGCAGATGGAGTGCTTTGGATGTTGAGAAGCAGGATGGGAGGACGAGGGAGCAGGTGGAGTGATTTGGCTGTTGAGAAGCAGGATGGGAGGACGGGGGAGCAGATGGAGTGCTTTGGATGTTGACAAGCAAGATGGGAGGACGGGGGAGCAGTAGGAGTGATTTGGCTGTTGAGAAGCAGGATGGGAGGACGAGGGAGCAGTAGGAGTGCTTTGGCTGTTGAGAAGCAAGATGGGAGGACAGGGGAGCAGGTGGAGTGCTTTGGCTGTTGAGGAGCAGGATGGGAGGATGGGGGAGCAGATGGAGTGCTTTGGATGTTGAGAAGCAGGATGGGAGGACGAGGGAGCAGTAGGAGTGCTTTGGCTGTTGAGAAGCAGGATGGGAGGACAGGGGAGCATGTGTAGTCATTTGGCTGTTGAGAAGCAGGATGGGAAGACGGTAGAGCATGTGTAGTCATTTGGCTGTTGAGAAGCAGGATGGGAGGACAGGGGAGCAGGTGGAGTGATTTGGCTGTTGAGAAGCATGATGGGAGTACGGGTGAGCAGATGGAGTGCTTTAGATGTTGAGAAGCAGGATGGGAGGACGAGGGAGCAGGTGGAGTGATTTGGCTGTTGAGAAGCAGGATGGGAGGACAGGGGAGCAGATGGAGTGCTTTGGATGTTGAGCAACAGGATGGGAGGACAGGGGAGCAGGTGGAGTGATTTGGCTGTTGAGAAGCAGGATGGGAGGACGAGGGAGCAGTAGGAGTGCTTTGGCTGTTGAGAAGCAGGATGGGAGGACAGGGGAGCAGGTGGAATGCTTTGGCTGTTGAGAAGCAGGATGGGAGGACGGGGGAGCAGGTGTAGTGCATTGGCTGTTGAGAAGCAGGACGAGAGGACGGGGGAGCAGGTGTAGTGCTTTGGCTGTTGACAAGCAAGATGGGAGGACGGGGGAGCAGGTGTAGTGCTTTGGCTGTTGAGAAGCAGGATGGGAGGACGAGGGAGCAGGTGAAGTGCTTTGGCTGTTGAGAAGCAGGATGGGAGGACGAGGGAGCATGTGGAGTGCTTTGGCTGTTGAGAAGCAGGACGAGAGGACGAGGGAGCAGGTGGAGTGCTTTGGCTGTTGAGAAGCAGGATGGGAGGACGAGGGAGCAGGTGGAGTGCTTTGGCTGTTGAGAAGCAGGATGGGAAGACGGGGAGCATGTGGAGTGCTTTGGCTGTTGAGAAGCAGGATGGGAGGACGAGGGAGCAGTAGGAGTGCTTTGGCTGTTGAGAAGCAGGATGGGAGGACGAGGGAACAGGTGGAGTGCTTTGGCTGTTGAGAAGCAGGATGGGAGGATAGGGGAGCAGGTGGAGTGATTTGGCTATTGAGAAGCAGGATGGGAGGACGAGGGAGCAGTAGGAGTGCTTTGGCTGTTGAGAAGCAGGATGGGAGGACAGGGGAGCAGGTAGATGCTTTGGCTGTTGAGAAGCAGGATGGGAGGACGGGGGAGCAGGTGTAGTGCATTGGCCGTTGAGAAGTAGGACGAGAGGACGGGGGAGCAGGTGTAGTGCTTTGGCTGTTGACAAGCAAGATGGGAGGACGGGGGAGCAGGTGGAGTGCTTTGGCTGTTGAGAAGCAGGATGGGAGGACGAGGGAGCAGGTGAAGTGCTTTGGCTGTTGAGAAGCAAGAAGGGAGGACGAGGGAGCAGGTGGAGTGATTTGGCTGTTGAGAAGCAGGACGAGAGGACGAGGGAGCAGGTGGAGTGCTTTGGCTGTTGAGAAGCAGGATGGGAGGACGAGGGAGCAGGTGGAGTGCTTTGGCTGTTGAGAAGCAGGATGGGAGGACAGGGGAGCATGTGTAGTCATTTGGCTGTTGAGAAGCAGGATGGGAAGACGGTAGAGCATGTGTAGTCATTTGGCTGTTGAGAAGCAGGATGGGAGGACAGGGGAGCAGGTGGAGTGATTTGGCTGTTGAGAAGCAGGATGAGAGGACGGGTGAGCAGATGGAGTGCTTTAGATGTTGAGAAGCAGGATGGGAGGACGAGGGAGCAGGTGGAGTGATTTGGCTGTTGAGAAGCAGGATGGGAGGACGGGGGAGCAGATGGAGTGCTTTGGATGTTGAGCAACAGGATGGGAGGACAGGGGAGCAGGTGTAGTGCATTGGCTGTTGAGAAGCAGGATGGGAGGACGAGGGAGCAGTAGGAGTGCTTTGGCTGTTGAGAAGCAGGATGGGAGGACAGGGGAGCAGGTGGAGTGCTTTGGCTGTTGAGAAGCAGGATGGGAGGACGGGGGAGCAGGTGGAGTGATTTGGCTGTTGAGAAGCAGGATGGGAGGACGGGGGAGCAGGTGGAGTGCTTTGGCTGTTGACAAGCAAGATGGGAGGACGAGGGAGCAGGTGGAGTGATTTGGCTGTTGAGAAGCAGGATGGGAGGACAAGGGAGCAGGTGGAGTGCTTTAGATGTTGAGAAGCAGGATGGGAGGACGGGGGAGCAGGTGGAGTGCTTTGGCTGTTGAGAAGCAGGATGGGAGGACGAGGGAGCAGGTGAAGTGCTTTGGCTGTTGAGAAGCAAGATGGGAGGACGAGGGAGCAGGTGGAGTGCTTTGGCTGTTGAGAAGCAGGACGAGAGGACGAGGGAGCAGGTGGAGTGCTTTGGCTGTTGAGAAGCAGGATGAGAGGACGAGGGAGCAGGTGGAGTGCTTTGGCTGTTGAGAAGCAGGATGGGAGGACAGGGGAGCATGTGTAGTCATTTGGCTGTTGAGAAGCAGGATGGGAAGACGGTAGAGCATGTGTAGTCATTTGGCTGTTGAGAAGCAGGATGGGAGGACAGGGGAGCAGGTGGAGTGCTTTGGCTGTTGAGAAGCAGGATGGGAAGACGGGGAGCAGTAGGAGTGCTTTGGCTGTTGAGAAGCAGGATGGGAGGACGAGGGAACAGGTGGAGTGCTTTGGCTGTTGAGAAGCAGGATGGGAGGATAGGGGAGCAGGTGGAGTGATTTGGCTGTTGAGAAGCAGGATGGGAGGACGAGGGAGCAGTAGGAGTGCTTTGGCTGTTGAGAAGCAGGATGGGAGGACAGGGGAGCAGGTGGAATGCTTTGGCTGTTGAGAAGCAGGATGGGAGGACGGGGGAGCATGTGTAGTGCATTGGCTGTTGAGAAGCAGGATAGGAGGACGGGGGAGCAGGTGTAGTGCTTTGGCTGTTGACAAGCAAGATGGGAGGACGGGGGAGCAGGTGGAGTGCTTTGGCTGTTGAGAAGCAGGATGGGAGGACGAGGGAGCAGGTGAAGTGCTTTGGCTGTTGAGAAGCAAGATGGGAGGACGAGGGAGCAGGTGGAGTGCTTTGGCTGTTGAGAAGCAGGATGGGAGGACAGGGGAGCAGGTGGAGTGCTTTGGCTGTTGAGAAGCAGGATGGGAGGACGGGGGAGCAGGTGGAGTGATTTGGCTGTTGAGAAGCAGGATGGGAGGACGAGGGAGCAGGTGGAGTGCTTTGGCTGTTGAGAAGCAGGATGGGAGGACAGGGGAGCATGTGTAGTCATTTGGCTGTTGAGAAGCAGGATGGGAAGACGGTAGAGCATGTGTAGTCATTTGGCTGTTGAGAAGCAGGATGGGAGGACAGGGGAGCAGGTGGAGTGCTTTGGCTGTTGAGAAGCAGGATGGGAAGACGGGGAGCATGTGGAGTGCTTTGGCTGTTGAGAAGCAGGATGGGAGGACGAGGGAGCAGTAGGAGTGCTTTGGCTGTTGAGAAGCAGGATGGGAGGACGAGGGAACAGGTGGAGTGCTTTGGCTGTTGAGAAGCAGGATGGGAGGATAGGGGAGCAGGTGGAGTGATTTGGCTGTTGAGAAGCAGGATGGGAGGACGAGGGAGCAGTAGGAGTGCTTTGGCTGTTGAGAAGCAGGATGGGAGGACAGGGGAGCAGGTGGAATGCTTTGGCTGTTGAGAAGCAGGATGGGAGGACGGGGGAGCAGGTGTAGTGCATTGGCTGTTGAGAAGCAGGACGAGAGGACGGGGGAGCAGGTGGAGTGCTTTGGCTGTTGACAAGCAAGATGGGAGGACGGGGGAGCAGGTGTAGTGCTTTGGCTGTTGAGAAGCAGGATGGGAGGACGAGGGAGCAGGTGAAGTGCTTTGGCTGTTGAGAAGCAGGATGGGAGGACGAGGGAGCATGTGGAGTGCTTTGGCTGTTGAGAAGCAGGACGAGAGGACGAGGGAGCAGGTGGAGTGCTTTGGCTGTTGAGAAGCAGGATGGGAGGACGAGGGAGCAGGTGGAGTGCTTTGGCTGTTGAGAAGCAGGATGGGAAGACGGGGAGCATGTGGAGTGCTTTGGCTGTTGAGAAGCAGGATGGGAGGACGAGGGAGCAGTAGGAGTGCTTTGGCTGTTGAGAAGCAGGATGGGAGGACGAGGGAACAGGTGGAGTGCTTTGGCTGTTGAGAAGCAGGATGGGAGGATAGGGGAGCAGGTGGAGTGATTTGGCTATTGAGAAGCAAGATGGGAGGACGAGGGAGCAGTAGGAGTGCTTTGGCTGTTGAGAAGCAGGATGGGAGGACAGGGGAGCAGGTAGATGCTTTGGCTGTTGAGAAGCAGGATGGGAGGACGGGGGAGCAGGTGTAGTGCATTGGCCGTTGAGAAGTAGGACGAGAGGACGGGGGAGCAGGTGTAGTGCTTTGGCTGTTGACAAGCAAGATGGGAGGACGGGGGAGCAGGTGGAGTGCTTTGGCTGTTGAGAAGCAGGATGGGAGGACGAGGGAGCAGGTGAAGTGCTTTGGCTGTTGAGAAGCAAGAAGGGAGGACGAGGGAGCAGGTGGAGTGATTTGGCTGTTGAGAAGCAGGACGAGAGGACGAGGGAGCAGGTGGAGTGCTTTGGCTGTTGAGAAGCAGGATGGGAGGACGAGGGAGCAGGTGGAGTGCTTTGGCTGTTGAGAAGCAGGATGGGAGGACAGGGGAGCATGTGTAGTCATTTGGCTGTTGAGAAGCAGGATGGGAAGACGGTAGAGCATGTGTAGTCATTTGGCTGTTGAGAAGCAGGATGGGAGGACAGGGGAGCAGGTGGAGTGATTTGGCTGTTGAGAAGCAGGATGAGAGGACGGGTGAGCAGATGGAGTGCTTTAGATGTTGAGAAGCAGGATGGGAGGACGAGGGAGCAGGTGGAGTGATTTGGCTGTTGAGAAGCAGGATGGGAGGACGGGGGAGCAGATGGAGTGCTTTGGATGTTGAGCAACAGGATGGGAGGACAGGGGAGCAGGTGTAGTGCATTGGCTGTTGAGAAGCAGGATGGGAGGACGAGGGAGCAGTAGGAGTGCTTTGGCTGTTGAGAAGCAGGATGGGAGGACAGGGGAGCAGGTGGAGTGCTTTGGCTGTTGAGAAGCAGGATGGGAGGACGGGGGAGCAGGTGGAGTGATTTGGCTGTTGAGAAGCAGGATGGGAGGACGGGGGAGCAGGTGGAGTGCTTTGGCTGTTGACAAGCAAGATGGGAGGACGAGGGAGCAGGTGGAGTGATTTGGCTGTTGAGAAGCAGGATGGGAGGACAAGGGAGCAGGTGGAGTGCTTTAGATGTTGAGAAGCAGGATGGGAGGACGGGGGAGCAGGTGGAGTGCTTTGGCTGTTGAGAAGCAGGATGGGAGGACGAGGGAGCAGGTGAAGTGCTTTGGCTGTTGAGAAGCAAGATGGGAGGACGAGGGAGCAGGTGGAGTGCTTTGGCTGTTGAGAAGCAGGACGAGAGGACGAGGGAGCAGGTGGAGTGCTTTGGCTGTTGAGAAGCAGGATGAGAGGACGAGGGAGCAGGTGGAGTGCTTTGGCTGTTGAGAAGCAGGATGGGAGGACAGGGGAGCATGTGTAGTCATTTGGCTGTTGAGAAGCAGGATGGGAAGACGGTAGAGCATGTGTAGTCATTTGGCTGTTGAGAAGCAGGATGGGAGGACAGGGGAGCAGGTGGAGTGCTTTGGCTGTTGAGAAGCAGGATGGGAAGACGGGGAGCATGTGGAGTGCTTTGGCTGTTGAGAAGCAGGATGGGAGGACGAGGGAGCAGTAGGAGTGCTTTGGCTGTTGAGAAGCAGGATGGGAGGACGAGGGAACAGGTGGAGTGCTTTGGCTGTTGAGAAGCAGGATGGGAGGATAGGGGAGCAGGTGGAGTGATTAGGCTGTTGAGAAGCAGGATGGGAGGACGAGGGAGCAGTAGGAGTGCTTTGGCTGTTGAGAAGCAGGATGGGAGGACAGGGGAGCAGGTGGATGCTTTGGCTGTTGAGAAGCAGGATGGGAGGACGGGGGAGCATGTGTAGTGCATTGGCTGTTGAGAAGCAGGACTAGGAGGACGGGGGAGCAGGTGTAGTGCTTTGGCTGTTGACAAGCAAGATGGGAGGACGGGGGAGCAGGTGGAGTGCTTTGGCTGTTGAGAAGCAGGATGGGAGGACGAGGGAGCAGGTGAAGTGCTTTGGCTGTTGAGAAGCAAGAAGGGAGGACGAGGGAGCAGGTGGAGTGATTTGGCTGTTGAGAAGCAGGACGAGAGGACGAGGGAGCAGGTGGAGTGCTTTGGCTGTTGAGAAGCAGGATGGGAGGACGAGGGAGCAGGTGGAGTGCTTTGGCTGTTGAGAAGCAGGATGGGAGGACAGGGGAGCATGTGTAGTCATTTGGCTGTTGAGAAGCAGGATGGGAAGACGGTAGAGCATGTGTAGTCATTTGGCTGTTGAGAAGCAGGATGGGAGGACAGGGGAGCAGGTGGAGTGATTTGGCTGTTGAGAAGCAGGATGAGAGGACGGGTGAGCAGATGGAGTGCTTTAGATGTTGAGAAGCAGGATGGGAGGACGAGGGAGCAGGTGGAGTGATTTGGCTGTTGAGAAGCAGGATGGGAGGACGGGGGAGCAGATGGAGTGCTTTGGATGTTGAGCAACAGGATGGGAGGACAGGGGAGCAGGTGTAGTGCATTGGCTGTTGAGAAGCAGGATGGGAGGACGAGGGAGCAGTAGGAGTGCTTTGGCTGTTGAGAAGCAGGATGGGAGGACAGGGGAGCAGGTGGAGTGCTTTGGCTGTTGAGAAGCAGGATGGGAGGACGGGGGAGCAGGTGGAGTGATTTGGCTGTTGAGAAGCAGGATGGGAGGACGGGGGAGCAGGTGGAGTGCTTTGGCTGTTGACAAGCAAGATGGGAGGACGAGGGAGCAGGTGGAGTGATTTGGCTGTTGAGAAGCAGGATGGGAGGACAAGGGAGCAGGTGGAGTGCTTTAGATGTTGAGAAGCAGGATGGGAGGACGGGGGAGCAGGTGGAGTGCTTTGGCTGTTGAGAAGCAGGATGGGAGGACGAGGGAGCAGGTGAAGTGCTTTGGCTGTTGAGAAGCAAGATGGGAGGACGAGGGAGCAGGTGGAGTGCTTTGGCTGTTGAGAAGCAGGACGAGAGGACGAGGGAGCAGGTGGAGTGCTTTGGCTGTTGAGAAGCAGGATGAGAGGACGAGGGAGCAGGTGGAGTGCTTTGGCTGTTGAGAAGCAGGATGGGAGGACAGGGGAGCATGTGTAGTCATTTGGCTGTTGAGAAGCAGGATGGGAAGACGGTAGAGCATGTGTAGTCATTTGGCTGTTGAGAAGCAGGATGGGAGGACAGGGGAGCAGGTGGAGTGCTTTGGCTGTTGAGAAGCAGGATGGGAAGACGGGGAGCATGTGGAGTGCTTTGGCTGTTGAGAAGCAGGATGGGAGGACGAGGGAGCAGTAGGAGTGCTTTGGCTGTTGAGAAGCAGGATGGGAGGACGAGGGAACAGGTGGAGTGCTTTGGCTGTTGAGAAGCAGGATGGGAGGATAGGGGAGCAGGTGGAGTGATTAGGCTGTTGAGAAGCAGGATGGGAGGACGAGGGAGCAGTAGGAGTGCTTTGGCTGTTGAGAAGCAGGATGGGAGGACAGGGGAGCAGGTGGAATGCTTTGGCTGTTGAGAAGCAGGATGGGAGGACGGGGGAGCATGTGTAGTGCATTGGCTGTTGAGAAGCAGGATAGGAGGACGGGGGAGCAGGTGTAGTGCTTTGGCTGTTGACAAGCAAGATGGGAGGACGGGGGAGCAGGTGGAGTGCTTTGGCTGTTGAGAAGCAGGATGGGAGGACGAGGGAGCAGGTGAAGTGCTTTGGCTGTTGAGAAGCAAGATGGGAGGACGAGGGAGCAGGTGGAGTGCTTTGGCTGTTGAGAAGCAGGACGAGAGGACGAGGGAGCAGGTGGAGTGCTTTGGCTGTTGAGAAGCAGGATGGGAGGACGAGGGAGCAGGTGGAGTGCTTTGGCTGTTGAGAAGCAGGATGGGAGGACAGGGGAGCATGTGTAGTCATTTGGCTGTTGAGAAGCAGGATGGGAAGACGGTAGAGCATGTGTAGTCATTTGGCTGTTGAGAAGCAGGATGGGAGGACAGGGGAGCAGGTGGAGTGATTTGGCTGTTGAGAAGCAGGATGGGAGGACGGGTGAGCAGATGGAGTGCTTTAGATGTTGAGAAGCAGGATGGGAGGACGAGGGAGCAGGTGGAGTGATTTGGCTGTTGAGAAGCAGGATGGGAGGACGGGGGAGCAGATGGAGTGCTTTGGATGTTGAGCAACAGGATGGGAGGACAGGGGAGCAGGTGGAGTGATTTGGCTGTTGAGAAGCAGGATGGGAGGACGAGGGAGCAGTAGGAGTGCTTTGGCTGTTGAGAAGCAGGATGGGAGGACAGGGGAGCAGGTGGAGTGCTTTGGCTGTTGAGAAGCAGGATGGGAGGACGGGGGAGCAGGTGGAGTGATTTGGCTGTTGAGAAGCAGGATGGGAGGACGGGGGAGCAGGTGTAGTGCTTTGGCTGTTGACAAGCAAGATGGGAGGACGAGGGAGCAGGTGGAGTGATTTGGCTGTTGAGAAGCAGGATGGGAGGACGAGGGAGCAGGTGGAGTGCTTTGGCTGTTGAGAAGCAGGATGGGAGGACGAGGGAGCATGTGGAGTGCTTTGGCTGTTGAGAAGCAGGATGGGAAGACGGGGAGCATGTGGAGTGCTTTGGCTGTTGAGAAGCAGGATGGGAGGACGAGGGAGCAGGTGGAGTGCTTTGGCTGTTGAGAAGCAAGATGGGAGGACGAGGGAACAGGTGGAGTGCTTTGGCTGTTGAGAAGCATGATGGGAGGACAGGGGAGCAGGTGGAGTGCTTTGGCTGTTGAGAAGCAGGATAGGAGGACGGGGGAACAGGTGTAGTGCATTGGCTGTTGAGAAGCAGGCCGAGAGGACGAGGGAGCAGGTGGAGTGATTTGGCTGTTGAGAAGCAAGATGGGAGGACGAGGGAGCAGGTGGAGTGCTTTGGCTGTTGAGAAGCAGGATGGGAGGACAGGGGAGCAGGTGGAGTGCTTTGGCTGTTGAGAAGCATGACGGGAGGACGGGGGAGCAGGTGTAGTGCATTGGCTGTTGAGAAGCAAGACAAGAGGACGGGGGAGCAGGTGTAGTGCTTTGGCTGTTGACAAGCAAGATGGGAGGACGAGGGAGCAGGTGGAGTGCTTTGGCTGTTGAGAAGCAGGATGGGAGGACGAGGGAGCATGTGGTGTGCTTTGGCTGTTGAGAAGCAAGATGGGAGGACGAGGGAGCAGGTGGAGTGCTTTGGCTGTTGAGAAGCAGGACGAGAGGACGAGGGAGCAGGTGGAGTGCTTTGGCTGTTGAGAAGCAGGATGGGAGGACGAGGGAGCAGGTGGAGTGCTTTGGCTGTTGAGAAGCAGGATGGGAAGACGGTAGAGCATGTGTAGTCATTTGGCTGTTGAGAAGCAGGATGGGAGGACAGGGGAGCATGTGGAGTGATTTGGCTGTTGAGAAGCAGGATGGGAGGACGGGTGAGCAGATGGAGTGCTTTGGATGTTGAGAAGCAGGATGGGAGGACGAGGGAGCAGGTGGAGTGATTTGGCTGTTGAGAAGCAGGATGGGAGGACGGGGGAGCAGATGGAGTGCTTTGGATGTTGACAAGCAAGATGGGAGGACGGGGGAGCAGTAGGAGTGATTTGGCTGTTGAGAAGCAGGATGGGAGGACGAGGGAGCAGTAGGAGTGCTTTGGCTGTTGAGAAGCAAGATGGGAGGACAGGGGAGCAGGTGGAGTGCTTTGGCTGTTGAGGAGCAGGATGGGAGGATGGGGGAGCAGATGGAGTGCTTTGGATGTTGAGAAGCAGGATGGGAGGACGAGGGAGCAGTAGGAGTGCTTTGGCTGTTGAGAAGCAGGATGGGAGGACAGGGGAGCATGTGTAGTCATTTGGCTGTTGAGAAGCAGGATGGGAAGACGGTAGAGCATGTGTAGTCATTTGGCTGTTGAGAAGCAGGATGGGAGGACAGGGGAGCAGGTGGAGTGATTTGGCTGTTGAGAAGCATGATGGGAGTACGGGTGAGCAGATGGAGTGCTTTAGATGTTGAGAAGCAGGATGGGAGGACGAGGGAGCAGGTGGAGTGATTTGGCTGTTGAGAAGCAGGATGGGAGGACAGGGGAGCAGATGGAGTGCTTTGGATGTTGAGCAACAGGATGGGAGGACAGGGGAGCAGGTGGAGTGATTTGGCTGTTGAGAAGCAGGATGGGAGGACGAGGGAGCAGTAGGAGTGCTTTGGCTGTTGAGAAGCAGGATGGGAGGACGGGGGAGCAGGTGGAGTGATTTGGCTGTTGAGAAGCAGGATGGGAGGACGGGGGAGCAGGTGTAGTGCTTTGGCTGTTGACAAGCAAGATGGGAGGACGAGGGAGCAGGTGGAGTGATTTGGCTGTTGAGAAGCAGGATGGGAGGACGAGGGAGCAGGTGTAGTGCATTGGCTGTTGAGAAGCAAGACAAGAGGACGGGGGAGCAGGTGTAGTGCTTTGGCTGTTGACAAGCAAGATGGGAGGACGAGGGAGCATGTGGTGTGCTTTGGCTGTTGAGAAGCAAGATGGGAGGACGAGGGAGCAGGTGGAGTGCTTTGGCTGTTGAGAAGCAGGACGAGAGGACGAGGGAGCAGGTGGAGTGCTTTGGCTGTTGAGAAGCAGGATGGGAGGACGAGGGAGCAGGTGGAGTGCTTTGGCTGTTGAGAAGCAGGATGGGAAGACGGTAGAGCATGTGTAGTCATTTGGCTGTTGAGAAGCAGGATGGGAGGACAGGGGAGCAGGTGGAGTGATTTGGCTGTTGAGAAGCAGGATGGGAGGACGGGTGAGCAGATGGAGTGCTTTGGATGTTGAGAAGCAGGATGGGAGGACGAGGGAGCAGGTGGAGTGATTTGGCTGTTGAGAAGCAGGATGGGAGGACGGGGGAGCAGATGGAGTGCTTTGGATGTTGACAAGCAAGATGGGAGGACGGGGGAGCAGTAGGAGTGATTTGGCTGTTGAGAAGCAGGATGGGAGGACGAGGGAGCAGTAGGAGTGCTTTGGCTGTTGAGAAGCAAGATGGGAGGACAGGGGAGCAGGTGGAGTGCTTTGGCTGTTGAGGAGCAGGATGGGAGGATGGGGGAGCAGATGGAGTGCTTTGGATGTTGAGAAGCAGGATGGGAGGACGAGGGAGCAGTAGGAGTGCTTTGGCTGTTGAGAAGCAGGATGGGAGGACAGGGGAGCATGTGTAGTCATTTGGCTGTTGAGAAGCAGGATGGGAAGACGGTAGAGCATGTGTAGTCATTTGGCTGTTGAGAAGCAGGATGGGAGGACAGGGGAGCAGGTGGAGTGATTTGGCTGTTGAGAAGCATGATGGGAGTACGGGTGAGCAGATGGAGTGCTTTAGATGTTGAGAAGCAGGATGGGAGGACGAGGGAGCAGGTGGAGTGATTTGGCTGTTGAGAAGCAGGATGGGAGGACAGGGGAGCAGATGGAGTGCTTTGGATGTTGAGCAACAGGATGGGAGGACAGGGGAGCAGGTGGAGTGATTTGGCTGTTGAGAAGCAGGATGGGAGGACGAGGGAGCAGTAGGAGTGCTTTGGCTGTTGAGAAGCAGGATGGGAGGACAGGGGAGCAGGTGGAGTGCTTTGGCTGTTGAGAAGCAGGATGGGAGGACGGGGGAGCAGGTGGAGTGATTTGGCTGTTGAGAAGCAGGATGGGAGGACGGGGGAGCAGGTGTAGTGCTTTGGCTGTTGACAAGCAAGATGGGAGGACGAGGGAGCAGGTGGAGTGATTTGGCTGTTGAGAAGCAGGATGGGAGGACGAGGGAGCAGGTGGAGTGCTTTGGCTGTTGAGAAGTAGGATGGGAGGACGAGGGAGCATGTGGAGTGCTTTGGCTGTTGAGAAGCAGGATGGGAAGACGGGGAGCATGTGGAGTGCTTTGGCTGTTGAGAAGCAGGATGGGAGGACGAGGGAGCAGGTGGAGTGCTTTGGCTGTTGAGAAGCAAGATGGGAGGACGAGGGAACAGGTGGAGTGCTTTGGCTGTTGAGAAGCATGATGGGAGGACAGGGGAGCAGGTGGAGTGCTTTGGCTGTTGAGATGCAGGATAGGAGGACGGGGGAACAAGTGTAGTGCATTGGCTGTTGAGAAGCAGGCCGAGAGGACGAGGGAGCAGGAGGAGTGCTTTGGCTGTTGAGAAGCAAGATGGGAGGACGAGGGAGCAGGTGGAGTGCTTTGGCTGTTGAGAAGCAGGATGGGAGGACGGGGGAGCAGGTGGAGTGCTTTGGCTGTTGAGAAGCATGACGGGAGGACGGGGGAGCAGGTGTAGTGCATTGGCTGTTGAGAAGCAAGACAAGAGGACGGGGGAGCAGGTGTAGTGCTTTGGCTGTTGACAAGCAAGATGGGAGGACGAGGGAGCAGGTGGAGTGCTTTGGCTGTTGAGAAGCAGGATGGGAGGACGAGGGAGCATGTGGTGTGCTTTGGCTGTTGAGAAGCAAGATGGGAGGACGAGGGAGCAGGTGGAGTGCTTTGGCTGTTGAGAAGCAGGACGAGAGGACGAGGGAGCAGGTGGAGTGCTTTGGCTGTTGAGAAGCAGGATGGGAGGACGAGGGAGCAGGTGGAGTGCTTTGGCTGTTGAGAAGCAGGATGGGAAGACGGTAGAGCATGTGTAGTCATTTGGCTGTTGAGAAGCAGGATGGGAAGACGGTAGAGCATGTGTAGTCATTTGGCTGTTGAGAAGCAGGATGGGAGGACAGGGGAGCAGGTGGAGTGATTTGGCTGTTGAGAAGCAGGATGGGAGGACGGGTGAGCAGATGGAGTGCTTTGGATGTTGAGAAGCAGGATGGGAGGACGAGGGAGCAGGTGGAGTGATTTGGCTGTTGAGAAGTAGGATGGGAGGACGGGGGAGCAGATGGAGTGCTTTGGATGTTGAGCAACAGGATGGGAGGACAGGGGAGCAGGTGGAGTGATTTGGCTGTTGAGAAGCAGGATGGGAGGACGAGGGAGCAGTAGGAGTGCTTTGGCTGTTGAGAAGCAAGATGGGAGGACAGGGGAGCAGGTGGAGTGCTTTGGCTGTTGAGAAGCAGGATGGGAGGATGGGGGAGCAGATGGAGTGCTTTGGATGTTGAGAAGCAGGATGGGAGGACGAGGGAGCAGTAGGAGTGCTTTGGCTGTTGAGAAGCAGGATGGGAGGACGAGGGAACAGGTGGAGTGCTTTGGCTGTTGAGAAGCAGGATGGGAGGATAGGGGAGCATGTGGAGTGATTTGGCTGTTGAGAAGCAGGATGGGAGGACGAGGGAGCAGTAGGAGTGCTTTGGCTGTTGAGAAGCAGGATGGGAGGACAGGGGAGCAGGTGGAGTGCTTTGGCTGTTGAGAAGCAGGATGGGAGGACGGGTGAGCAGATGGAGTGCTTTGGCTGTTGAGAAGCAGGATGGGAGGACGAGGGAGCAGGTGGAGTGATTTGGCTGTTGAGAAGCAGGATGGGAGGACGGGGGAGCAGATGGAGTGCTTTGGATGTTGAGCAACATGATGGGAGGACAGGGGAGCAGGTGGAGTGATTTGGCTGTTGAGAAGCAGGATGGGAGGACGAGGGAGCAGTAGGAGTGCTTTGGCTGTTGAGAAGCAAGATGGGAGGACAGGGGAGCAGGTGGAGTGCTTTGGCTGTTGAGAAGCAGGATGGGAGGATGGGGGAGCAGATGGAGTGCTTTGGATGTTGAGAAGCAGGATGGGAGGACGAGGGAGCAGTAGGAGTGCTTTGGCTGTTGAGAAGCAGGATGGGAGGACAGGGGAGCATGTGTAGTCATTTGGCTGTTGAGAAGCAGGATGGGAAGACGGTAGAGCATGTGTAGTCATTTGGCTGTTGAGAAGCAGGATGGGAGGACAGGGGAGCAGGTGGAGTGATTTGGCTGTTGAGAAGCATGATGGGAGGACGGGTGAGCAGATGGAGTGCTTTAGATGTTGAGAAGCAGGATGGGAGGACGAGGGAGCAGGTGGAGTGATTTGGCTGTTGAGAAGCAGGATGGGAGGACAGGGGAGCAGATGGAGTGCTTTGGATGTTGAGCAACAGGATGGGAGGACAGGGGAGCAGGTGGAGTGATTTGGCTGTTGAGAAGCAGGATGGGAGGACGAGGGAGCAGTAGGAGTGCTTTGGCTGTTGAGAAGCAGGATGGGAGGACAGGGGAGCAGGTGGAGTGCTTTGGCTGTTGAGAAGCAGGATGGGAGGACGGGGGAGCAGGTGGAGTGATTTGGCTGTTGAGAAGCAGGATGGGAGGACGGGGGAGCAGGTGTAGTGCTTTGGCTGTTGACAAGCAAGATGGGAGGACGAGGGAGCAGGTGGAGTGATTTGGCTGTTGAGAAGCAGGATGGGAGGACGAGGGAGCAGGTGGAGTGCTTTGGCTGTTGAGAAGCAGGATGGGAGGACGAGGGAGCATGTGGAGTGCTTTGGCTGTTGAGAAGCAGGATGGGAAGACGGGGAGCATGTGGAGTGCTTTGGCTGTTGAGAAGCAGGATGGGAGGACGAGGGAGCAGGTGGAGTGCTTTGGCTGTTGAGAAGCAAGATGGGAGGACGAGGGAACAGGTGGAGTGCTTTGGCTGTTGAGAAGCATGATGGGAGGACAGGGGAGCAGGTGGAGTGCTTTGGCTGTTGAGATGCAGGATAGGAGGACGGGGGAACAAGTGTAGTGCATTGGCTGTTGAGAAGCAGGCCGAGAGGACGAGGGAGCAGGAGGAGTGCTTTGGCTGTTGAGAAGCAAGATGGGAGGACGAGGGAGCAGGTGGAGTGCTTTGGCTGTTGAGAAGCAGGATGGGAGGACAGGGGAGCAGGTGGAGTGCTTTGGCTGTTGAGAAGCATGACGGGAGGACGGGGGAGCAGGTGTAGTGCATTGGCTGTTGAGAAGCAAGACAAGAGGACGGGGGAGCAGGTGTAGTGCTTTGGCTGTTGACAAGCAAGATGGGAGGACGAGGGAGCAGGTGGAGTGCTTTGGCTGTTGAGAAGCAGGATGGGAGGACGAGGGAGCATGTGGTGTGCTTTGGCTGTTGAGAAGCAAGATGGGAGGACGAGGGAGCAGGTGGAGTGCTTTGGCTGTTGAGAAGCAGGACGAGAGGACGAGGGAGCAGGTGGAGTGCTTTGGCTGTTGAGAAGCAGGATGGGAGGACGAGGGAGCAGGTGGAGTGCTTTGGCTGTTGAGAAGCAGGATGGGAAGACGGTAGAGCATGTGTAGTCATTTGGCTGTTGAGAAGCAGGATGGGAAGACGGTAGAGCATGTGTAGTCATTTGGCTGTTGAGAAGCAGGATGGGAGGACAGGGGAGCAGGTAGAGTGATTTGGCTGTTGAGAAGCAGGATGGGAGGACGGGTGAGCAGATGGAGTGCTTTGGATGTTGAGAAGCAGGATGGGAGGACGAGGGAGCAGGTGGAGTGATTTGGCTGTTGAGAAGTAGGATGGGAGGACGGGGGAGCAGATGGAGTGCTTTGGATGTTGAGCAACAGGATGGGAGGACAGGGGAGCAGGTGTAGTGCATTGGCTGTTGAGAAGCAGGATGGGAGGACGAGGGAGCAGTAGGAGTGCTTTGGCTGTTGAGAAGCAAGATGGGAGGACAGGGGAGCAGGTGGAGTGCTTTGGCTGTTGAGAAGCAGGATGGGAGGATGGGGGAGCAGATGGAGTGCTTTGGATGTTGAGAAGCAGGATGGGAGGACGAGGGAGCAGTAGGAGTGCTTTGGCTGTTGAGAAGCAGGATGGGAGGACGAGGGAACAGGTGGAGTGCTTTGGCTGTTGAGAAGCAGGATGGGAGGATAGGGGAGCAGGTGGAGTGATTTGGCTGTTGAGAAGCAGGATGGGAGGACGAGGGAGCAGTAGGAGTGCTTTGGCTGTTGAGAAGCAGGATGGGAGGACAGGGGAGCAGGTGGAATGCTTTGGGTGTTGAGAAGCAGGATGGGAGGACGGGGGAGCAGGTGTAGTGCATTGGCTGTTGAGAAGCAGGACGAGAGGACGGGGGAGCAGGTGTAGTGCTTTGGCTGTTGACAAGCAAGATGGGAGGACGGGGGAGCAGGTGGAGTGCTTTGGCTGTTGAGAAGCAGGATGGGAGGACGAGGGAGCAGGTGAAGTGCTTTGGCTGTTGAGAAGCAGGATGGGAGGACGAGGGAGCATGTGGAGTGCTTTGGCTGTTGAGAAGCAGGACGAGAGGACGAGGGAGCAGGTGGAGTGCTTTGGCTGTTGAGAAGCAGGATGGGAGGACGAGGGAGCAGGTGGAGTGCTTTGGCTGTTGAGAAGCAGGATGGGAGGATGGGGGAGCAGATGGAGTGCTTTGGATGTTGAGAAGCAGGATGGGAGGACGAGGGAGCAGTAGGAGTGATTTGGCTGTTGAGAAGCAGGATGGGAGGACGGGTGAGCAGATGGAGTGCTTTGGATGTTGAGAAGCAGGATGGGAGGACGAGGGAGCATGTGGAGTGCTTTGGCTGTTGAGAAGCAGGATGGGAAGACGGGGAGCATGTGGAGTGCTTTGGCTGTTGAGAAGCAGGATGGGAGGACGAGGGAGCAGGTGGAGTGCTTTGGCTGTTGAGAAGCAAGATGGGAGGACGAGGGAACAGGTGGAGTGCTTTGGCTGTTGAGAAGCATGATGGGAGGACAGGGGAGCAGGTGGAGTGCTTTGGCTGTTGAGATGCAGGATAGGAGGACGGGGGAACAAGTGTAGTGCATTGGCTGTTGAGAAGCAGGCCGAGAGGACGAGGGAGCAGAAGGAGTGCTTTGGCTGTTGAGAAGCAGGATGGGAGGACAGGGGAGCAGGTGGAGTGCTTTGGCTGTTGAGAAGCATGACGGGAGGACGGGGGAGCAGGTGTAGTGCATTGGCTGTTGAGAAGCAAGACAAGAGGACGGGGGAGCAAATTTGTGCTTTGGCTGTTGACAAGCAAGATGGGAGGACGAGGGAGCAGGTGGAGTGCTTTGGCTGTTGAGAAGCAGGATGGGAGGACGAGGGAGCAGGTGGTGTGCTTTGGCTGTTGAGAAGCAAGATGGGAGGACGAGGGAGCAGGTGGAGTGCTTTGGCTGTTGAGAAGCAGGACGAGAGGACGAGGGAGCAGGTGGAGTGCTTTGGCTGTTGAGAAGCAGGATGGGAGGACGAGGGAGCAGGTGGAGTGCTTTGGCTGTTGAGAAGCAGGATGGGAAGACGGTAGAGCATGTGTAGTCATTTGGCTGTTGAGAAGCAGGATGGGAAGACGGTAGAGCATGTGTAGTCATTTGGCTGTTGAGAAGCAGGATGGGAGGACAGGGGAGCAGGTGGAGTGATTTGGCTGTTGAGAAGCAGGATGGGAGGACGGGTGAGCAGATGGAGTGCTTTGGATGTTGAGAAGCAGGATGGGAGGACGAGGGAGCAGGTGGAGTGATTTGGCTGTTGAGAAGTAGGATGGGAGGACGGGGGAGCAGATGGAGTGCTTTGGATGTTGAGCAACAGGATGGGAGGACCGGGGAGCAGGTGGAGTGATTTGGCTGTTGAGAAGCAGGATGGGAGGACGAGGGAGCAGTAGGAGTGCTTTGGCTGTTGAGAAGCAAGATGGGAGGACAGGGGAGCAGGTGGAGTGCTTTGGCTGTTGAGAAGCAGGATGGGAGGATGGGGGAGCAGATGGAGTGCTTTGGATGTTGAGAAGCAGGATGGGAGGACGAGGGAGCAGTAGGAGTGCTTTGGCTGTTGAGAAGCAGGATGGGAGGACGAGGGAACAGGTGGAGTGCTTTGGCTGTTGAGAAGCAGGATGGGAGGATAGGGGAGCAGGTGGAGTGATTTGGCTGTTGAGAAGCAGGATGGGAGGACGAGGGAGCAGTAGGAGTGCTTTGGCTGTTGAGAAGCAGGATGGGAGGACAGGGGAGCAGGTGGAATGCTTTGGCTGTTGAGAAGCAGGATGGGAGGACGGGGGAGCAGGTGTAGTGCATTGGCTGTTGAGAAGCAGGACGAGAGGACGGGGGAGCAGGTGGAGTGCTTTGGCTGTTGACAAGCAAGATGGGAGGACGGGGGAGCAGGTGGAGTGCTTTGGCTGTTGAGAAGCAGGATGGGAGGACGAGGGAGCAGGTGAAATGCTTTGGCTGTTGAGAAGCAGGATGGGAGGACGAGATAGCATGTGGAGTGCTTTGGCTGTTGAGAAGCAGGACGAGAGGACGAGGGAGCAGGTGGAGTGCTTTGGCTGTTGAGAAGCAGGATGGGGGGACGAGGGAGCAGGTGGAGTGCTTTGGCTGTTGAGAAGCAGGATGGGAGGATGGGGGAGCAGATGGAGTGCTTTGGATGTTGAGAAGCAGGATGGGAGGACGAGGGAGCAGTAGGAGTGCTTTGGCTGTTGAGAAGCAGGATGGGAGGACAGGGGAGCATGTGTAGTCATTTGGCTGTTGAGAAGCAGGATGGGAAGACGGTAGAGCATGTGTAGTCATTTGGCTGTTGAGAAGCAGGATGGGAGGACAGGGGAGCAGGTGGAGTGATTTGGCTGTTGAGAAGCATGATGGGAGGACGGGTGAGCAGATGGAGTGCTTTAGATGTTGAGAAGCAGGATGGGAGGACGAGGGAGCAGGTGGAGTGATTTGGCTGTTGAGAAGCAGGATGGGAGGATAGGGGAGCAGATGGAGTGCTTTGGATGTTGAGCAACAGGATGGGAGGACATGGGAGCAGGTGGAGTGATTTGGCTGTTGAGAAGCAGGATGGGAGGACGAGGGAGCAGTAGGAGTGCTTTGGCTGTTGAGAAGGAGGATGGGAGGACAGGGGAGCAGGTGGAGTGCTTTGGCTGTTGAGAAGCAGGATGGGATGACGGGGGAGCAGGTGGAGTGATTTGGCTGTTGAGAAGCAGGATGGGAGGACGGGGGAGCAGGTGTAGTGCTTTGGCTGTTGACAAGCAAGATGGGAGGACGAGGGAGCAGGTGGAGTGATTTGGCTGTTGAGAAGCAGGATGGGAGGACGAGGGAGCAGGTGGAGTGCTTTGGCTGTTGAGAAGCAGGATGGGAGGACGAGGGAGCATGTGGAGTGCTTTGGCTGTTGAGAAGCAGGATGGGAAGACGGGGAGCATGTGGAGTGCTTTGGCTGTTGAGAAGCAGGATGGGAGGACGAGGGAGCAGGTGGAGTGCTTTGGCTGTTGAGAAGCAAGATGGGAGGACGAGGGAACAGGTGGAGTGCTTTGGCTGTTGAGAAGCATGATGGGAGGACAGGGGAGCAGGTGGAGTGCTTTGGCTGTTGAGATGCAGGATAGGAGGACGGGGGAACAAGTGTAGTGCATTGGCTGTTGAGAAGCAGGCCGAGAGGACGAGGGAGCAGGTGGAGTGCTTTGGCTGTTGAGAAGCAAGATGGGAGGACGAGGGAGCAGGTGGAGTGCTTTGGCTGTTGAGAAGCAGGATGGGAGGACAGGGGAGCAGGTGGAGTGCTTTGGCTGTTGAGAAGCATGACGGGAGGACGGGGGAGCAGGTGTAGTGCATTGGCTGTTGAGAAGCAAGACAAGACGACGGGGGAGCAGGTGTAGTGCTTTGGCTGTTGACAAGCAAGATGGGAGGACGAGGGAGCAGGTGGAGTGCTTTGGCTGTTGAGAAGCAGGATGGGAGGACGAGGGAGCATGTGGTGTGCTTTGGCTGTTGAGAAGCAAGATGGGAGGACGAGGGAGCAGGTGGAGTGCTTTGGCTGTTGAGAAGCAGGATGGGAGGATGGGGGAGCAGATGGAGTGCTTTGGATGTTGAGAAGCAGGATGGGAGGACGAGGGAGCAGTAGGAGTGCTTTGGCTGTTGAGAAGCAGGATGGGAGGACAGGGGAGCATGTGTAGTCATTTGGCTGTTGAGAAGCAGGATGGGAAGACGGTAGAGCATGTGTAGTCATTTGGCTGTTGAGAAGCAGGATGGGAGGACAGGGGAGCAGGTGGAGTGATTTGGCTGTTGAGAAGCATGATGGGAGGACGGGTGAGCAGATGGAGTGCTTTAGATGTTGAGAAGCAGGATGGGAGGACGAGGGAGCAGGTGGAGTGATTTGGCTGTTGAGAAGCAGGATGGGAGGACAGGGGAGCAGATGGAGTGCTTTGGATGCTGAGCAACAGGATGGGAGGACAGGGGAGCAGGTGGAGTGATTTGGCTGTTGAGAAGCAGGATGGGAGGACGAGGGAGCAGTAGGAGTGCTTTGGCTGTTGAGAAGCAGGATGGGAGGACAGGGGAGCAGGTGGAGTGCTTTGGCTGTTGAGAAGCAGGATGGGAGGACGGGGGAGCAGGTGGAGTGATTTGGCTGTTGAGAAGCAGGATGGGAGGACGGGGGAGCAGGTGTAGTGCTTTGGCTGTTGACAAGCAAGATGGGAGGACGAGGGAGCAGGTGGAGTGATTTGGCTGTTGAGAAGCAGGATGGGAGGACGAGGGAGCAGGTGGAGTGCTTTGGCTGTTGAGAAGCAGGATGGGAGGACGAGGGAGCATGTGGAGTGCTTTGGCTGTTGAGAAGCAGGATGGGAAGACGGGGAGCATGTGGAGTGCTTTGGCTGTTGAGAAGCAGGATGGGAGGACGAGGGAGCAGGTGGAGTGCTTTGGCTGTTGAGAAGCAAGATGGGAGGACGAGGGAACAGGTGGAGTGCTTTGGCTGTTGAGAAGCATGATGGGAGGACAGGGGAGCAGGTGGAGTGCTTTGGCTGTTGAGATGCAGGATAGGAGGACGGGGGAACAAGTGTAGTGCATTGGCTGTTGAGAAGCAGGCCGAGAGGACGAGGGAGCAGGAGGAGTGCTTTGGCTGTTGAGAAGCAAGATGGGAGGACGAGGGAGCAGGTGGAGTGCTTTGGCTGTTGAGAAGCAGGATGGGAGGACGGGGGAGCAGGTGGAGTGCTTTGGCTGTTGAGAAGCATGACGGGAGGACGGGGGAGCAGGTGTAGTGCATTGGCTGTTGAGAAGCAAGACAAGAGGACGGGGGAGCAGGTGTAGTGCTTTGGCTGTTGACAAGCAAGATGGGAGGACGAGGGAGCAGGTGGAGTGCTTTGGCTGTTGAGAAGCAGGATGGGAGGACGAGGGAGCATGTGGAGTGCTTTGGCTGTTGAGAAGCAAGATGGGAGGACGAGGGAGCAGGTGGAGTGCTTTGGCTGTTGAGAAGCAGGACGAGAGGACGAGGGAGCAGGTGGAGTGCTTTGGCTGTTGAGAAGCAAGATGGGAGGACGAGGGAGCAGGTGGAGTGCTTTGGCTGTTGAGAAGCAGGATGGGAAGACGGTAGAGCATGTGTAGTCATTTGGCTGTTGAGAAGCAGGATGGGAAGACGGTAGAGCATGTGTAGTCATTTGGCTGTTGAGAAGCAGGATGGGAGGACAGGGGAGCAGGTAGAGTGATTTGGCTGTTGAGAAGCAGGATGGGAGGACGGGTGAGCAGATGGAGTGCTTTGGATGTTGAGAAGCAGGATGGGAGGACGAGGGAGCAGGTGGAGTGATTTGGCTGTTGAGAAGTAGGATGGGAGGACGGGGGAGCAGATGGAGTGCTTTGGATGTTGAGCAACAGGATGGGAGGACAGGGGAGCAGGTGGAGTGATTTGGCTGTTGAGAAGCAGGATGGGAGGACGAGGGAGCAGTAGGAGTGCTTTGGCTGTTGAGAAGCAAGATGGGAGGACAGGGGAGCAGGTGGAGTGCTTTGGCTGTTGAGAAGCAGGATGGGAGGATGGGGGAGCAGATGGAGTGCTTTGGATGTTGAGAAGCAGGATGGGAGGACGAGGGAGCAGTAGGAGTGCTTTGGCTGTTGAGAAGCAGGATGGGAGGACGAGGGAACAGGTGGAGTGCTTTGGCTGTTGAGAAGCAGGATGGGAGGATAGGGGAGCAGGTGGAGTGATTTGGCTGTTGAGAAGCAGGATGGGAGGACGAGGGAGCAGTAGGAGTGCTTTGGCTGTTGAGAAGCAGGATGGGAGGACAGGGGAGCAGGTGGAATGCTTTGGCTGTTGAGAAGCAGGATGGGAGGACGGGGGAGCAGGTGTAGTGCATTGGCTGTTGAGAAGCAGGACGAGAGGACGGGGGAGCAGGTGTAGTGCTTTGGCTGTTGACAAGCAAGATGGGAGGACGGGGGAGCAGGTGGAGTGCTTTGGCTGTTGAGAAGCAGGATGGGAGGACGAGGGAGCAGGTGAAGTGCTTTGGCTGTTGAGAAGCAGGATGGGAGGACGAGGGAGCATGTGGAGTGCTTTGGCTGTTGAGAAGCAGGACGAGAGGACGAGGGAGCAGGTGGAGTGCTTTGGCTGTTGAGAAGCAGGATGGGAGGACGAGGGAGCAGGTGGAGTGCTTTGGCTGTTGAGAAGCAGGATGGGAGGATGGGGGAGCAGATGGAGTGCTTTGGATGTTGAGAAGCAGGATGGGAGGACGAGGGAGCAGTAGGAGTGATTTGGCTGTTGAGAAGCAGGATGGGAGGACGGGTGAGCAGATGGAGTGCTTTGGATGTTGAGAAGCAGGATGGGAGGACGAGGGAGCATGTGGAGTGCTTTGGCTGTTGAGAAGCAGGATGGGAAGACGGGGAGCATGTGGAGTGCTTTGGCTGTTGAGAAGCAGGATGGGAGGACGAGGGAGCAGGTGGAGTGCTTTGGCTGTTGAGAAGCAAGATGGGAGGACGAGGGAACAGGTGGAGTGCTTTGGCTGTTGAGAAGCATGATGGGAGGACAGGGGAGCAGGTGGAGTGCTTTGGCTGTTGAGATGCAGGATAGGAGGACGGGGGAACAAGTGTAGTGCATTGGCTGTTGAGAAGCAGGCCGAGAGGACGAGGGAGCAGAAGGAGTGCTTTGGCTGTTGAGAAGCAGGATGGGAGGACAGGGGAGCAGGTGGAGTGCTTTGGCTGTTGAGAAGCATGACGGGAGGACGGGGGAGCAGGTGTAGTGCATTGGCTGTTGAGAAGCAAGACAAGAGGACGGGGGAGCAAATTTGTGCTTTGGCTGTTGACAAGCAAGATGGGAGGACGAGGGAGCAGGTGGAGTGCTTTGGCTGTTGAGAAGCAGGATGGGAGGACGAGGGAGCATGTGGTGTGCTTTGGCTGTTGAGAAGCAAGATGGGAGGACGAGGGAGCAGGTGGAGTGCTTTGGCTGTTGAGAAGCAGGACGAGAGGACGAGGGAGCAGGTGGAGTGCTTTGGCTGTTGAGAAGCAGGATGGGAGGACGAGGGAGCAGGTGGAGTGCTTTGGCTGTTGAGAAGCAGGATGGGAAGACGGTAGAGCATGTGTAGTCATTTGGCTGTTGAGAAGCAGGATGGGAAGACGGTAGAGCATGTGTAGTCATTTGGCTGTTGAGAAGCAGGATGGGAGGACAGGGGAGCAGGTGGAGTGATTTGGCTGTTGAGAAGCAGGATGGGAGGACGGGTGAGCAGATGGAGTGCTTTGGATGTTGAGAAGCAGGATGGGAGGACGAGGGAGCAGGTGGAGTGATTTGGCTGTTGAGAAGTAGGATGGGAGGACGGGGGAGCAGATGGAGTGCTTTGGATGTTGAGAAACAGGATGGGAGGACAGGGGAGCAGGTGGAGTGATTTGGCTGTTGAGAAGCAGGATGGGAGGACGAGGGAGCAGTAGGAGTGCTTTGGCTGTTGAGAAGCAAGATGGGAGGACAGGGGAGCAGGTGGAGTGCTTTGGCTGTTGAGAAGCAGGATGGGAGGATGGGGGAGCATATGGAGTGCTTTGGATGTTGAGAAGCAGGATGGGAGGACGAGGGAGCAGTAGGAGTGCTTTGGCTGTTGAGAAGCAGGATGGGAGGACGAGGGAACAGGTGGAGTGCTTTGGCTGTTGAGAAGCAGGATGGGAGGATAGGGGAGCAGGTGGAGTGATTTGGCTGTTGAGAAGCAGGATGGGAGGACGAGGGAGCAGTAGGAGTGCTTTGGCTGTTGAGAAGCAGGATGGGAGGACAGGGGAGCAGGTGGAATGCTTTGGCTGTTGAGAAGCAGGATGGGAGGACGGGGGAGCAGGTGTAGTGCATTGGCTGTTGAGAAGCAGGACGAGAGGACGGGGGAGCAGGTGTAGTGCTTTGGCTGTTGACAAGCAAGATGGGAGGACGGGGGAGCAGGTGGAGTGCTTTGGCTGTTGAGAAGCAGGATGGGAGGACGAGGGAGCAGGTGAAGTGCTTTGGCTGTTGAGAAGCAGGATGGGAGGACGAGATAGCATGTGGAGTGCTTTGGCTGTTGAGAAGCAGGACGAGAGGACGAGGGAGCAGGTGGAGTGCTTTGGCTGTTGAGAAGCAGGATGGGAGGACGAGGGAGCAGGTGGAGTGCTTTGGCTGTTGAGAAGCAGGATGGGAGGATGGGGGAGCAGATGGAGTGCTTTGGATGTTGAGAAGCAGGATGGGAGGACGAGGGAGCAGTAGGAGTGCTTTGGCTGTTGAGAAGCAGGATGGGAGGACAGGGGAGCATGTGTAGTCATTTGGCTGTTGAGAAGCAGGATGGGAAGACGGTAGAGCATGTGTAGTCATTTGGCTGTTGAGAAGCAGGATGGGAGGACAGGGGAGCAGGTGGAGTGATTTGGCTGTTGAGAAGCATGATGGGAGGACGGGTGAGCAGATGGAGTGCTTTAGATGTTGAGAAGCAGGATGGGAGGACGAGGGAGCAGGTGGAGTGATTTGGCTGTTGAGAAGCAGGATGGGAGGATAGGGGAGCAGATGGAGTGCTTTGGATGTTGAGCAACAGGATGGGAGGACATGGGAGCAGGTGGAGTGATTTGGCTGTTGAGAAGCAGGATGGGAGGACGAGGGAGCAGTAGGAGTGCTTTGGCTGTTGAGAAGGAGGATGGGAGGACAGGGGAGCAGGTGGAGTGCTTTGGCTGTTGAGAAGCAGGATGGGATGACGGGGGAGCAGGTGGAGTGATTTGGCTGTTGAGAAGCAGGATGGGAGGACGGGGGAGCAGGTGTAGTGCTTTGGCTGTTGACAAGCAAGATGGGAGGACGAGGGAGCAGGTGGAGTGATTTGGCTGTTGAGAAGCAGGATGGGAGGACGAGGGAGCAGGTGGAGTGCTTTGGCTGTTGAGAAGCAGGATGGGAGGACGAGGGAGCAGGTGGAGTGCTTTGGCTGTTGAGAAGCAGGATGGGAAGACGGGGAGCATGTGGAGTGCTTTGGCTGTTGAGAAGCAGGATGGGAGGACGAGGGAGCAGGTGGAGTGCTTTGGCTGTTGAGAAGCAAGATGGGAGGACGAGGGAACAGGTGGAGTGCTTTGGCTGTTGAGAAGCATGATGGGAGGACAGGGGAGCAGGTGGAGTGCTTTGGCTGTTGAGATGCAAGATAGGAGGACGGGGGAACAAGTGTAGTGCATTGGCTGTTGAGAAGCAGGCCGAGAGGACGAGGGAGCAGGTGGAGTGCTTTGGCTGTTGAGAAGCAAGATGGGAGGACGAGGGAGCAGGTGGAGTGCTTTGGCTGTTGAGAAGCAGGATGGGAGGACAGGGGAGCAGGTGGAGTGCTTTGGCTGTTGAGAAGCATGACGGGAGGACGGGGGAGCAGGTGTAGTGCATTGGCTGTTGAGAAGCAAGACAAGACGACGGGGGAGCAGGTGTAGTGCTTTGGCTGTTGACAAGCAAGATGGGAGGACGAGGGAGCAGGTGGAGTGCTTTGGCTGTTGAGAAGCAGGATGGGAGGACGAGGGAGCATGTGGTGTGCTTTGGCTGTTGAGAAGCAAGATGGGAGGACGAGGGAGCAGGTGGAGTGCTTTGGCTGTTGAGAAGCAGGACGAGAGGACGAGGGAGCAGGTGGAGTGCTTTGGCTGTTGAGAAGCAGGATGGGAGGACGAGGGAGCAGGTGGAGTGCTTTGGCTGTTGAGAAGCAGGATGGGAAGACGGTAGAGCATGTGTAGTCATTTGGCTGTTGAGAAGCAGGATGGGAAGACGGTAGAGCATGTGTAGTCATTTGGCTGTTGAGAAGCAAGATGGGAGGACAGGGGAGCAGGTGGAGTGATTTGGCTGTTGAGAAGCAGGATGGGAGGACGAGGGAGCAGGTGGAGTGCTTTGGCTGTTGAGAAGCAGGATGGGAAGACGGTAGAGCATGTGTAGTCATTTGGCTGTTGAGAAGCAGGATGGGAAGACGGTAGAGCATGTGTAGTCATTTGGCTGTTGAGAAGCAGGATGGGAGGACAGGGGAGCAGGTAGAGTGATTTGGCTGTTGAGAAGCAGGATGGGAGGACGGGTGAGCAGATGGAGTGCTTTGGATGTTGAGAAGCAGGATGGGAGGACGAGGGAGCAGGTGGAGTGATTTGGCTGTTGAGAAGTAGGATGGGAGGACGGGGGAGCAGATGGAGTGCTTTGGATGTTGAGCAACAGGATGGGAGGACAGGGGAGCAGGTGGAGTGATTTGGCTGTTGAGAAGCAGGATGGGAGGACGAGGGAGCAGTAGGAGTGCTTTGGCTGTTGAGAAGCAAGATGGGAGGACAGGGGAGCAGGTGGAGTGCTTTGGCTGTTGAGAAGCAGGATGGGAGGATGGGGGAGCAGATGGAGTGCTTTGGATGTTGAGAAGCAGGATGGGAGGACGAGGGAGCAGTAGGAGTGCTTTGGCTGTTGAGAAGCAGGATGGGAGGACGAGGGAACAGGTGGAGTGCTTTGGCTGTTGAGAAGCAGGATGGGAGGATAGGGGAGCAGGTGGAGTGATTTGGCTGTTGAGAAGCAGGATGGGAGGACGAGGGAGCAGTAGGAGTGCTTTGGCTGTTGAGAAGCAGGATGGGAGGACAGGGGAGCAGGTGGAATGCTTTGGCTGTTGAGAAGCAGGATGGGAGGACGGGGGAGCAGGTGTAGTGCATTGGCTGTTGAGAAGCAGGACGAGAGGACGGGGGAGCAGGTGTAGTGCTTTGGCTGTTGACAAGCAAGATGGGAGGACGGGGGAGCAGGTGGAGTGCTTTGGCTGTTGAGAAGCAGGATGGGAGGACGAGGGAGCAGGTGAAGGGCTTTGGCTGTTGAGAAGCAGGATGGGAGGACGAGGGAGCATGTGGAGTGCTTTGGCTGTTGAGAAGCACGACGAGAGGACGAGGGAGCAGGTGGAGTGCTTTGGATGTTGAGAAGCAGGATGGGAGGACGAGGGAGCAGGTGGAGTGCTTTGGCTGTTGAGAAGCAGGATGGGAGGATGGGGGAGCAGATGGAGTGCTTTGGATGTTGAGAAGCAGGATGGGAGGACGAGGAAGCAGTAGGAGTGATTTGGCTGTTGAGAAGCAGGATGGGAGGACGGGTGAGCAGATGGAGTGCTTTGGATGTTGAGAAGCAGGATGGGAGGACGAGGGAGCATGTGGAGTGCTTTGGCTGTTGAGAAGCAGGATGGGAAGACGGGGAGCATGTGGAGTGCTTTGGCTGTTGAGAAGCAGGATGGGAGGACGAGGGAGCAGGTGGAGTGCTTTGGCTGTTGAGAAGCAAGATGGGAGGACGAGGGAACAGGTGGAGTGCTTTGGCTGTTGAGAAGCATGATGGGAGGACAGGGGAGCAGGTGGAGTGCTTTGGCTGTTGAGATGCAGGATAGGAGGACGGGGGAACAAGTGTAGTGCATTGGCTGTTGAGAAGCAGGCCGAGAGGACGAGGGAGCAGAAGGAGTGCTTTGGCTGTTGAGAAGCAGGATGGGAGGACAGGGGAGCAGGTGGAGTGCTTTGGCTGTTGAGAAGCATGACGGGAGGACGGGGGAGCAGGTGTAGTGCATTGGCTGTTGAGAAGCAAGACAAGAGGACGGGGGGGCAGGTGGAGTGCTTTGGCTGTTGAGAAGCAGGATGGGAGGACGAGGGAGCAAGTGGAGTGCTTTGGCTGTTGAGAAGCAGGATGGGAAGACGGTAGAGCATGTGTAGTCATTTGGCTGTTGAGAAGCAGGATGGGAAGACGGTAGAGCATGTGTAGTCATTTGGCTGTTGAGAAGCAGGATGGGAGGACAGGGGAGCAGGTGGAGTGATTTGGCTGTTGAGAAGCAGGATGGGAGGACGGGTGAGCAGATGGAGTGCTTTGGATGTTGAGAAGCAGGATGGGAGGACGAGGGAGCAGGTGGAGTGATTTGGCTGTTGAGAAGTAGGATGGGAGGACGGGGGAGCAGATGGAGTGCTTTGGATGTTGAGCAACAGGATGGGAGGACAGGGGAGCAGGTGGAGTGATTTGGCTGTTGAGAAGCAGGATGGGAGGACGAGGGAGCAGTAGGAGTGCTTTGGCTGTTGAGAAGCAAGATGGGAGGACAGGGGAGCAGGTGGAGTGCTTTGGCTGTTGAGAAGCAGGATGGGAGGATGGGGGAGCAGATGGAGTGCTTTGGATGTTGAGAAGCAGGATGGGAGGACGAGGGAGCAGTTGGAGTGCTTTGGCTGTTGAGAAGCAGGATGGGAGGACGAGGGAACAGGTGGAGTGCTTTGGCTGTTGAGAAGCAGGATGGGAGGATAGGGGAGCAGGTGGAGTGATTTGGCTGTTGAGAAGCAGGATGGGAGGACGAGGGAGCAGTAGGAGTGCTTTGGCTGTTGAGAAGCAGGATGGGAGGACAGGGGAGCAGGTGGAATGCTTTGGCTGTTGAGAAGCAGGATGGGAGGACGGGGGAGCAGGTGTAGTGCATTGGCTGTTGAGAAGCAGGACGAGAGGACGGGGGAGCAGGTGTAGTGCTTTGACTGTTGACAAGCAAGATGGGAGGACGGGGGAGCAGGTGGAGTGCTTTGGCTGTTGAGAAGCAGGATGGGAGGACGAGGGAGCAGGTGAAGTGCTTTGGCTGTTGAGAAGCAGGATGGGAGGACGAGGGAGCATGTGGAGTGCTTTGGCTGTTGAGAAGCAGGACGAGAGGACGAGGGAGCAGGTGGAGTGCTTTGGCTGTTGAGAAGCAGGATGGGAGGACGAGGGAGCAGGTGGAGTGCTTTGGCTGTTGAGAAGCAGGATGGGAGGATGGGGGAGCAGATGGAGTGCTTTGGATGTTGAGAAGCAGGATGGGAGGACGAGGGAGCAGTAGGAGTGCTTTGGCTGTTGAGAAGCAGGATGGGAGGACAGGGGAGCATGTGTAGTCATTTGGCTGTTGAGAAGCAGGATGGGAAGACGGTAGAGCATGTGTAGTCATTTGGCTGTTGAGAAGCAGGATGGGAGGACAGGGGAGCAGGTGGAGTGATTTGGCTGTTGAGAAGCATGATGGGAGGACGGGTGAGCAGATGGAGTGCTTTAGATGTTGAGAAGCAGGATGGGAGGACGAGGGAGCAGGTGGAGTGATTTGGCTGTTGAGAAGCAGGATGGGAGGATAGGGGAGCAGATGGAGTGCTTTGGATGTTGAGCAACAGGATGGGAGGACATGGGAGCAGGTGGAGTGATTTGGCTGTTGAGAAGCAGGATGGGAGGACGAGGGAGCAGTAGGAGTGCTTTGGCTGTTGAGAAGGAGGATGGGAGGACAGGGGAGCAGGTGGAGTGCTTTGGCTGTTGAGAAGCAGGATGGGATGACGGGGGAGCAGGTGGAGTGATTTGGCTGTTGAGAAGCAGGATGGGAGGACGGGGGAGCAGGTGTAGTGCTTTGGCTGTTGACAAGCAAGATGGGAGGACGAGGGAGCAGGTGGAGTGATTTGGCTGTTGAGAAGCAGGATGGGAGGACGAGGGAGCAGGTGGAGTGCTTTGGCTGTTGAGAAGCAGGATGGGAGGACGAGGGAGCATGTGGAGTGCTTTGGCTGTTGAGAAGCAGGATGGGAAGACGGGGAGCATGTGGAGTGCTTTGGCTGTTGAGAAGCAGGATGGGAGGACGAGGGAGCAGGTGGAGTGCTTTGGCTGTTGAGAAGCAAGATGGGAGGACGAGGGAACAGGTGGAGTGCTTTGGCTGTTGAGAAGCATGATGGGAGGACAGGGGAGCAGGTGGAGTGCTTTGGCTGTTGAGATGCAGGATAGGAGGACGGGGGAACAAGTGTAGTGCATTGGCTGTTGAGAAGCAGGCCGAGAGGACGAGGGAGCAGGTGGAGTGCTTTGGCTGTTGAGAAGCAAGATGGGAGGACGAGGGAGCAGGTGGAGTGCTTTGGCTGTTGAGAAGCAGGATGGGAGGACGGGGGAGCAGGTGGAGTGCTTTGGCTGTTGAGAAGCATGACGGGAGGACGGGGGAGCAGGTGTAGTGCATTGGCTGTTGAGAAGCAAGACAAGACGACGGGGGAGCAGGTGTAGTGCTTTGGCTGTTGACAAGCAAGATGGGAGGACGAGGGAGCAGGTGGAGTGCTTTGGCTGTTGAGAAGCAGGATGGGAGGACGAGGGAGCATGTGGTGTGCTTTGGCTGTTGAGAAGCAAGATGGGAGGACGAGGGAGCAGGTGGAGTGCTTTGGCTGTTGAGAAGCAGGACGAGAGGACGGGGGAGCAGGTGGAGTGCTTTGGCTGTTGAGAAGCAGGATGGGAGGACGAGGGAGCAGGTGGAGTGCTTTGGCTGTTGAGAAGCAGGATGGGAAGACGGTAGAGCATGTGTAGTCATTTGGCTGTTGAGAAGCAGGATGGGAAGACGGTAGAGCATGTGTAGTCATTTGGCTGTTGAGAAGCAGGATGGGAGGACAGGGGAGCAGGTGGAGTGATTTGGCTGTTGAGAAGCAGGATGGGAGGACGGGTGAGCAGATGGAGTGCTTTGGATGTTGAGAAGCAGGATGGGAGGACGAGGGAGCAGGTGGAGTGATTTGGCTGTTGAGAAGTAGGATGGGAGGACGGGGGAGCAGATGGAGTGCTTTGGATGTTGAGCAACAGGATGGGAGGACAGGGGAGCAGGTGGAGTGATTTGGCTGTTGAGAAGCAGGATGGGAGGACGAGGGAGCAGTAGGAGTGCTTTGGCTGTTGAGAAGCAAGATGGGAGGACAGGGGAGCAGGTGGAGTGCTTTGGCTGTTGAGAAGCAGGATGGGAGGATGGGGGAGCAGATGGAGTGCTTTGGATGTTGAGAAGCAGGATGGGAGGACGAGGGAGCAGTAGGAGTGCTTTGGCTGTTGAGAAGCAGGATGGGAGGACGAGGGAACAGGTGGAGTGCTTTGGCTGTTGAGAAGCAGGATGGGAGGATAGGGGAGCAGGTGGAGTGATTTGGCTGTTGAAAAGCAGGATGGGAGGACGAGGGAGCAGTAGGAGTGCTTTGGCTGTTGAGAAGCAGGATGGGAGGACAGGGGAGCAGGTGGAATGCTTTGGCTGTTGAGAAGCAGGATGGGAGGACGGGGGAGCAGGTGTAGTGCATTGGATGTTGAGAAGCAGGACGAGAGGACGGGGGAGCAGGTGTAGTGCTTTGGCTGTTGACAAGCAAGATGGGAGGACGGGGGAGCAGGTGGAGTGCTTTGGCTGTTGAGAAGCAGGATGGGAGGACGAGGGAGCAGGTGAAGTGCTTTGGCTGTTGAGAAGCAGGATGGGAGGACGAGGGAGCATGTGGAGTGCTTTGGCTGTTGAGAAGCAGGACGAGAGGACGAGGGAGCAGGTGGAGTGCTTTGGCTGTTGAGAAGCAGGATGGGAGGACGAGGGAGCAGGTGGAGTGATTTGGCTGTTGAGAAGCAGGATGGGAAGACGGGGAGCATGTGGAGTGCTTTGGCTGTTGAGAAGCAGGATGGGAGGACGAGGGAGCAGGTGGAGTGCTTTGGCTGTTGAGAAGCAAGATGGGAGGACGAGGGAACAGGTGGAGTGCTTTGGCTGTTGAGAAGCACGATGGGAGGACAGGGGAGCAGGTGGAGTGCTTTGGCTGTTGAGAAGCAGGATAGGAGGACGGGGGAACAGGTGTAGTGCATTGGCTGTTGAGAAGCATGCCGAGAGGACGAGGGAGCAGGTGGAGTGCTTTGGCTGTTGAGAAGCAAGATGGGAGGACGAGGGAGCTGGTGGAGTGCTTTGACTGTTGAGAAGCAGGATGGGAGGACAAGGGAGCAGGTGGAGTGCTTTGGCTATTGAGAAGCAGGACGGGAGGACGGGGGAGCAGGTGTAGTGCATTGGCTGTTGAGAAGCAAGACAAGAGGACGGGGGAGCAGGTGTAGTGCTTTGGCTGTTGACAAGCAAGATGGGAGGACGAGGGAGCAGGTGGAGTGCTTTGGCTGTTGAGAAGCAGGATGGGAGGACGAGGGAGCATGTGGTGTGCTTTGGCTGTTGAGAAGCAAGATGGGAGGACGAGGGAGCAGGTGGAGTGCTTTGGCTGTTGAGAAGCAGGACGAGAGGACGAGGGAGCAGGTGGAGTGCTTTGGCTGTTGAGAAGCAGGATGGGAGGACGAGGGAGCAGGTGGAGTGCTTTGGCTGTTGAGAAGCAGGATGGGAAGACGGTAGAGCATGTGTAGTCATTTGGCTGTTGAGAAGCAGGATTGGAAGACGGTAGAGCATGTGTAGTCATTTGGCTGTTGAGAAGCAGGATGGGAGGACGGGGAGCAGGTGGAGTTATTTGGCTGTTGAGAAGCAGGATGGGAGGACGGGTGAGCAGATGGAGTGCTTTGGATGTTGAGAAGCAGGATGGGAGGACGAGGGAGCAGGTGGAGTGATTTGGCTGTTGAGAAGCAGGATGGGAGGACGGGGGAGCAGATGGAGTGCTTTGGATGTTGAGCAACAGGATGGGAGGACAGGGGAGCAGGTGGAGTGATTTGGCTGTTGAGAAGCAGGATGGGAGGACGAGGGAGCAGTAGGAGTGCTTTGGCTGTTGAGAAGCAGGATGGGAGGACAGGGGAGCAGGTGGAGTGCTTTGGCTGTTGAGAAGCAGGATGGGAGGATGGGGGAGCAGATGGAGTGCTTTGGATGTTGAGAAGCAGGATGGGAGGACGAGGGAGCAGTAGGAGTGCTTTGGCTGTTGAGAAGCAGGATGGGAGGACGAGGGAACATGTGGAGTGCTTTGGCTGTTGAGAAGCAGGATGGGAGGATAGGGGAGCAGGTGGAGTGATTTGGCTGTTGAGAATCAGGATAGGAGGACGGGGGAGCAGGTGTAGTGCTTGGGCTGTTGAGAAGCAGGACGAGAGGACGGGGGAGCATGTGGTGTGCTTTGGCTGTTGACAAGCAAGATAGGAGGACGAGGGAGCAGGTGGAGTGCTTTGGCTGTTGACAAGCAGGATGGGAGGACGAGGGAGCAGGTGGAGTGCTTTGGCTGTTGAGAAGCAGGATGGGAAGACGGTAGAACATGTGTAGTCATTTGGCTGTTGAGAAGCAAGATGGGAGGACAGGGGAGCAGGTGGAGTGTTTTGGCTGTTGAGAAGTAGGATGGGAGGACGGGGGAGCAGATGGAGTGCTTTGGCTGTTGAGAAGCAGGATGGGAGGACGAGGGAGCAATAGGAGTGCTTTGGCTGTTGAGAAGCAAGATGGAAGGACGAGGGAGCAGGTGGAGTGCTTTGGCTTTTGAGAAGCATGATGGGAGGACGGGGGAGCAGGTGGACTGCTTTGGCTGTTGAGAGGCAGGATGGGAGGACGAGGGAGCATATGGAGTGCTTTGGATGTTGAGAAGCAGGATGGGAGGACGAGGGGGCAGATGGAGTGCTTTGGCTGTTGAGAAGCAGGATGGGAAGTCGGGGGACCAGGTGGTGTGCTTTGGCTGTTGAGAAGCAGGATGGGAGGACGAGGGAGCAGGTGGAGTGCTTTGGCTGTTGAGAAGCAGGATGGGAGGACGAGGGAGCAGGTGGAGTGCTTTGGCTGTTGAGAAGCATGATGGGAAGACGGTAGAGCATGTGTAGTCATTTGGCTGTTGAGAAGCAGGATGAGAGGACGGGGGAGCAGGTGGAGTGATTTTGCTGTTGAGAAGCAGGATGGGAGGACGGGGGAGCAGGTGTAGTGCATTGGCTGTTGAGAAGCAGGATGGGAGGACGGGGGACCAGGTGGAGTGCTTTGGCTGTTGAGAAGGAGAATGGGACGACAGGGAGCATGTGGAGTGCTTTGGCTGTTGAGAAGCAGTAGGTGATGAGGCTGGGCTTGGGTACCTTCAGACGATCATGATGCATGGTAGGCCAGCCAGCCTAGTCCTGTGGTAGCAAGGGACATAAAGGGTGCATGCTTTATGGCATGGGATGTACGGGAGGGTATGTGGGAGAGTCTAGGAGAGCACATGGGGGTACTGGATGTGGCTGGACCCTGACTGGTTGGACTGTGACTGGTTGGACTTTGAGTGGCTGGACCCTGAATTGCTGGGCAGTTGTGGGGGCAGTTGTGGGCTGCATGCAAGAGCTGGGCAGCTGAGGGGGAGAGGTGGACTGCTGGATCTAGGCAGCAAAGGGGGATATGTGGACTGCATGAGCTAGGCAGCTGAGGGGGAGAGGTGTTTGGGGAGGGGGTTCTGTTACTTTGCCTTGATATATCAGGATTTTGGAGTCTTGTGCATGGGGACATGTACTAGTACGCTGCTCTGATAAAACATGGAGGTGGAGTCGTGTGCACGGGGACAACAGAAACTGGTACTTTGCTCTGTAATTTAATTGTGGCTGGTGGCATGGGGTGTAAGCACGAGGGGGGGGGGGGTATGGACAGGCTAGAGGGCACATGGCCCAGGCTGTAGGGCCATGCTGGAGGGACACGCTGATACTTGCCTTTCATCCAGCAAACAGCAGGAAGGTCGAGTCGAGTGGTCGTGTGGTCGAGTGGTTGTGGGACTCTGCTCTGATGTAGCAAGGTGATGGAGTCTTGTGCACGGGGATGGTAGTTGCTGGGCTTCTCGATCGTCCTTGTTCTTGCGATGGCGCTTTGGGGATGCGTGGGGATGTCGGCCCCCGGTGTTTTGGGTACCTGACGGTACGCATGAGGAAGATGCTGCTTATACATTACATTGCGTATGAGTACAACGCGTTACTCAGAGGAGTTCATACAATATCCAATCCGTGGCAAAGCATGATCGGGCATATCAGGATGAAGCTGGGTCGCCATCAGAGCGTAGCATTACGTGTGCTACCAAGCTCACCTGAATTGGTTGATCTTTCAAGAAGGGACTGGTACACTGGTGGTACTGAGAAATGCATTCCAGATCATCGACAGGTGGTACAAAGTGTGGAACGTTGCCCCAGGGCTGTGGCGTCGAGACGTTCGGTCTCCATGCGTATCATGGCCGTCTGTTGAGATTGGCATTCCTGGTGTAGGTCTACAAGATCAACCAGAGGTTTCGCTCAACATCATGCAACACCATCTAGTAGTAATCATGATCGTGGAGCTTTAGGAACGGCGAGGTACGCTTTGCATGATTGCTTTATCAGATGCACTGCAATCGCGCTGGGTGTGCCCTCCTGCCACCTCTTGCTGCGCTCAGGCAGCACGGCTGGCGAGGGCTGAGTGGCCAACCTGTAGACGAAACAAGAAGATGGGAGATCGGAGTGGTGCGGCGTGGCTTCGACGCAGATCGGTAAGATGTTGTTGCAAAAACACTGATGGGTGAACATGTTGTTGCTGTCACCTGAGGCATCAGGCGTGTATGGCACGTTAGATAAAACAGTGTTCGAAACAGCAGAAAGCGGCGTACATGCGCGCATGCGTGTCTTGGTAGGGCGGCGCTTCGTTCAAAAAGACAGGTAGGATGTTGAAATGAAAAGACTAAAACTAAACCCTAAACCCTAAACCCTAAACCCTAAACCCTAAACCCTAAACCCTAAACCCTAAACCCTAAACCCTAAACCCTAAACCCTATTCCTTTCAGTAGCTTTTGCTGACCCTGTCTGAGTGCCCCCACGGATTATTGGCAGCGGCAGTATAGAGCTTTCAGTAGCTTTTGCTGACCCTGTCTGGCCCCACGGATTTTTTGGCAGCGGCAGAATAGAGCTTTTAGTAGCTTTTGCTGATCCTGTCTGAGTGCCCCCACGGATTATTGGCAGCGGCAGAATAGAGCTTTCAGTAGCGTTTGCTGACCTTGTCTGGCCCCACGGATTATTGGCAGCGGCAGAATAGAGCTTTCAGTAGCTTTTGCTGACCCTGTCTGAGTGCCCCCCATGGATTATTGGCAGCGGCAGAATAGAGCTTTCAGTAGCTTTTGCTGACCCTGTTTGGCTCCACGGATAATTGGCAGCGGCAGAATAGAGCTTTCAGTAGCTTTTGTTGACCCTGTCTGATTGCCCCCACGGATTATTGGCAGCGGCAGAATAGAGCTTTCAGTAACTTTTGCTGACCCTGTCTGGCCCCACGGATTTTTTGGAAGCGGCAGAATAGAGCTTTCAGTAGCTTTTGCTGACCCTGTCTGAGTGCCCCCACGGTTTATTGGCAGCGGCAGAATAGAGCTTTCAGTAACTTTTGCTGACCCTGTCTGGCCCCACGGATTATTGGCAGCGGCAGAATAGAGCTTTCAATAGCTTTTGCTGACCCTGTCTGAGTGCCCCCACGGATTATTGGCAGCGGCAGAATAGAGCTTTCAGTAGCTTTTGCTGACCCTGTCTGAGTGCCCCCACGGATTATTGGCAGCAGCAAAATAGAGCTTTGAGTAGCTTTTGCTGACCCTGTCTGGCCCCACGGATTATTGGCAGCGGCAGAATAGAGCTTTCAGTAGCTTTTGCTGACCCTGTCTGGCCCCACGGATTTTTTGGAAGCGGCAGAATAGAGCTTTCAGTAGCTTTTGCTGACCCTGTCTGAGTGCCCCCACGGTTTATTGGCAGCGGCAGAATAGAGCTTTCAGTAGCTTTTGCTGACCCTGTCTGGCCCCACGGATAATTGGCAGCGGCAGAATAGAGCTTTCAGTAGCTTTTGCTGACCCTGTCTGAGTGCCCCCACGGATTATTGGCAGCGGCAGAATAGAGCTTTCAGTAGCTTTTGCTGACCCTGTCTGAGTGCCCCCATGGATTATTGGCAGCGGCAGAATAGAGCTTTCAGTAGCTTTTGCTGACCCTGTCTGGCCCCACGGATAATTGGCAGCGGCAGAATAGAGCTTTCAGTAGCTTTTGCTGACCCTGTCTGAGTGCCCCCACGGATTATTGGCAGCGGCAGAATAGAGATTTCAGTACCTTTGCTGACCCTGTCTGCCCCACGGATTTTTTGGCAGCGGCAGAATAGAGCTTTCAGTAGCTTTTGCTGACCCTGTCTGAGTGCCCCCACGGTTTATTGGCAGCGGCAGAATAGAGCTTTCAGTAGCTTTTGCTGACCCTGTCTGGCCCCACGGATTATTGGCAGCGGCAGAATAGAGCTTTCAGTAGCTTTGCTGACCCTGTCTGAGTGCCCCCACGGATTATTGGCAACGGCAGAATAGAGCTTTCAGTAGCTTTTGCTGACCCTGTCTGAGTGCCCCCACGGATTATTGGCAGCGGCAAAATAGAGCTTTCAGTAGCTTTTGCTGACCCTGTCAGGCCCCACGGATTATTGGCAGCGGCAGAATAGAGCTTTCAGTAGCTTTTGCTGACCCTGTCTGGCCCCACGGATTATTGGCAGCGGCAGAATAGAGCTTTGAGTAGCTTTTGCTGACCCTGTCTGGCCCCACGGATTATTGGCAGCGGCTGAATAGAGCTTTCAATAGCTTTTGCTGACCCTGTCTGAGTGCCCCCACGGATTATTGGCAGCGGCAGAATAGAGCTTTCAGTAGCTTTTGCTGACCCTCTCTGGCCCCACGGATTATTGGCAGCGGCAGAATAGAGCTTTCAGTAGCTTTTGCTGACCCTGTCTGGCCCCACGGATTATTGGCAGCGGCAGAATAGAGCTTTCAGTAGCTTTTGCTTGCCTTGTCTGGCCCCATGGATTATTGGCAGCGGCAGAATAGAGCTTTCAGTAGCTTTTGCTGACCCTGTCTGAGTGCCCCCACGGATTATTGGCAGCGGCAGAAAAGAGCTTTCAGTAGCTTTTGCTGACCCTGTCTAGCCCCACGGATTTTTTGGCAGCGGCAGAATAGAGCTTTCATTAGCTTTTGCTGATCCTGTCTGAGTGCCCCCACGGATTATTGGCAGCGGCGGAATAGAGCTTTCAGTAGCGTTTGCTGACCTTGTTTGGCCCCACGGATTATTGGCAGCGGCAGAATAGAGCTTTCAGTAGCTTATTCTAACCCTGTCTGAGTGCCCCCCATGGATTATTGGCAGCGGCAGAATAGAGCTTTCAGTAGCTTTTGTTGACCCTGTCTGAGTGCCCCCACGGATTATTGGCAGCGGCAGAATAGAGCTTTTAGTAGCTTTTGCTGACCCTGTCTGGCCCCACGGATTTTTTGGAAGCGGCAGAATAGAGCTTTCAGTAGCTTTTGCTGACCCTGTCTGGCCCCACGGATTATTGGCAGCGGCAGAATAGAGCTTTCAGTAGCTTTTGCTGACCCTGTCTGAGTGCCCCCACGGATTATTGGCAGCGGCAGAATAGAGCTTTCAGTAGCTTTTGCTGACCCTGTCTGGCCCCATGGATTATTGGCAGCGGCAGAATAGAGCTTTCAGTAGCTTTTGCTGACCCTGTCTGAGTGCCCCCACCGATTATTGGCAGCGGCAGAATAGAGATTTCAGTAGCTTTTGCTGACCCTGTCTGGCCCCACGGATTTTTTGGCAGCGGCAGAATAGAGCTTTCAGTAGCTTTTGCTGATCCTGTCTGAGTGCCCCCACGGATTATTGGCAGCGGCAGAATAGAGCTTTCAGTAGCGTTTGCTGACCTTGTTTGGCCCCACGGATTATTGGCAGCGGCAGAATAGAGCTTTCAGTAGCTTTTGCTGACCCTGTCTGAGTGCCCCCCATGGATTATTGGCAGCGGCAGAATAGAGCTTTCAGTAGCTTTTGTTGACCCTGTCTGAGTGCCCCCACGGATTATTGGCAGCGGCAGAATAGAGCTTTCAGTAGCTTTTGCTGACCCTGTCTGGCCCCACGGATTTTTTGGAAGCGGCAGAATAGAGCTTTCAGTAGCTTTTGCTGACCCTGTCTGTCCCCACGGATTATTGGCAGCGGCAGAATAGAGCTTTGAGTAGCTTTTGCTGACCCTGTCTGGCCCCACGGATTATTGGCAGCGGCAGAATAGAGCTTTCAATAGCTTTTGCTGACCCTGTCTGAGTGCCCCCACGGATTATTGGCAGCGGCAGAATAGAGCTTTCAGTAGCTTTTGCTGACCCTGTCTGGCCCCACGGATTATTGGCAGCGGCAGAATAGAGCTTTCAGTAGCTTTTGCTGACCCTGTCTGGCCCCACGGATTATTGGCAGCGGCAGAATAGAGCTTTCAGTAGCTTTTGCTGACCCTGTCTGGCCCCATGGATTATTGGCCGCGGCAGAATAGAGCTTTCAGTAGCTTTTGCTGACCCTGTCTGAGTGCCCCCACGGATTATTGGCAGCGGCAGAATAGAGCTTTCAGTAGCTTTTGCTGACCCTGTCTGGCCCCACGGATTTTTTGGCAGCGGCAGAATAGAGCTTTCAGTAGCTTTTGCTGATCCTGTCTGAGTGCCCCCACGGATAATTGGCAGCGGCAGAATAGAGCTTTCAGTAGCGTTTGCTGACCTTGTTTGGCCCCACGGATTATTGGCAGCGGCAGAATAGAGCTTTCAGTAGCTTTTGCTGACCCTGTCTGAGTGCCCCCCATGGATTATTGGCAGCGGCAGAATAGAGCTTTCAGTAGCTTTTGTTGACCCTGTCTGAGTGCCCCCACGGATTATTGGCAGCGGCAGAATAGAGCTTTCAGTAGCTTTTGCTGACCCTGTCTGAGTGCCCCCACGGATTATTGGCAGCGGCAAAATAGAGCTTTCAGTAGCTTTTGCTGACCCTGTCTGGCCCCACGGATTATTGGCAGCGGCAGAATAAAGCTTTCAGTAGCTTTTGCTGACCCTGTCTGGCCCCACGGATTATTGGCAGCAGCAGAATAGAGCTTTCAGTAGCTTTTTCTGACCCTGTCTGAGTGCCCCCACGGATTATTGGCAGCAGCAGAATAGAGCTTTCAGTAGCTTTTGCTGACCCTGTCTGGCCCCACGGATTATTGGCAGCGGCAGAATAGAGCTTTCAGTACCTTTTGCTGACCCTGTCTCAGTGCCCCCACGGATTATTGGCAGCGGCAGAATAGAGCTTTCAGTAGCTTTTGCTGATCTTGTCTGAGTGCCCCCACGGATTATTGGCAGCGGCAAAATAGAGCTTTCAGTACCTTTTGCTGACCCTGTCTGGCCCCACGGATTATTGGCAGCGGCAGAATAGAGCTTTCAGTAGCTTTTGCTGATCCTGTCTGAGTGCCCCCACGGATTATTGGCAGCGGCAAAATAGAGCTTTCAGTAGCTTTTGCTGACCCTTTCTGGCCCCATGGATAATTGGCAGCGGCAGAATAGAGCTTTCAGTAGCTTTTGCTGACCCTGTCTGAGTGCCCCCACGGATTATTGGCAGCGGCAGAATAGAGCTTTCAGTAGCTTTTGCTGACCCTCTCTGGCCCCACGGTTTTTTTGGCAGCGGCAGAATAGAGCTTTCAGTAGCTTTTGCTGACCCTGTCTGAGTGCCCCCACGGTTTATTGGCAGCGGCAGAATAGAGCTTTCAGTATCTTTTGCTGACCCTGTCTGGCCCCACGGATTATTGGCAGCGGCAGAATAGAGCTTTCAGTAGCTTTGCTGACCCAGTCTGAGTGCCCCCACGGATTATTGGCAGCGGCAGAATAGAGCTTTCAGTATATTTTGCTGACCCTGTCTGAGTGCCCCCACGGATTATTGGCAGCGGCAAAATAGAGCTTTCAGTAGCTTTTGCTGACCCTGTCTGGCCCCACGGATTATTGGCAGCGGCAGAATAGAGCTTTCAGTAGCTTTTGCTGACCTTGTCTGGCCTCACGGATTTTTGGCAGCAGCAAAATAGAGCTTTCAGTAGCTTTTGCTGACCCTGTCTGAGTGCCCCCACGGATTAATGGCAGCGGCAGAATAGAGCTTTCAGTAGCTTAGCTGACCCTGTCTGGCCCCACGGATTATTGGCAGCGGCAGAATAGAGCTTTCAGTACCTTTTGTTGACCCTGTCTCAGTGCCCCCACGGATTATTGGCAGCGGCAGAATAGAGCTTTCAGTAGCTTTTGCTGACCCTGTCTGAGTGCCCCCACGGATTATTGGCAGCGGCAGAATAGAGCTTTCAGTAGCTTTTGCTGACCCTTTCTGGCCCCATGGATAATTGGCAGCGGCAGAATAGAGCTTTCAGTAGCTTTTGTTGACCCTGTCTGATTGCCCCCACGGATTATTGGCAGCGGCAGAATAGAGCTTTCAGTAACTTTTGCTGACCCTGTCTGGCCCCACGGATTTTTTGGAAGCGGCAGAATAGAGCTTTCAGTAGCTTTTGCTGACCCTGTCTGAGTGCCCCCACGGTTTATTGGCAGCGGCAGAATAGAGCTTTCAGTAACTTTTGCTGACCCTGTCTGGCCCCACGGATTATTGGCAGCGGCAGAATAGAGCTTTCAATAGCTTTTGCTGACCCTGTCTGAGTGCCCCCACGGATTATTGGCAGCGGCAGAATAGAGCTTTCAGTAGCTTTTGCTGACCCTGTCTGAGTGCCCCCACGGATTATTGGCAGCAGCAAAATAGAGCTTTGAGTAGCTTTTGCTGACCCTGTCTGGCCCCACGGATTATTGGCAGCGGCAGAATAGAGCTTTCAGTAGCTTTTGCTGACCCTGTCTGGCCCCACGGATTTTTTGGAAGCGGCAGAATAGAGCTTTCAGTAGCTTTTGCTGACCCTGTCTGAGTGCCCCCACGGTTTATTGGCAGCGGCAGAATAGAGCTTTCAGTAGCTTTTGCTGACCCTGTCTGGCCCCACGGATAATTGGCAGCGGCAGAATAGAGCTTTCAGTAGCTTTTGCTGACCCTGTCTGAGTGCCCCCACGGATTATTGGCAGCGGCAGAATAGAGCTTTCAGTAGCTTTTGCTGACCCTGTCTGAGTGCCCCCATGGATTATTGGCAGCGGCAGAATAGAGCTTTCAGTAGCTTTTGCTGACCCTGTCTGGCCCCACGGATAATTGGCAGCGGCAGAATAGAGCTTTCAGTAGCTTTTGCTGACCCTGTCTGAGTGCCCCCACGGATTATTGGCAGCGGCAGAATAGAGATTTCAGTACCTTTGCTGACCCTGTCTGCCCCACGGATTTTTTGGCAGCGGCAGAATAGAGCTTTCAGTAGCTTTTGCTGACCCTGTCTGAGTGCCCCCACGGTTTATTGGCAGCGGCAGAATAGAGCTTTCAGTAGCTTTTGCTGACCCTGTCTGGCCCCACGGATTATTGGCAGCGGCAGAATAGAGCTTTCAGTAGCTTTGCTGACCCTGTCTGAGTGCCCCCACGGATTATTGGCAACGGCAGAATAGAGCTTTCAGTAGCTTTTGCTGACCCTGTCTGAGTGCCCCCACGGATTATTGGCAGCGGCAAAATAGAGCTTTCAGTAGCTTTTGCTGACCCTGTCAGGCCCCACGGATTATTGGCAGCGGCAGAATAGAGCTTTCAGTAGCTTTTGCTGACCCTGTCTGGCCCCACGGATTATTGGCAGCGGCAGAATAGAGCTTTGAGTAGCTTTTGCTGACCCTGTCTGGCCCCACGGATTATTGGCAGCGGCTGAATAGAGCTTTCAATAGCTTTTGCTGACCCTGTCTGAGTGCCCCCACGGATTATTGGCAGCGGCAGAATAGAGCTTTCAGTAGCTTTTGCTGACCCTCTCTGGCCCCACGGATTATTGGCAGCGGCAGAATAGAGCTTTCAGTAGCTTTTGCTGACCCTGTCTGGCCCCACGGATTATTGGCAGCGGCAGAATAGAGCTTTCAGTAGCTTTTGCTTGCCTTGTCTGGCCCCATGGATTATTGGCAGCGGCAGAATAGAGCTTTCAGTAGCTTTTGCTGACCCTGTCTGAGTGCCCCCACGGATTATTGGCAGCGGCAGAAAAGAGCTTTCAGTAGCTTTTGCTGACCCTGTCTAGCCCCACGGATTTTTTGGCAGCGGCAGAATAGAGCTTTCATTAGCTTTTGCTGATCCTGTCTGAGTGCCCCCACGGATTATTGGCAGCGGCGGAATAGAGCTTTCAGTAGCGTTTGCTGACCTTGTTTGGCCCCACGGATTATTGGCAGCGGCAGAATAGAGCTTTCAGTAGCTTATTCTAACCCTGTCTGAGTGCCCCCCATGGATTATTGGCAGCGGCAGAATAGAGCTTTCAGTAGCTTTTGTTGACCCTGTCTGAGTGCCCCCACGGATTATTGGCAGCGGCAGAATAGAGCTTTTAGTAGCTTTTGCTGACCCTGTCTGGCCCCACGGATTTTTTGGAAGCGGCAGAATAGAGCTTTCAGTAGCTTTTGCTGACCCTGTCTGGCCCCACGGATTATTGGCAGCGGCAGAATAGAGCTTTCAGTAGCTTTTGCTGACCCTGTCTGAGTGCCCCCACGGATTATTGGCAGCGGCAGAATAGAGCTTTCAGTAGCTTTTGCTGACCCTGTCTGGCCCCATGGATTATTGGCAGCGGCAGAATAGAGCTTTCAGTAGCTTTTGCTGACCCTGTCTGAGTGCCCCCACCGATTATTGGCAGCGGCAGAATAGAGATTTCAGTAGCTTTTGCTGACCCTGTCTGGCCCCACGGATTTTTTGGCAGCGGCAGAATAGAGCTTTCAGTAGCTTTTGCTGATCCTGTCTGAGTGCCCCCACGGATTATTGGCAGCGGCAGAATAGAGCTTTCAGTAGCGTTTGCTGACCTTGTTTGGCCCCACGGATTATTGGCAGCGGCAGAATAGAGCTTTCAGTAGCTTTTGCTGACCCTGTCTGAGTGCCCCCCATGGATTATTGGCAGCGGCAGAATAGAGCTTTCAGTAGCTTTTGTTGACCCTGTCTGAGTGCCCCCACGGATTATTGGCAGCGGCAGAATAGAGCTTTCAGTAGCTTTTGCTGACCCTGTCTGGCCCCACGGATTTTTTGGAAGCGGCAGAATAGAGCTTTCAGTAGCTTTTGCTGACCCTGTCTGTCCCCACGGATTATTGGCAGCGGCAGAATAGAGCTTTGAGTAGCTTTTGCTGACCCTGTCTGGCCCCACGGATTATTGGCAGCGGCAGAATAGAGCTTTCAATAGCTTTTGCTGACCCTGTCTGAGTGCCCCCACGGATTATTGGCAGCGGCAGAATAGAGCTTTCAGTAGCTTTTGCTGACCCTGTCTGGCCCCACGGATTATTGGCAGCGGCAGAATAGAGCTTTCAGTAGCTTTTGCTGACCCTGTCTGGCCCCACGGATTATTGGCAGCGGCAGAATAGAGCTTTCAGTAGCTTTTGCTGACCCTGTCTGGCCCCATGGATTATTGGCCGCGGCAGAATAGAGCTTTCAGTAGCTTTTGCTGACCCTGTCTGAGTGCCCCCACGGATTATTGGCAGCGGCAGAATAGAGCTTTCAGTAGCTTTTGCTGACCCTGTCTGGCCCCACGGATTTTTTGGCAGCGGCAGAATAGAGCTTTCAGTAGCTTTTGCTGATCCTGTCTGAGTGCCCCCACGGATAATTGGCAGCGGCAGAATAGAGCTTTCAGTAGCGTTTGCTGACCTTGTTTGGCCCCACGGATTATTGGCAGCGGCAGAATAGAGCTTTCAGTAGCTTTTGCTGACCCTGTCTGAGTGCCCCCCATGGATTATTGGCAGCGGCAGAATAGAGCTTTCAGTAGCTTTTGTTGACCCTGTCTGAGTGCCCCCACGGATTATTGGCAGCGGCAGAATAGAGCTTTCAGTAGCTTTTGCTGACCCTGTCTGAGTGCCCCCACGGATTATTGGCAGCGGCAAAATAGAGCTTTCAGTAGCTTTTGCTGACCCTGTCTGGCCCCACGGATTATTGGCAGCGGCAGAATAAAGCTTTCAGTAGCTTTTGCTGACCCTGTCTGGCCCCACGGATTATTGGCAGCAGCAGAATAGAGCTTTCAGTAGCTTTTTCTGACCCTGTCTGAGTGCCCCCACGGATTATTGGCAGCAGCAGAATAGAGCTTTCAGTAGCTTTTGCTGACCCTGTCTGGCCCCACGGATTATTGGCAGCGGCAGAATAGAGCTTTCAGTACCTTTTGCTGACCCTGTCTCAGTGCCCCCACGGATTATTGGCAGCGGCAGAATAGAGCTTTCAGTAGCTTTTGCTGATCTTGTCTGAGTGCCCCCACGGATTATTGGCAGCGGCAAAATAGAGCTTTCAGTACCTTTTGCTGACCCTGTCTGGCCCCACGGATTATTGGCAGCGGCAGAATAGAGCTTTCAGTAGCTTTTGCTGATCCTGTCTGAGTGCCCCCACGGATTATTGGCAGCGGCAAAATAGAGCTTTCAGTAGCTTTTGCTGACCCTTTCTGGCCCCATGGATAATTGGCAGCGGCAGAATAGAGCTTTCAGTAGCTTTTGCTGACCCTGTCTGAGTGCCCCCACGGATTATTGGCAGCGGCAGAATAGAGCTTTCAGTAGCTTTTGCTGACCCTCTCTGGCCCCACGGTTTTTTTGGCAGCGGCAGAATAGAGCTTTCAGTAGCTTTTGCTGACCCTGTCTGAGTGCCCCCACGGTTTATTGGCAGCGGCAGAATAGAGCTTTCAGTATCTTTTGCTGACCCTGTCTGGCCCCACGGATTATTGGCAGCGGCAGAATAGAGCTTTCAGTAGCTTTGCTGACCCAGTCTGAGTGCCCCCACGGATTATTGGCAGCGGCAGAATAGAGCTTTCAGTATATTTTGCTGACCCTGTCTGAGTGCCCCCACGGATTATTGGCAGCGGCAAAATAGAGCTTTCAGTAGCTTTTGCTGACCCTGTCTGGCCCCACGGATTATTGGCAGCGGCAGAATAGAGCTTTCAGTAGCTTTTGCTGACCTTGTCTGGCCTCACGGATTTTTGGCAGCAGCAAAATAGAGCTTTCAGTAGCTTTTGCTGACCCTGTCTGAGTGCCCCCACGGATTAATGGCAGCGGCAGAATAGAGCTTTCAGTAGCTTAGCTGACCCTGTCTGGCCCCACGGATTATTGGCAGCGGCAGAATAGAGCTTTCAGTACCTTTTGTTGACCCTGTCTCAGTGCCCCCACGGATTATTGGCAGCGGCAGAATAGAGCTTTCAGTAGCTTTTGCTGACCCTGTCTGAGTGCCCCCACGGATTATTGGCAGCGGCAGAATAGAGCTTTCAGTAGCTTTTGCTGACCCTGTCTAGCCCCACGGATTATTGGCAGCGGCAGAATAGAGCTTTCAGTAGCTTTTGCTGACCCTGTCAGGCCCCACGGATTATTGGCAGCGGCAGAATAGAGCTTTCAGTAGCTTTTGCTGACCCTGTCTGAGTGCCCCCACGGATTATTGGCAGCGGCAGAATAGAGCTTTCAGTAGCGTTTGCTGACCTTGTCTGGCCCCACGGATTATTGGCAGCGGCAGAATAGAGCTTTCAGTAGCTTTTGCTGACCCTGTCTGGCCCCACGGATTATTGGCAGCGGCAGAATAGAGCTTTCAGTAGCTTTTGCTGATCCTGTCTGAGTGCCCCCACGGATTATTGGCAGCGGCAAAATAGAGCTTTCAGTAGCTTTTGCTGACCCTTTCTGGCCCCACGGATAATTGGCAGCGGCAGAATAGAGCTTTCAGTAGCTTTTGCTGACCCTGTCTGAGTGCCCCCACGGATTATTGGCAGCGGCAGAATAGAGCTTTCAGTAGCTTTTGCTGACCCTCTCTGGCCCCACGGTTTTTTTGGCAGCGGCAGAATAGAGCTTTCAGTAGCTTTTGCTGACCCTGTCTGAGTGCCCCCACGGTTTATTGGCAGCGGCAGAATAGAGCTTTCAGTATCTTTTGCTGACCCTGTCTGGCCCCACGGATTATTGGCAGCGGCAGAATAGAGCTTTCAGTAGCTTTGTTGACCCAGTCTGAGTGCCCCCACGGATTATTGGCAGCGGCAGAATAGAGCTTTCAGTATATTTTGCTGACCCTGTCTGAGTGCCCCCACGGATTATTGGCAGCGGCAAAATAGAGCTTTCAGTAGCTTTTGCTGACCCTGTCTGGCCCCACGGATTATTGGCAGCGGCAGAATAGAGCTTTCAGTAGCTTTTGCTGACCTTGTCTGGCCTCACGGATTTTTGGCAGCAGCAAAATAGAGCTTTCAGTAGCTTTTGCTGACCCTGTCTGAGTGCCCCCACGGATTAATGGCAGCGGCAGAATAGAGCTTTCAGTAGCTTAGCTGACCCTGTCTGGCCCCACGGATTATTGGCAGCGGCAGAATAGAGCTTTCAGTAGCTTTTGCTGATCCTGTCTCAGTGCCCCCACGGATTATTGGCAGCGGCAGAATAGAGCTTTCAGTAGCTTTTGCTGACCCTGTCTGAGTGCCCCCACGGATTATTGGCAGCGGCAGAATAGAGCTTTCAGTAGCTTTTGCTGACCCTGTCTAGCCCCACGGATTATTGGCAGCGGCAGAATAGAGCTTTCAGTAGCTTTTGCTGACCCTGTCAGGCCCCACGGATTATTGGCAGCGGCAGAATAGAGCTTTCAGTAGCTTTTGCTGACCCTGTCTGAGTGCCCCCACGGATTATTGGCAGCGGCAGAATAGAGCTTTCAGTAGCGTTTGCTGACCTTGTCTGGCCCCACGGATTATTGGCAGCGGCAGAATAGAGCTTTCAGTAGCTTTTGCTGACCCTGTCTGGCCCCACGGATTATTGGCAGCGGCAGAATAGAGCTTTCAGTACCTTTTGCTGACCCTGTCTCAGTGCCCCCACGGATTATTGGCAGCGGCAGAATAGAGCTTTCAGTAGCTTTTGCTGACTCTGTCTGGCCCCACGGATTATTGACAGCGGCAGAATAGAGCTTTCAGTAGCTTTTGCTGACCCTGTCTGGCCCCACGGATTATTGGCAGCGGCAGAATAGAGCTTTCAGTAGCTTTTGCTGACCTTGTCTGAGTGCCCCCACGGATTATTGGCAGCGGCAGAATAGAGCCTTCAGTAGCTTTTGCTGACCCTGTCTGGCCCCACGGATTTTTTGGCAGCGGCAGAATAGAGTTTTTAGTAGCTTTTGCTGACCCTGTCTGAGTGCCCCCACGGTTTATTGGCAGCGGCAGAATAGAGCTTTCAGTAGCGTTTGCTGACCCTGTCTGAGTGCCCCCACGGATTATTGGCAGCGGCAGAATAGAGCTTTCAGTAGCGTTTGCTGACCTTGTCTGGCCCCACGGATTATTGGCAGCGGCAGAATAGAGCTTTCAGTAGCTTTTGCTGACCATGTCTGGCCCCACGGATTTTTGGCAGCAGCAGAATAGAGCTTTCAGTAGCTTTTGCTGACCCTGTCTGAGTGCCCCCACGGATTATTGGCAGCGGCAGAATAGAGCTTTCAGTAGCTTTTGCTGACCCTGTCTGAGTGCCCCCACGGATTATTGGCAGCGGCAGAATAGAGCTTTCAGTAGCGTTTGCTGACCTTGTCTGGCCCCACGGATTATTGGCAGCGGCAGAATAAAGCTTTCAGTAGCTTTTGCTGACCATGTCTCGCCCCACGGATTTTTGGCAGCAGCAGAATAGAGCTTTCAGTAGCTTTTGCTGACCCTGTCTGAGTGCCCCCACGGATTATTGGCAGCAGCAGAATAGAGCTTTCAGTAGCTTTTGCTGACCCTGTCTGGCCCCACGGATTATTGGCAGCGGCAGAATAGAGCTTTCAGTACCTTTTGCTGCACCTGTCTCAGTGCCCCCACGGATTATTGGCAGCGGCAGAATAGAGCTTTCAGTAGCTTTTGCTGACCCCGTCTGAGTGCCCCCACGGATTATTGGCAGCGGCAGAATAGAGCTTTCAGTAGCTTTTGCTGATCCTGTCTGAGTGCCCCCACGGATTATTGGCAGCGGCAGAATAGAGCTTTCAATAGCTTTTGCTGACCCTGTCTGGCCCCACGGATTATTGGCAGCGGCAGAATAAAGCTTTCAGTAGCTTTTGCTGACCCTGTCTGGCCCCACGGATTTTTTGGCAGCGGCAGAATAGAGCTTTCAGTACCTTTTGCTGACCCTGTCTGGCCCCACGGATTATTGGCAGCGGCAGAATAGAGCTTTCAGTAGCTTTTGCTGACCCTGTCTGGCCCCACGGATTATTGGCAGCGGCAGAATAGAGCTTTCAGTAGCTTTTGCTGACCCTGTCTGAGTGCCCCCACGGATTATTGGCAGCGGCAAAATAGAGCTTTCAGTAGCTTTTGCTGACCCTGTCTGGCCCCACGGATAATTGGCAGCGGCAGAATAGAGCTTTCAGTAGCTTTTGCTGACCCTGTCTGAGTGCCCCCACGGATTATTGGCAGCGGCAGAATAGAGCTTTCAGTAGCTTTCGCTGACCCTCTCTGGCCCCACGGATTTTTTGGCAGCGGCAGAATAGAGCTTTCAGTAGCTTTTGCTGACCCTGTCTGAGTGCCCCCACGGTTTATTGGCAGCGGCAGAATAGAGCTTTCAGTATCTTTTGCTGACCCTGTCTGGCCCCACGGATTATTGGCAGCGGCAGAATAGAGCTTTCAGTAGCTTTGCTGACCCTGTCTGGCCCCACGGATTATTGGCAGCGGCAGAATAGAGCTTTCAGTAGCTTTTGCTGTCCCTGTCTGAGTGCCCCCACGGATTATTGGCAGCGGCAAAATAGAGCTTTCAGTAGCTTTTGCTGACCCTGTCTAGCCCCACGGATTATTGGCAGCGGCAGAATAGAGCTTTCAGTAGCTTTTGCTGACCCTGTCAGGCCCCACGGATTATTGGCAGCGGCAGAATAGAGCTTTCAGTAGCTTTTGCTGACCATGTCTGGCCCCACGGATTTTTGGCAGCAGCAGAATAGAGCTTTCAGTAGCTTTTGCTGACCCTGTCTGAGTGCCCCCACGGATTATTGGCAGCAGCAGAATAGAGCTTTCAGTAGCTTTTGCTGACCCTGTCTGGCCCCACGGATTATTGGCAGCGGCAGAATAGAGCTTTCAGTACCTTTTGCTGCACCTGTCTCAGTGCCCCCACGGATTATTGGCAGCGGCAGAATAGAGCTTTCAGTAGCTTTTGCTGACCCCGTCCGAGTGCCCCCACGGATTATTGGCAGCGGCAGAATAGAGCTTTCAGTAGCGTTTGCTGACCCTGTCTGAATGCCCCCACGGATTATTGGCAGCGGCAGAATAGAGCTTTCAATAGCTTTTGCTGACCCTGTCTGGCCCCACGGATTATTGGCAGCGGCAGAATAGAGCTTTCAGTAGCTTTTGCTGACCCTGTCTGGCCCCACGGATTTTTTGGCAGCGGCAGAATAGAGCTTTCAGTACCTTTTGCTGACCCTGTCTGGCCCCACGGATAATTGGCAGCGGCAGAATAGAGCTTTCAGTAGCTTTTGCTGACCCTGTCTGGCCCCACGGATTATTGGCAGCGGCAGAATAGAGCTTTCAGTAGCTTTTGCTGATCCTGTCTGAGTGCCCCCACGGATTATTGGCAGCGGCAAAATAGAGCTTTCAGTAGCTTTTGCTGACCCTGTCTGGCCCCACGGATAATTGGCAGCGGCAGAATAGAGCTTTCAGTAGCTTTTGCTGACCCTGTCTGGCCCCACGGATTATTGGCAGCGGCAGAATAGAGCTTTCAGTAGCTTTTGCTGACCTTGTCTGGCCCCACGGATTTTTGGCAACAGCAAAATAGAGCTTTCAGTAGCTTTTGCTGACCCTGTCTGAGTGCCCCCACGGATTATTGGCAGCGGCAGAATAGAGCTTTCAGTAGCTTTTGCTGACCCTGTCTGGCCCCACGGATTATTGGCAGCGGCAGAATAGAGCTTTCAGTACATTTTGCTGACCCTGTCTCAGTGCCCCCACGGATTATTGGCAGCGGCAGAATAGAGCTTTCAGTAGCTTTTGCTGACCCTGTCTGAGTGCCCCCACGGATTTTTTGGCAGCGGCAGAATAGAGCTTTCAGTAGCTTTTACTGACCCTGTCAGGCCCCACGGATTATTGGCAGCGGCAGAATAGAGCTTTCAGTAGCTTTTGCTGACCATGTCTGGCCCCACGGATTTTTGGCAGCAGCAGAATAGAGCTTTCAGTAGCTTTTGCTGACCCTGTCTGAGTGCCCCCACGGATTATTGGCAGCAGCAGAATAGAGCTTTCAGTAGCTTTTGCTGACCCTGTCTGGCCCCACGGATTATTGGCAGCGGCAGAATAGAGCTTTCAGTACCTTTTGCTGCACATGTCTCAGTGCCCCCACGGATTATTGGCAGCGGCAGAATAGAGCTTTCAGTAGCTTTTGCTAACCCCGTCCGAGTGCCCCCACGGATTATTGGCAGCGGCAGAATAGAGCTTTCAGTAGCTTTTGCTGACCCTGTCTGAATGCCCCCACGGATTATTGGCAGCGGCAGAATAGAGCTTTCAATAGCTTTTGCTGACCCTGTCTGGCCCCACGGATTATTGGCAGCGGCAGAATAGAGCTTTCAGTAGCTTTTGCTGACCCTGTCTGGCCCCACGGATTTTTTGGCAGCGGCAGAATAGAGCTTTCAGTACCTTTTGCTGACCCTGTCTGGCCCCACGGATTATTGGCAGCGGCAGAATAGAGCTTTTAGTAGCTTTTGCTGACCCTGTCTGGCCCCACGGATTATTGGCAGCGGCAGAATAGAGCTTTCAGTAGCTTTTGCTGATCCTGTCTGAGTGCCCCCACGGATTATTGGCAGCGGCAAAATAGAGCTTTCAGTAGCTTTTGCTGACCCTGTCTGGCCCCACGGATAATTGGCAGCGGCAGAATAGAGCTTTCAGTAGCTTTTGCTGACCCTGTCTGAGTGCCCCCACGGATTATTGGCAGCGGCAGAATAGAGCTTTCAGTAGCTTTTGCTGACCCTCTCTGGCCCCACGGATTTTTTGGCAGCGGCAGAATAGAGCTTTCAGTAGCTTTTGCTGACCCTGTCTGAGTGCCCCCACGGTTTATTGGCAGCGGCAGAATAGAGCTTTCAGTAGCTTTTGCTGACCCTGTCTGGCCCCACGGATTATTGGCAGCGGCAGAATAGAGCTTTCAGTAGCTTTGCTGACCCTGTATGAGTGCCCCCACGGATTATTGGCAGCGGCAGAATAGAGCTTTCAGTAGCTTTTGCTGACCCTGTCTGAGTGCCCCCACGGATTATTGGCAGCGGCAGAATAGAGCTTTCAGTAGCTTTTGCTGACCCTGTCTGGCCCCACGGATTATTGGCAGCGGCAGAATAGAGCTTTCAGTACCTTTTGCTGACCCTGTCTAAGTGCCCCCACGGATTATTGGCAGCGGCAGAATAGAGCTTTCAGTAGCTTTTGCTGACCATGTCTGGCCCCACGGATTTTTGGCAGCAGCAGAATAGAGCTTTCAGTAGCTTTTGCTGACCCTGTCTGAGTGCCCCCACGGATTATTGGCAGCAGCAGAATAGAGCTTTCAGTAGCTTTTGCTGACCCTGTCTGGCCCCACGGATTATTGGCAGCGGCAGAATAGAGCTTTCAGTGCCTTTTGCTGCACCTGTCTCAGTGCCCCCACGGATTATTGGCAGCGGCAGAATAGAGCTTTCAGTAGCTTTTGCTAACCCCGTCCGAGTGCCCCCACGGATTATTGGCAGCGGCAGAATAGAGCTTTCAGTAGCTTTTGCTGACCCTGTCTGAATGCCCCCACGGATTATTGGCAGCGGCAGAATAGAGCATTCAATAGCTTTTGCTGACCCTGTCTGGCCCCACGGATTATTGGCAGCGGCAGAATAGAGCTTTCAGTAGCTTTTGCTGACCCTGTCTGGCCCCACGGATTTTTTGGCAGCGGCAGAATAGAGCTTTCAGTACCTTTTGCTGACCCTGTCTGGCCCCACGGATTATTGGCAGCGGCAGAATAGAGCTTTCAGTAGCTTTTGCTGACCCTGTCTGGCCCCACGGATTATTGGCAGCGGCAGAATAGAGCTTTCAGTAGCTTTTGCTGATCCTGTCTGAGTGCCCCCACGGATTATTGGCAGCGGCAAAATAGAGCTTTCAGTAGCTTTTGCTGACCCTGTCTGGCCCCACGGATAATTGGCAGCGGCAGAATAGAGCTTTCAGTAGCTTTTGCTGACCCTGTCTGAGTGCCCCCACGGATTATTGGCAGCGGCAGAATAGAGCTTTCAGTAGCTTTTGCTGACCCTCTCTGGCCCCACGGATTTTTTGGCAGCGGCAGAATAGAGCTTTCAGTAGCTTTTGCTGACCCTGTCTGAGTGCCCCCACGGTTTATTGGCAGCGGCAGAATAGAGCTTTCAGTAGCTTTTGCTGACCTTGTCTGGCCCCACGGATTATTGGCAGCGGCAGAATAGAGCTTTCAGTAGCTTTGCTAACCCTGTATGAGTGCCCCCACGGATTATTGGCAGCGGCAGAATAGAGCTTTCAGTAGCTTTTGCTGACCCTGTCTGAGTGCCCCCACGGATTATTGGCAGCGGCAAAATAGAGCTTTCAGTAGCTTTTGCTGACCCTGTCTGGCCCCACGGATTATTGGCAGCGGCAGAATAGAGCTTTCAGTAGCTTTTGCTGACCTTGTTTGGCCCCACGGATTTTTGGCAGCAGCAAAATAGAGCTTTTAGTAGCTTTTGCTGACCCTGTCTGAGTGCCCCCACGGATTATTGGCAGCGGCAGAATAGAGCTTTCAGTAGCTTTTGCTGACCCTGTCTGGCCCCACGGATTATTGGCAGCGGCAGAATAGAGCTTTCAGTACATTTTGCTGACCCTGTCTAAGTGCCCCCACGGATTATTGGCAGCGGCAGAATAGAGCTTTCAGTAGCTTTTGCTGACCCTGTCTGAGTGCCCCCACGGATTTTTTGGCAGCGGCAGAATAGAGCTTTCAGTAGCTTTTACTGACCCTGTCTAGCCCCACGGAGTATTGGCAGCGGCAGAATAGAGCTTTCAGTAGCTTTTGCTGACCCTGTCAGGCCCCACGGATTATTGGCAGCGGCAGAATAGAGCTTTCAATAGCTTTTGCTGACCCTGTCTGAGTGCCCCACGGATTATTGGCAGCGGCAGAATAGAGCTTTCAGTAGCTTTTGCTGACCTTGTCTGGCCCCACGGATTATTGGCAGCGGCAGAATAGAGCTTTCAGTAGCTTTTGCTGACCCTGTCTGGCCCCACGGATAATTGGCAGCGGCAGAATAGAGCTTTCAGTAGCTTTTGCTGACCCTGTCTGAGTGCCCCCACGGATTATTGGCAGCGGCAGAATAAAGCTTTCAGTAGCTTTTGCTGACCCTGTCTGGCCCCACGGATTTTTTGGCAACGGCAGAATAGAGCTTTCAGTAGCTTTGCTGATCCTGTCTGAGTGCCCCCACGGATTATTGGCAGCGGCAGAATAGAGCTTTCAGTAGCTTTTGCTGACCCTGTCTGGCCCCACGGATTATTGGCAGCGGCAGAATAGAGCTTTCAGTACCTTTTGCTGACCCTGTCTCAGTGCCCCCACGGATTATTGGCAGCGGCAGAATAGAGCTTTCAGTAGCTTTTGCTGACCTTGTCTGGCCCCACGGATTATTGGCAGCGGCAGAATAGAGTTTCAGTAGCATTGCTGACCCTGTCTGAGTGCCCCCACGGATTATTGGCAGCGGCAGAATAGAGCTTTCAGTAGCGTTTGCTGACCCTGTCTGAGTGCCCCCACGGATTATTGGCAGCGGCAAAATAGAGCTTTCAGTACCTTTTGCTGACCCTGTCTGGCCCCACGGATTATTGGCAGCGGCAGAATAGAGCTTTCAGTAGCTTTTGCTGACCCTGTCTGGCCCCACGGATAATTGGCAGCGGCAGAATAGAGCTTTCAGTAGCTTTTGCTGACCCTGTCTGAGTGCCCCCACGGATTATTGGCAGCGGCAGAATAGAGCTTTCAGTAGCTTTTGCTGACCCTGTCTGGCCCCACGGATTTTTTGGCAGCGGCAGAATAGAGCTTTCAGTAGCTTTTGCTGACCCTTTCTGAGTGCCCCCACGGTTTATTGGCAGCGGCAGAATAGAGCTTTCAGTAGCTTTTGCTGACCCTGTCTGGCCCCACGGATTATTGGCAGCGGCAGAATAGAGCTTTCAGTAGCTTTGCTGACCCTGTCTGAGTGCCCCCACGGATTATTGGCAGCGGCAGAATAGAGCTTTCAGTAGCTTTTGCTGACCCTGTCTGGCCCCACGGATTATTGGCAGCGGCAGAATAGAGCTTTCAGTAGCTTTTGCTGACCTTGTCTGAGTGCCCCCACGGATTATTGGCAGCGGCAGAATAGAGCCTTCAGTAGCTTTTGCTGACCCAGTCTGGCCCCACGGATTTTTTGGCAGCGGCAGAATAGAGCTTTCAGTAGCTTTTGCTGACCCTGTCTGAGTGCCCCCACGGTTTATTGGTAGCGGCAGAATAGAGCTTTCAGTAGCTTTTGCTGACCTTGTCTGGCCCCACGGATTATTGGCAACGGCAGAATAGAGCTTTCAGTAGCTTTGCTGATCCTGTCTGAGTGCCCCCACGGATTATTGGCAGCGGCAGAATAGAGCTTTCAGTAGCTTTTGCTGACCCTGTCTGGCCCCACGGATTATTGGCAGCGGCAGAATAGAGCTTTCAGTACCTTTTGCTGACCCTGTCTCAGTGCCCCACGGATTATTGGCAGCGGCAGAATAGAGCTTTCAGTAGCTTTTGCTGACTCTGTCTGGCCCCACGGATTATTGGCAGCGGCAGAATAGAGCTTTCAGTAGCTTTTGCTGACCCTGTCTGGCCCCACGGATTATTGGCAGCGGCAGAAAAGAACTTTCAGTAGCTTTTGCTGACCTTGTCTGAGTGCCCCCACGGATTATTGGCAGCGGCAAAATAGAGCCTTCAGTAGCTTTTGCTGACCCTGTCTGGCCCCACGGATTTTTTGGCAGCGGCAGAATAGAGCTTTCAGTAGCTTTTGCTGACCCTGTCTGAGTGCCCCCACGGTTTATTGGCAGCGGCAGAATAGAGCTTTCAGTAGCTTTTGCTGACCCTTTCTGAGTGCCCCCACGGATTATTGGCAGCGGCAGAATAGAGCTTTCAGTAGCTTTGCTGACCCTGTCTGAGTGCCCCCACGGATTATTGGCAGCGGCAGAATAGAGCTTTCAGTAGCATTTGCTGACCCTGTCTGAGTGCCCCCACAGATTATTGGCAGCGGCAAAATAGAGCTTTCAGTAGCTTTTGCTGACCCTGTCTGGCCCCACGGATTATTGGCAGCGGCAGAATAGAGCTTTCAGTAGCTTTTGCTGACCCTGTCTGGCCCCACGGATAATTGGCAGCGGCAGAATAGAGCTTTCAGTAGCTTTTGCTGACCCTTTCTGAGTGCCCCCACGGTTTATTGGCAGCGGCAGAATAGAGCTTTCAGTAGCTTTTGCTGACCCTGTCTGGCCCCACGGATTATTGGCAGCGGCAGAATAGAGCTTTCAGTAGCTTTGCTGACCCTGTCTGAGTGCCCCCACGGATTATTGGCAGCGGCAGAATAGAGCTTTCAGTAGCGTTTGCTGACCCTGTCTGAGTGCCCCCACGGATTATTGGCAGCGGCAAAATAGAGCTTTCAGTAGCTTTTGCTGACCCTGTCTGGCCCCACGGATTATTGGCAGCGGCAGAATAGAGCTTTCAGTAGCTTTTGCTGACCTTGTCTGAGTGCCCCCACGGATTATTGGCAGCGGCAGAATAGAGCCTTCAGTAGCTTTTGCTGACCCAGTCTGGCCCCACGGATTTTTTGGCAGCGGCAGAATAGAGCTTTCAGTAGCTTTTGCTGACCCTGTCTGAGTGCCCCCACGGTTTATTGGCAGCGGCAGAATAGAGCTTTCAGTAGCTTTTGCTGACCTTGTCTGGCCCCACGGATTATTGGCAACGGCAGAATAGAGCTTTCAGTAGCTTTGCTGATCCTGTCTGAGTGCCCCCACGGATTATTGGCAGCGGCAGAATAGAGCTTTCAGTAGCTTTTGCTGACCCTGTCTGGCCCCACGGATTATTGGCAGCGGCAGAATAGAGCTTTCAGTACCTTTTGCTGACCCTGTCTCAGTGCCCCCACGGATTATTGGCAGCGGCAGAATAGAGCTTTCAGTAGCTTTTGCTGACTCTGTCTGGCCCCACGGATTATTGGCAGCGGCAGAATAGAGCTTTCAGTAGCTTTTGCTGACCCTGTCTGGCCCCACGGATTATTGGCAGCGGCAGAAAAGAACTTTCAGTAGCTTTTGCTGACCTTGTCTGAGTGCCCCCACGGATTATTGGGAGCGGCAGAATAGAGCCTTCAGTAGCTTTTGCTGACCCTGTCTGGCCCCACGGATTTTTTGGCAGCGGCAGAATAGAGCTTTCAGTAGCTTTTGCTGACCCTGTCTGAGTGCCCCCACGGTTTATTGGCAGCGGCAGAATAGAGCTTTCAGTAGCTTTTGCTGACCTTGTCTGGCCCCACGGATTATTGGCAGCGGCAGAATAGAGCTTTCAGTAGCTTTGCTGACCCTGTCTGAGTGCCCCCACGGATTATTGGCAGCGGCAGAATAGAGCTTTCAGTATATTTTGCTGACCCTGTCTGAGTGCCCCCACGGATTATTGGCAGCGGCAGAATAGAGCTTTCAGTAGCTTTTGCTGACCCTGTCTGGCCCCACGGATTATTGGCAGCGGCAGAATAGAGCTTTCAGTAGCTTTTGCTGACCCTGTCTGGCCCCACGGATAATTGGCAGCGGCAGAATAGAGCTTTCAGTAGCTTTTGCTGACCCTGTCTGAGTGCCCCCACGGATTATTGGCAGCGGCAGAATAGAGCTTTCAGTAGCTTTTGCTGACCCTGTCTGGCCCCACGGATTTTTTGGCAGCGGCAGAATAGAGCTTTCAGTAGCTTTTGCTGACCCTGTCTGAGTGCCCCCACGGATTATTGGCAGCGGCAGAATAGAGCTTTCAGTAGCTTTTGCTGACCCTGTCTGGCCCCACGGATTATTGGCAGCGGCAGAATAGAGCTTTCAGTAGCTTTGCTGACCCTGTCTGAGTGCCCCCACGGATTATTGGCAGCGGCAGAATAGAGCTTTCAGTAGCGTTTGCTGACCCTGTCTGAGTGCCCCCACGGATTATTGGCAGCGGCAAAATAGAGCTTTCAGTAGCTTTTGCTGACCCTGTCTGGCCCCACGGATTATTGGCAGCGGCAGAATAGAGCTTTCAGTAGCTTTTGCTGACCTTGTCTGAGTGCCCCCACGGATTATTGGCAGCGGCAGAATAGAGCCTTCAGTAGCTTTTGCTGACCCAGTCTGGCCCCACGGATTTTTTGGCAGCGGCAGAATAGAGCTTTCAGTAGCTTTTGCTGACCCTGTCTGAGTGCCCCCACGGTTTATTGGCAGCGGCAGAATAGAGCTTTCAGTAGTTTTTGCTGACCTTGTCTGGCCCCACGGATTATTGGCAACGGCAGAATAGAGCTTTCAGTAGCTTTGCTGACCCTTTCTGAGTGCCCCCACGGATTATTGGCAGCGGCAGAATAGAGCTTTCAGTAGCTTTTGCTGACCCTGTCTGGCCCCACGGATTATTGGCAGCGGCAGAATAGAGCTTTCAGTACCTTTTGCTGACCCTGTCTCAGTGCCCCCACGGATTATTGGCAGCGGCAGAATAGAGCTTTCAGTAGCTTTTGCTGACTCTGTCTGGCCCCACGGATTATTGGCAGCGGCAGAATAGAGCTTTCAGTAGCTTTTGCTGCCCCTGTCTGGCCCCACGGATTATTGGCAGCGGCAGAAAAGAACTTTCAGTAGCTTTTGCTGACCTTGTCTGAGTGCCCCCACGGATTATTGGCAGCGGCAGAATAGAGCCTTCAGTAGCTTTTGCTGACCCTGTCTGGCCCCACGGATTTTTTGGCAGCGGCAGAATAGAGCTTTCAGTAGCTTTTGCTGACCCTGTCTGAGTGCCCCCACGGTTTTTTGGCAGCGGCAGAATAGAGCTTTCAGTAGCTTTTGCTGACCCTGTCTGGCCCCACGGATTATTGGCAGCGGCAGAATAGAGCTTTCAGTAGCTTTGCTGACCCTGTCTGAGTGCCCCCACGGATTATTGGCAGCGGCAGAATAGAGCTTTCAGTAGCATTTGCTGACCCTGTCTGAGTGCCCCCACGGATTATTGGCAGCGGCAAAATAGAGCTTTCAGTAGCTTTTGCTGACCCTGTCTGGCCCCACGGATTATTGGCAGCGGCAGAATAGAGCTTTCAGTAGCTTTTGCTGACCCTGTCTGGCCCCACGGATAATTGGCAGCGGCAGAATAGAGCTTTCAGTAGCTTTTGCTGACCCTGTCTGAGTGCCCCCACGGATTATTGGCAGCGGCAGAATAGAGCTTTCAGTAGCTTTTGCTGACCCTGTCTGGCCCCACGGATTTTTTGGCAGCGGCAGAATAGAGCTTTCAGTAGCTTTTGCTGACCCTGTCTGAGTGCCCCCACGGTTTATTGGCAGCGGCAGAATAGAGCTTTCAGTAGCTTTTGCTGACCCTGTCTGGCCCCACGGATTATTGGCAGCGGCAGAATAGAGCTTTCAGTAGCTTTGCTGACCCTGTCTGAGTGCCCCCACGGATTATTGGCAGCGGCAGAATAGAGCTTTCAGTAGCGTTTGCTGACCCTGTCTGAGTGCCCCCACGGATTATTGGCAGCGGCAAAATAGAGCTTTCAGTAGCTTTTGCTGACCCTGTCTGGCCCCACGGATTATTGGCGGCGGCAGAATAGAGCTTTCAGTAGCTTTTGCTGACCTTGTCTGAGTGCCCCCACGGATTATTGGCAGCGGCAGAATAGAGCCTTCAGTAGCTTTTGCTGACCCAGTCTGGCCCCACGGATTTTTTGGCAGCGGCAGAATAGAGCTTTCAGTAGCTTTTGCTGACCCTGTCTGAGTGCCCCCACGGTTTATTGGCAGCGGCAGAATAGAGCTTTCAGTAGTTTTTGCTGACCTTGTCTGGCCCCACGGATTATTGGCAACGGCAGAATAGAGCTTTCAGTAGCTTTGCTGACCCTTTCTGAGTGCCCCCACGGATTATTGGCAGCGGCAGAATAGAGCTTTCAGTAGCTTTTGCTGACCCTGTCTGGCCCCACGGATTATTGGCAGCGGCAGAATAGAGCTTTCAGTACCTTTTGCTGACCCTGTCTCAGTGCCCCCACGGATTATTGGCAGCGGCAGAATAGAGCTTTCAGTAGCTTTTGCTGACTCTGTCTGGCCCCACGGATTATTGGCAGCGGCAGAATAGAGCTTTCAGTAGCTTTTGCTGCCCCTGTCTGGCCCCACGGATTATTGGCAGCGGCAGAAAAGAACTTTCAGTAGCTTTTGCTGACCTTGTCTGAGTGCCCCCACGGATTATTGGCAGCGGCAGAATAGAGCCTTCAGTAGCTTTTGCTGACCCTGTCTGGCCCCACGGATTTTTTGGCAGCGGCAGAATAGAGCTTTCAGTAGCTTTTGCTGACCCTGTCTGAGTGCCCCCACGGTTTATTGGCAGCGGCAGAATAGAGCTTTCAGTAGCTTTTGCTGACCCTGTCTGGCCCCACGGATTATTGGCAGCGGCAGAATAGAGCTTTCAGTAGCTTTGCTGACCCTGTCTGAGTGCCCCCACGGATTATTGGCAGCGGCAGAATAGAGCTTTCAGTAGCATTTGCTGACCCTGTCTGAGTGCCCCCACGGATTATTGGCAGCGGCAAAATAGAGCTTTCAGTAGCTTTTGCTGACCCTGTCTGGCCCCACGGATTATTGGCAGCGGCAGAATAGAGCTTTCAGTAGCTTTTGCTGGCCCTGTCTGGCCCCACGGATAATTGGCAGCGGCAGAATAGAGCTTTCAGTAGCTTTTGCTGACCCTTTCTGAGTGCCCCCACGGTTTATTGGCAGCGGCAGAATAGAGCTTTCAGTAGCTTTTGCTGACCCTGTCTGGCCCCACGGATTATTGGCAGCGGCAGAATAGAGCTTTCAGTAGCTTTGCTGACCCTGTCTGAGTGCCCCCACGGATTATTGGCAGCGGCAGAATAGAGCTTTCAGTAGCGTTTGCTGACCCTGTCTGAGTGCCCCCACGGATTATTGGCAGCGGCAAAATAGAGCTTTCAGTAGCTTTTGCTGACCCTGTCTGGCCCCACGGATTATTGGCAGCGGCAAAATAGAGCTTTCAGTAGCTTTTGCTGACCCTGTCAGGCCCCACGGATTATTGGCAGCGGCAGAATAGAGCTTTCAGTAGCTTTTGCTGACCCTGTCTGGCCCCACGGATAATTGGCAGCGGCAGAATAGAGCTTTCAGTAGCTTTTGCTGACCCTGTCTGAGTGCCCCCACGGATTATTGGCAGCGGCAGAATAGAGCTTTCAGTAGCTTTTGCTGACCCTGTCTGGCCCCACGGATTATTGGCAGCGGCAGAATAGAGCTTTCAGTAGCTTTGCTGACCCTGTCTGAGTGCCCCCACGGATTATTGGCAGCGGCAGAATAGAGCTTTCAGTAGCGTTTGCTGACCCTGTCTGAGTGCCCCCACGGATTATTGGCAGCGGCAAAATAGAGCTTTCAGTAGCTTTTGCTGACCCTGTCTGGCCCCACGGATTATTGGCGGCGGCAGAATAGAGCTTTCAGTAGCTTTTGCTGACCTTGTCTGAGTGCCCCCACGGATTATTGGCAGCGGCAGAATAGAGCCTTCAGTAGCTTTTGCTGACCCAGTCTGGCCCCACGGATTTTTTGGCAGCGGCAGAATAGAGCTTTCAGTAGCTTTTGCTGACCCTGTCTGAGTGCCCCCACGGTTTATTGGCAGCGGCAGAATAGAGCTTTCAGTAGTTTTTGCTGACCTTGTCTGGCCCCACGGATTATTGGCAACGGCAGAATAGAGCTTTCAGTAGCTTTGCTGACCCTTTCTGAGTGCCCCCACGGATTATTGGCAGCGGCAGAATAGAGCTTTCAGTAGCTTTTGCTGACCCTGTCTGGCCCCACGGATTATTGGCAGCGGCAGAATAGAGCTTTCAGTACCTTTTGCTGACCCTGTCTCAGTGCCCCCACGGATTATTGGCAGCGGCAGAATAGAGCTTTCAGTAGCTTTTGCTGACTCTGTCTGGCCCCACGGATTATTGGCAGCGGCAGAATAGAGCTTTCAGTAGCTTTTGCTGCCCCTGTCTGGCCCCACGGATTATTGGCAGCGGCAGAAAAGAACTTTCAGTAGCTTTTGCTGACCTTGTCTGAGTGCCCCCACGGATTATTGGCAGCGGCAGAATAGTGCCTTCAGTAGCTTTTGCTGACCCTGTCTGGCCCCACGGATTTTTTGGCAGCGGCAGAATAGAGCTTTCAGTAGCTTTTGCTGACCCTGTCTGAGTGCCCCCACGGTTTATTGGCAGCGGCAGAATAGAGCTTTCAGTAGCTTTTGCTGACCCTGTCTGGCCCCACGGATTATTGGCAGCGGCAGAATAGAGCTTTCAGTAGCTTTGCTGACCCTGTCTGAGTGCCCCCACGGATTATTGGCAGCGGCAGAATAGAGCTTTCAGTAGCATTTGCTGACCCTGTCTGAGTGCCCCCACGGATTATTGGCAGCGGCAAAATAGAGCTTTCAGTAGCTTTTGCTGACCCTGTCTGGCCCCACGGATTATTGGCAGCGGCAGAATAGAGCTTTCAGTAGCTTTTGCTGGCCCTGTCTGGCCCCACGGATAATTGGCAGCGGCAGAATAGAGCTTTCAGTAGCTTTTGCTGACCCTTTCTGAGTGCCCCCACGGTTTATTGGCAGCGGCAGAATAGAGCTTTCAGTAGCTTTTGCTGACCCTGTCTGGCCCCACGGATTATTGGCAGCGGCAGAATAGAGCTTTCAGTAGCTTTGCTGACCCTGTCTGAGTGCCCCCACGGATTATTGGCAGCGGCAGAATAGAGCTTTCAGTAGCGTTTGCTGACCCTGTCTGAGTGCCCCCACGGATTATTGGCAGCGGCAAAATAGAGCTTTCAGTAGCTTTTGCTGACCCTGTCTGGCCCCACGGATTATTGGCAGCGGCAGAATAGAGCCTTCAGTAGCTTTTGCTGACCCAGTCTGGCCCCACGGATTTTTTGGCAGCGGCAGAATAGAGCTTTCAGTAGCTTTTGCTGACCCTGTCTGAGTGCCCCCACGGTTTATTGGCAGCGGCAGAATAGAGCTTTCAGTAGCTTTTGCTGACCTTGTCTGGCCCCACGGATTATTGGCAACGGCAGAATAGAGCTTTCAGTAGCTTTGCTGATCCTGTCTGAGTGCCCCCACGGATTATTGGCAGCGGCAGAATAGAGCTTTCAGTAGCTTTTGCTGACCCTGTCTGGCCCCACGGATTATTGGCAGCGGCAGAATAGAGCTTTCAGTACCTTTTGCTGACCCTGTCTCAGTGCCCCCACGGATTATTGGCAGCGGCAGAATAGAGCTTTCAGTAGCTTTTGCTGACTCTGTCTGGCCCCACGGATTATTGGCAGCGGCAGAATAGAGCTTTCAGTAGCTTTTGCTGACCCTGTCTGGCCCCACGGATTATTGGCAGCGGCAGAAAAGAACTTTCAGTAGCTTTTGCTGACCTTGTCTCAGTGCCCCCACGGATTATTGGCAGCGGCAGAATAGAGCCTTCAGTAGCTTTTGCTGACCCTGTCTGGCCCCACGGATTTTTTGGCAGCGGCAGAATAGAGCTTTCAGTAGCTTTTGCTGACCCTGTCTGAGTGCCCCCACGGTTTATTGGCAGCGGCAGAATAGAGCTTTCAGTAGCTTTTGCTGACCCTGTCTGGCCCCACGGATTATTGGCAGCGGCAGAATAGAGCTTTCAGTAGCTTTGCTGACCCTGTCTGAGTGCCCCCACGGATTATTGGCAGCGGCAGAATAGAGCTTTCAGTAGCATTTGCTGACCCTGTCTGATGGCCCCCACGGATTATTGGCAGCGGCAAAATAGAGCTTTCAGTAGCTTTTGCTGACCCTGTCTGGCCCCACGGATTATTGGCAGCGGCAGAATAGAGCTTTCAGTAGCTTTTGCTGACCCTGTCTTGCCCCACGGATAATTGGCAGCGGCAGAATAGAGCTTTCAGTACCTTTTGCTGACCCTGTCTGGCCCCACGGATTATTGGCAGCGGCAGAAAAGAACTTTCAGTAGCTTTTGCTGACCTTGTCTGAGTGCCCCCACGGATTATTGGCAGCGGCAGAATAGAGCCTTCAGTAGCTTTTGCTGACCCTGTCTGGCCCCACGGATTTTTTGGCAGCGGCAGAATAGAGCTTTCAGTAGCTTTTGCTGACCCTGTCTGAGTGCCCCCACGGTTTATTGGCAGCGGCAGAATAGAGCTTTCAGTAGCTTTTGCTGACCCTGTCTGGCCCCACGGATTATTGGCAGCGGCAGAATAGAGCTTTCAGTAGCTTTGCTGACCCTGTCTGAGTGCCCCCACGGATTATTGGCAGCGGCAAAATAGAGCTTTCAGTAGCATTTGCTGACCCTGTCTGAGTGCCCCCACGGATTATTGGCAGCGGCAAAATAGAGCTTTCAGTAGCTTTTGCTGACCCTGTCTGGCCCCACGGATTATTGGCAGCGGCAGAATAGAGCTTTCAGTAGCTTTTGCTGACCCTGTCTGGCCCCACGGATAATTGGCAGCGGCAGAATAGAGCTTTCAGTAGCTTTTGCTGACCCTGTCTGAGTGCCCCCACGGATTATTGGCAGCGGCAGAATAGAGCTTTCAGTAGCTTTTGCTGACCCTGTCTGGCCCCACGGATTTTTTGGCAGCGGCAGAATAGAGCTTTCAGTAGCTTTTGCTGACCCTGTCTGAGTGCCCCCACGGTTTATTGGCAGCGGCAGAATAGAGCTTTCAGTAGCTTTTGCTGACCCTGTCTGGCCCCACGGATTATTGGCAGCGGCAGAATAGAGCTTACAGTAGCTTTGCTGACCCTGTCTGAGTGCCCCCACGGATTATTGGCAGCGGCAGAATAGAGCTTTCAGTAGCGTTTGCTGACCCTGTCTGAGTGCCCCCACGGATTATTGGCAGCGGCAAAATAGAGCTTTCAGTAGCTTTTGCTGACCCTGTTGGCCCCACGGATTATTGGCAGCGGCAGAATAGAGCTTTCAGTAGCTTTTGCTGACCTTGTCTGAGTGCCCCCACGGATTATTGGCAGCGGCAGAATAGAGCCTTCGGTAGCTTTTGCTGACCCAGTCTGGCCCCACGGATTTTTTGGCAGCGGCAGAATAGAGCTTTCAGTAGCTTTTGCTGACCCTGTCTGAGTGCCCCCACGGTTTATTGGCAGCGGCAGAATAGAGCTTTCAGTAGCTTTTGCTGACCTTGTCTGGCCCCACGGATTATTGGCAGCGGCAGAATAGAGCTTTCGGTAGCTTTGCTGACCCTGTCTGAGTGCCCCCACGGATTATTGGCAGCGGCAGAATAGAGCTTTCAGTAGCGTTTGCTGACCCTGTCTGAGTGCCCCCACGGATTATTGGCAGCGGCAAAATAGAGCTTTCAGTAGCTTTTGCTGACCCTGTCTGGCCCCACGGATTATTGGCAGCGGCAGAATAGAGCTTTCAGTAGCTTTTGCTGACCCTGTCTTGCCCCACGGATAATTGGCAGCGGCAGAATAGAGCTTTCAGTAGCTTTTGCTGACCCTGTCTGAGTGCCCCCACGGATTATTGGCAGCGGCAGAATAGAGCTTTCAGTAGCTTTTGCTGACCCTGTCTGGCCCCACGGATTTTTTGGCAGCGGCAGAATAGAGCTTTCAGTAGCTTTTGCTGACCCTGTCTGAGTGCCCCCACGGTTTATTGGCAGCGGCAGAATAGAGCTTTCAGTAGCTTTTGCTGACCCTGTCTGGCCCCACGGATTATTGGCAGCGGCAGAATAGAGCTTTCAGTACCTTTTGCTGACCCTGTCTTAGTGCCCCCACGGATTATTGGCAGCGGCAGAATAGAGCTTTCAGTACCTTTTGCTGACCCTGTCTGAGTGCCCCCACGGATTATTGGCAGCGGCAGAATAGAGCTTTCAGTAGCTTTTGCTGACCCTGTCAGGCCCCACGGATTATTGGCAGCGGCAGAATAGAGCTTTCAGTAGCTTTTGCTGACCATGTCTCAGTGCCCCCACGGATTATTGGCAGCGGCAGAATAGAGCTTTCAGTAGCTTTTGCTGACCCTGTCTGAGTGCCCCCACGGATTTTTTGGCAGCGGCAGAATAGAGCTTTCAGTAGCTTTTACTAACCCTGTCTAGCCCCACGGATTATTGGCAGCGGCAGAATAGAGCTTTCAGTAGCTTTTGCTGACCCTGTCTGAGTGCCCCCACGGATTATTGGCAGCGGCAGAATAGAGCTTTTAGTAGCTTTTGCTGTCTGGCCCCACGGATTATTGGCAGCGGCAGAATAGAGCTTTCAGTACCTTTTGCTGACCCTGTCTCAGTGCCCCCACGGATTATTGGCAGCGGCAGAATAGAGCTTTCAGTACCTTTTGCTGACCCTGTCTGAGTGCCCCCACGGATTATTGGCAGCGGCAGAATAGAGCTTTCAGTAGCTTTTGCTGACCCTGTCAGGCCCCACGGATTATTGGCAGCGGCAGAATAGAGCTTTCAGTACCTTTTGCTGACCATGTCTCAGTGCCCCCACGGATTATTGGCAGCGGCAGAATAGAGCTTTCAGTAGCTTTTGCTGACCCTGTCTGAGTGCCCCCACGGATTTTTTGGCAGCGGCAGAATAGAGCTTTCAGTAGCTTTTACTGACCCTGTCTAGCCCCACGGATTATTGGCAGCGGCAGAATAGAGCGTTCAGTAGCTTTTGCTGACCCTGTCTGAGTGCCCCCACGGATTATTGGCAGCGGCAGAATAGAGCTTTTAGTAGCTTTTGCTGTCTGGCCCCACGGATTATTGGCAGCGGCAGAATAGAGCTTTCAGTACCTTTTGCTGACCCTGTCTCAGTGCCCCCACGGATTATTGGCAGCGGCAGAATAGAGCTTTCAGTAGCTTTTGCTGACCCTGTCTGGCCCCACGGATTATTGGCAGCGGCAGAATAGAGCTTTCAGTACCTTTTGCTGACCCTGTCTGGCCCCACGGATTTTTGACAGTAGCAGAATAGAAATTTCAGTAGCTTTTGCTGACCCTGTCTCAGTGCCCCCACGGATTATTGGCAGCAGCAGAATAGAGCTTTCAGTAGCTTTTGCCGACCCTCTCTGGCCCCACGGATTATTGGCAGCCCCACGGATTATTGGCAGCGGCAGAATAGAGCTTTCAGTAGCTTTTGCTGACCCTGTCTGGCCCCACGGATTATTGGCAGCGGCAGAATAGAGCTTTCAGTAGCTTTTGCTGACCTTGACTGGCCCCACGGATTATTGGCAGCGGCAGAATAGAGCTTTTAGTAGCTTTTGCTGACCCTGTCTGGCCCCGCGGATTATTGGCAGCGGCAGAATAGAGCTTTCAGTAGCTTTTGCTGACCCTGTCTGGCCCCACGGATTATTGGCAGCGGCAGAATAGAGCTTTCAGTACCTTTTGCTGACCCTGTCTGGCCCCACGGATTTTTGACAGTAGCAGAATAGAAATTTCAGTAGCTTTTGCTGACCCTGTCTCAGTGCCCCCACGGATTATTGGCAGCGGCAGAATAGAGCTTTCAGTAGCTTTTGCTGCCCCTGTCTGGCCCCACGGATTATTGGCAGCGGCAGAATAGAGCTTTCAGTAGCTTTTGCTGACCCTCTCTGGCCCCACGGATTTTTGGCAGCGGCAGAATAGAGCTTTCAGTAGCTTTTGCTGACCATGTATGAGTGCCCCCACGGATTATTGGCAGCAGCAGAATAGAGCTTTCAGTAGCTTTTGCTGACCTGTCTGGCCCCACGGATTATTGGCAGCGGCAGAATAGAGCTTTCAGTAGCTTTTGCTGACCCTGTCTGGCCCCACGGATTTTTTGGCAGCGGCAGAATAGAGCTTTCAGTAGCTTTTGCTGATCCTGTCTGAGTGCCCCCACGGATTATTGGCAGCGGCAGAATAGAGCTTTCAGTAGCTTTTGCTGACCCTGTCTGAGTGCCCCCACGGATTATTGGCAGCGGCAGAATAGAGCTTTCAGTAGCTTTTGCTGACCCTGTTTGAGTGCCCCCATGGATTATTGGCAGCGGCAGAAAAGAGCTTTCAGTACCTTTTGCTGATCCTGTCTGGCCCCACGGATAATTGGCAGCGGCAGAATAGAGCTTTCAGTAGCTTTTGCTGACCCTGTCTGAGTGCCCCCACGGATTATTGGCAGCGGCAGAATAGAGCTTTCAGTAGCTTTTGCTGACCCTCTCTGGCCCCACGGATTTTTGGCAGCGGCAGAATAGAGCTTTCAGTAGCTTTTGCTGACCCTGTCTGAGTGCCCCCACGGTTTATTGGCAGCGGCAGAATAGAGCTTTCAGTACCTTTTGCTGACCCTGTCTGGCCCCACGGATTATTGGCAGCGGCAGAATAGAGCTTTCAGTAGCTTTGCTGACCATGTCTGAGTGCCCCCACGGATTATTGGCAGCGGCAGAATAGAGCTTTCAGTACCTTTTGCTGACCCTGTCTGAGTGCCCCCACGGATTATTGGCAGCGGCAAAATAGAGCTTTCAGTAGCTTTTGCTGACCCTGTCTGGCCCCACGGATTATTGGCAGCGGCAGAATAGAGCTTTCAGTAGCTTTTGCTGACCCTGTCTGGCCCCACGGATTATTGGCAGCGGCAGAATAGAGCTTTCAGTACATTTTGCTGACCCTGTCTGGCCCCACGGATTTTTGGCAGCAGCAGAATAGAAGTTTCAGTAGCTTATGCTGACCCTGTCTGAGTGCCCCCACGGTTTATTGGCAGCGTCAGAATAGAGCTTTCAGTAGCTTTTGCTGACCTTGTCTGGCCCCACGGATTATTGGCAGCGGCAGAATAGAGCTTTCAGTACCTTTTGCTGACCCTGTCTGGCCCCACGGATTATTGGCAGCGGCAGAATAGAGCTTTCAGTAGCTTTTGCTGACCATGTCTGAGTGCCCCCACGGATTATTGGCAGCGGCAGAATAGAGCTTTCAGTACCTTTTGCTGACCCTGTCTGAGTGCCCCCACGGATTATTGGCAGCGGCAAAATAGAGCTTTCAGTAGCTTTTGCTGACCCTGTCTGGCCCCACGGATTATTGGCAGCGGCAGAATAGAGCTTTCAGTACCTTTTGCTGACCCTGTCTGAGTGCCCCCACGGATTATTGGCAGCGGCAAAATAGAGCTTTCAGTAGCTTTTGCTGACCCTGTCTGGCCCCACGGATTATTGGCAGCGGCAGAATAGAGCTTTCAATAGCCTTTGCTGACCCTGTCTGGCCCCACGGATTATTGGCAGCGGCAGAATAGAGCTTTCAGTACCTTTTGCTGACCCTGTCGCAGTGCCCCCACGGATTATTGGCAGCGGCAGAATAGAGCTTTCAGTAGCTTTTGCTGACCCTGTCTGGCCCCACGGATTATTGGCAGCGGCAGAATTGAGCTTTCAGTAGCTTTTGCCCACCCTGTCTGGACCCACGGATTATTGGCAGCGGCAGAATAGAGCTTTCAGTAGCTTTTGCTGACCCTGTCTGGCCCCACGGATTATTGGCAGCGGCAGAATAGAGCTTTCAGTAGCTTTTGCTGACCCTGTCTGAGTGCCCCCACGGATTATTGGCAGCGGCAGAATAGAGCTTTCAGTAGCTTTTGCTGACCCTGTCTCAGTGCCCCCGCGGATTATTGGCAGCGGCAGAATAGAGCTTTCAGTAGCTTTTGCTGACCCTGTCTGGCCCCACGGATTATTGGCAGCGGCAGAATAGAGCTTTCAGTACCTTTTGCTGACCCTGTCTCAGTGCCCCCACGGATTATTGGCAGCGGCAGAATAGAGCTTTCAGTAGCTTATGCTGACCCTGTCTGAGTGCCCCGACGGATTATTGGCAGCGGCAAAATAGAACTTTCAGTAGCTTTTACTGACCTTGTCTAGCCCCACGGATTATTGGCAGCGGCAGAATAGAGCTTTCAGTAGCTTTTGCTGACCCTGTCTGGCCCCACGGATTATTGGCAGCGGCAGAATAGAGCTTTCAGTACCTTTTGCTGACCCTGTCTGAGTGCCCCCACGGATAATTGGCAGCGGCAAAATAGAGCTTTCAGTAGCCTTTGCTGACCCTGTCTGGCCCCACGGATTATTGGCAGCGGCAGAATAGAGCTTTCAGTAGCTTTTGCTGACCCTGTCTGGCCCCACGGATTATTGGCAGCGGCAGAATAGAGCTTTCAGTACCTTTTGCAGACCCTGTCTGGCCCCACGGATTTTTGGCAGCAGCAGAATAGAAATTTCAGTAGCTTATGCTGACCCTGTCTGAGTGCCCCGACGGATTATTGGCAGCGGCAGAATAGAGCTTTCAGTAGCTTTTGCTGACCCTGTCTGAGTGCCCCCACGGATTATTGGCAGCGGCAGAATAGAGCTTTCAGTACCTTTTGCTGACCCTGTCTGAGTGCCCCCACGGATTATTGGCAGCGGCAGAATAGAGCTTTCAGTAGCTTTTGCTGACTCTGTCTGAGTGCCCCCACGGATTATTGGCAGCGGCAGAATTGAGCTTTCAGTAGCTTTTGCTGACCCTGTCTGGCCCCACGGATTATTGGCAGCGGCAGAATAGAGCTTTCAGTAGCTTTTGCTGACCCTGTCTGGCCCCACGGATTATTGGCAGCGGCAGAATAGAGCTTTCAGTAGCTTTTGCTGACCCTGTCTGAGTGCCCCCACGGATTATTGGCAGCGGCAGAATAGAGCTTTCAGTAGCTTTTGCTGACCCTGTCTGAGTGCCCCCACGGATTATTGGCAGCGGCAGAATAGAGCTTTCAGTAGCTTTTTCTGACCCTGTCTGGCCCCACGGATTATTGGCAGCGGCAGAATAGAGCTTTCAGTACCTTTTGCTGACCCTGTCTCAGTGCCCCCACGGATTATTGGCAGCGGCAGAATAGAGCTTTCAGTAGCTTTTGCTGACCTTGTGTGAGTGCCCCCACGGATAATTGGCAGCGTCAGAATAGAGCTTTCAGTACCTTTTGCTGACCCTGTCTGGCCCCACGGATTATTGGCAGCGGCAGAATAGAGCTTTCAGTAGCTTTTGCTGACCCTGTCTGAGTGCCCCCACGGATTATTGGCAGCGTCAGAATAGAGCTTTCAGTACCTTTTGCTGACCCTGTCTGACCCCACGGATTGTTGGCAGCAGCAGAATAGAACTTTAAGTAGCTTTTGCTGACCCTATCTGAGTGCCCCCACGGATTATTGGCAGCGGCAGAATAGAGCTTTCAATAGCTTTTGCTGACCCTGTCTGGCCCCACGGATTTTTGGCAGGAGCAGAATAGAGCTTTCAGTAGCTTTTGCTGACCCTGTCTGAGTGCCCCCACGGATTATTGGCAGCGGCAGAATAGAGCTTTCAGTAGCTTTTGCTGACCCTGTCTGGCCCCACGGATTATTGGCAGCGGCAGAATAGAGCTTTCAGTAGCTTTTGCTGACCCTGTCTCAGTGCCCCGACGGATTATTGGCAGCGGCAGAATAGAGCTTTCAGTAGCTTTTGCTGACCCTGTCTGAGTGCCCCACGGATTATTGGCAGCGGCAGAATAGAGCTTTCAGTAGCTTTTGCTGACCCTGTCTGGCCCCACGGATTATTGGCAGCGGCAGAATAAAGCTTTCAGTAGCTTTTGCTGACCCTGTCTGGCCCCACGGATTATTGGCAGCGGCAGAATAGAGCTTTCAGTAGCTTTTGCTGACCCTGTCTGAGTGCCCCCACGGATTATTGGCAGCGGCAGAATAGAGCTTTCAGTAGCTTTTGCTGACCCTGTCTGGCCCCACGGATTTTTTGGCAGCGGCAGAATAGAGCTTTCAGTACCTTTGCTGATCCTGTCTGAGTGCCCCCACGGATTATTGGCAGCGGCAGAATAGAGCTTTCAGTAGCGTTTGCTGACCTTGTCTGGCCCCACGGATTATTGGCAGCGGCAGAATAGAGCTTTCAGTAGATTTTGCTGACCCTGTCTGAGTGCCCCCACGGATTATTGGCAGCGGCAGAATAGAGCTTTCAGTAGCTTTTGCTGACCCTGTCTGGCCCCACGGATTATTGACAGCGGCAGAATAGAGCTTTCGGTAGCTTTTGCTGACCCTGTCTGGCCCCACGGATTATTGGCAGCGGCAGAATAGAGCTTTCATTAGCTTTTGCTGACCCTGTCTGAGTGCCCCCACGGATTATTGGCAGCAGCAGAATAGAGCTTTCAATAGCTTTTGCTGACCCTGTCTGGCCCCACGGATTTTTTTGGCAGCGGCAGAATAGAGCTTTCAGTAGCTTTGCTGATCCTGTCTGAGTGCCCCCACGGATTATTGGCAGCGGCAGAATAGAGCTTTCAGTAGCGTTTGCTGACCTTGTTAGGCGCCACGGATTATTGGCAGCGGCAGAATAGAGCTTTCAGTAGCTTTTGCTGACCCTGTCTGGCCCCACGGATTATTGGCAGCGGCAGAATAGAGCTTTCAGTAGCTTTTGCTGACCCTGTCTGGCCCCACGGATTTTTTGGCAGCAGCAGAATAGAACTTTCAGTAGCTTTTGCTGACCCTGTCTGAGTGCCCCCATGGATTATTGGCTGCGGCAGAATAGAGCTTTCAGTAGCTTTTGCTGACCCTGTCTGGCCCCACGGATTATTGGCAGCGGCAGAATAGAGCTTTCAGTAGCTTTTGCTGACCCTGTCTGAGTGCCCCCACGGATTATTGGCAGCGGCAGAATAGAGCTTTCAATAGCTTTTGCTGACCCTGTCTGGCCCCACGGATTTTTTTGGCAGCGGCAGAATAGAGCTTTCAGTAGCTTTGCTGATCCTGTCTGAGTGCCCCCACCGATTATTGGCAGCGGCAGAATAGAGCTTTCAGTAGCGTTTGCTGACCTTGTCTGGCCCCACGGATTATTGGCAGCGGCAGAATAGAGCTTTCAGTAGCTTTTGCTGACCCTGTCTGAGTGCCCCCACGGATTATTGGCAGCGGCAGAATAGAGCTTTCAGTAGCTTTTGCTGACCCTGTCTGGCCCCACGGATTTTTTTGGCAGCGGCAGAATAGAGCTTTCAGTAGCTTTGCTGATCCTGTCTGAGTGCCCCCACCGATTATTGGCAGCGGCAGAATAGAGCTTTCAGTAGCGTTTGCTGACCTTGTCTGGCCCCACGGATTATTGGCAGCGGCAGAATAGAGCTTTCAGTAGCTTTTGCTGACCCTGTCTGAGTGCCCCCACGGATTATTGGCAGCGGCAGAATAGAGCTTTCAGTAGCTTTTGCTGACCCTGTCTGGCCCCACGGATTATTGACAGCGGCAGAATAGAGCTTTCAGTAGCTTTTGCTGACCCTGTCTGGCCCCACGGATTATTGGCAGCGGCAGAATAGAGCTTTCATTAGCTTTTGCTGACCCAGTCTGAGTGCCCCCACGGATTATTGGCAGCGGCAGAATAGAGCTTTCAGTAGCTTTTGCTGACCATGTCTGGCCCCACGGATTATTGGCAGCGGCAGAATAGAGCCTTCAGTAGCTTTTGCTGACCCTGTCTGCCCCCACGGATTATTGGCAGCGGAAGAATAGAGCTTTCAGTAGCTTTTGCTGACCCTGTCTGGCCCCACGGATTATTGGAAGCGGCAGAATAGAACTTTCAGTAGCTTTTGCTGACCCTGTCTGAGAGCCCCCACTGATTATTGGCAGCGGCAGAATAGAGCTTTCAGTAGCTCTTGCTGAACTTGTCTGGCCCCACGGATTATTGGCAGCGGCAGAATAGAGCTTTCAGTAGCTTTTGCTGACCCTGTCTGAGTGCCCCCACGGATTATTGGCAGCGGCAGAATAGAGCTTTCAGTAGCTTTTGCTGACCCTGTCTGAGTGCCCCCACGGATTATTGGCAGCGGCAGAATAGAGCTTTCAGTACCTTTTGCTGACCCTGTCTGAGTGCCCCCACGGATTATTGGCAGCGGCAGAATAGAGCTTTCAGTAGCTTTTGCTGACCCTGTCTGAGTGCCCCCACGGATTATTGGCAGCGGCAGAATAGAGCTTTCAGTAGCTTTTACTGACCCTGTCTGGCCCCACGGATTATTGGCAGCGGCAGAATAGAGCTTTCAGTACCTTTTGCTGACCCTGTCTCAGTGCCCCCACGGATTATTGGCAGCGGCAGAATAGAGCTTTCAGTAGCTTTTGCTGACCTTGTGTGAGTGCCCCCACGGATTATTGGCAGCGTCAGAATAGAGCTTTCAGTAGCTTTTATTGACCCTGTCTAGCCCCACGGATTATTGGCAGCGGCAGAATAGAGCTTTCAGTAGCTTTTGCTGACCCTGTCTGAGTGCCCCCACGGATTATTGGCAGCGTCAGAATAGAGCTTTCAGTACCTTTTGCTGACCCTGTCTGACCCCACGGATTGTTGGCAGCAGCAGAATAGAACTTTAAGTAGCTTTTGCTGACCCTATCTGAGTGCCCCCACGGATTATTGGCAGCGGCAGAATAGAGCTTTCAATAGCTTTTGCTGACCCTGTCTGGCCCCACGGATTTTTGGCAGGAGCAGAATAGAGCTTTCAGTAGCTTTTGCTGACCCTGTCTGAGTGCCCCCACGGATTATTGGCAGCGGCAGAATAGAGCTTTCAGTAGCTTTTGCTGACCCTGTCTGGCCCCACGGATTATTGGCAGCGGCAGAATAGAGCTTTCAGTAGCTTTTGCTGACCCTGTCTCAGTGCCCCGACGGATTATTGGCAGCGGCAGAATAGAGCTTTCAGTAGCTTTTGCTGACCCTGTCTGAGTGCCCCACGGATTATTGGCAGCGGCAGAATAGAGCTTTCAGTAGCTTTTGCTGACCCTGTCTGGCCCCACGGATTATTGGCAGCGGCAGAATAGAGCTTTCAGTAGCTTTTGCTGACCCTGTCTGGCCCCACGGATTATTGGCAGCGGCAGAATAGAGCTTTCATTAGCTTTTGCTGACCCTGTCTGAGTGCCCCCACGGATTATTGGCAGCGGCAGAATAGAGCTTTCAGTAGCTTTTGCTGACCCTGTCTGGCCCCACGGATTTTTTGGCAGCGGCAGAATAGAGCTTTCAGTACCTTTGCTGATCCTGTCTGAGTGCCCCCACGGATTATTGGCAGCGGCAGAATAGAGCTTTCAGTAGCGTTTGCTGACCTTGTCTGGCCCCACGGATTATTGGCAGCGGCAGAATAGAGCTTTCAGTAGATTTTGCTGACCCTGTCTGAGTGCCCCCACGGATTATTGGCAGCGGCAGAATAGAGCTTTCAGTAGCTTTTGCTGACCCTGTCTGGCCCCACGGATTATTGACAGCGGCAGAATAGAGCTTTCGGTAGCTTTTGCTGACCCTGTCTGGCCCCACGGATTATTGGCAGCGGCAGAATAGAGCTTTCATTAGCTTTTGCTGACCCTGTCTGAGTGCCCCCACGGATTATTGGCAGCAGCAGAATAGAGCTTTCAATAGCTTTTGCTGACCCTGTCTGGCCCCACGGATTTTTTTGGCAGCGGCAGAATAGAGCTTTCAGTAGCTTTGCTGATCCTGTCTGAGTGCCCCCACGGATTATTGGCAGCGGCAGAATAGAGCTTTCAGTAGCGTTTGCTGACCTTGTTAGGCGCCACGGATTATTGGCAGCGGCAGAATAGAGCTTTCAGTAGCTTTTGCTGACCCTGTCTGGCCCCACGGATTATTGGCAGCGGCAGAATAGAGCTTTCAGTAGCTTTTGCTGACCCTGTCTGGCCCCACGGATTTTTTGGCAGCAGCAGAATAGAACTTTCAGTAGCTTTTGCTGACCCTGTCTGAGTGCCCCCATGGATTATTGGCTGCGGCAGAATAGAGCTTTCAGTAGCTTTTGCTGACCCTGTCTGGCCCCACGGATTATTGGCAGCGGCAGAATAGAGCTTTCAGTAGCTTTTGCTGACCCTGTCTGAGTGCCCCCACGGATTATTGGCAGCGGCAGAATAGAGCTTTCAATAGCTTTTGCTGACCCTGTCTGGCCCCACGGATTTTTTTGGCAGCGGCAGAATAGAGCTTTCAGTAGCTTTGCTGATCCTGTCTGAGTGCCCCCACCGATTATTGGCAGCGGCAGAATAGAGCTTTCAGTAGCGTTTGCTGACCTTGTCTGGCCCCACGGATTATTGGCAGCGGCAGAATAGAGCTTTCAGTAGCTTTTGCTGACCCTGTCTGAGTGCCCCCACGGATTATTGGCAGCGGCAGAATAGAGCTTTCAGTAGCTTTTGCTGACCCTGTCTGGCCCCACGGATTATTGACAGCGGCAGAATAGAGCTTTCAGTAGCTTTTGCTGACCCTGTCTGGCCCCACGGATTATTGGCAGCGGCAGAATAGAGCTTTCATTAGCTTTTGCTGACCCAGTCTGAGTGCCCCCACGGATTATTGGCAGCGGCAGAATAGAGCTTTCAGTAGCTTTTGCTGACCATGTCTGGCCCCACGGATTATTGGCAGCGGCAGAATAGAGCCTTCAGTAGCTTTTGCTGACCCTGTCTGCCCCCACGGATTATTGGCAGCGGAAGAATAGAGCTTTCAGTAGCTTTTGCTGACCCTGTCTGGCCCCACGGATTATTGGAAGCGGCAGAATAGAACTTTCAGTAGCTTTTGCTGACCCTGTCTGAGAGCCCCCACTGATTATTGGCAGCGGCAGAATAGAGCTTTCAGTAGCTCTTGCTGAACTTGTCTGGCCCCACGGATTATTGGCAGCGGCAGAATAGAGCTTTCAGTAGCTTTTGCTGACCCTGTCTGAGTGCCCCCACGGATTATTGGCAGCGGCAGAATAGAGCTTTCAGTAGCTTTTGCTGACCCTGTCTGGCCCCACGGATTATTGACAGCGGCAGAATAGAGGTTTCGGTAGCTTTTGCTGACCCTGTCTGGCCCCACGGATTATTGGCAGCGGCAGAATAGAGCTTTCATTAGCTTTTGCTGACCCTGTCTGAGTGCCCCCACGGATTATTGGCAGCGGCAGAATAGAGCTTTCAATAGCTTTTGTTGACCCTGTCTGGCCCCACGGATTTTTTTGGCAGCGGCAGAATAGAGCTTTCAGTAGCTTTGCTGATCCTGTCTGAGTGCCCCCACGGATTATTGGCAGCGGCAGAATAGAGCTTTCAGTAGCGTTTGCTGACCTTGTCAGGCCCCACGGATTATTGGCAGCGGCAGAATAGAGCTTTCAGTAGCTTTTGCTGACCCTGTCTGAGTGCCCCCACGGATTATTGGCAGCGGCAGAATAGAGCTTTCAGTAGCTTTTGCTGACCCTGTCTGGCCCCACGGATTATTGGCAGCGGCAGAATAGAGCTTTCAGTAGCTTTTGCTGACCCTGTCTGGCCCCACGGATTATTGGCAGCGGCAGAATAGAGCTTTCAGTAGCTTTTGCTGACCCTGTCTGAGTGCCCCCACGGATTATTGGCAGCGGCAGAATAGAGCTTTCAATAGCTTTTGCTGACCCTGTCTGGCCCCACGGATTTTTTTGGCAGCGGCAGAATAGAGCTTTTAGTAGCTTTGCTGATCCTGTCTGAGTGCCACCACGGATTATTGGCAGCGGCAGAATAGAGCTTTCAGTAGCGTTTGCTGACCTTGTCTGGCCCCACGGATTATTGGCAGCGGCAGAATAGAGCTTTCAGTAGCTTTTGCTGACCCTGTCTGAGTGCCCCCACGGATTATTGGCAGCGGCAGAATAGAGCTTTCAGTAGCTTTTGCTGACCCTGTCTGGCCCCACGGATTATTGGCAGCGGCAGAATAGAGCTTTCAGTAGCTTTTGCTGACCCTGTCTGGCCCCACGGATTATTGGCAGCGGCAGAATAGAGCTTTCATTAGCTTTTGCTGACCCTGTCTGAGTGCCCCCACGGATTATTGGCAGCGGCAGAATAGAGCTTTCAGTAGCTTTTGCTGACCCTGTCTGAGTGCCCCACGGATTATTGGCAGCGGCAGAATAGAGCCTTCAGTAGCTTTTGCTGACCCTGTCTGCCCCCACGGATTATTGGCAGCGGCAGAATAGAGCTTTCAGTAGCTTTTGCTGACCCTGTCTGGCCCCACGGATTATTGGAAGCGGCAAAATAGAACTTTCAGTAGCTTTTGCTGACCCTGTCTGAGAGCCCCCACTGATTATTGGCAGCGGCAGAATAGAGCTTTCAGTAGCTTTTGCTGACCTTGTCTGGCCCCACGGATTTTTTGGCAGCAGCAGAATAGAGCTTTCAGTAGCTTTTGCTGACCCTGTCTGAGTGCCCCCATGGATTATTGGCTGCGGCAGAATAGAGCTTTCAGTAGCTTTTGCTGACCCTGTCTGGCCCCACGAATTATTGGCAGCGGCAGAATAGAGCTTTCAGTAGCTTTTGCTGACCCTGTCTGAGTGCCCCCACGGATTATTGGCAGCGGCAGAATAGAGCTTTCAGTAGCTTTTGCTGACCCTGTCTGGCCCCACGGATTTTTTGGCAGCGGCAGAATAGAGCTTTCAGTAGCTTTTGCTGACCCTGTCTGAGTGCCCCTACGGTTTATTGGCAGCGGCAGAATAGAGCTTTCAGTAGCTTTTGCTGACCCTGTCTGAGTGCCCCCACGGATTATTGGCAGCGGCAGAATAGAGCTTTCAGTAGCTTTGCTGACCCTGTCTGAGTGCCCCCACGGATTATTGGCAGCGGCAGAATAGAGCTTTTAGTTGCTTTTGCTGACCATGTCTGAGTGCTCCCACGGATTATTGGCAGCGGCAAAATAGAGCTTTCAGTAGCTTTTGCTGACCCTGTCTGGCCCCACGGATTATTGACAGTGGCAGAATAGAGCTTTCAATAGCTTTTGCTGACCTTGTCTGGCCCCACGGATTTTTGGCAGCAGCAGAATTGAGCTTTCAGTAGCTTTTGCTGACCCTGTCTGAGTGCCCCACGGATTATTGGCAGCGGCAGAATAGAGCTTTCAGTAGCTTTTGCTGACCTTGTCTGGCCCCACGGATTATTGGCAGCGGCAGAATAGAGCTTTCAGTAGCTTTTGCTGACCCTGTCTCAGTGCCCCCACGGATTATTGGCAGCGGCAGAATAGAGCTTTCAGTAGCGTTTGCTGACCCTGTCTGAGTGCCCCCATGGATTATTGGCTGCGGCAGAATAGAGCTTTCAGTAGCTTTTGCTGACCTTGTCTGGCCCCACGGATTATTGGCAACGGCAGAAAAGAGCTTTCAGTAGCTTTTGCTGACCCTGTCTGAGTGCCCCCACGGATTATTGGCAGCGGCAGAATAGAGCTTTCAGTAGCTTTTGCTGACCCTGTCTGGCCCCACGGATTATTGACAGCGGCAGAATAGAGCTTTCAGTAGCTTTTGCTGACCCTGTCTGGCCCCACGGATTATTGGCAGCGGCAGAATAGAGCTTTCATTAGCTTTTGCTGACCCAGTCTGAGTGCCCCCACGGATTATTGGCAGCGGCAGAATAGAGCTTTCAGTAGCTTTTGCTGACCATGTCTGGCCCCACGGATTATTGGCAGCGGCAGAATAGAGCCTTCAGTAGCTTTTGCTGACCCTGTCTGCCCCCACGGATTATTGGCAGCGGAAGAATAAAGCTTTCAGTAGCTTTTGCTGACCCTGTCTGGCCCCACGGATTATTGGAAGCGGCAGAATAGAACTTTCAGTAGCTTTTGCTGACCCTGTCTGAGAGCCCCCACTGATTATTGGCAGCGGCAGAATAGAGCTTTCAGTAGCTCTTGCTGAACTTGTCTGGCCCCACGGATTATTGGCAGCGGCAGAATAGAGCTTTCAGTAGCTTTTGCTGACCCTGTCTGAGTGCCCCCACGGATTATTGGCAGCGGCAGAATAGAGCTTTCAGTAGCTTTTGCTGACCCTGTCTGGCCCCACGGATTATTGACAGCGGCAGAATAGAGGTTTCGGTAGCTTTTGCTGACCCTGTCTGGCCCCACGGATTATTGGCAGCGGCAGAATAGAGCTTTCATTAGCTTTTGCTGACCCTGTCTGAGTGCCCCCACGGATTATTGGCAGCGGCAGAATAGAGCTTTCAATAGCTTTTGTTGACCCTGTCTGGCCCCACGGATTTTTTTGGCAGCGGCAGAATAGAGCTTTCAGTAGCTTTGCTGATCCTGTCTGAGTGCCCCCACGGATTATTGGCAGCGGCAGAATAGAGCTTTCAGTAGCTTTTGCTGACCTTGTCTGAGTGCCCCCACGGATTATTGGCAGCGGCAGAATAGAGCCTTCAGTAGCTTTTGCTGACCCAGTCTGGCCCCACGGATTTTTTGGCAGCGGCAGAATAGAGCTTTCAGTAGCTTTTGCTGACCCTGTCTGAGTGCCCCCACGGTTTATTGGCAGCGGCAGAATAGAGCTTTCAGTAGTTTTTGCTGACCTTGTCTGGCCCCACGGATTATTGGCAGCGGCAGAATAGAGCTTTCAGTAGCTTTTGCTGACCCTGTCTGGCCCCACGGATTATTGGCAGCGGCAGAATAGAGCTTTCAGTAGCTTTTGCTGACCCTGTCTGAGTGCCCCCACGGATTATTGGCAGCGGCAGAATAGAGCTTTCAATAGCTTTTGCTGACCCTGTCTGGCCCCACGGATTTTTTTGGCAGCGGCAGAATAGAGCTTTTAGTAGCTTTGCTGATCCTGTCTGAGTGCCACCACGGATTATTGGCAGCGGCAGAATAGAGCTTTCAGTAGCGTTTGCTGACCTTGTCTGAGTGCCCCCACGGATTATTGGCAGCGGCAGAATAGAGCTTTCAGTAGCTTTTGCTGACCCTGTCTGAGTGCCCCCACGGATTATTGGCAGCGGCAGAATAGAGCTTTCAGTAGCTTTTGCTGACCCTGTCTGGCCCCACGGATTATTGGCAGCGGCAGAATAGAGCTTTCAGTAGCTTTTGCTGACCCTGTCTGGCCCCACGGATTATTGGCAGCGGCAGAATAGAGCTTTCAGTAGCTTTTGCTGACCCTGTCTGAGTGCCCCCACGGATTATTGGCAGCGGCAGAATAGAGCTTTCAATAGCTTTTGCTGACCCTGTCTGGCCCCACGGATTTTTTTGGCAGCGGCAGAATAGAGCTTTTAGTAGCTTTGCTGATCCTGTCTGAGTGCCACCACGGATTATTGGCAGCGGCAGAATAGAGCTTTCAGTAGCGTTTGCTGACCTTGTCTGGCCCCACGGATTATTGGCAGCGGCAGAATAGAGCTTTCAGTAGCTTTTGCTGACCCTGTCTGAGTGCCCCCACGGATTATTGGCAGCGGCAGAATAGAGCTTTCAGTAGCTTTTGCTGACCCTGTCTGGCCCCACGGATTATTGACAGCGGCAGAATAGAGCTTTCAGTAGCTTTTGCTGACCCTGTCTGGCCCCACGGATTATTGGCAGCGGCAGAATAGAGCTTTCAGTAGCTTTTGCTGACCCTGTCTGAGTGCCCCCACGGATTATTGGCAGCGGCAGAATAGAGCTTTCAGTAGCTTTTGCTGACCATGTCTGGCCCCACGGATTATTGGCAGCGGCAGAATAGAGCCTTCAGTAGCTTTTGCTGACCCTGTCTGCCCCCACGGATTATTGGCAGCGGCAGAATAGAGCTTTCAGTAGCTTTTGCTGACCCTGTCTGGCCCCACGGATTATTGGAAGCGGCAAAATAGAACTTTCAGTAGCTTTTGCTGACCCTGTCTGAGAGCCCCCACTGATTATTGGCAGCGGCAGAATAGAGCTTTCAGTAGCTTTTGCTGACCCTGTCTGGCCCCACGGATTTTTTGGCAGCAGCAGAATAGAGCTTTCAGTAGCTTTTGCTGACCCTGTCTGAGTGCCCCCATGGATTATTGGCTGCGGCAGAATAGAGCTTTCAGTAGCTTTTGCTGACCCTGTCTGGCCCCACGAATTATTGGCAGCGGCAGAATAGAGCTTTCAGTAGCTTTTGCTGACCCTGTCTGAGTGCCCCCACGGATTATTGGCAGCGGCAGAATAGAGCTTTCAGTAGCTTTTGCTGACCCTGTCTGGCCCCACGGATTTTTTGGCAGCGGCAGAATAGAGCTTTCAGTAGCTTTTGCTGACCCTGTCTGAGTGCCCCTACGGTTTATTGGCAGCGGCAGAATAGAGCTTTCAGTAGCTTTTGCTGACCCTGTCTGAGTGCCCCCACGGATTATTGGCAGCGGCAGAATAGAGCTTTCAGTAGCTTTGCTGACCCTGTCTGAGTGCCCCCACGGATTATTGGCAGCGGCAGAATAGAGCTTTCAGTTGCTTTTGCTGACCATGTCTGAGTGCTCCCACGGATTATTGGCAGCGGCAAAATAGAGCTTTCAGTAGCTTTTGCTGACCCTGTCTGGCCCCACGGATTATTGACAGTGGCAGAATAGAGCTTTCAATAGCTTTTGCTGACCTTGTCTGGCCCCACGGATTTTTGGCAGCAGCAGAATTGAGCTTTCAGTAGCTTTTGCTGACCCTGTCTGAGTGCCCCACGGATTATTGGCAGCGGCAGAATAGAGCTTTCAGTAGCTTTTGCTGACCTTGTCTGGCCCCACGGATTATTGGCAGCGGCAGAATAGAGCTTTCAGTAGCTTTTGCTGACCCTGTCTCAGTGCCCCCACGGATTATTGGCAGCGGCAGAATAGAGCTTTCAGTAGCGTTTGCTGACCCTGTCTGAGTGCCCCCATGGATTATTGGCTGCGGCAGAATAGAGCTTTCAGTAGCTTTTGCTGACCTTGTCTGGCCCCACGGATTATTGGCAACGGCAGAAAAGAGCTTTCAGTAGCTTTTGCTGACCCTGTCTGAGTGCCCCCACGGATTATTGGCAGCGGCAGAATAGAGCTTTCAGTAGCTTTTGCTGACCCTGTCTGGCCCCACGGATTATTGACAGCGGCAGAATAGAGCTTTCAGTAGCTTTTGCTGACCCTGTCTGGCCCCACGGATTATTGGCAGCGGCAGAATAGAGCTTTCAGTAGCTTTTGCTGACCCTGTCTGAGTGCCCCCACGGATTATTGGCAGCGGCAGAATAGAGCTTTCAGTAGCTTTTCTGACCCTGTCTGGCCCCACGGATTATTGACAGCGGCAGAATAGAGCCTTCAGTAGCTTTTGCTGACCCTGTCTGGCCCCACGGATTATTGGCAGCGGCAGAATAGAGCTTTCATTAGCTTTTGCTGACCCAGTCTGAGTGCCCCCACGGATTATTGGCAGCGGCAGAATAGAGCTTTCAGTAGCTTTTGCTGACCATGTCTGGCCCCACGGATTATTGGCAGCGGCAGAATAGAGCCTTCAGTAGCTTTTGCTGACCCTGTCTGCCCCCACGGATTATTGGCAGCGGCAGAATAGAGCTTTCAGTAGCTTTTGCTGACCCTGTCTGGCCCCACGGATTATTGGAAGCGGCAGAATAGAACTTTCAGTAGCTTTTGCTGACCCTGTCTGAGAGCCCCCACTGATTATTGGCAGCGGCAGAATAGAGCTTTCAGTAGCTTTTGCTGACCTTGTCTGGCCCCACGGATTATTGGCAACGGCAGAAAAGAGCTTTCAGTAGCTTTTGCTGACCCTGTCTGAGTGCCCCCACGGATTATTGGCAGCGGCAGAATAGAGCTTTCAGTAGCTTTTGCTGACCCTGTCTGGCCCCACGGATTATTGACAGCGGCAGAATAGAGCTTTCAGTAGCTTTTGCTGACCCTGTCTGGCCCCACGGATTATTGGCAGCGGCAGAATAGAGCTTTCATTAGCTTTTGCTGACCCAGTCTGAGTGCCCCCACGGATTATTGGCAGCGGCAGAATAGAGCTTTCAGTAGCTTTTGCTGACCATGTCTGGCCCCACGGATTATTGGCAGCGGCAGAATAGAGCCTTCAGTAGCTTTTGCTGACCCTGTCTGCCCCCACGGATTATTGGCAGCGGCAGAATAGAGCTTTCAGTAGCTTTTGCTGACCCTGTCTGAGTGCCCCCACGGATTATTGGCAGCGGCAGAATAGAGCTTTCAGTAGCTTTTGCTGACCTTGTCTGGCCCCACGGATTATTGGCAACGGCAGAAAAGAGCTTTCAGTAGCTTTTGCTGACCCTGTCTGAGTGCCCCCACGGATTATTGGCAGCGGCAGAATAGAGCCTTCAGTAGCTTTTGCTGACCCTGTCTGCCCCCACGGATTATTGGCAGCGGCAGAATAGAGCTTTCAGTAGCTTTTGCTGACCCTGTCTGGCCCCACGGATTATTGGAAGCGGCAAAATAGAACTTTCAGTAGCTTTTGCTGACCCTGTCTGAGAGCCCCCACTGATTATTGGCAGCGGCAGAATAGAGCTTTCAGTAGCTTTTGCGGACCCTGTCTGGCCCCACGGATTTTTTGGCAGCAGCAGAATAGAGCTTTCAGTAGCTTTTGCTGACCCTGTCTGAGTGCCCCCACGGATTATTGGCAGCGGCAGAATAGAGCTTTCAGTAGCTTTTGCTGACCCTGTCTGGCCCCACGGATTTTTTGGCAGCGGCAGAATAGAGCTTTCAGTAGCTTTTGCTGACCCTGTCTGAGTGCCCCTACGGTTTATTGGCAGCGGCAGAATAGAGCTTTCAGTAGCTTTTGCTGACCCTGTCTGAGTGCCCCCACGGATTATTGGCAGCGGCAGAATAGAGCTTTCAGTAGCTTTGCTGACCCTGTCTGAGTGCCCCCACGGATTATTGGCAGCGGCAGAATAGAGCTTTCAGTTGCTTTTGCTGACCATGTCTGAGTGCTCCCACGGATTATTGGCAGCGGCAAAATAGAGCTTTCAGTAGCTTTTGCTGACCCTGTCTGGCCCCACGGATTATTGACAGTGGCAGAATAGAGCTTTCAATAGCTTTTGCTGACCTTGTCTGGCCCCACGGATTTTTGGCAGCAGCAGAATTGAGCTTTCAGTAGCTTTTGCTGACCCTGTCTGAGTGCCCCACGGATTATTGGCAGCGGCAGAATAGAGCTTTCAGTAGCTTTTGCTGACCTTGTCTGGCCCCACGGATTATTGGCAGCGGCAGAATAGAGCTTTCAGTAGCTTTTGCTGACCCTGTCTCAGTGCCCCCACGGATTATTGGCAGCGGCAGAATAGAGCTTTCAGTAGCGTTTGCTGACCCTGTCTGAGTGCCCCCATGGATTATTGGCTGCGGCAGAATAGAGCTTTCAGTAGCTTTTGCTGACCTTGTCTGGCCCCACGGATTATTGGCAACGGCAGAAAAGAGCTTTCAGTAGCTTTTGCTGACCCTGTCTGAGTGCCCCCACGGATTATTGGCAGCGGCAGAATAGAGCTTTCAGTAGCTTTTGCTGACCCTGTCTGGCCCCACGGATTATTGACAGCGGCAGAATAGAGCTTTCAGTAGCTTTTGCTGACCCTGTCTGGCCCCACGGATTATTGGCAGCGGCAGAATAGAGCTTTCAGTAGCTTTTGCTGACCCTGTCTGAGTGCCCCCACGGATTATTGGCAGCGGCAGAATAGAGCTTTCAGTAGCTTTTGCTGACCCTGTCTGGCCCCACGGATTATTGACAGCGGCAGAATAGAGCCTTCAGTAGCTTTTGCTGACCCTGTCTGGCCCCACGGATTATTGGCAGCGGCAGAATAGAGCTTTCATTAGCTTTTGCTGACCCAGTCTGAGTGCCCCCACGGATTATTGGCAGCGGCAGAATAGAGCTTTCAGTAGCTTTTGCTGACCATGTCTGGCCCCACGGATTATTGGCAGCGGCAGAATAGAGCCTTCAGTAGCTTTTGCTGACCCTGTCTGCCCCCACGGATTATTGGCAGCGGCAGAATAGAGCTTTCAGTAGCTTTTGCTGACCCTGTCTGGCCCCACGGATTATTGGAAGCGGCAGAATAGAACTTTCAGTAGCTTTTGCTGACCCTGTCTGAGAGCCCCCACTGATTATTGGCAGCGGCAGAATAGAGCTTTCAGTAGCTTTTGCTGACCTTGTCTGGCCCCACGGATTATTGGCAACGGCAGAAAAGAGCTTTCAGTAGCTTTTGCTGACCCTGTCTGAGTGCCCCCACGGATTATTGGCAGCGGCAGAATAGAGCTTTCAGTAGCTTTTGCTGACCCTGTCTGGCCCCACGGATTATTGACAGCGGCAGAATAGAGCTTTCAGTAGCTTTTGCTGACCCTGTCTGGCCCCACGGATTATTGGCAGCGGCAGAATAGAGCTTTCATTAGCTTTTGCTGACCCAGTCTGAGTGCCCCCACGGATTATTGGCAGCGGCAGAATAGAGCTTTCAGTAGCTTTTGCTGACCATGTCTGGCCCCACGGATTATTGGCAGCGGCAGAATAGAGCCTTCAGTAGCTTTTGCTGACCCTGTCTGCCCCCACGGATTATTGGCAGCGGCAGAATAGAGCTTTCAGTAGCTTTTGCTGACCCTGTCTGAGTGCCCCCACGGATTATTGGCAGCGGCAGAATAGAGCTTTCAGTAGCTTTTGCTGACCTTGTCTGGCCCCACGGATTATTGGCAACGGCAGAAAAGAGCTTTCAGTAGCTTTTGCTGACCCTGTCTGAGTGCCCCCACGGATTATTGGCAGCGGCAGAATAGAGCCTTCAGTAGCTTTTGCTGACCCTGTCTGCCCCCACGGATTATTGGCAGCGGCAGAATAGAGCTTTCAGTAGCTTTTGCTGACCCTGTCTGGCCCCACGGATTATTGGAAGCGGCAAAATAGAACTTTCAGTAGCTTTTGCTGACCCTGTCTGAGAGCCCCCACTGATTATTGGCAGCGGCAGAATAGAGCTTTCAGTAGCTTTTGCGGACCCTGTCTGGCCCCACGGATTTTTTGGCAGCAGCAGAATAGAGCTTTCAGTAGCTTTTGCTGACCCTGTCTGAGTGCCCCCATGGATTATTGGCTGCGGCAGAATAGAGCTTTCAGTAGCTTTTGCTGACCCTGTCTGGCCCCACGAATTATTGGTAGCGGCAGAATAGAGCTTTCAGTAGCTTTTGCTGACCCTGTCTGAATGCCCCCACGGATTATTGGCAGCGGCAGAATAGAGCTTTCAGTAGCTTTTGCTGACCCTGTCTGGCCCCACGGATTTTTTGGCAGCGGCAGAATAGAGCTTTCAGTAGCTTTTGCTGACCCTGTCTGAGTGCCCCTACGGTTTATTGGCAGCGGCAGAATAGAGCTTTCAGTAGCTTTTGCTGACCCTGTCTGAGTGCCCCCACGGATTATTGGCAGCGGCAGAATAGAGCTTTCAGTAGCTTTGCTGACCCTGTCTGAGTGCCCCCACTGATTATTGGCAGCGGCAGAATAGAGCTTTCAGTTGCTTTTGCTGACCATGTCTGAGTGCTCCCACGGATTATTGGCAGCGGCAAAATAGAGCTTTCAGTAGCTTTTGCTGACCCTGTCTGGCCCCACGGATTATTGACAGTGGCAGAATAGAGCTTTCAATAGCTTTTGCTGACCTTGTCTGGCCCCACGGATTTTTGGCAGCAGCAGAATTGAGCTTTCAGTAGCTTTTGCTGACCCTGTCTGAGTGCCCCACGGATTATTGGCAGCGGCAGAATAGAGCTTTCAGTAGCTTTTGCTGACCTTGTCTGGCCCCACGGATTATTGGCAGCGGCAGAATAGAGCTTTCAGTAGCTTTTGCTGACCCTGTCTCAGTGCCCCCACGGATTATTGGCAGCGGCAGAATAGAGCTTTCAGTAGCGTTTGCTGACCCTGTCTGAGTGCCCCCATGGATTATTGGCTGCGGCAGAATAGAGCTTTCAGTAGCTTTTGCTGACCTTGTCTGGCCCCACGGATTATTGGCAACGGCAGAAAAGAGCTTTCAGTAGCTTTTGCTGACCCTGTCTGAGTGCCCCCACGGATTATTGGCAGCGGCAGAATAGAGCTTTCAGTAGCTTTTGCTGACCCTGTCTGGCCCCACGGATTATTGACAGCGGCAGAATAGAGCTTTCAGTAGCTTTTGCTGACCCTGTCTGGCCCCACGGATTATTGGCAGCGGCAGAATAGAGCTTTCAGTAGCTTTTGCTGACCCTGTCTGAGTGCCCCCACGGATTATTGGCAGCGGCAGAATAGAGCTTTCAGTAGCTTTTGCTGACCCTGTCTGGCCCCACGGATTATTGACAGCGGCAGAATAGAGCCTTCAGTAGCTTTTGCTGACCCTGTCTGGCCCCACGGATTATTGGCAGCGGCAGAATAGAGCTTTCATTAGCTTTTGCTGACCCAGTCTGAGTGCCCCCACGGATTATTGGCAGCGGCAGAATAGAGCTTTCAGTAGCTTTTGCTGACCATGTCTGGCCCCACGGATTATTGGCAGCGGCAGAATAGAGCCTTCAGTAGCTTTTGCTGACCCTGTCTGCCCCCACGGATTATTGGCAGCGGCAGAATAGAGCTTTCAGTAGCTTTTGCTGACCCTGTCTGGCCCCACGGATTATTGGAAGCGGCAGAATAGAACTTTCAGTAGCTTTTGCTGACCCTGTCTGAGAGCCCCCACTGATTATTGGCAGCGGCAGAATAGAGCTTTCAGTAGCTTTTGCTGACCTTGTCTGGCCCCACGGATTATTGGCAACGGCAGAAAAGAGCTTTCAGTAGCTTTTGCTGACCCTGTCTGAGTGCCCCCACGGATTATTGGCAGCGGCAGAATAGAGCTTTCAGTAGCTTTTGCTGACCCTGTCTGGCCCCACGGATTATTGACAGCGGCAGAATAGAGCTTTCAGTAGCTTTTGCTGACCCTGTCTGGCCCCACGGATTATTGGCAGCGGCAGAATAGAGCTTTCATTAGCTTTTGCTGACCCAGTCTGAGTGCCCCCACGGATTATTGGCAGCGGCAGAATAGAGCTTTCAGTAGCTTTTGCTGACCATGTCTGGCCCCACGGATTATTGGCAGCGGCAGAATAGAGCCTTCAGTAGCTTTTGCTGACCCTGTCTGCCCCCACGGATTATTGGCAGCGGCAGAATAGAGCTTTCAGTAGCTTTTGCTGACCCTGTCTGAGTGCCCCCACGGATTATTGGCAGCGGCAGAATAGAGCTTTCAGTAGCTTTTGCTGACCTTGTATGGCCCCACGGATTATTGGCAACGGCAGAAAAGAGCTTTCAGTAGCTTTTGCTGACCCTGTCTGAGTGCCCCCACGGATTATTGGCAGCGGCAGAATAGAGCCTTCAGTAGCTTTTGCTGACCCTGTCTGCCCCCACGGATTATTGGCAGCGGCAGAATAGAGCTTTCAGTAGCTTTTGCTGACCCTGTCTGGCCCCACGGATTATTGGAAGCGGCAAAATAGAACTTTCAGTAGCTTTTGCTGACCCTGTCTGAGAGCCCCCACTGATTATTGGCAGCGGCAGAATAGAGCTTTCAGTAGCTTTTGCGGACCCTGTCTGGCCCCACGGATTTTTTGGCAGCAGCAGAATAGAGCTTTCAGTAGCTTTTGCTGACCCTGTCTGAGTGCCCCCATGGATTATTGGCTGCGGCAGAATAGAGCTTTCAGTAGCTTTTGCTGACCCTGTCTGGCCCCACGAATTATTGGTAGCGGCAGAATAGAGCTTTCAGTAGCTTTTGCTGACCCTGTCTGAATGCCCCCACGGATTATTGGCAGCGGCAGAATAGAGCTTTCAGTAGCTTTTGCTGACCCTGTCTGGCCCCACGGATTTTTTGGCAGCGGCAGAATAGAGCTTTCAGTAGCTTTTGCTGACCCTGTCTGAGTGCCCCTACGGTTTATTGGCAGCGGCAGAATAGAGCTTTCAGTAGCTTTTGCTGACCCTGTCTGAGTGCCCCCACGGATTATTGGCAGCGGCAGAATAGAGCTTTCAGTAGCTTTGCTGACCCTGTCTGAGTGCCCCCACTGATTATTGGCAACGGCAGAATAGAGCTTTCAGTTGCTTTTGCTGACCATGTCTGAGTGCTCCCACGGATTATTGGCAGCGGCAAAATAGAGCTTTCAGTAGCTTTTGCTGACCCTGTCTGGCCCCACGGATTATTGACAGTGGCAGAATAGAGCTTTCAATAGCTTTTGCTGACCTTGTCTGGCCCCACGGATTTTTGGCAGCAGCAGAATTGAGCTTTCAGTAGCTTTTGCTGACCCTGTCTGAGTGCCCCACGGATTATTGGCAGCGGCAGAATAGAGCTTTCAGTAGCTTTTGCTGACCTTGTCTGGCCCCACGGATTATTGGCAGCGGCAGAATAGAGCTTTCAGTAGCTTTTGCTGACCCTGTCTCAGTGCCCCCACGGATTATTGGCAGCGGCAGAATAGAGCTTTCAGTAGCGTTTGCTGACCCTGTCTGAGTGCCCCCATGGATTATTGGCTGCGGCAGAATAGAGCTTTCAGTAGCTTTTGCTGACCTTGTCTGGCCCCACGGTTTATTGGCAACGGCAGAAAAGAGCTTTCAGTAGCTTTTGCTGACCCTGTCTGAGTGCCCCCACGGATTATTGGCAGCGGCAGAATAGAGCTTTCAGTAGCTTTTGCTGACCCTGTCTGGCCCCACGGATTATTGACAGCGGCAGAATAGAGCTTTCAGTAGCTTTTGCTGACCCTGTCTGGCCCCACGGATTATTGGCAGCGGCAGAATAGAGCTTTCATTAGCTTTTGCTGACCCAGTCTGAGTGCCCCCACGGATTATTGGCAGCGGCTGAATAGAGCTTTCAGTAGCTTTTGCTGACCATGTCTGGCCCCACGGATTATTGGCAGCGGCAGAATAGAGCCTTCAGTAGCTTTTGCTGACCCTGTCTGCCCCCACGGATTATTGGCAGCGGCAGAATAGAGCTTTCAGTAGCTTTTGCTGACCCTGTCTGGCCCCACGGATTATTGGAAGCGGCAGAATAGAACTTTCAGTAGCTTTTGCTGACCCTGTCTGAGAGCCCCCACTGATTATTGGCAGCGGCAGAATAGAGCTTTCAGTAGCTTTTGCTGAACTTGTCTGGCCCCACGGATTATTGGCAGCGGCAGAATAGAGCTTTCAGTAGCTTTTGCTGACCCTGTCTGAGTGCCCCCACGGATTATTGGCAGCGGCAGAATAGAGCTTTCAGTAGCTTTTGCTGACCCTGTCTGGCCCCACGGATTATTGACAGCGGCAGAATAGAGCTTTCGGTAGCTTTTGCTGACCCTGTCTGGCCCCACGGATTATTGGCAGCGGCAGAATAGAGCTTTCATTAGCTTTTGCTGACCCTGTCTGAGTGCCCCCACGGATTATTGGCAGCGGCAGAATAGAGCTTTCAAAAGCTTTTGCTGACCCTGTCTGGCCCCACGGATTTTTTTGGCAGCGGCAGAATAGAGCTTTCAGTAGCTTTGCTGATCCTGTCTGAGTGCCCCCACGGATTATTGGCAGCGGCAGAATAGAGCTTTCAGTAGCGTTTGCTGACCTTGTCAGGCCCCACGGATTATTGGCAGCGGCAGAATAGAGCTTTCAGTAGCTTTTGCTGACCCTGTCTGAGTGCCCCCACGGATTATTGGCAGCGGAAAAATAGAGCTTTCAGTAGCTTTTGCTGACCTTGTCTGGCCCCACGGATTATTGGCAGCGGCAGAATAGAGCTTTCAGTACCTTTTGCTCACCCTGTCTCAGTGCCCCCACGGATAATTGGCAGCGGCAGAATAGAGCTTTCAGTAGCTTTTGCTGACCCTGTCTGAGTGCCCCCATGGATTATTGGCTGCGGCAGAATAGAGCTTTCAGTAGCTTTTGCTGACCCTGTCTGGCCCCACGGATTATTGGCAGCGGCAGAATAGAGCTTTCAGTAGCTTTTGCTGACCCTGTCTGAGTGCCCCCACGGATTATTGGCAGCGGCAGAATAGAGCTTTCAATAGCTTTTGCTGACCCTGTCTGGCCCCACGGATTTTTTTGGCAGCGGCAGAATAGAGCTTTCAGTAGCTTTGCTGATCCTGTCTGAGTGCCACCACGGATTATTGGCAGCGGCAGAATAGAGCTTTCAGTAGCGTTTGCTGACCTTGTCTGGCCCCACGGATTATTGGCAGCGGCAGAATAGAGCTTTCAGTAGCTTTTGCTGACCCTGTCTGGCCCCACGGATTATTGACAGCGGCAGAATAGAGCTTTCAGTAGCTTTTGCTGACCCTGTCTGGCCCCACGGATTATTGGCAGCGGCAGAATAGAGCTTTCATTAGCTTTTGCTGACCCTGTCTGAGTGCCCCCACGGATTATTGGCAGCGGCAGAATAGAGCTTTCAGTAGCTTTGCTGACCATGTCTGGCCCCACGGATTATTGGCAGCGGCAGAATAGAGCCTTCAGTAGCTTTTGCTGACCCTGTCTGCCCCCACGGATTATTGGCAGCGGCAGAATAGAGCTTTCAGTAGCTTTTGCTGACCCTGTCTGGCCCCACGGATTATTGGAAGCGGCAGAATAGAACTTTCAGTAGCTTTTGCTGACCCTGTCTGAGAGCCCCCACTGATTATTGGCAGCGGCAGAATAGAGCTTTCAGTAGCTTTTGCTGACCCTGTCTGGCCCCACGGATTTTTTGGCAGCAGCAGAATAGAGCTTTCAGTAGCTTTTGCTGACCCTGTCTGAGTGCCCCCATGGATTATTGGCTGCGGCAGAATAGAGCTTTCAGTAGCTTTTGCTGACCCTGTCTGGCCCCACGAATTATTGGCAGCGGCAGAATAGAGCTTTCAGTAGCTTTTGCTGACCCTGTCTGAGTGCCCCCACGGATTATTGGCAGCGGCAGAATAGAGCTTTCAGTAGCTTTTGCTGACCCTGTCTGGCCCCACGGATTTTTTGGCAGCGGCAGAATAGAGCTTTCAGTAGCTTTTGCTGACCCTGTCTGAGTGCCCCCACCGATTATTGGCAGCGGCAGAATAGAGCTTTCAGTAGCGTTTGCTGACCTTGTCTGGCCCCACGGATTATTGGCAGCGGCAGAATAGAGCTTTCAGTAGCTTTTGCTGACCCTGTCTGAGTGCCCCCACGGATTATTGGCAGCGGCAGAATAGAGCTTTCAGTAGCTTTTGCTGACCCTGTCTGGCCCCACGGATTATTGACAGCGGCAGAATAGAGCTTTCAGTAGCTTTTGCTGACCCTGTCTGGCCCCACGGATTATTGGCAGCGGCAGAATAGAGCTTTCATTAGCTTTTGCTGACCCAGTCTGAGTGCCCCCACGGATTATTGGCAGCGGCAGAATAGAGCTTTCAGTAGCTTTTGCTGACCATGTCTGGCCCCACGGATTATTGGCAGCGGCAGAATAGAGCCTTCAGTAGCTTTTGCTGACCCTGTCTGCCCCCACGGATTATTGGCAGCGGAAGAATAGAGCTTTCAGTAGCTTTTGCTGACCCTGTCTGGCCCCACGGATTATTGGAAGCGGCAGAATAGAACTTTCAGTAGCTTTTGCTGACCCTGTCTGAGAGCCCCCACTGATTATTGGCAGCGGCAGAATAGAGCTTTCAGTAGCTCTTGCTGAACTTGTCTGGCCCCACGGATTATTGGCAGCGGCAGAATAGAGCTTTCAGTAGCTTTTGCTGACCCTGTCTGAGTGCCCCCACGGATTATTGGCAGCGGCAGAATAGAGCTTTCAGTAGCTTTTGCTGACCCTGTCTGGCCCCACGGATTATTGACAGCGGCAGAATAGAGCTTTCGGTAGCTTTTGCTGACCCTGTCTGGCCCCACGGATTATTGGCAGCGGCAGAATAGAGCTTTCATTAGCTTTTGCTGACCCTGTCTGAGTGCCCCCACGGATTATTGGCAGCGGCAGAATAGAGCTTTCAATAGCTTTTGTTGACCCTGTCTGGCCCCACGGATTTTTTTGGCAGCGGCAGAATAGAGCTTTCAGTAGCTTTGCTGAACCTGTCTGAGTGCCCCCACGGATTATTGGCAGCGGCAGAATAGAGCTTTCAGTAGCGTTTGCTGACCTTGTCAGGCCCCACGGATTATTGGCAGCGGCAGAATAGAGCTTTCAGTAGCTTTTGCTGACCCTGTCTGAGTGCCCCCACGGATTATTGGCAGCGGCAGAATAGAGCTTTCAGTAGCTTTTGCTGACCCTGTCTGGCCCCACGGATTATTGGCAGCGGCAGAATAGAGCTTTCAGTAGCTTTTGCTGACCCTGTCTGGCCCCACGGATTATTGGCAGCGGCAGAATAGAGCTTTCAGTAGCTTTTGCTGACCCTGTCTGAGTGCCCCCACGGATTATTGGCAGCGGCAGAATAGAGCTTTCAATAGCTTTTGCTGACCCTGTCTGGCCCCACGGATTTTTTTGGCAGCGGCAGAATAGAGCTTTTAGTAGCTTTGCTGATCCTGTCTGAGTGCCACCACGGATTATTGGCAGCGGCAGAATAGAGCTTTCAGTAGCGTTTGCTGACCTTGTCTGGCCCCACGGATTATTGGCAGCGGCAGAATAGAGCTTTCAGTAGCTTTTGCTGACCCTGTCTGGCCCCACGGATTATTGACAGCGGCAGAATAGAGCTTTCAGTAGCTTTTGCTGACCCTGTCTGGCCCCACGGATTATTGGCAGCGGCAGAATAGAGCTTTCATTAGCTTTTGCTGACCCTGTCTGAGTGCCCCCACGGATTATTGGCAGCGGCAGAATAGAGCTTTCAGTAGCTTTTGCTGACCATGTCTGGCCCCACGGATTATTGGCAGCGGCAGAATAGAGCCTTCAGTAGCTTTTGCTGACCCTGTCTGCCCCCACGGATTATTGGCAGCGGCAGAATAGAGCTTTCAGTAGCTTTTGCTGACCCTGTCTGGCCCCACGGATTATTGGAAGCGGCAAAATAGAACTTTCAGTAGCTTTTGCTGACCCTGTCTGAGAGCCCCCACTGATTATTGGCAGCGGCAGAATAGAGCTTTCAGTAGCTTTTGCTGACCCTGTCTGGCCCCACGGATTTTTTGGCAGCAGCAGAATAGAGCTTTCAGTAGCTTTTGCTGACCCTGTCTGAGTGCCCCCATGGATTATTGGCTGCGGCAGAATAGAGCTTTCAGTAGCTTTTGCTGACCCTGTCTGGCCCCACGAATTATTGGCAGCGGCAGAATAGAGCTTTCAGTAGCTTTTGCTGACCCTGTCTGAGTGCCCCCACGGATTATTGGCAGCGGCAGAATAGAGCTTTCAGTAGCTTTTGCTGACCCTGTCTGGCCCCACGGATTTTTTGGCAGCGGCAGAATAGAGCTTTCAGTAGCTTTTGCTGACCCTGTCTGAGTGCCCCTACGGTTTATTGGCAGCGGCAGAATAGAGCTTTCAGTAGCTTTTGCTGACCCTGTCTGAGTGCCCCCACGGATTATTGGCAGCGGCAGAATAGAGCTTTCAGTAGCTTTGCTGACCCTGTCTGAGTGCCCCCACGGATTATTGGCAGCGGCAGAATAGAGCTTTCAGTTGCTTTTGCTGACCATGTCTGAGTGCTCCCACGGATTATTGGCAGCGGCAAAATAGAGCTTTCAGTAGCTTTTGCTGACCCTGTCTGGCCCCACGGATTATTGACAGTGGCAGAATAGAGCTTTCAATAGCTTTTGCTGACCTTGTATGGCCCCACGGATTTTTGGCAGCAGCAGAATTGAGCTTTCAGTAGCTTTTGCTGACCCTGTCTGAGTGCCCCACGGATTATTGGCAGCGGCAGAATAGAGCTTTCAGTAGCTTTTGCTGACCTTGTCTGGCCCCACGGATTATTGGCAGCGGCAGAATAGAGCTTTCAGTAGCTTTTGCTGACCCTGTCTCAGTGCCCCCACGGATTATTGGCAGCGGCAGAATAGAGCTTTCAGTAGCGTTTGCTGACCCTGTCTGAGTGCCCCCATGGATTATTGGCTGCGGCAGAATAGAGCTTTCAGTAGCTTTTGCTGACCTTGTCTGGCCCCACGGATTATTGGCAACGGCAGAAAAGAGCTTTCAGTAGCTTTTGCTGACCCTGTCTGAGTGCCCCCACGGATTATTGGCAGCGGCAGAATAGAGCTTTCAGTAGCTTTTGCTGACCCTGTCTGGCCCCACGGATTATTGACAGCGGCAGAATAGAGCTTTCAGTAGCTTTTGCTGACCCTGTCTGGCCCCACGGATTATTGGCAGCGGCAGAATAGAGCTTTCATTAGCTTTTGCTGACCCAGTCTGAGTGCCCCCACGGATTATTGGCAGCGGCAGAATAGAGCTTTCAGTAGCTTTTGCTGACCATGTCTGGCCCCACGGATTATTGGCAGCGGCAGAATAGAGCCTTCAGTAGCTTTTGCTGACCCTGTCTGCCCCCACGGATTATTGGCAGCGGCAGAATAGAGCTTTCAGTAGCTTTTGCTGACCCTGTCTGGCCCCACGGATTATTGGAAGCGGCAGAATAGAACTTTCAGTAGCTTTTGCTGACCCTGTCTGAGAGCCCCCACTGATTATTGGCAGCGGCAGAATAGAGCTTTCAGTAGCTTTTGCTGACCTTGTCTGGCCCCACGGATTATTGGCAACGGCAGAAAAGAGCTTTCAGTAGCTTTTGCTGACCCTGTCTGAGTGCCCCCACGGATTATTGGCAGCGGCAGAATAGAGCTTTCAGTAGCTTTTGCTGACCCTGTCTGGCCCCACGGATTATTGACAGCGGCAGAATAGGGCTTTCAGTAGCTTTTGCTGACCCTGTCTGGCCCCACGGATTATTGGCAGCGGCAGAATAGAGCTTTCATTAGCTTTTGCTGACCCAGTCTGAGTGCCCCCACGGATTATTGGCAGCGGCAGAATAGAGCTTTCAGTAGCTTTTGCTGACCATGTCTGGCCCCACGGATTATTGGCAGCGGCAGAATAGAGCCTTCAGTAGCTTTTGCTGACCCTGTCTGAGTGCCCCCATGGATTATTGGCAGCGGCAGAATAGAGCTTTCAGTAGCTTTTGCTGACCCTGTCTGAGTGCCCCCACGGATTATTGGCAGCGGCAGAATAGAGCTTTCAGTAGCTGTTGCTGACCTTGTCTGGCCCCACGGATTATTGGCAACGGCAGAAAAGAGCTTTCAGTAGCTTTTGCTGACCCTGTCTGAGTGCCCCCACGGATTATTGGCAGCGGCAGAATAGAGCCTTCAGTAGCTTTTGCTGACCCTGTCTGCCCCCACGGATTATTGGCAGCGGCAGAATAGAGCTTTCAGTAGCTTTTGCTGACCCTGTCTGGCCCCACGGATTATTGGAAGCGGCAAAATAGAACTTTCAGTAGCTTTTGCTGACCCTGTCTGAGAGCCCCCACTGATTATTGGCAGCGGCAGAATAGAGCTTTCAGTAGCTTTTGCTGACCCTGTCTGGCCCCACGGATTTTTTGGCAGCAGCAGAATAGAGCTTTCAGTAGCTTTTGCTGACCCTGTCTGAGTGCCCCCATGGATTATTGGCTGCGGCAGAATAGAGCTTTCAGTAGCTTTTGCTGACCCTGTCTGGCCCCACGAATTATTGGTAGCGGCAGAATAGAGCTTTCAGTAGCTTTTGCTGACCCTGTCTGAATGCCCCCACGGATTATTGGCAGCGGCAGAATAGAGCTTTCAGTAGCTTTTGCTGACCCTGTCTGGCCCCACGGATTTTTTGGCAGCGGCAGAATAGAGCTTTCAGTAGCTTTTGCTGACCCTGTCTGAGTGCCCCTACGGTTTATTGGCAGCGGCAGAATAGAGCTTTCAGTAGCTTTTGCTGACCCTGTCTGAGTGCCCCCACGGATTATTGGCAGCGGCAGAATAGAGCTTTCAGTAGCTTTGCTGACCCTGTCTGAGTGCCCCCACTGATTATTGGCAGCGGCAGAATAGAGCTTTCAGTTGCTTTTGCTGACCATGTCTGAGTGCTCCCACGGATTATTGGCAGCGGCAAAATAGAGCTTTCAGTAGCTTTTGCTGACCCTGTCTGGCCCCACGGATTATTGACAGTGGCAGAATAGAGCTTTCAATAGCTTTTGCTGACCTTGTCTGGCCCCACGGATTTTTGGCAGCAGCAGAATTGAGCTTTCAGTAGCTTTTGCTGACCCTGTCTGAGTGCCCCACGGATTATTGGCAGCGGCAGAATAGAGCTTTCAGTAGCTTTTGCTGACCTTGTCTGGCCCCACGGATTATTGGCAGCGGCAGAATAGAGCTTTCAGTAGCTTTTGCTGACCCTGTCTCAGTGCCCCCACGGATTATTGGCAGCGGCAGAATAGAGCTTTCAGTAGCGTTTGCTGACCCTGTCTGAGTGCCCCCATGGATTATTGGCTGCGGCAGAATAGAGCTTTCAGTAGCTTTTGCTGACCTTGTCTGGCCCCACGGATTATTGGCAACGGCAGAAAAGAGCTTTCAGTAGCTTTTGCTGACCCTGTCTGAGTGCCCCCACGGATTATTGGCAGCGGCAGAATAGAGCTTTCAGTAGCTTTTGCTGACCCTGTCTGGCCCCACGGATTATTGACAGCGGCAGAATAGAGCTTTCAGTAGCTTTTGCTGACCCTGTCTGGCCCCACGGATTATTGGCAGCGGCAGAATAGAGCTTTCAGTAGCTTTTGCTGACCCTGTCTGAGTGCCCCCACGGATTATTGGCAGCGGCAGAATAGAGCTTTCAGTAGCTTTTGCTGACCCTGTCTGGCCCCACGGATTATTGACAGCGGCAGAATAGAGCCTTCAGTAGCTTTTGCTGACCCTGTCTGGCCCCACGGATTATTGGCAGCGGCAGAATAGAGCTTTCATTAGCTTTTGCTGACCCAGTCTGAGTGCCCCCACGGATTATTGGCAGCGGCAGAATAGAGCTTTCAGTAGCTTTTGCTGACCATGTCTGGCCCCACGGATTATTGGCAGCGGCAGAATAGAGCCTTCAGTAGCTTTTGCTGACCCTGTCTGCCCCCACGGATTATTGGCAGCGGCAGAATAGAGCTTTCAGTAGCTTTTGCTGACCCTGTCTGGCCCCACGGATTATTGGAAGCGGCAGAATAGAACTTTCAGTAGCTTTTGCTGACCCTGTCTGAGAGCCCCCACTGATTATTGGCAGCGGCAGAATAGAGCTTTCAGTAGCTTTTGCTGACCTTGTCTGGCCCCACGGATTATTGGCAACGGCAGAAAAGAGCTTTCAGTAGCTTTTGCTGACCCTGTCTGAGTGCCCCCACGGATTATTGGCAGCGGCAGAATAGAGCTTTCAGTAGCTTTTGCTGACCCTGTCTGGCCCCACGGATTATTGACAGCGGCAGAATAGAGCTTTCAGTAGCTTTTGCTGACCCTGTCTGGCCCCACGGATTATTGGCAGCGGCAGAATAGAGCTTTCATTAGCTTTTGCTGACCCAGTCTGAGTGCCCCCACGGATTATTGGCAGCGGCAGAATAGAGCTTTCAGTAGCTTTTGCTGACCATGTCTGGCCCCACGGATTATTGGCAGCGGCAGAATAGAGCCTTCAGTAGCTTTTGCTGACCCTGTCTGCCCCCACGGATTATTGGCAGCGGCAGAATAGAGCTTTCAGTAGCTTTTGCTGACCCTGTCTGAGTGCCCCCACGGATTATTGGCAGCGGCAGAATAGAGCTTTCAGTAGCTTTTGCTGACCTTGTCTGGCCCCACGGATTATTGGCAACGGCAGAAAAGAGCTTTCAGTAGCTTTTGCTGACCCTGTCTGAGTGCCCCCACGGATTATTGGCAGCGGCAGAATAGAGCCTTCAGTAGCTTTTGCTGACCCTGTCTGCCCCCACGGATTATTGGCAGCGGCAGAATAGAGCTTTCAGTAGCTTTTGCTGACCCTGTCTGGCCCCACGGATTATTGGAAGCGGCAAAATAGAACTTTCAGTAGCTTTTGCTGACCCTGTCTGAGAGCCCCCACTGATTATTGGCAGCGGCAGAATAGAGCTTTCAGTAGCTTTTGCGGACCCTGTCTGGCCCCACGGATTTTTTGGCAGCAGCAGAATAGAGCTTTCAGTAGCTTTTGCTGACCCTGTCTGAGTGCCCCCATGGATTATTGGCTGCGGCAGAATAGAGCTTTCAGTAGCTTTTGCTGACCCTGTCTGGCCCCACGAATTATTGGTAGCGGCAGAATAGAGCTTTCAGTAGCTTTTGCTGACCCTGTCTGAATGCCCCCACGGATTATTGGCAGCGGCAGAATAGAGCTTTCAGTAGCTTTTGCTGACCCTGTCTGGCCCCACGGATTTTTTGGCAGCGGCAGAATAGAGCTTTCAGTAGCTTTTGCTGACCCTGTCTGAGTGCCCCTACGGTTTATTGGCAGCGGCAGAATAGAGCTTTCAGTAGCTTTTGCTGACCCTGTCTGAGTGCCCCCACGGATTATTGGCAGCGGCAGAATAGAGCTTTCAGTAGCTTTGCTGACCCTGTCTGAGTGCCCCCACTGATTATTGGCAGCGGCAGAATAGAGCTTTCAGTTGCTTTTGCTGACCATGTCTGAGTGCTCCCACGGATTATTGGCAGCGGCAAAATAGAGCTTTCAGTAGCTTTTGCTGACCCTGTCTGGCCCCACGGATTATTGACAGTGGCAGAATAGAGCTTTCAATAGCTTTTGCTGACCTTGTCTGGCCCCACGGATTTTTGGCAGCAGCAGAATTGAGCTTTCAGTAGCTTTTGCTGACCCTGTCTGAGTGCCCCACGGATTATTGGCAGCGGCAGAATAGAGCTTTCAGTAGCTTTTGCTGACCTTGTCTGGCCCCACGGATTATTGGCAGCGGCAGAATAGAGCTTTCAGTAGCTTTTGCTGACCCTGTCTCAGTGCCCCCACGGATTATTGGCAGCGGCAGAATAGAGCTTTCAGTAGCGTTTGCTGACCCTGTCTGAGTGCCCCCATGGATTATTGGCTGCGGCAGAATAGAGCTTTCAGTAGCTTTTGCTGACCTTGTCTGGCCCCACGGATTATTGGCAACGGCAGAAAAGAGCTTTCAGTAGCTTTTGCTGACCCTGTCTGAGTGCCCCCACGGATTATTGGCAGCGGCAGAATAGAGCTTTCAGTAGCTTTTGCTGACCCTGTCTGGCCCCACGGATTATTGACAGCGGCAGAATAGAGCTTTCAGTAGCTTTTGCTGACCCTGTCTGGCCCCACGGATTATTGGCAGCGGCAGAATAGAGCTTTCAGTAGCTTTTGCTGACCCTGTCTGAGTGCCCCCACGGATTATTGGCAGCGGCAGAATAGAGCTTTCAGTAGCTTTTGCTGACCCTGTCTGGCCCCACGGATTATTGACAGCGGCAGAATAGAGCCTTCAGTAGCTTTTGCTGACCCTGTCTGGCCCCACGGATTATTGGCAGCGGCAGAATAGAGCTTTCATTAGCTTTTGCTGACCCAGTCTGAGTGCCCCCACGGATTATTGGCAGCGGCAGAATAGAGCTTTCAGTAGCTTTTGCTGACCATGTCTGGCCCCACGGATTATTGGCAGCGGCAGAATAGAGCCTTCAGTAGCTTTTGCTGACCCTGTCTGCCCCCACGGATTATTGGCAGCGGCAGAATAGAGCTTTCAGTAGCTTTTGCTGACCCTGTCTGGCCCCACGGATTATTGGAAGCGGCAGAATAGAACTTTCAGTAGCTTTTGCTGACCCTGTCTGAGAGCCCCCACTGATTATTGGCAGCGGCAGAATAGAGCTTTCAGTAGCTTTTGCTGACCTTGTCTGGCCCCACGGATTATTGGCAACGGCAGAAAAGAGCTTTCAGTAGCTTTTGCTGACCCTGTCTGAGTGCCCCCACGGATTATTGGCAGCGGCAGAATAGAGCTTTCAGTAGCTTTTGCTGACCCTGTCTGGCCCCACGGATTATTGACAGCGGCAGAATAGAGCTTTCAGTAGCTTTTGCTGACCCTGTCTGGCCCCACGGATTATTGGCAGCGGCAGAATAGAGCTTTCATTAGCTTTTGCTGACCCAGTCTGAGTGCCCCCACGGATTATTGGCAGCGGCAGAATAGAGCTTTCAGTAGCTTTTGCTGACCATGTCTGGCCCCACGGATTATTGGCAGCGGCAGAATAGAGCCTTCAGTAGCTTTTGCTGACCCTGTCTGCCCCCACGGATTATTGGCAGCGGCAGAATAGAGCTTTCAGTAGCTTTTGCTGACCCTGTCTGAGTGCCCCCACGGATTATTGGCAGCGGCAGAATAGAGCTTTCAGTAGCTTTTGCTGACCTTGTCTGGCCCCACGGATTATTGGCAACGGCAGAAAAGAGCTTTCAGTAGCTTTTGCTGACCCTGTCTGAGTGCCCCCACGGATTATTGGCAGCGGCAGAATAGAGCCTTCAGTAGCTTTTGCTGACCCTGTCTGCCCCCACGGATTATTGGCAGCGGCAGAATAGAGCTTTCAGTAGCTTTTGCTGACCCTGTCTGGCCCCACGGATTATTGGAAGCGGCAAAATAGAACTTTCAGTAGCTTTTGCTGACCCTGTCTGAGAGCCCCCACTGATTATTGGCAGCGGCAGAATAGAGCTTTCAGTAGCTTTTGCGGACCCTGTCTGGCCCCACGGATTTTTTGGCAGCAGCAGAATAGAGCTTTCAGTAGCTTTTGCTGACCCTGTCTGAGTGCCCCCATGGATTATTGGCTGCGGCAGAATAGAGCTTTCAGTAGCTTTTGCTGACCCTGTCTGGCCCCACGAATTATTGGTAGCGGCAGAATAGAGCTTTCAGTAGCTTTTGCTGACCCTGTCTGAATGCCCCCACGGATTATTGGCAGCGGCAGAATAGAGCTTTCAGTAGCTTTTGCTGACCCTGTCTGGCCCCACGGATTTTTTGGCAGCGGCAGAATAGAGCTTTCAGTAGCTTTTGCTGACCCTGTCTGAGTGCCCCTACGGTTTATTGGCAGCGGCAGAATAGAGCTTTCAGTAGCTTTTGCTGACCCTGTCTGAGTGCCCCCACGGATTATTGGCAGCGGCAGAATAGAGCTTTCAGTAGCTTTGCTGACCCTGTCTGAGTGCCCCCACTGATTATTGGCAGCGGCAGAATAGAGCTTTCAGTTGCTTTTGCTGACCATGTCTGAGTGCTCCCACGGATTATTGGCAGCGGCAAAATAGAGCTTTCAGTAGCTTTTGCTGACCCTGTCTGGCCCCACGAATTATTGACAGTGGCAGAATAGAGCTTTCAATAGCTTTTGCTGACCTTGTCTGGCCCCACGGATTTTTGGCAGCAGCAGAATTGAGCTTTCAGTAGCTTTTGCTGACCCTGTCTGAGTGCCCCACGGATTATTGGCAGCGGCAGAATAGAGCTTTCAGTAGCTTTTGCTGACCTTGTCTGGCCCCACGGATTATTGGCAGCGGCAGAATAGAGCTTTCAGTAGCTTTTGCTGACCCTGTCTCAGTGCCCCCACGGATTATTGGCAGCGGCAGAATAGAGCTTTCAGTAGCGTTTGCTGACCCTGTCTGAGTGCCCCCATGGATTATTGGCTGCGGCAGAATAGAGCTTTCAGTAGCTTTTGCTGACCTTGTCTGGCCCCACGGTTTATTGGCAACGGCAGAAAAGAGCTTTCAGTAGCTTTTGCTGACCCTGTCTGAGTGCCCCCACGGATTATTGGCAGCGGCAGAATAGAGCTTTCAGTAGCTTTTGCTGACCCTGTCTGGCCCCACGGATTATTGACAGCGGCAGAATAGAGCTTTCAGTAGCTTTTGCTGACCCTGTCTGGCCCCACGGATTATTGGCAGCGGCAGAATAGAGCTTTCATTAGCTTTTGCTGACCCAGTCTGAGTGCCCCCACGGATTATTGGCAGCGGCAGAATAGAGCTTTCAGTAGCTTTTGCTGACCATGTCTGGCCCCACGGATTATTGGCAGCGGCAGAATAGAGCCTTCAGTAGCTTTTGCTGACCCTGTCTGCCCCCACGGATTATTGGCAGCGGCAGAATAGAGCTTTCAGTAGCTTTTGCTGACCCTGTCTGGCCCCACGGATTATTGGAAGCGGCAGAATAGAACTTTCAGTAGCTTTTGCTGACCCTGTCTGAGAGCCCCCACTGATTATTGGCAGCGGCAGAATAGAGCTTTCAGTAGCTTTTGCTGAACTTGTCTGGCCCCACGGATTATTGGCAGCGGCAGAATAGAGCTTTCAGTAGCTTTTGCTGACCCTGTCTGAGTGCCCCCACGGATTATTGGCAGCGGCAGAATAGAGCTTTCAGTAGCTTTTGCTGACCTTGTCTGGCCCCACGGATTATTGGCAGCGGCAGAATAGAGCTTTCAGTAGCTTTTGCTGACCCTGTCTCAGTGCCCCCACGGATTATTGGCAGCGGCAGAATAGAGCTTTCAGTAGCGTTTGCTGACCCTGTCTGAGTGCCCCCATGGATTATTGGCTGCGGCAGAATAGAGCTTTCAGTAGCTTTTGCTGACCTTGTCTGGCCCCACGGATTATTGGCAACGGCAGAAAAGAGCTTTCAGTAGCTTTTGCTGACCCTGTCTGAGTGCCCCCACGGATTATTGGCAGCGGCAGAATAGAGCTTTCAGTAGCTTTTGCTGACCCTGTCTGGCCCCACGGATTATTGACAGCGGCAGAATAGAGCTTTCAGTAGCTTTTGCTGACCCTGTCTGGCCCCACGGATTATTGGCAGCGGCAGAATAGAGCTTTCAGTAGCTTTTGCTGACCCTGTCTGAGTGCCCCCACGGATTATTGGCAGCGGCAGAATAGAGCTTTCAGTAGCTTTTGCTGACCCTGTCTGGCCCCACGGATTATTGACAGCGGCAGAATAGAGCCTTCAGTAGCTTTTGCTGACCCTGTCTGGCCCCACGGATTATTGGCAGCGGCAGAATAGAGCTTTCATTAGCTTTTGCTGACCCAGTCTGAGTGCCCCCACGGATTATTGGCAGCGGCAGAATAGAGCTTTCAGTAGCTTTTGCTGACCATGTCTGGCCCCACGGATTATTGGCAGCGGCAGAATAGAGCCTTCAGTAGCTTTTGCTGACCCTGTCTGCCCCCACGGATTATTGGCAGCGGCAGAATAGAGCTTTCAGTAGCTTTTGCTGACCCTGTCTGGCCCCACGGATTATTGGAAGCGGCAGAATAGAACTTTCAGTAGCTTTTGCTGACCCTGTCTGAGAGCCCCCACTGATTATTGGCAGCGGCAGAATAGAGCTTTCAGTAGCTTTTGCTGACCTTGTCTGGCCCCACGGATTATTGGCAACGGCAGAAAAGAGCTTTCAGTAGCTTTTGCTGACCCTGTCTGAGTGCCCCCACGGATTATTGGCAGCGGCAGAATAGAGCTTTCAGTAGCTTTTGCTGACCCTGTCTGGCCCCACGGATTATTGACAGCGGCAGAATAGAGCTTTCAGTAGCTTTTGCTGACCCTGTCTGGCCCCACGGATTATTGGCAGCGGCAGAATAGAGCTTTCATTAGCTTTTGCTGACCCAGTCTGAGTGCCCCCACGGATTATTGGCAGCGGCAGAATAGAGCTTTCAGTAGCTTTTGCTGACCATGTCTGGCCCCACGGATTATTGGCAGCGGCAGAATAGAGCCTTCAGTAGCTTTTGCTGACCCTGTCTGCCCCCACGGATTATTGGCAGCGGCAGAATAGAGCTTTCAGTAGCTTTTGCTGACCCTGTCTGAGTGCCCCCACGGATTATTGGCAGCGGCAGAATAGAGCTTTCAGTAGCTTTTGCTGACCTTGTCTGGCCCCACGGATTATTGGCAACGGCAGAAAAGAGCTTTCAGTAGCTTTTGCTGACCCTGTCTGAGTGCCCCCACGGATTATTGGCAGCGGCAGAATAGAGCCTTCAGTAGCTTTTGCTGACCCTGTCTGCCCCCACGGATTATTGGCAGCGGCAGAATAGAGCTTTCAGTAGCTTTTGCTGACCCTGTCTGGCCCCACGGATTATTGGAAGCGGCAAAATAGAACTTTCAGTAGCTTTTGCTGACCCTGTCTGAGAGCCCCCACTGATTATTGGCAGCGGCAGAATAGAGCTTTCAGTAGCTTTTGCGGACCCTGTCTGGCCCCACGGATTTTTTGGCAGCAGCAGAATAGAGCTTTCAGTAGCTTTTGCTGACCCTGTCTGAGTGCCCCCATGGATTATTGGCTGCGGCAGAATAGAGCTTTCAGTAGCTTTTGCTGACCCTGTCTGGCCCCACGAATTATTGGTAGCGGCAGAATAGAGCTTTCAGTAGCTTTTGCTGACCCTGTCTGAATGCCCCCACGGATTATTGGCAGCGGCAGAATAGAGCTTTCAGTAGCTTTTGCTGACCCTGTCTGGCCCCACGGATTTTTTGGCAGCGGCAGAATAGAGCTTTCAGTAGCTTTTGCTGACCCTGTCTGAGTGCCCCTACGGTTTATTGGCAGCGGCAGAATAGAGCTTTCAGTAGCTTTTGCTGACCCTGTCTGAGTGCCCCCACGGATTATTGGCAGCGGCAGAATAGAGCTTTCAGTAGCTTTGCTGACCCTGTCTGAGTGCCCCCACTGATTATTGGCAGCGGCAGAATAGAGCTTTCAGTTGCTTTTGCTGACCATGTCTGAGTGCTCCCACGGATTATTGGCAGCGGCAAAATAGAGCTTTCAGTAGCTTTTGCTGACCCTGTCTGGCCCCACGAATTATTGACAGTGGCAGAATAGAGCTTTCAATAGCTTTTGCTGACCTTGTCTGGCCCCACGGATTTTTGGCAGCAGCAGAATTGAGCTTTCAGTAGCTTTTGCTGACCCTGTCTGAGTGCCCCACGGATTATTGGCAGCGGCAGAATAGAGCTTTCAGTAGCTTTTGCTGACCTTGTCTGGCCCCACGGATTATTGGCAGCGGCAGAATAGAGCTTTCAGTAGCTTTTGCTGACCCTGTCTCAGTGCCCCCACGGATTATTGGCAGCGGCAGAATAGAGCTTTCAGTAGCGTTTGCTGACCCTGTCTGAGTGCCCCCATGGATTATTGGCTGCGGCAGAATAGAGCTTTCAGTAGCTTTTGCTGACCTTGTCTGGCCCCACGGTTTATTGGCAACGGCAGAAAAGAGCTTTCAGTAGCTTTTGCTGACCCTGTCTGAGTGCCCCCACGGATTATTGGCAGCGGCAGAATAGAGCTTTCAGTAGCTTTTGCTGACCCTGTCTGGCCCCACGGATTATTGACAGCGGCAGAATAGAGCTTTCAGTAGCTTTTGCTGACCCTGTCTGGCCCCACGGATTATTGGCAGCGGCAGAATAGAGCTTTCATTAGCTTTTGCTGACCCAGTCTGAGTGCCCCCACGGATTATTGGCAGCGGCAGAATAGAGCTTTCAGTAGCTTTTGCTGACCATGTCTGGCCCCACGGATTATTGGCAGCGGCAGAATAGAGCCTTCAGTAGCTTTTGCTGACCCTGTCTGCCCCCACGGATTATTGGCAGCGGCAGAATAGAGCTTTCAGTAGCTTTTGCTGACCCTGTCTGGCCCCACGGATTATTGGAAGCGGCAGAATAGAACTTTCAGTAGCTTTTGCTGACCCTGTCTGAGAGCCCCCACTGATTATTGGCAGCGGCAGAATAGAGCTTTCAGTAGCTTTTGCTGAACTTGTCTGGCCCCACGGATTATTGGCAGCGGCAGAATAGAGCTTTCAGTAGCTTTTGCTGACCCTGTCTGAGTGCCCCCACGGATTATTGGCAGCGGCAGAATAGAGCTTTCAGTAGCTTTTGCTGACCCTGTCTGGCCCCACGGATTATTGACAGCGGCAGAATAGAGCTTTCGGTAGCTTTTGCTGACCCTGTCTGGCCCCACGGATTATTGGCAGCGGCAGAATAGAGCTTTCATTAGCTTTTGCTGACCCTGTCTGAGTGCCCCCACGGATTATTGGCAGCGGCAGAATAGAGCTTTCAAAAGCTTTTGCTGACCCTGTCTGGCCCCACGGATTTTTTTGGCAGCGGCAGAATAGAGCTTTCAGTAGCTTTGCTGATCCTGTCTGAGTGCCCCCACGGATTATTGGCAGCGGCAGAATAGAGCTTTCAGTAGCGTTTGCTGACCTTGTCAGGCCCCACGGATTATTGGCAGCGGCAGAATAGAGCTTTCAGTAGCTTTTGCTGACCCTGTCTGAGTGCCCCCACGGATTATTGGCAGCGGAAAAATAGAGCTTTCAGTAGCTTTTGCTGACCTTGTCTGGCCCCACGGATTATTGGCAGCGGCAGAATAGAGCTTTCAGTACCTTTTGCTCACCCTGTCTCAGTGCCCCCACGGATTATTGGCAGCGGCAGAATAGAGCTTTCAGTAGCTTTTGCTGACCCTGTCTGAGTGCCCCCATGGATTATTGGCTGCGGCAGAATAGAGCTTTCAGTAGCTTTTGCTGACCCTGTCTGGCCCCACGGATTATTGGCAGCGGCAGAATAGAGCTTTCAGTAGCTTTTGCTGACCCTGTCTGAGTGCCCCCACGGATTATTGGCAGCGGCAGAATAGAGCTTTCAATAGCTTTTGCTGACCCTGTCTGGCCCCACGGATTTTTTTGGCAGCGGCAGAATAGAGCTTTCAGTAGCTTTGCTGATCCTGTCTGAGTGCCACCACGGATTATTGGCAGCGGCAGAATAGAGCTTTCAGTAGCGTTTGCTGACCTTGTCTGGCCCCACGGATTATTGGCAGCGGCAGAATAGAGCTTTCAGTAGCTTTTGCTGACCCTGTCTGGCCCCACGGATTATTGACAGCGGCAGAATAGAGCTTTCAGTAGCTTTTGCTGACCCTGTCTGGCCCCACGGATTATTGGCAGCGGCAGAATAGAGCTTTCATTAGCTTTTGCTGACCCTGTCTGAGTGCCCCCACGGATTATTGGCAGCGGCAGAATAGAGCTTTCAGTAGCTTTGCTGACCATGTCTGGCCCCACGGATTATTGGCAGCGGCAGAATAGAGCCTTCAGTAGCTTTTGCTGACCCTGTCTGCCCCCACGGATTATTGGCAGCGGCAGAATAGAGCTTTCAGTAGCTTTTGCTGACCCTGTCTGGCCCCACGGATTATTGGAAGCGGCAGAATAGAACTTTCAGTAGCTTTTGCTGACCCTGTCTGAGAGCCCCCACTGATTATTGGCAGCGGCAGAATAGAGCTTTCAGTAGCTTTTGCTGACCCTGTCTGGCCCCACGGATTTTTTGGCAGCAGCAGAATAGAGCTTTCAGTAGCTTTTGCTGACCCTGTCTGAGTGCCCCCATGGATTATTGGCTGCGGCAGAATAGAGCTTTCAGTAGCTTTTGCTGACCCTGTCTGGCCCCACGAATTATTGGCAGCGGCAGAATAGAGCTTTCAGTAGCTTTTGCTGACCCTGTCTGAGTGCCCCCACGGATTATTGGCAGCGGCAGAATAGAGCTTTCAGTAGCTTTTGCTGACCCTGTCTGGCCCCACGGATTTTTTGGCAGCGGCAGAATAGAGCTTTCAGTAGCTTTTGCTGACCCTGTCTGAGTGCCCCCACCGATTATTGGCAGCGGCAGAATAGAGCTTTCAGTAGCGTTTGCTGACCTTGTCTGGCCCCACGGATTATTGGCAGCGGCAGAATAGAGCTTTCAGTAGCTTTTGCTGACCCTGTCTGAGTGCCCCCACGGATTATTGGCAGCGGCAGAATAGAGCTTTCAGTAGCTTTTGCTGACCCTGTCTGGCCCCACGGATTATTGACAGCGGCAGAATAGAGCTTTCAGTAGCTTTTGCTGACCCTGTCTGGCCCCACGGATTATTGGCAGCGGCAGAATAGAGCTTTCATTAGCTTTTGCTGACCCAGTCTGAGTGCCCCCACGGATTATTGGCAGCGGCAGAATAGAGCTTTCAGTAGCTTTTGCTGACCATGTCTGGCCCCACGGATTATTGGCAGCGGCAGAATAGAGCCTTCAGTAGCTTTTGCTGACCCTGTCTGCCCCCACGGATTATTGGCAGCGGAAGAATAGAGCTTTCAGTAGCTTTTGCTGACCCTGTCTGGCCCCACGGATTATTGGAAGCGGCAGAATAGAACTTTCAGTAGCTTTTGCTGACCCTGTCTGAGAGCCCCCACTGATTATTGGCAGCGGCAGAATAGAGCTTTCAGTAGCTCTTGCTGAACTTGTCTGGCCCCACGGATTATTGGCAGCGGCAGAATAGAGCTTTCAGTAGCTTTTGCTGACCCTGTCTGAGTGCCCCCACGGATTATTGGCAGCGGCAGAATAGAGCTTTCAGTAGCTTTTGCTGACCCTGTCTGGCCCCACGGATTATTGACAGCGGCAGAATAGAGCTTTCGGTAGCTTTTGCTGACCCTGTCTGGCCCCACGGATTATTGGCAGCGGCAGAATAGAGCTTTCATTAGCTTTTGCTGACCCTGTCTGAGTGCCCCCACGGATTATTGGCAGCGGCAGAATAGAGCTTTCAATAGCTTTTGTTGACCCTGTCTGGCCCCACGGATTTTTTTGGCAGCGGCAGAATAGAGCTTTCAGTAGCTTTGCTGAACCTGTCTGAGTGCCCCCACGGATTATTGGCAGCGGCAGAATAGAGCTTTCAGTAGCGTTTGCTGACCTTGTCAGGCCCCACGGATTATTGGCAGCGGCAGAATAGAGCTTTCAGTAGCTTTTGCTGACCCTGTCTGAGTGCCCCCACGGATTATTGGCAGCGGCAGAATAGAGCTTTCAGTAGCTTTTGCTGACCCTGTCTGGCCCCACGGATTATTGGCAGCGGCAGAATAGAGCTTTCAGTAGCTTTTGCTGACCCTGTCTGGCCCCACGGATTATTGGCAGCGGCAGAATAGAGCTTTCAGTAGCTTTTGCTGACCCTGTCTGAGTGCCCCCACGGATTATTGGCAGCGGCAGAATAGAGCTTTCAATAGCTTTTGCTGACCCTGTCTGGCCCCACGGATTTTTTTGGCAGCGGCAGAATAGAGCTTTTAGTAGCTTTGCTGATCCTGTCTGAGTGCCACCACGGATTATTGGCAGCGGCAGAATAGAGCTTTCAGTAGCGTTTGCTGACCTTGTCTGGCCCCACGGATTATTGGCAGCGGCAGAATAGAGCTTTCAGTAGCTTTTGCTGACCCTGTCTGGCCCCACGGATTATTGACAGCGGCAGAATAGAGCTTTCAGTAGCTTTTGCTGACCCTGTCTGGCCCCACGGATTATTGGCAGCGGCAGAATAGAGCTTTCATTAGCTTTTGCTGACCCTGTCTGAGTGCCCCCACGGATTATTGGCAGCGGCAGAATAGAGCTTTCAGTAGCTTTTGCTGACCATGTCTGGCCCCACGGATTATTGGCAGCGGCAGAATAGAGCCTTCAGTAGCTTTTGCTGACCCTGTCTGCCCCCACGGATTATTGGCAGCGGCAGAATAGAGCTTTCAGTAGCTTTTGCTGACCCTGTCTGGCCCCACGGATTATTGGAAGCGGCAAAATAGAACTTTCAGTAGCTTTTGCTGACCCTGTCTGAGAGCCCCCATGGATTATTGGCTGCGGCAGAATAGAGCTTTCAGTAGCTTTTGCTGACCCTGTCTGGCCCCACGAATTATTGGCAGCAGCAGAATAGAGCTTTCAGTAGCTTTTGCTGACCCTGTCTGAGTGCCCCCATGGATTATTGGCTGCGGCAGAATAGAGCTTTCAGTAGCTTTTGCTGACCCTGTCTGGCCCCACGAATTATTGGCAGCGGCAGAATAGAGCTTTCAGTAGCTTTTGCTGACCCTGTCTGAGTGCCCCCACGGATTATTGGCAGCGGCAGAATAGAGCTTTCAGTAGCTTTTGCTGACCCTGTCTGGCCCCACGGATTTTTTGGCAGCGGCAGAATAGAGCTTTCAGTAGCTTTTGCTGACCCTGTCTGAGTGCCCCTACGGTTTATTGGCAGCGGCAGAATAGAGCTTTCAGTAGCTTCTGCTGACCCTGTCTGAGTGCCCCCACGGATTATTGGCAGCGGCAGAATAGAGCTTTCAGTAGCTTTGCTGACCCTGTCTGAGTGCCCCCACGGATTATTGGCAGCGGCAGAATAGAGCTTTCAGTTGCTTTTGCTGACCATGTCTGAGTGCTCCCACGGATTATTGGCAGCGGCAAAATAGAGCTTTCAGTAGCTTTTGCTGACCCTGTCTGGCCCCACGGATTATTGACAGTGGCAGAATAGAGCTTTCAATAGCTTTTGCTGACCTTGTATGGCCCCACGGATTTTTGGCAGCAGCAGAATTGAGCTTTCAGTAGCTTTTGCTGACCCTGTCTGAGTGCCCCACGGATTATTGGCAGCGGCAGAATAGAGCTTTCAGTAGCTTTTGCTGACCTTGTCTGGCCCCACGGATTATTGGCAGCGGCAGAATAGAGCTTTCAGTAGCTTTTGCTGACCCTGTCTCAGTGCCCCCACGGATTATTGGCAGCGGCAGAATAGAGCTTTCAGTAGCGTTTGCTGACCCTGTCTGAGTGCCCCCATGGATTATTGGCTGCGGCAGAATAGAGCTTTCAGTAGCTTTTGCTGACCTTGTCTGGCCCCACGGATTATTGGCAACGGCAGAAAAGAGCTTTCAGTAGCTTTTGCTGACCCTGTCTGAGTGCCCCCACGGATTATTGGCAGCGGCAGAATAGAGCTTTCAGTAGCTTTTGCTGACCCTGTCTGGCCCCACGGATTATTGACAGCGGCAGAATAGAGCTTTCAGTAGCTTTTGCTGACCCTGTCTGGCCCCACGGATTATTGGCAGCGGCAGAATAGAGCTTTCATTAGCTTTTGCTGACCCAGTCTGAGTGCCCCCACGGATTATTGGCAGCGGCAGAATAGAGCTTTCAGTAGCTTTTGCTGACCATGTCTGGCCCCACGGATTATTGGCAGCGGCAGAATAGAGCCTTCAGTAGCTTTTGCTGACCCTGTCTGCCCCCACGGATTATTGGCAGCGGCAGAATAGAGCTTTCAGTAGCTTTTGCTGACCCTGTCTGGCCCCACGGATTATTGGAAGCGGCAGAATAGAACTTTCAGTAGCTTTTGCTGACCCTGTCTGAGAGCCCCCACTGATTATTGGCAGCGGCAGAATAGAGCTTTCAGTAGCTTTTGCTGACCTTGTCTGGCCCCACGGATTATTGGCAACGGCAGAAAAGAGCTTTCAGTAGCTTTTGCTGACCCTGTCTGAGTGCCCCCACGGATTATTGGCAGCGGCAGAATAGAGCTTTCAGTAGCTTTTGCTGACCCTGTCTGGCCCCACGGATTATTGACAGCGGCAGAATAGAGCTTTCAGTAGCTTTTGCTGACCCTGTCTGGCCCCACGGATTATTGGCAGCGGCAGAATAGAGCTTTCATTAGCTTTTGCTGACCCAGTCTGAGTGCCCCCACGGATTATTGGCAGCGGCAGAATAGAGCTTTCAGTAGCTTTTGCTGACCATGTCTGGCCCCACGGATTATTGGCAGCGGCAGAATAGAGCCTTCAGTAGCTTTTGCTGACCCTGTCTGCCCCCACGGATTATTGGCAGCGGCAGAATAGAGCTTTCAGTAGCTTTTGCTGACCCTGTCTGAGTGCCCCCACGGATTATTGGCAGCGGCAGAATAGAGCTTTCAGTAGCTGTTGCTGACCTTGTCTGGCCCCACGGATTATTGGCAACGGCAGAAAAGAGCTTTCAGTAGCTTTTGCTGACCCTGTCTGAGTGCCCCCACGGATTATTGGCAGCGGCAGAATAGAGCCTTCAGTAGCTTTTGCTGACCCTGTCTGCCCCCACGGATTATTGGCAGCGGCAGAATAGAGCTTTCAGTAGCTTTTGCTGACCCTGTCTGGCCCCACGGATTATTGGAAGCGGCAAAATAGAACTTTCAGTAGCTTTTGCTGACCCTGTCTGAGAGCCCCCACTGATTATTGGCAGCGGCAGAATAGAGCTTTCAGTAGCTTTTGCTGACCCTGTCTGGCCCCACGGATTTTTTGGCAGCAGCAGAATAGAGCTTTCAGTAGCTTTTGCTGACCCTGTCTGAGTGCCCCCATGGATTATTGGCTGCGGCAGAATAGAGCTTTCAGTAGCTTTTGCTGACCCTGTCTGGCCCCACGAATTATTGGCAGCGGCAGAATAGAGCTTTCAGTAGCTTTTGCTGACCCTGTCTGAGTGCCCCCACGGATTATTGGCAGCGGCAGAATAGAGCTTTCAGTAGCTTTTGCTGACCCTGTCTGGCCCCACGGATTATTGGCAGCGGCAGAATAGAGCTTTCAGTAGCTTTTGCTGACCCTGTCTGAGTGCCCCCACGGATTATTGGCAGCGGCAGAATAGAGCTTTCAGTAGCTTTTGCTGACCTTGTCTGAGTGCCCCCACGGATTATTGGCAGCGGCAGAATAGAGCTTTCAGTAGCTTTGCTGACCCTGTCTGAGTGCCCCCACGGATTATTGGCAGCGGCAGAATAGAGCTTTCAGTTGCTTTTGCTGACCATGTCTGAGTGCTCCCACGGATTATTGGCAGCGGCAAAATAGAGCTTTCAGTAGCTTTTGCTGACCCTGTCTGGCCCCACGGATTATTGACAGTGGCAGAATAGAGCTTTCAATAGCTTTTGCTGACCTTGTCTGGCCCCACGGATTTTTGGCAGCAGCAGAATTGAGCTTTCAGTAGCTTTTGCTGACCCTGTCTGAGTGCCCCACGGATTATTGGCAGCGGCAGAATAGAGCTTTCAGTAGCTTTTGCTGACCCTGTCTGAGTGCCCCCATGGATTATTGGCTGCGGCAGAATAGAGCTTTCAGTAGCTTTTGCTGACCCTGTCTGGCCCCACGAATTATTGGCAGCGGCAGAATAGAGCTTTCAGTAGCTTTTGCTGACCCTGTCTGAGTGCCCCCACGGATTATTGGCAGCGGCAGAATAGAGCTTTCAGTAGCTTTTGCTGACCCTGTCTGGCCCCACGGATTATTGGCAGCGGCAGAATAGAGCTTTCAGTAGCTTTTGCTGACCCTGTCTGAGTGCCCCCACGGATTATTGGCAGCGGCAGAATAGAGCTTTCAGTAGCTTTTGCTGACCCTGTCTGAGTGCCCCCACGGATTATTGGCAGCGGCAGAATAGAGCTTTCAGTAGCTTTGCTGACCCTGTCTGAGTGCCCCCACGGATTATTGGCAGCGGCAGAATAGAGCTTTCAGTTGCTTTTGCTGACCATGTCTGAGTGCTCCCACGGATTATTGGCAGCGGCAAAATAGAGCTTTCAGTAGCTTTTGCTGACCCTGTCTGGCCCCACGGATTATTGACAGTGGCAGAATAGAGCTTTCAATAGCTTTTGCTGACCTTGTCTGGCCCCACGGATTATGGCAGCAGCAGAATTGAGCTTTCAGTAGCTTTTGCTGACCCTGTCTGAGTGCCCCACGGATTATTGGCAGCGGCAGAATAGAGCTTTCAGTAGCTTTTGCTGACCTTGTCTGGCCCCACGGATTATTGGCAGCGGCAGAATAGAGCTTTCAGTAGCTTTTGCTGACCCTGTCTGGCCCCACGGATTATTGGCAGCGGCAGAATTGAGCTTTCAGTAGGTTTTGCTGACCCTGTCTGAGTGCCCCACGGATTATTGGCAGCGGCAGAATAGAGCTTTCAGTAGCTTTTGCTGACCTTGTCTGGCCCCACGGATTATTGGCAACGGCAGAAAAGAGCTTTCAGTAGCTTTTGCTGACCCTGTCTGAGTGCCCCCACGGATTATTGGCAGCGGCAGAATAGAGCTTTCAGTAGCTTTTGCTGACCCTGTCTGGCCCCACGGATTATTGACAGCGGCAGAATAGAGCTTTCAGTAGCTTTTGCTGACCCTGTCTGGCCCCACGGATTATTGGCAGCGGCAGAATAGAGCTTTCATTAGCTTTTGCTGACCCAGTCTGAGTGCCCCCACGGATTATTGGCAGCGGCAGAATAGAGCTTTCAGTAGCTTTTGCTGACCATGTCTGGCCCCACGGATTATTGGCAGCGGCAGAATAGAGCCTTCAGTAGCTTTTGCTGACCCTGTCTGCCCCCACGGATTATTGGCAGCGGCAGAATAGAGCTTTCAGTAGCTTTTGCTGACCCTGTCTGGCCCCACGGATTATTGGAAGCGGCAGAATAGAACTTTCAGTAGCTTTTGCTGACCCTGTCTGAGAGCCCCCACTGATTATTGGCAGCGGCAGAATAGAGCTTTCAATAGCTTTTGCTGACCTTGTCTGGCCCCACGGATTTTTGGCAGCAGCAGAATTGAGCTTTCAGTAGCTTTTGCTGACCCTGTCTGAGTGCCCCACGGATTATTGGCAGCGGCAGAATAGAGCTTTCAGTAGCTTTTGCTGACCCTGTCTGAGTGCCCCCATGGATTATTGGCTGCGGCAGAATAGAGCTTTCAGTAGCTTTTGCTGACCCTGTCTGGCCCCACGAATTATTGGCAGCGGCAGAATAGAGCTTTCAGTAGCTTTTGCTGACCCTGTCTGAGTGCCCCCACGGATTATTGGCAGCGGCAGAATAGAGCTTTCAGTAGCTTTTGCTGACCCTGTCTGGCCCCACGGATTATTGGCAGCGGCAGAATAGAGCTTTCATTAGCTTTTGCTGACCCTGTCTGAGTGCCCCCACGGATTATTGGCAGCGGCAGAATAGAGCTTTCAGTAGCTTTGCTGACCATGTCTGGCCCCACGGATTATTGGCAGCGGCAGAATAGAGCCTTCAGTAGCTTTTGCTGACCCTGTCTGCCCCCACGGATTATTGGCAGCGGCAGAATAGAGCTTTCAGTAGCTTTTGCTGACCCTGTCTGGCCCCACGGATTATTGGAAGCGGCAGAATAGAACTTTCAGTAGCTTTTGCTGACCCTGTCTGAGAGCCCCCACTGATTATTGGCAGCGGCAGAATAGAGCTTTCAGTAGCTTTTGCTGACCCTGTCTGGCCCCACGGATTTTTTGGCAGCAGCAGAATAGAGCTTTCAGTAGCTTTTGCTGACCCTGTCTGAGTGCCCCCATGGATTATTGGCTGCGGCAGAATAGAGCTTTCAGTAGCTTTTGCTGACCCTGTCTGGCCCCACGAATTATTGGCAGCGGCAGAATAGAGCTTTCAGTAGCTTTTGCTGACCCTGTCTGAGTGCCCCCACGGATTATTGGCAGCGGCAGAATAGAGCTTTCAGTAGCTTTTGCTGACCCTGTCTGGCCCCACGGATTTTTTGGCAGCGGCAGAATAGAGCTTTCAGTAGCTTTTGCTGACCCTGTCTGAGTGCCCCCACCGATTATTGGCAGCGGCAGAATAGAGCTTTCAGTAGCGTTTGCTGACCTTGTCTGGCCCCACGGATTATTGGCAGCGGCAGAATAGAGCTTTCAGTAGCTTTTGCTGACCCTGTCTGAGTGCCCCCACGGATTATTGGCAGCGGCAGAATAGAGCTTTCAGTAGCTTTTGCTGACCCTGTCTGGCCCCACGGATTATTGACAGCGGCAGAATAGAGCTTTCAGTAGCTTTTGCTGACCCTGTCTGGCCCCACGGATTATTGGCAGCGGCAGAATAGAGCTTTCATTAGCTTTTGCTGACCCAGTCTGAGTGCCCCCACGGATTATTGGCAGCGGCAGAATAGAGCTTTCAGTAGCTTTTGCTGACCATGTCTGGCCCCACGGATTATTGGCAGCGGCAGAATAGAGCCTTCAGTAGCTTTTGCTGACCCTGTCTGCCCCCACGGATTATTGGCAGCGGAAGAATAGAGCTTTCAGTAGCTTTTGCTGACCCTGTCTGGCCCCACGGATTATTGGAAGCGGCAGAATAGAACTTTCAGTAGCTTTTGCTGACCCTGTCTGAGAGCCCCCACTGATTATTGGCAGCGGCAGAATAGAGCTTTCAGTAGCTCTTGCTGAACTTGTCTGGCCCCACGGATTATTGGCAGCGGCAGAATAGAGCTTTCAGTAGCTTTTGCTGACCCTGTCTGAGTGCCCCCACGGATTATTGGCAGCGGCAGAATAGAGCTTTCAGTAGCTTTTGCTGACCCTGTCTGGCCCCACGGATTATTGACAGCGGCAGAATAGAGCTTTCGGTAGCTTTTGCTGACCCTGTCTGGCCCCACGGATTATTGGCAGCGGCAGAATAGAGCTTTCATTAGCTTTTGCTGACCCTGTCTGAGTGCCCCCACGGATTATTGGCAGCGGCAGAATAGAGCTTTCAATAGCTTTTGTTGACCCTGTCTGGCCCCACGGATTTTTTTGGCAGCGGCAGAATAGAGCTTTCAGTAGCTTTGCTGAACCTGTCTGAGTGCCCCCACGGATTATTGGCAGCGGCAGAATAGAGCTTTCAGTAGCGTTTGCTGACCTTGTCAGGCCCCACGGATTATTGGCAGCGGCAGAATAGAGCTTTCAGTAGCTTTTGCTGACCCTGTCTGAGTGCCCCCACGGATTATTGGCAGCGGCAGAATAGAGCTTTCAGTAGCTTTTGCTGACCCTGTCTGGCCCCACGGATTATTGGCAGCGGCAGAATAGAGCTTTCAGTAGCTTTTGCTGACCCTGTCTGGCCCCACGGATTATTGGCAGCGGCAGAATAGAGCTTTCAGTAGCTTTTGCTGACCCTGTCTGAGTGCCCCCACGGATTATTGGCAGCGGCAGAATAGAGCTTTCAATAGCTTTTGCTGACCCTGTCTGGCCCCACGGATTTTTTTGGCAGCGGCAGAATAGAGCTTTTAGTAGCTTTGCTGATCCTGTCTGAGTGCCACCACGGATTATTGGCAGCGGCAGAATAGAGCTTTCAGTAGCGTTTGCTGACCTTGTCTGGCCCCACGGATTATTGGCAGCGGCAGAATAGAGCTTTCAGTAGCTTTTGCTGACCCTGTCTGGCCCCACGGATTATTGACAGCGGCAGAATAGAGCTTTCAGTAGCTTTTGCTGACCCTGTCTGGCCCCACGGATTATTGGCAGCGGCAGAATAGAGCTTTCATTAGCTTTTGCTGACCCTGTCTGAGTGCCCCCACGGATTATTGGCAGCGGCAGAATAGAGCTTTCAGTAGCTTTTGCTGACCATGTCTGGCCCCACGGATTATTGGCAGCGGCAGAATAGAGCCTTCAGTAGCTTTTGCTGACCCTGTCTGCCCCCACGGATTATTGGCAGCGGCAGAATAGAGCTTTCAGTAGCTTTTGCTGACCCTGTCTGGCCCCACGGATTATTGGAAGCGGCAAAATAGAACTTTCAGTAGCTTTTGCTGACCCTGTCTGAGAGCCCCCATGGATTATTGGCTGCGGCAGAATAGAGCTTTCAGTAGCTTTTGCTGACCCTGTCTGGCCCCACGAATTATTGGCAGCAGCAGAATAGAGCTTTCAGTAGCTTTTGCTGACCCTGTCTGAGTGCCCCCATGGATTATTGGCTGCGGCAGAATAGAGCTTTCAGTAGCTTTTGCTGACCCTGTCTGGCCCCACGAATTATTGGCAGCGGCAGAATAGAGCTTTCAGTAGCTTTTGCTGACCCTGTCTGAGTGCCCCCACGGATTATTGGCAGCGGCAGAATAGAGCTTTCAGTAGCTTTTGCTGACCCTGTCTGGCCCCACGGATTTTTTGGCAGCGGCAGAATAGAGCTTTCAGTAGCTTTTGCTGACCCTGTCTGAGTGCCCCTACGGTTTATTGGCAGCGGCAGAATAGAGCTTTCAGTAGCTTCTGCTGACCCTGTCTGAGTGCCCCCACGGATTATTGGCAGCGGCAGAATAGAGCTTTCAGTAGCTTTGCTGACCCTGTCTGAGTGCCCCCACGGATTATTGGCAGCGGCAGAATAGAGCTTTCAGTTGCTTTTGCTGACCATGTCTGAGTGCTCCCACGGATTATTGGCAGCGGCAAAATAGAGCTTTCAGTAGCTTTTGCTGACCCTGTCTGGCCCCACGGATTATTGACAGTGGCAGAATAGAGCTTTCAATAGCTTTTGCTGACCTTGTATGGCCCCACGGATTTTTGGCAGCAGCAGAATTGAGCTTTCAGTAGCTTTTGCTGACCCTGTCTGAGTGCCCCACGGATTATTGGCAGCGGCAGAATAGAGCTTTCAGTAGCTTTTGCTGACCTTGTCTGGCCCCACGGATTATTGGCAGCGGCAGAATAGAGCTTTCAGTAGCTTTTGCTGACCCTGTCTCAGTGCCCCCACGGATTATTGGCAGCGGCAGAATAGAGCTTTCAGTAGCGTTTGCTGACCCTGTCTGAGTGCCCCCATGGATTATTGGCTGCGGCAGAATAGAGCTTTCAGTAGCTTTTGCTGACCTTGTCTGGCCCCACGGATTATTGGCAACGGCAGAAAAGAGCTTTCAGTAGCTTTTGCTGACCCTGTCTGAGTGCCCCCACGGATTATTGGCAGCGGCAGAATAGAGCTTTCAGTAGCTTTTGCTGACCCTGTCTGGCCCCACGGATTATTGACAGCGGCAGAATAGAGCTTTCAGTAGCTTTTGCTGACCCTGTCTGGCCCCACGGATTATTGGCAGCGGCAGAATAGAGCTTTCATTAGCTTTTGCTGACCCAGTCTGAGTGCCCCCACGGATTATTGGCAGCGGCAGAATAGAGCTTTCAGTAGCTTTTGCTGACCATGTCTGGCCCCACGGATTATTGGCAGCGGCAGAATAGAGCCTTCAGTAGCTTTTGCTGACCCTGTCTGCCCCCACGGATTATTGGCAGCGGCAGAATAGAGCTTTCAGTAGCTTTTGCTGACCCTGTCTGGCCCCACGGATTATTGGAAGCGGCAGAATAGAACTTTCAGTAGCTTTTGCTGACCCTGTCTGAGAGCCCCCACTGATTATTGGCAGCGGCAGAATAGAGCTTTCAGTAGCTTTTGCTGACCTTGTCTGGCCCCACGGATTATTGGCAACGGCAGAAAAGAGCTTTCAGTAGCTTTTGCTGACCCTGTCTGAGTGCCCCCACGGATTATTGGCAGCGGCAGAATAGAGCTTTCAGTAGCTTTTGCTGACCCTGTCTGGCCCCACGGATTATTGACAGCGGCAGAATAGAGCTTTCAGTAGCTTTTGCTGACCCTGTCTGGCCCCACGGATTATTGGCAGCGGCAGAATAGAGCTTTCATTAGCTTTTGCTGACCCAGTCTGAGTGCCCCCACGGATTATTGGCAGCGGCAGAATAGAGCTTTCAGTAGCTTTTGCTGACCATGTCTGGCCCCACGGATTATTGGCAGCGGCAGAATAGAGCCTTCAGTAGCTTTTGCTGACCCTGTCTGCCCCCACGGATTATTGGCAGCGGCAGAATAGAGCTTTCAGTAGCTTTTGCTGACCCTGTCTGAGTGCCCCCACGGATTATTGGCAGCGGCAGAATAGAGCTTTCAGTAGCTGTTGCTGACCTTGTCTGGCCCCACGGATTATTGGCAACGGCAGAAAAGAGCTTTCAGTAGCTTTTGCTGACCCTGTCTGAGTGCCCCCACGGATTATTGGCAGCGGCAGAATAGAGCCTTCAGTAGCTTTTGCTGACCCTGTCTGCCCCCACGGATTATTGGCAGCGGCAGAATAGAGCTTTCAGTAGCTTTTGCTGACCCTGTCTGGCCCCACGGATTATTGGAAGCGGCAAAATAGAACTTTCAGTAGCTTTTGCTGACCCTGTCTGAGAGCCCCCACTGATTATTGGCAGCGGCAGAATAGAGCTTTCAGTAGCTTTTGCTGACCCTGTCTGGCCCCACGGATTTTTTGGCAGCAGCAGAATAGAGCTTTCAGTAGCTTTTGCTGACCCTGTCTGAGTGCCCCCATGGATTATTGGCTGCGGCAGAATAGAGCTTTCAGTAGCTTTTGCTGACCCTGTCTGGCCCCACGAATTATTGGCAGCGGCAGAATAGAGCTTTCAGTAGCTTTTGCTGACCCTGTCTGAGTGCCCCCACGGATTATTGGCAGCGGCAGAATAGAGCTTTCAGTAGCTTTTGCTGACCCTGTCTGGCCCCACGGATTATTGGCAGCGGCAGAATAGAGCTTTCAGTAGCTTTTGCTGACCCTGTCTGAGTGCCCCCACGGATTATTGGCAGCGGCAGAATAGAGCTTTCAGTAGCTTTTGCTGACCTTGTCTGAGTGCCCCCACGGATTATTGGCAGCGGCAGAATAGAGCTTTCAGTAGCTTTGCTGACCCTGTCTGAGTGCCCCCACGGATTATTGGCAGCGGCAGAATAGAGCTTTCAGTTGCTTTTGCTGACCATGTCTGAGTGCTCCCACGGATTATTGGCAGCGGCAAAATAGAGCTTTCAGTAGCTTTTGCTGACCCTGTCTGGCCCCACGGATTATTGACAGTGGCAGAATAGAGCTTTCAATAGCTTTTGCTGACCTTGTCTGGCCCCACGGATTTTTGGCAGCAGCAGAATTGAGCTTTCAGTAGCTTTTGCTGACCCTGTCTGAGTGCCCCACGGATTATTGGCAGCGGCAGAATAGAGCTTTCAGTAGCTTTTGCTGACCCTGTCTGAGTGCCCCCATGGATTATTGGCTGCGGCAGAATAGAGCTTTCAGTAGCTTTTGCTGACCCTGTCTGGCCCCACGAATTATTGGCAGCGGCAGAATAGAGCTTTCAGTAGCTTTTGCTGACCCTGTCTGAGTGCCCCCACGGATTATTGGCAGCGGCAGAATAGAGCTTTCAGTAGCTTTTGCTGACCCTGTCTGGCCCCACGGATTATTGGCAGCGGCAGAATAGAGCTTTCAGTAGCTTTTGCTGACCCTGTCTGAGTGCCCCCACGGATTATTGGCAGCGGCAGAATAGAGCTTTCAGTAGCTTTTGCTGACCCTGTCTGAGTGCCCCCACGGATTATTGGCAGCGGCAGAATAGAGCTTTCAGTAGCTTTGCTGACCCTGTCTGAGTGCCCCCACGGATTATTGGCAGCGGCAGAATAGAGCTTTCAGTTGCTTTTGCTGACCATGTCTGAGTGCTCCCACGGATTATTGGCAGCGGCAAAATAGAGCTTTCAGTAGCTTTTGCTGACCCTGTCTGGCCCCACGGATTATTGACAGTGGCAGAATAGAGCTTTCAATAGCTTTTGCTGACCTTGTCTGGCCCCACGGATTATGGCAGCAGCAGAATTGAGCTTTCAGTAGCTTTTGCTGACCCTGTCTGAGTGCCCCACGGATTATTGGCAGCGGCAGAATAGAGCTTTCAGTAGCTTTTGCTGACCTTGTCTGGCCCCACGGATTATTGGCAGCGGCAGAATAGAGCTTTCAGTAGCTTTTGCTGACCCTGTCTGGCCCCACGGATTATTGGCAGCGGCAGAATTGAGCTTTCAGTAGGTTTTGCTGACCCTGTCTGAGTGCCCCACGGATTATTGGCAGCGGCAGAATAGAGCTTTCAGTAGCTTTTGCTGACCTTGTCTGGCCCCACGGATTATTGGCAACGGCAGAAAAGAGCTTTCAGTAGCTTTTGCTGACCCTGTCTGAGTGCCCCCACGGATTATTGGCAGCGGCAGAATAGAGCTTTCAGTAGCTTTTGCTGACCCTGTCTGGCCCCACGGATTATTGACAGCGGCAGAATAGAGCTTTCAGTAGCTTTTGCTGACCCTGTCTGGCCCCACGGATTATTGGCAGCGGCAGAATAGAGCTTTCATTAGCTTTTGCTGACCCAGTCTGAGTGCCCCCACGGATTATTGGCAGCGGCAGAATAGAGCTTTCAGTAGCTTTTGCTGACCATGTCTGGCCCCACGGATTATTGGCAGCGGCAGAATAGAGCCTTCAGTAGCTTTTGCTGACCCTGTCTGCCCCCACGGATTATTGGCAGCGGCAGAATAGAGCTTTCAGTAGCTTTTGCTGACCCTGTCTGGCCCCACGGATTATTGGAAGCGGCAGAATAGAACTTTCAGTAGCTTTTGCTGACCCTGTCTGAGAGCCCCCACTGATTATTGGCAGCGGCAGAATAGAGCTTTCAGTAGCTTTTGCTGAACTTGTCTGGCCCCACGGATTATTGGCAGCGGCAGAATAGAGCTTTCAGTAGCTTTTGCTGACCCTGTCTGAGTGCCCCCACGGATTATTGGCAGCGGCAGAATAGAGCTTTCAGTAGCTTTTGCTGACCCTGTCTGGCCCCACGGATTATTGACAGCGGCAGAATAGAGCTTTCGGTAGCTTTTGCTGACCCTGTCTGAGTGCCCCCACGGATTATTGGCAGCGGCAGAATAGAGCTTTCAGTAGCTTTTGCTGACCTTGTCTGAGTGCCCCCACGGATTATTGGCAGCGGCAGAATAGAGCTTTCAGTAGCTTTTGCTGACCCTGTCTGGCCCCACGGATTATTGGCAGCGGCAGAATAGAGCTTTCAGTAGCTTTTGCTGACCCTGTCTGGCCCCACGGATTATTGGCAGCGGCAGAATAGAGCTTTCAGTAGCTTTTGCTGACCCTGTCTGAGTGCCCCCACGGATTATTGGCAGCGGCAGAATAGAGCTTTCAATAGCTTTTGCTGACCCTGTCTGGCCCCACGGATTTTTTTGGCAGCGGCAGAATAGAGCTTTCAGTAGCTTTGCTGATCCTGTCTGAGTGCCACCACGGATTATTGGCAGCGGCAGAATAGAGCTTTCAGTAGCGTTTGCTGACCTTGTCTTGCCCCACGGATTATTGGCAGCGGCAGAATAGAGCTTTCAGTAGCTTTTGCTGACCCTGTCTGAGTGCCCCCACGGATTATTGGCAGCGGCAGAATAGAGCTTTCAGTAGCTTTTGCTGACCCTGTCTGGCCCCACGGATTATTGACAGCGGCAGAATAGAGCTTTCAGTAGCTTTTGCTGACCCTGTCTGGCCCCACGGATTATTGGCAGCGGCAGAATAGAGCTTTCATTAGCTTTTGCTGACCCTGTCTGAGTGCCCCCACGGATTATTGGCAGCGGCAGAATAGAGCTTTCAGTAGCTTTGCTGACCATGTCTGGCCCCACGGATTATTGGCAGCGGCAGAATAGAGCCTTCAGTAGCTTTTGCTGACCCTGTCTGCCCCCACGGATTATTGGCAGCGGCAGAATAGAGCTTTCAGTAGCTTTTGCTGACCCTGTCTGGCCCCACGGATTATTGGAAGCGGCAGAATAGAACTTTCAGTAGCTTTTGCTGACCCTGTCTGAGAGCCCCCACTGATTATTGGCAGCGGCAGAATAGAGCTTTCAGTAGCTTTTGCTGACCCTGTCTGGCCCCACGGATTTTTTGGCAGCAGCAGAATAGAGCTTTCAGTAGCTTTTGCTGACCCTGTCTGAGTGCCCCCATGGATTATTGGCTGCGGCAGAATAGAGCTTTCAGTAGCTTTTGCTGACCCTGTCTGGCCCCACGAATTATTGGCAGCGGCAGAATAGAGCTTTCAGTAGCTTTTGCTGACCCTGTCTGAGTGCCCCCACGGATTATTGGCAGCGGCAGAATAGAGCTTTCAGTAGCTTTTGCTGACCCTGTCTGGCCCCACGGATTTTTTGGCAGCGGCAGAATAGAGCTTTCAGTAGCTTTTGCTGACCCTGTCTGAGTGCCCCTACGGTTTATTGGCAGCGGCAGAATAGAGCTTTCAGTAGCTTTTGCTCACCCTGTCTGAGTGCCCCCACGGATTATTGGCAGCGGCAGAATAGAGCTTTCAGTAGCTTTGCTGACCCTGTCTGAGTGCCCCCACGGATTATTGGCAGCGGCAGAATAGAGCTTTCAGTTGCTTTTGCTGACCATGTCTGAGTGCTCCCACGGATTATTGGCAGCGGCAAAATAGAGCTTTCAGTAGCTTTTGCTGACCCTGTCTGGCCCCACGGATTATTGGCAGCGGTAGAATAGAGCTTTCAATAGCTTTTGCTGACCTTGTCTGGCCCCACGGATTTTTGGCAGCAGCAGAATAGAGCTTTCAGTAGCTTTTGCTGACCCTGTCTGAGTGCCCCACGGATTATTGGCAGCGGCAGAATAGAGCTTTCAGTAGCTTTTGCTGACCTTGTCTGGCCCCACGGATTATTGGCAGCGGCAGAATAGAGCTTTCAGTACCTTTTGCTCACCCTGTCTCAGTGCCCCCACGGATTATTGGCAGCGGCAGAATAGAGCTTTCAGTAGCTTTTGCTGACCCTGTCTGAGTGCCCCCATGGATTATTGGCTGCGGCAGAATAGAGCTTTCAGTAGCTTTTGCTGACTTTGTCTGGCCCCACGAATTATTGGCAGCGGCAGAATAGAGCTTTCAGTATCTTTTGCTGACCCTGTCTGAGTGCCCCCACGGATTATTGGCAGCGGCAGAATAGAGCTTTCAGTAGCTTTTGCTGACCCTGTCTGGCCCCACGGATTTTTTGGCAGCGGCAGAATAGAGCTTTCAGTAGCTTTTGCTGACCCTGTCTGAGTGCCCCTACGGTTTATTGGCAGCGGCAGAATAGAGCTTTCAGTAGCTTTTGCTGACCCTGTCTGGCCCCACGGATTATTGGCAGCGGCAGAATAGAGCTTTCAGTAGCTTTGCTGACCCTGTCTGAGTGCCCCCACGGATTATTGGCAGCGGCAGAATAGAGCTTTCAGTTGCTTTTGCTGACCATGTCTGAGTGCTCCCACGGATTATTGGCAGCGGCAAAATAGAGCTTTCAGTAGCTTTTGCTGACCCTGTCTGGCCCCACGGATTATTGGCAGCGGCAGAATAGAGCTTTCAATAGCTTTTGCTGACCTTGTCTGGCCCCACGGATTTTTGGCAGCAGCAGAATAGAGCATTCAGTAGCTTTTGCTGACCCTGTCTGAGTGCCCCACGGATTATTGGCAGCGGCAGAATAGAGCTTTCAGTAGCTTTTGCTGACCTTGTCTGGCCCCACGGATTATTGGCAGCGGCAGAATAGAGCTTTCAGTAGCTTTTGCTGACCCTGTCTGAGTGCCCCTACGGTTTATTGGCAGCGGCAGAATAGAGCTTTCAGTAGCTTTTGCTCACCCTGTCTGAGTGCCCCCACGGATTATTGGCAGCGGCAGAATAGAGCTTTCAGTAGCTTTTGCTGACCCTGTCTGAGTGCCCCCACGGATTATTGGCAGCGGCAGAATAGAGCTTTCAGTAGCTTTTGCTGACCCTGTCTGGCCCCACGGATTATTGGCAGCGGCAGAATAGAGCTTTCAGTAGCGTTTGCTGACCCTGTCTGGCCCCACGGATTATTGGCAGCGGCAGAATAGAGCTTTCAATAGCTTTTGCTGACCCTGTCTGGCCCCACGGATTATTGGAAGCGGCAGAATAGAGCTTTCAGTAGCTTTTGCTGACCCTGTCTGAGAGCCCCCACTGATTATTGGCAGCGGCAGAATAGAGCTTTCAGTAGCTTTTGCTGACCCTGTCTGGCCCCACGGATTTTTTGGCAGCAGCAGAATAGAGCTTTCAGTAGCTTTTGCTGACCCTGTCTGAGTGCCCCCATGGATTATTGGCTGCGGCAGAATATAGCTTTCAGTAGCTTTTGCTGACCCTGTCTGAGTGCCCCCACGGATTATTGACAGCGGCAGAATAGAGCTTTCAGTAGCTTTTGCTCACCCTGTCTGAGTGCCCCCACGGATTATTGGCAGCGGCAGAATAGAGCTTTCAGTAGCTTTTGCTGACCCTGTCTGGCCCCACGGATTTTTTGGCAGCGGCAGAATAGAGCTTTCAGTAGCTTTTGCTGACCCTGTCTGAGTGCCCCCACGGTTTATTGGCAGCGGCAGAATAGAGCTTTCAGTAGCTTTTGCTGACCCTGTCTGGCCCCACGGATTATTGGTAGCGGCAGAATAGAGCTTTCAGTAGCTTTGCTGACCCTGTCTGAGTGCCCCCACGGATTATTGGCAGCGGCAGAAAAGAGCTTTCAGTAGCTTTTGCTGACCCTGTCTGAGTGCCCCCACGGATTATTGGCAGCGGAAAAATAGAGCTTTCAGTAGCTTTTGCTGACCCTGCCTGGCCCCACGGATTATTGGCAGCGGCAGAATAGAGCTTTCAGTAGCTTTTGCTGACCTTGTCTGGCCTCACGGATTTTCGGCAGCAGCAGAATAGAGCTTTCAGTAGCTTTTGCTGACCCTGTCTGAGTGCCCCACGGATTATTGGCAGCGGCAGAATAGAGCTTTCAGTAGCTTTTGCTGACCCTGTCTGGCCCCACGGATTATTGGCAACGGCAGAAAAGAGCTTTCAGTAGCTTTTGCTGACCCTGTCTCAGTGCCCCCACGGATTATTGGCAGCGGCAGAAAAGAGCTTTCAGTAGCTTTTGCTGACCCTGTCTGAGTGCCCCCACGGATTATTGGCAGCGGAAAAATAGAGCTTTCAGTAGCTTTTGCTGACCTTGTCTGGCCCCACGGATTATTGGCAGCGGCAGAATAGAGCTTTCAGTACCTTTTGCTCACCCTGTCTCAGTGCCCCCACGGATTATTGGCAGCGGCAGAATAGAGCTTTCAGTAGCTTTTGCTGACCCTGTCTGAGTGCCCCCATGGATTATTGGCTGCGGCAGAATAGAGCTTTCAGTAGCTTTTGCTGACCCTGTCTGGCCCCACGAATTATTGGCAGCGGCAGAATAGAGCTTTCAGTATCTTTTGCTGACCCTGTCTGAGTGCCCCCACGGATTATTGGCAGCGGCAGAATAGAGCTTTCAGTAGCTTTTGCTGACCCTGTCTGGCCCCACGGATTTTTTGGCAGCGGCAGAATAGAGCTTTCAGTAGCTTTTGCTGACCCTGTCTGAGTGCCCCTACGGTTTATTGGCAGCGGCAGAATAGAGCTTTCAGTAGCTTTTGCTGACCCTGTCTGGCCCCACGGATTATTGGCAGCGGCAGAATAGAGCTTTCAGTAGCTTTGCTGACCCTGTCTGAGTGCCCCCACGGATTATTGGCAGCGGCAGAATAGAGCTTTCAGTTGCTTTTGCTGACCATGTCTGAGTGCTCCCACGGATTATTGGCAGCGGCAAAATAGAGCTTTCAGTAGCTTTTGCTGACCCTGTCTGGCCCCACGGATTATTGGCAGCGGCAGAATAGAGCTTTCAATAGCTTTTGCTGACCTTGTCTGGCCCCACGGATTTTTGGCAGCAGCAGAATAGAGCATTCAGTAGCTTTTGCTGACCCTGTCTGAGTGCCCCACGGATTATTGGCAGCGGCAGAATAGAGCTTTCAGTAGCTTTTGCTGACCTTGTCTGGCCCCACGGATTATTGGCAGCGGCAGAATAGAGCTTTCAGTAGCTTTTGCTGACCCTGTCTGAGTGCCCCCACGGATTATTGGCAGCGGCAGAATAGAGCTTTCAGTAGCTTTTGCTGACCATGTCTGGCCCCACGGATTATTGGCAGCGGCAGAATAGAGCTTTCAGTAGCTTTTGCTGACCCTGTCTGAGTGCCCCCACGGATTATTGGCAGCGGCAGAATAGAGCTTTCAGTAGCTTTTGCTGACCCTGTCTGGCCCCACGGATTATTGGCAGCGGCAGAATAGAGCTTTCAGTAGCGTTTGCTGACCCTGTCTGGCCCCACGGATTATTGGCAGCGGCAGAATAGAGCTTTCAATAGCTTTTGCTGACCCTGTCTGGCCCCACGGATTATTGGAAGCGGCAGAATAGAGCTTTCAGTAGCTTTTGCTGACCCTGTCTGAGAGCCCCCACTGATTATTGGCAGCGGCAGAATAGAGCTTTCAGTAGCTTTTGCTGACCCTGTCTGGCCCCACGGATTTTTTGGCAGCAGCAGAATAGAGCTTTCAGTAGCTTTTGCTGACCCTGTCTGAGTGCCCCCATGGATTATTGGCTGCGGCAGAATATAGCTTTCAGTAGCTTTTGCTGACCCTGTCTGAGTGCCCCCACGGATTATTGACAGCGGCAGAATAGAGCTTTCAGTAGCTTTTGCTCACCCTGTCTGAGTGCCCCCACGGATTATTGGCAGCGGCAGAATAGAGCTTTCAGTAGCTTTTGCTGACCCTGTCTGGCCCCACGGATTTTTTGGCAGCGGCAGAATAGAGCTTTCAGTAGCTTTTGCTGACCCTGTCTGAGTGCCCCCACGGTTTATTGGCAGCGGCAGAATAGAGCTTTCAGTAGCTTTTGCTGACCCTGTCTGGCCCCACGGATTATTGGTAGCGGCAGAATAGAGCTTTCAGTAGCTTTGCTGACCCTGTCTGAGTGCCCCCACGGATTATTGGCAGCGGCAGAAAAGAGCTTTCAGTAGCTTTTGCTGACCCTGTCTGAGTGCCCCCACGGATTATTGGCAGCGGAAAAATAGAGCTTTCAGTAGCTTTTGCTGACCCTGCCTGGCCCCACGGATTATTGGCAGCGGCAGAATAGAGCTTTCAGTAGCTTTTGCTGACCTTGTCTGGCCTCACGGATTTTCGGCAGCAGCAGAATAGAGCTTTCAGTAGCTTTTGCTGACCCTGTCTGAGTGCCCCACGGATTATTGGCAGCGGCAGAATAGAGCTTTCAGTAGCTTTTGCTGACCCTGTCTGGCCCCACGGATTATTGGCAACGGCAGAATAGAGCTTTCAGTAGCTTTTGCTGACCCTGTCTCAGTGCCCCCACGGATTATTGGCAGCGGCAGAATAGAGCTTTCAGTAGCTTTTGCTGACCCTGTCTGAGTGCCCCCACGGATTATTGGCAGCGGCAGAATAGAGCTTTCAGTAGCTTTTGCTGACCCTGTCTGGCCCCACGGATTATTGGCAGCGGCAGAATAGAGCTTTCAGTAGCTTTTGCTGACCCTGTCTGAGTGCCCCCACGGATTATTGGCAGCGGCAGAATAGAGCTTTCAGTAGCTTTTGCTGACCCTGTCTGGCCCCACGGATTATTGGCAGCGGCAGAATAGAGCTTTCAGTAGCGTTTGCTGACCCTGTCTGAGTGCCCCCACGGATTATTGGCAGCGGCAGAATAGAGCTTTCAGTAGCTTTTGCTGACCCTGTCTGGCCCCACGGATTTTTTGGCAGCGGCAGAATAGAGCTTTCAGTAGCTTTTGCTGACCCTGTCTGAGTGCCCCTACGGTTTATTGGCAGCGGCAGAATAGAGCTTTCAGTAGCTTTTGCTCACCCTGTCTGAGTGCCCCCACGGATTATTGGCAGCGGCAGAATAGAGCTTTCAGTAGCTTTGCTGACCCTGTCTGAGTGCCCCCACGGATTATTGGCAGCGGCAGAATAGAGCTTTCAGTTGCTTTTGCTGACCATGTCTGAGTGCTCCCACGGATTATTGGCAGCGGCAAAATAGAGCTTTCAGTAGCTTTTGCTGACCCTGTCTGGCCCCACGGATTATTGGCAGCGGTAGAATAGAGCTTTCAATAGCTTTTGCTGACCTTGTCTGGCCCCACGGATCTTTGGCAGCAGCAGAATAGAGCTTTCAGTAGCTTTTGCTGACCCTGTCTGAGTGCCCCACGGATTATTGGCAGCGGCAGAATAGAGCTTTCAGTAGCTTTTGCTGACCTTGTCTGGCCCCACGGATTATTGGCAGCGGCAGAATAGAGCTTTCAGTACCTTTTGCTCACCCTGTCTCAGTGCCCCCACGGATTATTGGCAGCGGCAGAATAGAGCTTTCAGTAGCTTTTGCTGACCCTGTCTGAGTGCCCCCATGGATTATTGGCTGCGGCAGAATAGAGCTTTCAGTAGCTTTTGCTGACTTTGTCTGGCCCCACGAATTATTGGCAGCGGCAGAATAGAGCTTTCAGTATCTTTTGCTGACCCTGTCTGAGTGCCCCCACGGATTATTGGCAGCGGCAGAATAGAGCTTTCAGTAGCTTTTGCTGACCCTGTCTGGCCCCACGGATTTTTTGGCAGCGGCAGAATAGAGCTTTCAGTAGCTTTTGCTGACCCTGTCTGAGTGCCCCTACGGTTTATTGGCAGCGGCAGAATAGAGCTTTCAGTAGCTTTTGCTGACCCTGTCTGGCCCCACGGATTATTGGCAGCGGCAGAATAGAGCTTTCAGTAGCTTTGCTGACCCTGTCTGAGTGCCCCCACGGATTATTGGCAGCGGCAGAATAGAGCTTTCAGTTGCTTTTGCTGACCATGTCTGAGTGCTCCCACGGATTATTGGCAGCGGCAAAATAGAGCTTTCAGTAGCTTTTGCTGACCCTGTCTGGCCCCACGGATTATTGGCAGCGGCAGAATAGAGCTTTCAATAGCTTTTGCTGACCTTGTCTGGCCCCACGGATTTTTGGCAGCAGCAGAATAGAGCATTCAGTAGCTTTTGCTGACCCTGTCTGAGTGCCCCACGGATTATTGGCAGCGGCAGAATAGAGCTTTCAGTAGCTTTTGCTGACCTTGTCTGGCCCCACGGATTATTGGCAGCGGCAGAATAGAGCTTTCAGTAGCTTTTGCTGACCCTGTCTGAGTGCCCCCACGGATTATTGGCAGCGGCAGAATAGAGCTTTCAGTAGCTTTTGCTGACCATGTCTGGCCCCACGGATTATTGGCAGCGGCAGAATAGAGCTTTCAGTAGCTTTTGCTGACCCTGTCTGAGTGCCCCCACGGATTATTGGCAGCGGCAGAATAGAGCTTTCAGTAGCTTTTGCTGACCCTGTCTGGCCCCACGGATTATTGGCAGCGGCAGAATAGAGCTTTCAGTAGCTTTTGCTGACCCTGTCTGGCCCCACGGATTTTTTGGCAGCGGCAGAATAGAGCTTTCAGTAGCTTTTGCTGACCCTGTCTGAGTGCCCCTACGGTTTATCGGCAGCGGCAGAATAGAGCTTTCAGTAGCTTTTGCTGACCCTGTCTGGCCCCACGGATTATTGGCAGCGGCAGAATAGAGCTTTCAGTAGCTTTGCTGACCCTGTCTGAGTGCCCCCACGGATTATTGGCAGCGGCAGAATAGAGCTTTCAGTTGCTTTTGCTGACCATGTCTGAGTGCTCCCACGGATTATTGGCAGCGGCAAAATAGAGCTTTCAGTAGCTTTTGCTGACCCTGTCTGGCCCCACGGATTATTGGCAGCGGCAGAATAGAGCTTTCAGTAGCTTTTGCTGACCTTGTCTGGCCCCACGGATTATTGGCAGCGGCAGAATAGAGCTTTCAGTAGCTTTTGCTGACCCTGTCTGAGTGCCCCCACGGATTATTGGCAGCGGCAGAATAGAGCTTTCAGTAGCTTTTGCTGACCATGTCTGGCCCCACGGATTATTGGCAGCGGCAGAATAGAGCTTTCAGTAGCTTTTGCTGACCCTGTCTGAGTGCCCCCACGGATTATTGGCAGCGGCAGAATAGAGCTTTCAGTAGCTTTTGCTGACCCTGTCTGGCCCCACGGATTATTGGCAGCGGCAGAATAGAGCTTTCAGTAGCTTTTGCTGACCTTGTCTGGCCTCACGGATTTTCGGCAGCAGCAGAATAGAGCTTTCAGTAGCTTTTGCTGACCCTGTCTGAGTGCCCCACGGATTATTGGCAGCGGCAGAATAGAGCTTTCAGTAGCTTTTGCTGACCCTGTCTGGCCCCACGGATTATTGGCAACGGCAGAAAAGAGCTTTCAGTAGCTTTTGCTGACCCTGTCTCAGTGCCCCCACGGATTATTGGCAGCGGCAGAATAGAGCTTTCAGTAGCTTTTGCTGACCCTGTCTGAGTGCCCCCACGGATTATTGGCAGCGGCAGAATAGAGCTTTCAGTAGCTTTTGCTGACCCTGTCTGGCCCCACGGATTATTGGCAGCGGCAGAATAGAGCTTTCAGTAGCTTTTGCTGACCCTGTCTGAGTGCCCCCACGGATTATTGGCAGCGGCAGAATAGAGCTTTCAGTAGCTTTTGCTGACCCTGTCTGGCCCCACGGATTATTGGCAGCGGCAGAATAGAGCTTTCAGTAGCGTTTGCTGACCCTGTCTGAGTGCCCCCACGGATTATTGGCAGCGGCAGAATAGAGCTTTCAGTAGCTTTTGCTGACCCTGTCTGGCCCCACGGATTTTTTGGCAGCGGCAGAATAGAGCTTTCAGTAGCTTTTGCTGACCCTGTCTGAGTGCCCCTACGGTTTATTGGCAGCGGCAGAATAGAGCTTTCAGTAGCTTTTGCTCACCCTGTCTGAGTGCCCCCACGGATTATTGGCAGCGGCAGAATAGAGCTTTCAGTAGCTTTGCTGACCCTGTCTGAGTGCCCCCACGGATTATTGGCAGCGGCAGAATAGAGCTTTCAGTTGCTTTTGCTGACCATGTCTGAGTGCTCCCACGGATTATTGGCAGCGGCAAAATAGAGCTTTCAGTAGCTTTTGCTGACCCTGTCTGGCCCCACGGATTATTGGCAGCGGTAGAATAGAGCTTTCAATAGCTTTTGCTGACCTTGTCTGGCCCCACGGATTTTTGGCAGCAGCAGAATAGAGCTTTCAGTAGCTTTTGCTGACCCTGTCTGAGTGCCCCACGGATTATTGGCAGCGGCAGAATAGAGCTTTCAGTAGCTTTTGCTGACCTTGTCTGGCCCCACGGATTATTGGCAGCGGCAGAATAGAGCTTTCAGTACCTTTTGCTCACCCTGTCTCAGTGCCCCCACGGATTATTGGCAGCGGCAGAATAGAGCTTTCAGTAGCTTTTGCTGACCCTGTCTGAGTGCCCCCATGGATTATTGGCTGCGGCAGAATAGAGCTTTCAGTAGCTTTTGCTGACTTTGTCTGGCCCCACGAATTATTGGCAGCGGCAGAATAGAGCTTTCAGTATCTTTTGCTGACCCTGTCTGAGTGCCCCCACGGATTATTGGCAGCGGCAGAATAGAGCTTTCAGTAGCTTTTGCTGACCCTGTCTGGCCCCACGGATTTTTTGGCAGCGGCAGAATAGAGCTTTCAGTAGCTTTTGCTGACCCTGTCTGAGTGCCCCTACGGTTTATTGGCAGCGGCAGAATAGAGCTTTCAGTAGCTTTTGCTGACCCTGTCTGGCCCCACGGATTATTGGCAGCGGCAGAATAGAGCTTTCAGTAGCTTTGCTGACCCTGTCTGAGTGCCCCCACGGATTATTGGCAGCGGCAGAATAGAGCTTTCAGTTGCTTTTGCTGACCATGTCTGAGTGCTCCCACGGATTATTGGCAGCGGCAAAATAGAGCTTTCAGTAGCTTTTGCTGACCCTGTCTGGCCCCACGGATTATTGGCAGCGGCAGAATAGAGCTTTCAATAGCTTTTGCTGACCTTGTCTGGCCCCACGGATTTTTGGCAGCAGCAGAATAGAGCATTCAGTAGCTTTTGCTGACCCTGTCTGAGTGCCCCACGGATTATTGGCAGCGGCAGAATAGAGCTTTCAGTAGCTTTTGCTGACCTTGTCTGGCCCCACGGATTATTGGCAGCGGCAGAATAGAGCTTTCAGTAGCTTTTGCTGACCCTGTCTGAGTGCCCCCACGGATTATTGGCAGCGGCAGAATAGAGCTTTCAGTAGCTTTTGCTGACCATGTCTGGCCCCACGGATTATTGGCAGCGGCAGAATAGAGCTTTCAGTAGCTTTTGCTGACCCTGTCTGAGTGCCCCCACGGATTATTGGCAGCGGCAGAATAGAGCTTTCAGTAGCTTTTGCTGACCCTGTCTGGCCCCACGGATTATTGGCAGCGGCAGAATAGAGCTTTCAGTAGCTTTTGCTGACCCTGTCTGGCCCCACGGATTTTTTGGCAGCGGCAGAATAGAGCTTTCAGTAGCTTTTGCTGACCCTGTCTGAGTGCCCCTACGGTTTATCGGCAGCGGCAGAATAGAGCTTTCAGTAGCTTTTGCTGACCCTGTCTGGCCCCACGGATTATTGGCAGCGGCAGAATAGAGCTTTCAGTAGCTTTGCTGACCCTGTCTGAGTGCCCCCACGGATTATTGGCAGCGGCAGAATAGAGCTTTCAGTTGCTTTTGCTGACCATGTCTGAGTGCTCCCACGGATTATTGGCAGCGGCAAAATAGAGCTTTCAGTAGCTTTTGCTGACCCTGTCTGGCCCCACGGATTATTGGCAGCGGCAGAATAGAGCTTTCAGTAGCTTTTGCTGACCTTGTCTGGCCCCACGGATTATTGGCAGCGGCAGAATAGAGCTTTCAGTACCTTTTGCTCACCCTGTCTCAGTGCCCCCACGGATTATTGGCAGCGGCAGAATAGAGCTTTCAGTAGCTTTTGCTGACCCTGTCTGAGTGCCCCCATGGATTATTGGCTGCGGCAGAATAGAGCTTTCAGTAGCTTTTGCTGACTTTGTCTGGCCCCACGAATTATTGGCAGCGGCAGAATAGAGCTTTCAGTATCTTTTGCTGACCCTGTCTGAGTGCCCCCACGGATTATTGGCAGCGGCAGAATAGAGCTTTCAGTAGCTTTTGCTGACCCTGTCTGGCCCCACGGATTTTTTGGCAGCGGCAGAATAGAGCTTTCAGTAGCTTTTGCTGACCCTGTCTGAGTGCCCCTACGGTTTATTGGCAGCGGCAGAATAGAGCTTTCAGTAGCTTTTGCTGACCCTGTCTGGCCCCACGGATTATTGGCAGCGGCAGAATAGAGCTTTCAGTAGCTTTGCTGACCCTGTCTGAGTGCCCCCACGGATTATTGGCAGCGGCAGAATAGAGCTTTCAGTTGCTTTTGCTGACCATGTCTGAGTGCTCCCACGGATTATTGGCAGCGGCAAAATAGAGCTTTCAGTAGCTTTTGCTGACCCTGTCTGGCCCCACGGATTATTGGCAGCGGCAGAATAGAGCTTTCAATAGCTTTTGCTGACCTTGTCTGGCCCCACGGATTTTTGGCAGCAGCAGAATAGAGCATTCAGTAGCTTTTGCTGACCCTGTCTGAGTGCCCCACGGATTATTGGCAGCGGCAGAATAGAGCTTTCAGTAGCTTTTGCTGACCTTGTCTGGCCCCACGGATTATTGGCAGCGGCAGAATAGAGCTTTCAGTAGCTTTTGCTGACCCTGTCTGAGTGCCCCCACGGATTATTGGCAGCGGCAGAATAGAGCTTTCAGTAGCTTTTGCTGACCATGTCTGGCCCCACGGATTATTGGCAGCGGCAGAATAGAGCTTTCAGTAGCTTTTGCTGACCCTGTCTGAGTGCCCCCACGGATTATTGGCAGCGGCAGAATAGAGCTTTCAGTAGCTTTTGCTGACCCTGTCTGGCCCCACGGATTATTGGCAGCGGCAGAATAGAGCTTTCAGTAGCTTTTGCTGACCCTGTCTGGCCCCACGGATTTTTTGGCAGCGGCAGAATAGAGCTTTCAGTAGCTTTTGCTGACCCTGTCTGAGTGCCCCTACGGTTTATCGGCAGCGGCAGAATAGAGCTTTCAGTAGCTTTTGCTGACCCTGTCTGGCCCCACGGATTATTGGCAGCGGCAGAATAGAGCTTTCAGTAGCTTTGCTGACCCTGTCTGAGTGCCCCCACGGATTATTGGCAGCGGCAGAATAGAGCTTTCAGTTGCTTTTGCTGACCATGTCTGAGTGCTCCCACGGATTATTGGCAGCGGCAAAATAGAGCTTTCAGTAGCTTTTGCTGACCCTGTCTGGCCCCACGGATTATTGGCAGCGGCAGAATAGAGCTTTCAGTAGCTTTTGCTGACCTTGTCTGGCCCCACGGATTATTGGCAGCGGCAGAATAGAGCTTTCAGTAGCTTTTGCTGACCCTGTCTGAGTGCCCCCACGGATTATTGGCAGCGGCAGAATAGAGCTTTCAGTAGCTTTTGCTGACCATGTCTGGCCCCACGGATTATTGGCAGCGGCAGAATAGAGCTTTCAGTAGCTTTTGCTGACCCTGTCTGAGTGCCCCCACGGATTATTGGCAGCGGCAGAATAGAGCTTTCAGTAGCTTTTGCTGACCCTGTCTGGCCCCACGGATTATTGGCAGCGGCAGAATAGAGCTTTCAGTAGCGTTTGCTGACCCTGTCTGGCCCCACGGATTATTGGCAGCGGCAGAATAGAGCTTTCAATAGCTTTTGCTGACCCTGTCTGGCCCCACGGATTATTGGAAGCGGCAGAATAGAGCTTTCAGTAGCTTTTGCTGACCCTGTCTGAGAGCCCCCACTGATTATTGGCAGCGGCAGAATAGAGCTTTCAGTAGCTTTTGCTGACCCTGTCTGGCCCCACGGATTTTTTGGCAGCAGCAGAATAGAGCTTTCAGTAGCTTTTGCTGACCCTGTCTGAGTGCCCCCATGGATTATTGGCTGCGGCAGAATATAGCTTTCAGTAGCTTTTGCTGACCCTGTCTGAGTGCCCCCACAGATTATTGACAGCGGCAGAATAGAGCTTTCAGTAGCTTTTGCTCACCCTGTCTGAGTGCCCCCACTGATTATTGGCAGCGGCAGAATAGAGCTTTCAGTAGCTTTTGCTGACCCCGTCTGGCCCCACGGATTTTTTGGCAGCGGCAGAATAGAGCTTTCAGTAGCTTTTGCTGACCCTGTCTGAGTGCCCCCACGGTTTATTGGCAGCGGCAGAATAGAGCTTTCAGTAGCTTTTGCTGACCCTGTCTGGCCCCACGGATTATTGGTAGCGGCAGAATAGAGCTTTCAGTAGCTTTGCTGACCCTGTCTGAGTGCCCCCACGGATTATTGGCAGCGGCAGAAAAGAGCTTTCAGTAGCTTTTGCTGACCCTGTCTGAGTGCCCCCACGGATTATTGGCAGCGGAAAAATAGAGCTTTCAGTAGCTTTTGCTGACCCTGCCTGGCCCCACGGATTATTGGCAGCGGCAGAATAGAGCTTTCAGTAGCTTTTGCTGACCTTGTCTGGCCTCACGGATTTTCGGCAGCAGCAGAATAGAGCTTTCAGTAGCTTTTGCTGACCCTGTCTGAGTGCCCCACGGATTATTGGCAGCGGCAGAATAGAGCTTTCAGTAGCTTTTGCTGACCCTGTCTGGCCCCACGGATTATTGGCAACGGCAGAAAAGAGCTTTCAGTAGCTTTTGCTGACCCTGTCTCAGTGCCCCCACGGATTATTGGCAGCGGCAGAATAGAGCTTTCAGTAGCTTTTGCTGACCCTGTCTGAGTGCCCCCACGGATTATTGGCAGCGGCAGAATAGAGCTTTCAGTAGCTTTTGCTGACCCTGTCTGGCCCCACGGATTATTGGCAGCGGCAGAATAGAGCTTTCAGTAGCTTTTGCTGACCCTGTCTGAGTGCCCCCACGGATTATTGGCAGCGGCAGAATAGAGCTTTCAGTAGCTTTTGCTGACCCTGTCTGGCCCCACGAATTATTGGCAGCGGCAGAATAGAGCTTTCAGTAGCGTTTGCTGACCCTGTCTGGCCCCACGGATTATTGGCAGCGGCAGAATAGAGCTTTCAATAGCTTTTGCTGACCCTGTCTGGCCCCACGGATTATTGGAAGCGGCAGAATAGAGCTTTCAGTAGCTTTTGCTGACCCTGTCTGAGAGCCCCCACTGATTATTGGCAGCGGCAGAATAGAGCTTTCAGTAGCTTTTGCTGACCCTGTCTGGCCCCACGGATTTTTGGCAGCAGCAGAATAGAGCTTTCAGTAGCTTTTGCTGACCCTGTCTGAGTGCCCCCATGGATTATTGGCTGCGGCAGAATAGAGATTTCAGTAGCTTTTGCTGACCCTGTGTGGCCCCACGGATTATTGACAGCGGCAGAATAGAGCTTTCAGTAGCTTTTGCTCACCCTGTCTGAGTGCCCCCACGGATTATTGGCAGCGGCAGAATAGAGCTTTCAGTAGCTTTTGCTGACCCTGTCTGGCCCCACGGATTTTTTGGCAGCGGCAGAATAGAGCTTTCAGTAGCTTTTGCTGACCCTGTCTGAGTGCCCCTACGGTTTATTGGCAGCGGCAGAATAGAGCTTTCAGTAGCTTTTGCTGACCCTGCCTGGCCCCACGGATTATTGGCAGCGGCAGAATAGATCTTTCAGTAGCTTTGCTGACCCTGTCTGAGTGCCCCCACGGATTATTGGCAGCGGCAGAATAGAGCTTTCAGTAGCTTTTGCTGACCCTGTCTGAGTGCCCCCACGGATTATTGGCAGCGGCAAAATAGAGCTTTCAGTAGCTTTTGCTGACCCTGTCTGGCCCCACGGATTATTGGCAGCGGCAGAATAGAGCTTTCAGTAGCTTTTGCTGACCTTGTCTGGCCTCACGGATTTTCGGCAGCAGCAGAATAGAGCTTTCAGTAGCTTTTGCTGACCCTGTCTGAGTGCCCCACGGATTATTGGCAGCGGCAGAATAGAGCTTTCAGTAGCTTTTGCTGACCCTGTCTGGCCCCACGGATTATTGGCAACGGCAGAAAAGAGCTTTCAGTAGCTTTTGCTGACCCTGTCTCAGTGCCCCCACGGATTATTGGCAGCGGCAGAATAGAGCTTTCAGTAGCTTTTGCTGACCCTGTCTGAGTGCCCCCACGGATTATTGGCAGCGGCAGAATAGAGCTTTCAGTAGCTTTTGCTGACCCTGTCTGGCCCCACGGATTATTGGAAGCGGCAGAATAGAGCTTTCAGTAGCTTTTGCTGACCCTGTCTGAGAGCCCCCACTGATTATTGGCAGCGGCAGAATAGAGCTTTCAGTAGCTTTTGCTGACCCTGTCTGGCCCCACGGATTTTTGGCAGCAGCAGAATAGAGCTTTCAGTAGCTTTTGCTGACCCTGTCTGAGTGCCCCCATGGATTATTGGCTGCGGCAGAATAGAGCTTTCAGTAGCTTTTGCTGACCCTGTCTGGCCCCACGGATTATTGGCAGCGGCAGAATAGAGCTTTCAGTAGCTTTTGCTGACCCTGTCTCAGTGCCCCCACGGATTATTGGCAGCGGCAGAATAGAGCTTTCAGTAGTTTTTGCTGACCCTGTCTGGCCCCACGGATTTTTTGGCAGCGGCAGAATAGAGCTTTCAGTAGCTTTTGCTGACCCTGTCTGAGTGCCCCTACGGTTTATTGGCAGCGGCAGAATAGAGCTTTCAGTAGCTTTTGCTGACCCTGTCTGGCCCCACGGATTATTGGCAGCGGCAGAATAGAGCTTTCAGTAGCTTTGCTGACCCTGTCTGAGTGCCCCCACGGATTATTGGCAGCGGCAGAATAGAGCTTTCAGTAGCTTTTTCTGACCCTGTCTGAGTGCCCCCACGGATTATTGGCAGCGGCAAAATAGAGCTTTCAGTAGCTTTTGCTGACCCTGTCTGGCCCCACGGATTATTGGCAGCGGCAGAATAGAGGTTTCAGTAGCTTTTGCTGACCTTGTCTGGCCCCACGGATTTTTGGCAGCAGCAGAATAGAGCTTTCAGTAGCTTTTGCTGACCCTGTCAGAGTGCCCCACGGATTATTGGCAGCGGCAGAATTAAGCTTTCAGTAGCTTTTGCTGACCCTGTCTGGCCCCACGGATTATTGGCAGCGGCAGAATAGAGCTTTCAGTACCTTTTGCTGACCCTGTCTCAGTGCCCCCACGGATTATTGGTAGCGGCAGAATAGAGCTTTCAGTAGCTTTTGCTGACCCTGTCTGAGTGCCCCCACGGATTATTGGCAGCGGCAGAATAGAGCTTTCAGTAGCTTTTGCTGACCCTGTTTGGCCCCACGGATTATTGGCAGCGGCAGAATAGAGCTTTCAGTAGCTTTTGCTGACCCTGTCTGAGTGCCCCCACGGATTATTGGCAGCGGCAGAATAGAACTTTCAGTAGCTTTTGCTGACCCTGTCTGGCCCCACGGATTATTGGAAGCGGCAGAATAGAGCTTTCAGTAGCTTTTGCTGACCCTGTCTGAGAGCCCCCACTGATTATTGGCAGCGGCAGAATAGAGCTTTCAGTAGCTTTTGCTGACCCTGTCTGGCCCCACGGATTTTTTGGCAGCAGCAGAATAGAGCTTTCAGTAGCTTTTGCTGACCCTGTCTGAGTGCCCCCATGGATTATTGGCTGCGGCAGAATATAGCTTTCAGTAGCTTTTGCTGACCCTGTCTGAGTGCCCCCACGGATTATTGACAGCGGCAGAATAGAGCTTTCAGTAGCTTTTGCTCACCCTGTCTGAGTGCCCCCACGGATTATTGGCAGCGGCAGATTAGAGCTTTCAGTAGCTTTTGCTGACCCTGTCTGGCCCCACGGATTTTTTGGCAGCGGCAGAATAGAGCTTTCAGTAGCTTTTGCTGACCCTGTCTGAGTGCCCCCACGGTTTATTGGCAGCGGCAGAATAGAGCTTTCAGTAGCTTTTGCTGACCCTGTCTGGCCCCACGGATTATTGGTAGCGGCAGAATAGAGCTTTCAGTAGCTTTGCTGACCCTGTCTGAGTGCCCCCACGGATTATTGGCAGCGGCAGAAAAGAGCTTTCAGTAGCTTTTGCTGACCCTGTCTGAGTGCCCCCACGGATTATTGGCAGCGGAAAAATAGAGCTTTCAGTAGCTTTTGCTGACCCTGCCTGGCCCCACGGATTATTGGCAGCGGCAGAATAGAGCTTTCAGTAGCTTTTGCTGACCTTGTCTGGCCTCACGGATTTTCGGCAGCAGCAGAATAGAGCTTTCAGTAGCTTTTGCTGACCCTGTCTGAGTGCCCCACGGATTATTGGCAGCGGCAGAATAGAGCTTTCAGTAGCTTTTGCTGACCCTGTCTGGCCCCACGGATTATTGGCAACGGCAGAAAAGAGCTTTCAGTAGCTTTTGCTGACCCTGTCTCAGTGCCCCCACGGATTATTGGCAGCGGCAGAATAGAGCTTTCAGTAGCTTTTGCTGACCCTGTCTGAGTGCCCCCACGGATTATTGGCAGCGGCAGAATAGAGCTTTCAGTAGCTTTTGCTGACCCTGTCTGGCCCCACGGATTATTGGCAGCGGCAGAATAGAGCTTTCAGTAGCTTTTGCTGACCCTGTCTGAGTGCCCCCACGGATTATTGGCAGCGGCAGAATAGAGCTTTCAGTAGCTTTTGCTGACCCTGTCTGGCCCCACGGATTATTGGCAGCGGCAGAATAGAGCTTTCAGTAGCTTTTGCTGACCCTGTCTGGCCCCACGGATTATTGGCAGCGGCAGAATAGAGCTTTCAGTAGCGTTTGCTGACCCTGTCTGGCCCCACGGATTATTGGCAGCGGCAGAATAGAGCTTTCAGTAGCGTTTGCTGACCCTGTCTGGCCCCACGGATTATTGGCAGCGGCAGAATAGAGCTTTCAATAGCTTTTGCTGACCCTGTCTGGCCCCACGGATTATTGGAAGCGGCAGAATAGAGCTTTCAGTAGCTTTTGCTGACCCTGTCTGAGAGCCCCCACTGATTATTGGCAGCGGCAGAATAGAGCTTTCAGTAGCTTTTGCTGACCCTGTCTGGCCCCACGGATTTTTGGCAGCGGCAGAATAGAGCTTTCAGTAGCTTTTGCTGACCCTGTCTGAGTGCCCCCACGGATTATTGGCAGCGGCAGAATAGAGCTTTCAGTAGCTTTTGCTGACCCTGTCTGGCCCCACGGATTATTGGAAGCGGCAGAATAGAGCTTTCAGTAGCTTTTGCTGACCCTGTCTGAGAGCCCCCACTGATTATTGGCAGCGGCAGAATAGAGCTTTCAGTAGCTTTTGCTGACCCTGTCTGGCCCCACGGATTTTTTGGCAGCAGCAGAATAGAGCTTTCAGTAGCTTTTGCTGACACTGTCTGAGTGCCCCCATGGATTATTGGCTGCGGCAGAATAGAGCTTTCAGTAGCTTTTGCTGACCCTGTCTGGCCCCACGGATTATTGGCAGCGGCAGAATAGAGCTTTCAGTAGCTTTGCTGACCCTGTCTCAGTGCCCCCACGGATTATTGGCAGCGGCAGAATAGAGCTTTCAGTAGCTTTTGCTGACCCTGTCTGGCCCCACGGATTATTGGCAGCGGCAGAATTGAGCTTTCAGTAGCTTTTGCTGACCCTGTCTGGCCCCACGGATTATTGGTAGCGACAGAATAGAGCTTTCAGTACCTTTTGCTGACCCTGTCTCAGTGCCCCCACGGATTATTGGTAGCGGCAGAATAGAGCTTTCAGTAGCTTTTGCTGACCCTGTCTGAGTGCCCCCACGGATTATTGGCAGCGGCAGAATAGAGCTTTCAGTAGCTTTTGCTGACCCTGTCTGGCCCCACGGATTATTGGCAGCGGCAGAATAGAGCTTTCAGTAGCTTTTGCTGACCCTGTCTGAGTGCCCCCACGGATTATTGGCAGCGGCAGAATAGAGCTTTCAGTAGCTTTTGCTGATCCTGTCTGGCCCCACGGATTATTGGCAGCGGCAGAATAGAGCTTTCAGTAGCGTTTGCTGACCCTGTCTGGCCCCACGGATTATTGGCAGCGGCAGAATAGAGCTTTCAGTAGCTTTTGCTGACCCTGTCTCAGTGCCCCCACGGATTATTGGCAGCGGCAGAATAGAGCTTTCAGTAGCTTTTGCTGACCCTGTCTGAGTGCCCCCACGGATTATTGGCAGCGGCAGAATAGAGCTTTCAGTAGCTTTTGCTGACCCTGTCTGGCCCCACGGATTTTTTGGCAGCGGCAGAATAGAGCTTTCAGTAGCTTTTGCTGACCCTGTCTGAGTGCCCCCACGGTTTATTGGCAGCGGCAGAATAGAGCTTTCAGTAGCTTTTGCTGACCCTGTCTGGCCCCACGGATTATTGGTAGCGGCAGAATAGAGCTTTCAGTAGCTTTGCTGACCCTGTCTGAGTGCCCCCACGGATTATTGGCAGCGGCAGAAAAGAGCTTTCAGTAGCTTTTGCTGACCCTGTCTGAGTGCCCCCACGGATTATTGGCAGCGGAAAAATAGAGCTTTCAGTAGCTTTTGCTGACCCTGCCTGGCCCCACGGATTATTGGCAGCGGCAGAATAGAGCTTTCAGTAGCTTTTGCTGACCTTGTCTGGCCTCACGGATTTTCGGCAGCAGCAGAATAGAGCTTTCAGTAGCTTTTGCTGACCCTGTCTGAGTGCCCCACGGATTATTGGCAGCGGCAGAATAGAGCTTTCAGTAGCTTTTGCTGACCCTGTCTGGCCCCACGGATTATTGGCAACGGCAGAAAAGAGCTTTCAGTAGCTTTTGCTGACCCTGTCTCAGTGCCCCCACGGATTATTGGCAGCGGCAGAATAGAGCTTTCAGTAGCTTTTGCTGACCCTGTCTGAGTGCCCCCACGGATTATTGGCAGCGGCAGAATAGAGCTTTCAGTAGCTTTTGCTGACCCTGTCTGGCCCCACGGATTATTGGCAGCGGCAGAATAGAGCTTTCAGTAGCTTTTGCTGACCCTGTCTGAGTGCCCCCACGGATTATTGGCAGCGGCAGAATAGAGCTTTCAGTAGCTTTTGCTGACCCTGTCTGGCCCCACGGATTATTGGCAGCGGCAGAATAGAGCTTTCAGTAGCTTTTGCTGACCCTGTCTGGCCCCACGGATTATTGGCAACGGCAGAAAAGAGCTTTCAGTAGCTTTTGCTGACCCTGTCTCAGTGCCCCCACGGATTATTGGCAGCGGCAGAATAGAGCTTTCAGTAGCTTTTGCTGACCCTGTCTGAGTGCCCCCACGGATTATTGGCAGCGGCAGAATAGAGCTTTCAGTAGCTTTTGCTGACCCTGTCTGGCCCCACGGATTATTGGCAGCGGCAGAATAGAGCTTTCAGTAGCTTTTGCTGACCCTGTCTGAGTGCCCCCACGGATTATTGGCAGCGGCAGAATAGAGCTTTCAGTAGCTTTTGCTGACCCTGTCTGGCCCCACGGATTATTGGCAGCGGCAGAATAGAGCTTTCAGTAGCGTTTGCTGACCCTGTCTGGCCCCACGGATTATTGGCAGCGGCAGAATAGAGCTTTCAATAGCTTTTGCTGACCCTGTCTGGCCCCACGGATTATTGGAAGCGGCAGAATAGAGCTTTCAGTAGCTTTTGCTGACCCTGTCTGAGAGCCCCCACTGATTATTGGCAGCGGCAGAATAGAGCTTTCAGTAGCTTTTGCTGACCCTGTCTGGCCCCACGGATTTTTGGCAGCGGCAGAATAGAGCTTTCAGTAGCTTTTGCTGACCCTGTCTGAGTGCCCCCACGGATTATTGGCAGCGGCAGAATAGAGCTTTCAGTAGCTTTTGCTGACCCTGTCTGGCCCCACGGATTATTGGAAGCGGCAGAATAGAGCTTTCAGTAGCTTTTGCTGACCCTGTCTGAGAGCCCCCACTGATTATTGGCAGCGGCAGAATAGAGCTTTCAGTAGCTTTTGCTGACCCTGTCTGGCCCCACGGATTTTTTGGCAGCAGCAGAATAGAGCTTTCAGTAGCTTTTGCTGACCCTGTCTGAGTGCCCCCATGGATTATTGGCTGCGGCAGAATAGAGCTTTCAGTAGCTTTTGCTGACCCTGTCTGGCCCCACGGATTATTGGCAGCGGCAGAATAGAGCTTTCAGTAGCTTTGCTGACCCTGTCTCAGTGCCCCCACGGATTATTGGCAGCGGCAGAATAGAGCTTTCAGTAGCTTTTGCTGACCCTGTCTGGCCCCACGGATTATTGGCAGCGGCAGAATTGAGCTTTCAGTAGCTTTTGCTGACCCTGTCTGGCCCCACGGATTATTGGTAGCGACAGAATAGAGCTTTCAGTACCTTTTGCTGACCCTGTCTCAGTGCCCCCACGGATTATTGGTAGCGGCAGAATAGAGCTTTCAGTAGCTTTTGCTGACCCTGTCTGAGTGCCCCCACGGATTATTGGCAGCGGCAGAATAGAGCTTTCAGTAGCTTTTGCTGACCCTGTCTGGCCCCACGGATTATTGGCAGCGGCAGAATAGAGCTTTCAGTAGCTTTTGCTGACCCTGTCTGAGTGCCCCCACGGATTATTGGCAGCGGCAGAATAGAGCTTTCAGTAGCTTTTGCTGATCCTGTCTGGCCCCACGGATTATTGGCAGCGGCAGAATAGAGCTTTCAGTAGCGTTTGCTGACCCTGTCTGGCCCCACGGATTATTGGCAGCGGCAGAATAGAGCTTTCAGTAGCTTTTGCTGACCCTGTCTCAGTGCCCCCACGGATTATTGGCAGCGGCAGAATAGAGCTTTCAGTAGCTTTTGCTGACCCTGTCTGAGTGCCCCCACGGATTATTGGCAGCGGCAGAATAGAGCTTTCAGTAGCTTTTGCTGACCCTGTCTGGCCCCACGGATTTTTTGGCAGCGGCAGAATAGAGCTTTCAGTAGCTTTTGCTGACCCTGTCTGAGTGCCCCCACGGTTTATTGGCAGCGGCAGAATAGAGCTTTCAGTAGCTTTTGCTGACCCTGTCTGGCCCCACGGATTATTGGTAGCGGCAGAATAGAGCTTTCAGTAGCTTTGCTGACCCTGTCTGAGTGCCCCCACGGATTATTGGCAGCGGCAGAAAAGAGCTTTCAGTAGCTTTTGCTGACCCTGTCTGAGTGCCCCCACGGATTATTGGCAGCGGAAAAATAGAGCTTTCAGTAGCTTTTGCTGACCCTGCCTGGCCCCACGGATTATTGGCAGCGGCAGAATAGAGCTTTCAGTAGCTTTTGCTGACCTTGTCTGGCCTCACGGATTTTCGGCAGCAGCAGAATAGAGCTTTCAGTAGCTTTTGCTGACCCTGTCTGAGTGCCCCACGGATTATTGGCAGCGGCAGAATAGAGCTTTCAGTAGCTTTTGCTGACCCTGTCTGGCCCCACGGATTATTGGCAACGGCAGAAAAGAGCTTTCAGTAGCTTTTGCTGACCCTGTCTCAGTGCCCCCACGGATTATTGGCAGCGGCAGAATAGAGCTTTCAGTAGCTTTTGCTGACCCTGTCTGAGTGCCCCCACGGATTATTGGCAGCGGCAGAATAGAGCTTTCAGTAGCTTTTGCTGACCCTGTCTGGCCCCACGGATTATTGGCAGCGGCAGAATAGAGCTTTCAGTAGCTTTTGCTGACCCTGTCTGAGTGCCCCCACGGATTATTGGCAGCGGCAGAATAGAGCTTTCAGTAGCTTTTGCTGACCCTGTCTGGCCCCACGGATTATTGGCAGCGGCAGAATAGAGCTTTCAGTAGCGTTTGCTGACCCTGTCTGGCCCCACGGATTATTGGCAGCGGCAGAATAGAGCTTTCAATAGCTTTTGCTGACCCTGTCTGGCCCCACGGATTATTGGAAGCGGCAGAATAGAGCTTTCAGTAGCTTTTGCTGACCCTGTCTGAGAGCCCCCACTGATTATTGGCAGCGGCAGAATAGAGCTTTCAGTAGCTTTTGCTGACCCTGTCTGGCCCCACGGATTTTTGGCAGCAGCAGAATAGAGCTTTCAGTAGATTTTGCTGACCCTGTCTGAGTGCCCCCATGGATTATTGGCTGCGGCAGAATAGAGCTTTCAGTAGCTTTTGCTGACCCTGTGTGGCCCCACGGATTATTGACAGCGGCAGAATAGAGCTTTCAGTAGCTTTTGCTCACCCTGTCTGAGTGCCCCCACGGATTATTGGCAGCGGCAGAATAGAGCTTTCAGTAGCTTTTGCTGACCCTGTCTGGCCCCACGGATTTTTTGGCAGCGGCAGAATAGAGCTTTCAGTAGCTTTTGCTGACCCTGTCTGAGTGCCCCTACGGTTTATTGGCAGCGGCAGAATAGAGCTTTCAGTAGCTTTTGCTGACCCTGCCTGGCCCCACGGATTATTGGCAGCGGCAGAATAGAGCTTTCAGTAGCTTTGCTGACCCTGTCTGAGTGCCCCCACGGATTATTGGCAGCGGCAGAATAGAGCTTTCAGTAGCTTTTGCTGACTCTGTCTGAGTGCCCCCACGGATTATTGGCAGCGGCAAAATAGAGCTTTCAGTAGCTTTTGCTGACCCTGTCTGGCCCCAAGGATTATTGGCAGCGGCAGAATAGAGCTTTCAGTAGCTTTTGCTGACCTTGTCTGGCCTCACGGATTTTCGGCAGCAGCAGAATAGAGCTTTCAGTAGCTTTTGCTGACCCTGTCTGAGTGCCCCACGGATTATTGGCAGCGGCAGAATAGAGCTTTCAGTAGCTTTTGCTGACCCTGTCTGGCCCCACGGATTATTGGCAACGGCAGAAAAGAGCTTTCAGTAGCTTTTGCTGACCCTGTCTCAGTGCCCCCACGGATTATTGGCAGCGGCAGAATAGAGCTTTCAGTAGCTTTTGCTGACCCTGTCTGAGTGCCCCCACGGATTATTGGCAGCGGCAGAATAGAGCTTTCAGTAGCTTTTGCTGACCCTGTCTGGCCCCACGGATTATTGGAAGCGGCAGAATAGAGCTTTCAGTAGCTTTTGCTGACCCTGTCTGAGAGCCCCCACTGATTATTGGCAGCGGCAGAATAGAGCTTTCAGTAGCTTTTGCTGACCCTGTCTGGCCCCACGGATTTTTTGGCAGCAGCAGAATAGAGCTTTCAGTAGCTTTTGCTGACCCTGTCTGAGTGCCCCCATGGATTATTGGCTGCGGCAGAATAGAGCTTTCAGTAGCTTTTGCTGACCCTATCTGCCCCCACGGATTATTGGCAGCGGCAGAATAGAGCTTTCAGTAGCTTTGCTGACCCTGTCTCAGTGCCCCCACGGATTATTGGCAGCGGCAGAATAGAGCTTTCAGTAGCTTTTGCTGACCCTGTCTGGCCCCACGGATTATTGGCAGCGGCAGAATTGAGCTTTCAGTAGCTTTTGCTGACCCTGTCTGGCCCCACGGATTATTGGTAGCGGCAGAATAGAGCTTTCAGTACCTTTTGCTGACCCTGTCTCAGTGCCCCCACGGATTATTGGTAGCGGCAGAATAGAGCTTTCAGTAGCTTTTGCTGACCCTGTCTGAGTGCCCCCACGGATTATTGGCAGCGGCAGAATAGAGCTTTCAGTAGCTTTTGCTGACCCTGTCTGCCCCCACGGATTATTGGCAGCGGCAGAATAGAGCTTTCAGTAGCTTTTGCTGACCCTGTCTGAGTGCCCCCACGGATTATTGGCAGCGGCAGAATAGAGCTTTCAGTAGCTTTTGCTGATCCTGTCTGGCCCCACGGATTATTGGCAGCGGCAGAATAGAGCTTTCAGTAGCGTTTGCTGACCCTGTCTGGCCCCACGGATTATTGGCAGCGGCAGAATAGAGCTTTCAGTAGCTTTTGCTGACCCTGTCTCAGTGCCCCCACGGATTATTGGCAGCGGCAGAATAGAGCTTTCAGTAGCTTTTGCTGACCCTGTCTGAGTGCCCCCACGGATTATTGGCAGCGGCAGAATAGAGCTTTCAGTAGCTTTTGCTGACCCTGTCTGGCCCCACGGATTATTGGCAGCGGCAGAATAGAGCTTTCAGTAGCGTTTGCTGACCCAGTCTGGCCCCACGGATTATTGGCAGCGGCAGAATAGAGCTTTCAATAGCTTTTGCTGACCCTGTCTGGCCCCACGGATTATTGGAAGCGGCAGAATAGAGCTTTCAGTAGCTTTTGCTGACCCTGTCTGAGAGCCCCCACTGATTATTGGCAGCGGCAGAATAGAGCTTTCAGTAGCTTTTGCTGACCCTGTCTGGCCCCACGGATTTTTTGGCAGCAGCAGAATAGAGCTTTCAGTAGCTTTTGCTGACCCTGTCTGAGTGCCCCCATGGATTATTGGCTGCGGCAGAATATAGCTTTCAGTAGCTTTTGCTGACCCTGTCTGAGTGCCCCCACGGATTATTGACAGCGGCAGAATAGAGCTTTCAGTAGCTTTTGCTCACCCTGTCTGAGTGCCCCCACGGATTATTGGCAGCGGCAGAATAGAGCTTTTAGTAGCTTTTGCTGACCCTGTCTGGCCCCACGGATTTTTTGGCAGCGGCAGAATAGAGCTTTCAGTAGCTTTTGCTGACCCTGTCTGAGTGCCCCCACGGTTTATTGGCAGCGGCAGAATAGAGCTTTCAGTAGCTTTTGCTGACCCTGTCTGGCCCCACGGATTATTGGTAGCGGCAGAATAGAGCTTTCAGTAGCTTTGCTGACCCTGTCTGAGTGCCCCCACGGATTATTGGCAGCGGCAGAAAAGAGCTTTCAGTAGCTTTTGCTGACCCTGTCTGAGTGCCCCCACGGATTATTGGCAGCGGAAAAATAGAGCTTTCAGTAGCTTTTGCTGACCCTGCCTGGCCCCACGGATTATTGGCAGCGGCAGAATAGAGCTTTCAGTAGCTTTTGCTGGCCTTGTCTGGCCTCACGGATTTTCGGCAGCAGCAGAATAGAGCTTTCAGTAGCTTTTGCTGACCTTGTCTGGCCTCACGGATTTTCGGCAGCAGCAGAATAGAGCTTTCAGTAGCTTTTGCTGACCCTGTCTGAGTGCCCCACGGATTATTGGCAGCGGCAGAATAGAGCTTTCAGTAGCTTTTGCTGACCCTGTCTGGCCCCACGGATTATTGGCAACGGCAGAAAAGAGCTTTCAGTAGCTTTTGCTGACCCTGTCTCAGTGCCCCCACGGATTATTGGCAGCGGCAGAATAGAGCTTTCAGTAGCTTTTGCTGACCCTGTCTGAGTGCCCCCACGGATTATTGGCAGCGGCAGAATAGAGCTTTCAGTAGCTTTTGCTGACCCTGTCTGGCCCCACGGATTATTGGAAGCGGCAGAATAGAGCTTTCAGTAGCTTTTGCTGACCCTGTCTGAGAGCCCCCACTGATTATTGGCAGCGGCAGAATAGAGCTTTCAGTAGCTTTTGCTGACCCTGTCTGGCCCCACGGATTTTTTGGCAGCAGCAGAATAGAGCTTTCAGTAGCTTTTGCTGACCCTGTCTGAGTGCCCCCATGGATTATTGGCTGCGGCAGAATAGAGCTTTCAGTAGCTTTTGCTGACCCTATCTGCCCCCACGGATTATTGGCAGCGGCAGAATAGAGCTTTCAGTAGCTTTGCTGACCCTGTCTCAGTGCCCCCACGGATTATTGGCAGCGGCAGAATAGAGCTTTCAGTAGCTTTTGCTGACCCTGTCTGGCCCCACGGATTATTGGCAGCGGCAGAATTGAGCTTTCAGTAGCTTTTGCTGACCCTGTCTGGCCCCACGGATTATTGGTAGCGGCAGAATAGAGCTTTCAGTACCTTTTGCTGACCCTGTCTCAGTGCCCCCACGGATTATTGGTAGCGGCAGAATAGAGCTTTCAGTAGCTTTTGCTGACCCTGTCTGAGTGCCCCCACGGATTATTGGCAGCGGCAGAATAGAGCTTTCAGTAGCTTTTGCTGACCCTGTCTGCCCCCACGGATTATTGGCAGCGGCAGAATAGAGCTTTCAGTAGCTTTTGCTGACCCTGTCTGAGTGCCCCCACGGATTATTGGCAGCGGCAGAATAGAGCTTTCAGTAGCTTTTGCTGATCCTGTCTGGCCCCACGGATTATTGGCAGCGGCAGAATAGAGCTTTCAGTAGCGTTTGCTGACCCTGTCTGGCCCCACGGATTATTGGCAGCGGCAGAATAGAGCTTTCAGTAGCTTTTGCTGACCCTGTCTCAGTGCCCCCACGGATTATTGGCAGCGGCAGAATAGAGCTTTCAGTAGCTTTTGCTGACCCTGTCTGAGTGCCCCCACGGATTATTGGCAGCGGCAGAATAGAGCTTTCAGTAGCTTTTGCTGACCCTGTCTGGCCCCACGGATTATTGGCAGCGGCAGAATAGAGCTTTCAGTAGCGTTTGCTGACCCAGTCTGGCCCCACGGATTATTGGCAGCGGCAGAATAGAGCTTTCAATAGCTTTTGCTGACCCTGTCTGGCCCCACGGATTATTGGAAGCGGCAGAATAGAGCTTTCAGTAGCTTTTGCTGACCCTGTCTGAGAGCCCCCACTGATTATTGGCAGCGGCAGAATAGAGCTTTCAGTAGCTTTTGCTGACCCTGTCTGGCCCCACGGATTTTTTGGCAGCAGCAGAATAGAGCTTTCAGTAGCTTTTGCTGACCCTGTCTGAGTGCCCCCATGGATTATTGGCTGCGGCAGAATATAGCTTTCAGTAGCTTTTGCTGACCCTGTCTGAGTGCCCCCACGGATTATTGACAGCGGCAGAATAGAGCTTTCAGTAGCTTTTGCTCACCCTGTCTGAGTGCCCCCACGGATTATTGGCAGCGGCAGAATAGAGCTTTTAGTAGCTTTTGCTGACCCTGTCTGGCCCCACGGATTTTTTGGCAGCGGCAGAATAGAGCTTTCAGTAGCTTTTGCTGACCCTGTCTGAGTGCCCCCACGGTTTATTGGCAGCGGCAGAATAGAGCTTTCAGTAGCTTTTGCTGACCCTGTCTGGCCCCACGGATTATTGGTAGCGGCAGAATAGAGCTTTCAGTAGCTTTGCTGACCCTGTCTGAGTGCCCCCACGGATTATTGGCAGCGGCAGAAAAGAGCTTTCAGTAGCTTTTGCTGACCCTGTCTGAGTGCCCCCACGGATTATTGGCAGCGGAAAAATAGAGCTTTCAGTAGCTTTTGCTGACCCTGCCTGGCCCCACGGATTATTGGCAGCGGCAGAATAGAGCTTTCAGTAGCTTTTGCTGGCCTTGTCTGGCCTCACGGATTTTCGGCAGCAGCAGAATAGAGCTTTCAGTAGCTTTTGCTGACCCTGTCTGAGTGCCCCACGGATTATTGGCAGCGGCAGAATAGAGCTTTCAGTAGCTTTTGCTGACCCTGTCTGGCCCCACGGATTATTGGCAACGGCAGAAAAGAGCTTTCAGTAGCTTTTGCTGACCCTGTCTCAGTGCCCCCACGGATTATTGGCAGCGGCAGAATAGAGCTTTCAGTAGCTTTTGCTGACCCTGTCTGAGTGCCCCCACGGATTATTGGCAGCGGCAGAATAGAGCTTTCAGTAGCTTTTGCTGACCCTGTCTGGCCCCACGGATTATTGGCAGCGGCAGAATAGAGCTTTCAGTAGCTTTTGCTGACCCTGTCTGAGTGCCCCCACGGATTATTGGCAGCGGCAGAATAGAGCTTTCAGTAGCTTTTGCTGACCCTGTCTGGCCCCACGGATTATTGGCAGCGGCAGAATAGAGCTTTCAGTAGCTTTTGCTGACCCTGTCTGGCCCCACGGATTATTGGCAGCGGCAGAATAGAGCTTTCAATAGCTTTTGCTGACCCTGTCTGGCCCCACGGATTATTGGAAGCGGCAGAATAGAGCTTTCAGTAGCTTTTGCTGACCCTGTCTGAGAGCCCCCACTGATTATTGGCAGCGGCAGAATAGAGCTTTCAGTAGCTTTTGCTGACCCTGTCTGGCCCCACGGATTTTTGGCTGCAGCAGAATAGAGCTTTCAGTAGCTTTTGCTGACCCTGTCTGAGTGCCCCCATGGATTATTGGCTGCGGCAGAATAGAGCTTTCAGTAGCTTTTGCTGACCCTGTGTGGCCCCACGGATTATTGACAGCGGCAGAATAGAGCTTTCAGAAGCTTTTGCTGACCCTGTCTGAGTGCCCCCACGAATTATTGGCAGCGGCAGAATAGAGCTTTCAGTAGCTTTTGCTGACCCTGTCTGGCCCCACGGATTTTTTGGCAGCGGCAGAATAGAGCTTTCAGTAGCTTTTGCTGACCCTGTCTGAGTGCCCCTACGGTTTATTGGCAGCGGCAGAATAGAGCTTTCAGTAGCTTTTGCTGACCCTGCCTGGCCCCACGGATTATTGGCAGCGGCAGAATAGAGCTTTCAGTAGCTTTGCTGACCCTGTCTGAGTGCCCCCACGGATTATTGGCAGCGGCAGAATAGAGCTTTCAGTAGCTTTTGCTGACCCTGTCTGAGTGCCCCCACGGATTATTGGCAGCGGCAAAATAGAGCTTTCAGTAGCTTTTGCTGACCCTGTCTGGCCCCACGGATTATTGGCAGCGGCAGAATAGAGCTTTCAGTAGCTTTTGCTGACCTTGTCTGGCCTCACGGATTTTCGGCAGCAGCAGAATAGAGCTTTCAGTAGCTTTTGCTGACCCTGTCTGGCCCCACGGATTATTGGCAGCGGCAGAATAGAGCTTTCAGTAGCTTTTGCTGACCCTGTCTGGCCCCACGGATTATTGGCAACGGCAGAAAAGAGCTTTCAGTAGCTTTTGCTGACCCTGTCTCAGTGCCCCCACGGATTATTGGCAGCGGCAGAATAGAGCTTTCAGTAGCTTTTGCTGACCCTGTCTGAGTGCCCCCACGGATTATTGGCAGCGGCAGAATAGAGCTTTCAGTAGCTTTTGCTGACCCTGTCTGGCCCCACGGATTATTGGAAGCGGCAGAATAGAGCTTTCAGTAGCTTTTGCTGACCCTGTCGGAGAGCCCCCACTGATTATTGGCAGCGGCAGAATAGAGCTTTCAGTAGCTTTTGCTGACCCTGTCTGGCCCCACGGATTTTTTGGCAGCAGCAGAATAGAGCTTTCAGTAGCTTTTGCTGACCCTGTCTGAGTGCCCCCATGGATTATTGGCTGCGGCAGAATAGAGCTTTCAGTAGCTTTTGCTGACCCTGTCTGGCCCCACGGATTATTGGCAGCGGCAGAATAGAGCTTTCAGTAGCTTTTGCTGACCCTGTCTCAGTGCCCCCACGGATTATTGGCAGCGGCAGAATAGAGCTTTCAGTAGCTTTTGCTGACCCTGTCTGGCCCCACGGATTTTTTGGCAGCGGCAGAATAGAGCTTTCAGTAGCTTTTGCTGACCCTGTCTGAGTGCCCCTACGGTTTATTGGCAGCGGCAGAATAGAGCTTTCAGTAGCTTTTGCTGACCCTGTCTGGCCCCACGGATTATTGGCAGCGGCAGAATAGAGCTTTCAGTAGCTTTGCTGACCCTGTCTGAGTGCCCCCACGGATTATTGGCAGCGGCAGAATAGAGCTTTCAGTAGCTTTTTCTGACCCTGTCTGAGTGCCCCCACGGATTATTGGCAGCGGCAAAATAGAGCTTTCAGTAGCTTTTGCTGACCCTGTCTGAGTGCCCCACGGATTATTGGCAGCGTCAAAATAGAGCTTTCAGTAGCTTTTGCTGACCCTGTCTGGCCCCACGGATTATTGGCAGCGGCAGAATAGAGCTTTCAGTACCTTTTGCTGACCCTGTCTCAGTGCCCCCACGGATTATTGGTAGCGGCAGAATAGAGCTTTCAGTAGCTTTTGCTGACCCTGTCTGAGTGCCCCCACGGATTATTGGCAGCGGCAGAATAGAGCTTTCAGTAGCTTTTGCTGACCCTGTTTGGCCCCACGGATTATTGGCAGCGGCAGAATAGAGCTTTCAGTAGCTTTTGCTGACCCTGTCTGAGTGCCCCCACGGATTATTGGCAGCGGCAGAATAGAACTTTCAGTAGCTTTTGCTGACCCTGTCTGGCCCCACGGATTATTGGAAGCGGCAGAATAGAGCTTTCAGTAGCTTTTGCTGACCCTGTCTGAGAGCCCCCACTGATTATTGGCAGCGGCAGAATAGAGCTTTCAGTAGCTTTTGCTGACCCCGTCTGGCCCCACGGATTTTTTGGCAGCAGCAGAATAGAGCTTTCAGTAGCTTTTGCTGACCCTGTCTGAGTGCCCCCATGGATTATTGGCAGCGGCAGAATAGAGCTTTCAGTAGCTTTTGCTGACCCTGTTTGGCCCCACGGATTTTTTGGCAGCAGCAAAATAGAGCTTTCAGTAGCTTTTGCTGACCCTGTCTGAGTGCCCCCACGGATTATTGGCTGCGGCAGAATAGAGCTTTCAGTAGCTTTTGCTGACCCTGTCTGGCCCCACGGATTATTGGCAGCGGCAGAATAGAGCTTTCAGTAGCTTTTGCTGACCCTGTCTGAGTGCCCCCACGGATTATTGGCAGCGGCAGAATAGAGCTTTCAGTAGCTTTTGCTGACCCTGTCTGAGTGCCCCACGGATTATTGGCAGCGGCAGAATAGAGCTTTCAGTAGCTTTTGCTGACCCTGTCTGGCCCCACGGATTATTGGCAGCGGCAGAATAGAGCTTTCAGTACCTTTTGCTGACCCTGTCTCAGTGCCCCCACGGATTATTGGTAGCGGCAGAATAGAGCTTTCAGTAGCTTTTGCTGACCCTGTCTGAGTGCCCCCACGGATTATTGGCAGCGGCAGAATAGAGCTTTCAGTAGCTTTTGCTGACCCTGTCTGGCCCCACGGATTATTGGCAGCGGCAGAATAGAGCTTTCAGTAGCTTTTGCTGACCCTGTCTGAGTGCCCCCACGGATTATTGGCAGCGGCAGAATAGAGCTTTCAGTAGCTTTTGCTGATCCTGTCTGGCCCCACGGATTATTGGCAGCGGCAGAATAGAGCTTTCAGTAGCGTTTGCTGACCCTGTCTGGCCCCACGGATTATTGGCAGCGGCAGAATAGAGCTTTCAGTAGCTTTTGCTGACCCTGTCTGGCCCCACGGATTATTGGAAGCGGCAGAATAGAGCTTTCAGTAGCTTTTGCTGACCCTGTCTGAGAGCCCCCACTGATTATTGGCAGCGGCAGAATAGAGCTTTCAGTAGCTTTTGCTGACCCTGTCTGGCCCCACGGATTTTTTGGCAGCAGCAAAATAGAGCTTTCAGTAGCTTTTGCTGACCCTGTCTGAGTGCCCCCATGGATTATTGGCTGCGGCAGAATAGAGCTTTCAGTAGCTTTTGCTGACCCTGTCTGGCCCCACGGATTATTGGCAGCGGCAGAATAGAGCTTTCAGTAGCTTTTGCTGACCCTGTCTGAGTGCCCCCACGGATTATTGGCAGCGGCAGAATAGAGCTTTCAGTAGCTTTTGCTGACCCTGTCTGGCCCCACGGATTTTTTGGCAGCGGCAGAATAGAGCTTTCAGTAGCTTTTGCTGACCCTGTCTGAGTGCCCCTACGGTTTATTGGCAGCGGCAGAATAGAGCTTTCAGTAGCTTTTGCTGACCCTGTCTGGCCCCACGGATTATTGGCAGCGGCAGAATAGAGCTTTCAGTAGCTTTTGCTGACCATGTCTGGCCCCACGGATTATTGGCAGCGGCAGAATAGAGCTTTTAGTAGCTTTTGCTGATCTAGTTTACCTGTAAACCCTGAACTAGCCCCTAAACCCTATAACCTCCGAACCCGCCCCTAAACCCTATCAGCCATATGACGGTGGGACTACCATGCCCAGAGCACATGAATGGGTTTACCTGATTTGGTTGACCCACGGTGGGTAAGCCACGCTATGAAATGATGGGTCTGCCATGGTGTGGTCATGTAGCGTGGGTGTAACCATCCCGGAGTCCCCACTGTGGGTCCCCCCATGTGGGGATCCCCGTGATAGTCAGACGACCGTGGGTCAGCCTATTGCTGATGCCCCACTGTGGGTCCCCCCCATGTGGGGATCCCCACGATATGGGACCATGAGTGGTACCGCCCATCGCGAAAGCCCAGTGTGGGGGAATCCTCTCACTTGGACCCACCGTGGGAGTATCCCATCAGACATACCCCACTGATGCCAACCCATGACGGAGCCCTACGACATGTATCCCCACGGTGGGGATACCCACTGGGTTTGGCCAATTCCCAGTGGGGCGGCCCACGGTGGCCGGCGCCACACCAATGTCCCCCACGTGCACTTTTTCCGACGCAGGACGGTAGGAGGGCAGGAGGGTGGGAGGGCAGGAGGAAAAGATGGTACAAGGATTGGAGGGTTGGAGGGTAGGAGGGTAGGAGGGCAGGAGGGTAGGAGGGCAGGAGGGCAGGAGTAAAAGAGGGTACGAGGATTGGAGGGTACGAGGATTGAGGGGATGGAGGGATGGAGGGTAGGAGGGTAGAAGGGCAAGAGGAAAATAGGTTAGGAGGGGAGCATGGTGGGAGGGTAGGAGGACAGGGTGGTAGGTGGACAGAGTGAACCAAACTATGTTCAGATACATTACCTTCTGATAGCAAGTGCAATTTCCTCCTCTCCGTCGGACACACTCAAGTCAGTAGGAATACGAGGTGGCTCGAGAAAATCTTGCAAGGGATTTAGACCTTTTAAGGAGGGATCCCCATTGAGGGCAGCGATGCTGTCAGGAGCACCCTGTGTGTGCACATTGATCACAAATATGTGGTTGCATAAAAAAGCAATATGTCATTTACATTTTCTGAACATAACACATATTTCCCTTCCATCCCACACTGGTAACCTCACCTAGCAGGATCCCTGCCATGATAACAACATCTCAGAAAAGGACAAGAAGCCAATCAAGGTAGCTGTCTGGTGCGTGATTGCTAAGATGTCACATGCTGGCAGGCACTTACCTTCATCAATAATGGTATCAACAAACGCAATTGCAGTCTGGTGACCGCAAGCCATGATGATATGACCCGTCCTCCATGCTGCGGAACTTTCCTGATGGCGGTCCAGATATTGTGTACTTTGGCTGAGCTTGATTTTAATTGGACGTCAAACAACTCAGTGATAACCCGTAGCGTTGAGTCCATGCGCGTCCTGATATCCTACACAGAGCATTGACCAGTTATTTTAGCATGTGGAAACAAATTGGTGAGCAAAACGTGTTCATAAATGAGCAAAACTGGAGCATCCATCTTACCTCATCAAGAGGCCAATAATCGTAATTTGCAGCATTCCAGCCTGCAACAACACGATCCCTAGACCTAGGCATGCCTCTCTTGTATTTCATAGCCGGAAGAGACCCAGAAGTGTTAGACGAGCTGGCGGCTGAAGCAGCTTGAAAAAGGGGCGTTGAACAACCTTTCACGATGTCGCAGTATTGCGATGCATTAACTTTATTGCTCGTCTTCGTAGCGCTCCTCAACGTCTGAAACAAATACTCTGAAAACCGGCTGGACAGCCTAGAAAAGTCGACCTTCACCGTCGTAAAATGCTGCCTAAATAGTTTGTTAGTCGAAATAACCATGGTGCATGTGAACACAACGTCGTGGCAGGTCTGTGACGTTAAACAATTAGAGTTGTTTCGGGCAGTCCTTGGCCCAACATTTCCCCGGAATTCTCGGTCTCGCATATCAATGTCCCGTTTCCAAAATCCGATGAACATAATGCAGAAAGCGGCATCCTCCACAATATCTAAGGGTAGGCGATCTTTAATTAAAAACATAGAGAGATATCTGTGTGCAAATTCAATAAATAGGAACGTGCCATAGTTTTCTGGTGGAGAGGACCGTAAAGCATAATGAATGGAATATGTCTCTTGCACAGAACCGTCTGACATCCGCTTGAAATCAAAAAGCTTAAGCATACCCTGCATGGATTGCTTGTCAGATGCGTCCATGTCAGCTGGAGAGAGACAAAGTGCGTCCATGTTCTGCATGATGAACGAAGATGATACAAATAGGCCGCCAATATCAAGCCGCCGCACAGGCTGCAAAAACTGACTTCGTAGACGCCATCCGGTATGCAGCCAATCAATTATGTCCATAACATGCATTCGAGAGCCGTCCATGTTGGTTTGCATAAAAAATTGTAAGGTCATTAGGTCGTGATCAATGGCTATGTCATTCAAAACCGGAGCCGGAGAGGGAGAAGGAGGGGGAAAGGGAGGAACAATTGAAGATGGAGGAGGGGGAGGGGGGGAAGCAAGGGGATACTTGCACAGCTGATACCCAATGTTAACCAACCGGCGGTCGCCGTCGTGCGTATGACCAATTAGCTTCAGTTTCGCTTCGCAGCTTCTTGCGCATGTGCAATAAGCAATGTATGTGAAGGTGAGTCCTATGTGGGCGGCACGCAACCAGCACTGTCAGCTTGAGGAAAGGTGACATAGACATGTAGGTTGCTTATTATCCTACTCACCTGCCAAATGAACTGCCAAATCCGCCAAGCTAGTTAAGTGGTAAATGTCTCATTAGAATTGTCATGAGCGAAGGCAAATAAAGGGAAGTGGGGAGCGCCTTGCACCAAAGGAACAAGTGTGTATGCATATAAAGTAGAGGCTAGAGGACGTTCTTCTGCTGCTTGCCGAAATTGCTGTAGCGTAGTCACACAGAAGCTGCATGCAGATAATCCAAAAACGTGTATTTTGTTGGCCCGCACCGTGATATCGATTCGCTGTTGTAATGCAGATCCATCCTCCGACAAAAGAAAAAGGAGCATCAAGAAGGCCCCAAGCGCTTATAAGAGAGACAACACTATCAAGAAAACCAGATGTGAGACCAAGAAGGTAAGGATATTCGAAAGAGGATTTCACTAATTTTGTCGTGCTTGAGGCAGGTCCCAGAAATATTGTAGACACCCAGTCGTGCAACATTTGTCCACCAATTTGCATTAAAGTAACATACAATTTGGGTGGATGTCGGTGAAAGCGAGCGTTGGCGGCGGCCATCCAATAAGGCCTTGAAGCAATCTACCAGAGACGTTTGTAGGGCCTCGTGATCACGTAAGACGCCTGCTTGGGTTTTGAACATGGTGTGAGCTAGTAGGCCTGGACATAAATACAAGAACAGGCCATGACATAGATAAGGAAAGACATGAATACAAGCAATTACCTCACCTTGCTCAGTGGCAACATGAACAAGCTTCACCAATTCGTTACAATCGCCTTGGTTCCTCATGCCTTTTAATAATAATTTCACTTCAGACAAAGCAGTTTTTGCACTTGCAATTTGGGCGCGCCCTCGGGTGACTGCTTTAATCTCGTCCTTGCTCTGAGTAGCCAAAAAACTGCTTTTCGTCGAAGCGTGGGAATGGTCAAAAATCGGTTGTTGATGTGGCTAGCTTGAGAATAGTCAATAGAGTGGGAAAGGGCAAGACTATTTGTAGAGGCCAACAGCTCAGACTGCAGTATAGGACAGTGCACACACGTGGATGCTGTGTCACAAAAAGAGCTGCGTGAACACCGTATTTCGCCTGTATACCGGGAGATGTTATACTGCAAGCAGAAATTTCGTATCGCCTGGGTACAAGGAGATCCGAGCAGACGATGAAATAGTTTGCGTACGACATAGAATGATGGAACCTCAAATGCTGCGTGTAGTTCCAGCAAAGATGGTGTGCTGCGTGGCTCAACAGCCGAAACGTGTATCGAGCTGCAAGGAATGCCAGGACATTGGCCTCCAATGTTGTTGACAACTGAGGTGCGGACCCCATGCTCCCATACGGCTTCAAAGTCAAAGGTCCGGCCCGCTCCAGTTGCTCCAGTTACACTGCTGGCCTTCCAACATTTATTGTTTGGGCAAACCAGCAAAAATTTCAAGAATGTCCAGCGGCTAGGACAACAACGTGCATGTGTGCCATAGCAACACGAGTTGATGTCATGCAGCTTGTCGCAACATTCGCAGAGCGTGTGCGGCGCAAGAGGAGTCTGGCAACCTACAGGGGAAAATAAATCAGACTCAGGCATAAATTGCACAATACCTACGTTTGATGCTTGCGTTATGAATGTACGTGCCTTTGGGGTCAATGGCAGAAGATAAAATCTCCTCTCCGCTGGCGCCCCGTCACACTACTGGAAATTTCACAGTAACACCATGGTTTACCATGGTAAATGCCCAACATGGTTAATTTACATGGCTGGCCAAGGTGCTACCATGGTGGTACCAATGTTAACCATGGTATGTTTCTATGTTTGTCAATTTACCATTGTTATCTCTTGGTAAGAGGAATTACCATGATGTTACCAACGTTAGTCTATGTAACATTACTGGGTTGGCCGTAAGTTACTTAGTTACCCATGTAAAATTACCTTGTTGAACGAAAAGTTACTTAGCAACCAATGTGACTATATTAGGTAGGCCGTATGTTACCTAGTTACCAATGTAAGATGACTAGGTTGGCCGTAAGCAACTTCGTAACCAACGTTACATTTCTAGGTTGACCGTAACGTGCGCCTCGCCAGCAGTAGGGATCTCCTCATCAGAATCGAGTCGGTGGTTGCATAGGTGCTTGAGGGGGATTCTTCTGTCAGCGCACGCAAGCTATGAAGGATATCGAAGATCCGTGCGAACTTGGGAGTCTGGATTGTGAGCAATTTGAGCAAATGGTACAGGCTGAATACCAATGGGCTCCGCGCGGAATAGATGCCGGCAGATTCCAGGAGCACCTCCCACGTCTCACTTCCCAGCACTTTCAAGAAGGCGAAGTGGAGGAGGGCGTTTTCAGACCCCCAATTGGTGTCGATCATGCTCGTGACCACCTCACCCAACATCAACAAGCATCCTTTTGCATCCCTATGGGCAAGGGACTGGACGCTTTTTCACACGGGATCAGACAGCCACGCAAACAGACGCACGTGCGGTGTTTTTATTCCACCCATGAGATATGCCAGCATAGGACTGCCGTTGATGCCCATCACTACGCTGTTGGTGGCAGCATTCAAGCAGATGGTTGGAACGAGCAGGTCAGCCAAGCCTTCATGGGCACGCATGCTCACGGACAGGGGTCAAGTACTCGCCACGACAATCGTCTGCTCCAAGCAATCGAAAATCCCCATCGTGAGAAGCTCGTTGTTGTTCGCCCAGTCACAGTCAAGGCAGGGCTTCGCTGCTTTGAGCAACGTCACGGTCATACTGAGTAGCATCAACAGCCACGAGCACATCTGAGCCCCCTTCAGTGCGTCCTCCTCCTCCATCACTCTGACCACCCTCCCTAGAAGGCTCATCATGGTCTTGATGATGGCCTTGATCACCACATTGACACATGATGATGGGATGGTATGTATCATGCAAACCGTCAGAAACAAAATGCAACAGGATGCACAACGTTTTGCTTAGCACATCCGTTTTTTGCACATGGATGCATGCAATTCCCACAACATATGCTTTTGGCATATCGATCGATGCATGTCATTCCCATACATGTGGCAGTTGGGGAGTCTGAGGCACGCTGTGACATGAGGCGCACTGTCTCCTCTATCACGACGAAGAGATCCCACTGGTCTTTCATGCTGAGGAGGATGGGGCCTATGATTTGGTGGTGGTGGTGGTGGTGGCGTGTGTCAAACGTTGTGGTAGCCAGGGAGGAGTGTCATATAGGACAGTGATAGGGTTCAGTGCCAGGGTTGGCAGGGGTGCCGGTGTTGGGGGTGCCAGGGTAACTGCATCAAAAGGTCACAGGTCTGGTGGTGACAACACTCTGGCAAGTTTGGTGAAATCGTTCATTCATTCATTCAAACCGACCGACCGACCTTCTCGGTGTTGAAACTTGTCGACCAGCGTACCAAACTATGTCCATATCTTGTTCAAGAGTTCCCTCCACGAGCCTAATTCGTTGCATCTCACGGAGCGGTCCCTTTGCAACAAATCCCTTAGCAAGATTCCTACGTGGTAGATGCTTTCCTCCAGCCCGTCACTGGTCAGATCCATTGGACGCAAGGGGATGTCGCACCATAAAGCAGTAATCGTGCCAAAATGGTGTAAGCTGTCCTTACTGCCTTAGAGAGGCTCAAACTACTCACAACTAAGGTTCAACACCTGTACATACGTGCCTCTTGTACTACACAGCTGAGGTACAAGGGCTGTAAAGGGGTAACTTGGTACAGCGTACCGCATAAGAGCTAAGGCTGGGATAAGGCTGGCCTGCCCGGGCGCCCCTAGCTGTGGGTACCGCCCCTACTTTACTCGCGATGGTTGCTTCGGGTCCGTGGTGGACTTCTTCCCCACTGAGTGGCGGACACCTACGGGCGGACTCAGCGTCTACACGCTGGCCGCGAATGCGCGGCGCGTTAAGCTGTGGTTGGAACTTCTAGGTGACAGGCGTGGAGCTGGTCGCTTGTAGAGCTGCGACTAAAGGCCTGTCGGGTAGCGAACCCTGCAGGTCGTTATGAGTCACTTACCGCGTGTAGCGGGCGAAACCGTAGCCGTAGACTGCGGACGACGTAGTCCTAGGCAGGGCTGGGCTTCGGGTTAGGTGTTCTCGTGCTTGCTAGATGGCGGGGTCGCTGTTCTAGGCTTGACTGGCTTAGTGGTACTGGCTTTGATGCACTTCACTGGGTAGGTCTCCGAGATCTAGCCGGTGCTGGTTACAAATAGAGGCCTGTCCACTTAAAAGGAACGAAGTGAACGTCAAGCGTGCAAGCCGGGATTCAAAGGTCCCGGCAAGCCCTATGCACTGAGTACGGGAAACCCTGCCTCAGACCTTCCCGAAAGTGGGAAGCTGGGCTCCTAACCCTAAAAAGGGGCTCCGCAGGGAAGCTGCGGAGTCTACGGGGACGCGTCAGCGGTCCCTACGGTTTTGGCACGTATACTGCATTATACCGTGACAGCTGTCGCACCATAAAGCAGTAATCGTGCCAAAATGGTGTAAGCTGTCCTTACTGCCTAAGAGAGGCTCAAACTACTCACAACTAAGGTTCAACACCTGTACATACGTGCCTCTTGTACTACACAGCTGAGGTACAAGGGCTGTAAAGGGGTAACTTGGTACAGCGTACCGCATAAGAGCTAAGGCTGGGATAAGGCTGGCCTGCCCGGGCGCCCCTAGCTGTGGGTACCGCCCCTACTTTACTCGCCCCCCGCTCCTCACGAAACGCACACCGGGCGTGCGTGGGGAGCCGGACTAGGGGTGGTACTGAAACTGAGATCGGAAAAATATGTACACTCAGAACTGGTGAGTTCCCTAACACGGAACCCTCCTAAACACCTGACTGCAATCCAACCAGTCGGTTTGAACAAAAGAAATCCACTGAAGAAAATCCACTGCAGGAAGTAACACAAGGAAATTCACCAAAGGATACTCACTGAAACCCGTGGCGAACCCTAGGTCCAACCAAGGTACTGAAAACTCGACTCAGGCCTCTGGGTTCCCGGTCTCTTTCTGGCCTGATCAGGGCATACAGAATCCGGTACCTTCACCATTGTCATGCTTGTTTGGAAGTCAAGAAAGGGTCAGAACCCCTGAAAAGCCATCAGAACTACGGGAAGCCAGCGGTCATCAGAATCCATCAGAAATCAGAAGTCAGAAATTATCAGACATCAGAACGCATCAGACCATCAGGAATTGTCAGAATTCCTCAGAAACCATCAGAAATCAGAAGTCAGAAATTATCAGACATCAGAACGCATCAGCCCATCAGGAATTGTCAGAATTCCTCAGAAACCATCAGAAATCAGAAGTCAGAAATTATCAGACATCAGAACGCATCAGACCATCAGGAATTGTCAGAATTCCCCAGAAATCAGAACGCATCGGAAACCATCAGAAACCAGAATCCCACAGAAACCATCAGAAATCTACAGCGGGTCGCATGAGAATGACCCGAATCTTCAGTGGGGCTGATCCGGGCCTACAGACTTCTCCTGTTATTCAACCCTGAGCTCTGCATAGGAACACGGAAACCCGCTGCTCTCGCCCCACTGCACCGTTGACACCTGGCCCTAAGCTACAGGAGACGTGTGCAGTAGCAGCGGTGCTTCTCCCAACCCGCCTCTACAGGTGGCTGGCCCTGTGGCGGTTCTATGGCTATTATCCCGCCCTGTCCCCCTTGGCTGTCTGCCCCTAGGCAGCTGTCTCCTCCTCTGCTCTGGCTGCGTCGGTGGCCGCTTTGGCCCTGCGCTGAACTGCCCTGGGGGTGACGTTGGCTTCTCCTCTGCCCGTTGTGTATGAAATGTCATACAGCCCGTTGGGCATGGGCCTGGCGATGCCCCGCTCCATCTGTTTAGTGGCCGGATTGGTGGCCATGACCTCCACCTCTGGCTTGTCCATGGCTCCTGTCTCCTGGGCTGCTCTGGCGGCTGCCCTGGTTGCCCGGGGCGCTGTCTCCTCGGGATGGGCTGGTTTGTTCGGTACTGCTGCTGCGGCCGGGCCCGGCACGCGGGTCCTTGATGCAGGCTCGCACCTGGGGCACATCCAATCGCCCTCGGGGATGGCATAGAGCGCTGGCGCGAGGCAGTCCATGTGCCAGCCGGTGTTGCATGCGTCGCACAGGAGCATGACGTCCCCCCGGTCGGGTAGGCGGCAAACTTCGCAGGACAGGCTGACGTTGGGCCTGGAGGTGCTGAAATCCACCCTGCCTTTCAGGTTGGGGAGGTGGCACGGGGAGCAGTTGACTGCGTTCTCTGTCACGGTCAAGCCATCGGCGCCCTCCAGTACCAACGCCCCCGTCTCCCCCAGCCTCTGCACCCGCAGGATTTCCGGCCTGGCTTTGGGGTCGAGGCTGCGCCGCTCCGAAGCGTACCGGACGTACACGTAATCCCCAACGGCGAACCGCCTGACCTGGGGTACATATCCTCCTCCGCGGATCCTGGCGTAGCGCAACTTGTCCCGGTGCTGTGCGATCTTCAGGTGCTCTCCCGCGACCGGAAGGGCCTCCTTGATCCTGGCCACCCTGGCGAGGAGCAGGTCTGCGGCCTCCTCCACTGTTGCCACTCGCGCTGTACTCCACAGGTCTGCCCCGACCTTGGAGGGGAACACTGGCTTCTGCCCGTACAGGACCTCGTAGGGAGCCATGCGCGTAGCCTGCTGAGGTGAGCACCGGAAACCCAGCGCCACCCACGGGACCATCCTGTCCCACGAGTCGTCGCTGCTCCCGTCCCCGCAGCACTTGCGCAGGCCCGTCTTGAGGGTCTGGACAGCCCGTTCGGAAAGCCCATCCGCCTGGGGATGGTTGGCGGAGGTGGTGCGATGGTCAATGAAGCAATCGAGTAACATGTCTTGGAACTCTCCCTGGAACTCTGTCCCCTGATCGGTGACCACCTCTGCGCATCCCCCAAACCGTGCAACCACGTTTTGGAAGAATGCCAAGGCCGTCACGTCAGACGCCTTGCTGGGGATGGGGATAAGCTCCACCCACTTGGAGTAGTGCTCTACACACACCATGACGTACCGGTTGCCCCTAGGCGTGGTAGTGAACGGCCCGCACAGGTCCACACCCCAGCGGAAAAATAAACCCTCAATAGGGAGTGGGTGCAGGTCTGGCTGCGTGTGATTGAACGTGGACGCCCTTGCCCTGTCGCACACCCCGCACTCCTGGACAGCCTTCCTGACCGCTGCTCTAAGCCCTCTCCACCAGTGCTGCTGCAGGATCATGAAGGCCGTGCGGTGGCTGCCGAAGTGACCGGTGCTAGCGTGAGCTTCCCTGATTACTGCCTGTCTGTCCTCGGGCCTGGGAACTACACACCGCCGTCCGTCTGGCATCACCCTTATCAGCACGCCCCCCCTCTCTGGTTCCCACTGGAAAGGTGCGGCTCTGCGCTGCACCCTGGCCTGTTCCCCTGCTTCTGCCCCAGGGGGGTGCATTTTTGATTGCAGGTAGTGCAGGACTGGCACGTCTGTCCATACGTCCACCCGGGCTGCAGGCCCTGCTGCGCAACCTGGCGGGTCCACGACCTCCCCTGTTTCGTCGTCAGCTACCCGGACGGGATCTGGGTCTGGGTCAGACTGCCCACCTGGTTCCTGGGCTGCATCCGCCCAGTCTGCTGCCGCTGACTCCCCCAAGCACTGCCGATATGTTGCTGCCGCTAGGTCCTCGCCGGAGCATGCTTTGCCTGCACTGGCTAGGGCGCAATGTGTGGACGTCAGGGTCATGCCGATAGCCGGGTCGCGGTCCGGACCTGGTAAGCCAGCCCTGCGGGCCAGCTCCCTAGGGATGATCTTGGCCGCCTCGAGGGCTATGGTGAGCCAAGCCTCGAGAGCCCAAGCATCCATGCACCTGCCCAAGGCGGCCCTCCTATCTCCTTCAGGGAAGTCTGGGCGGGGCAAAGTGGACCCCACTGCGTACCCCATGGCCCTCTCCCTTTCATTTGCATTTGGTTCCTGCAGGCCCCCCATGGGCCTGAAAACCATGCCGCTCTGCCCGTTCCGGAAAGCGTAGGATGCGGGGGTGGCCATGAGGCAGGGCAGCGCCCTCCTTGGTTGCCCAGACACATTGATGCGGTACCCGCCGTTATCGGGGCAGGCCACGACCTGCGCCCTACTACCCTCGTCCAGGATGTCATCCACAATACCGTCGTGCGGCCTATGCGATGCCTGGATAACAAACTCAATGTCTGCAGCTGGTGCTAGGTTGCCCCAGTAGTTACGCGTGCGGTGGGCATAGGAGCCCACTTGCGCTGCATCAAACAGGGAGGGCCTGCCCAGCATCCTGCACACCTCGCCGAAAGCCTCTACACTAGCCTTCTCGCTCCTCTGGTTTAGCTGCATAGCGACATTTTCAATCAGGTATGCTGGCGGCTTGGCCCTCTGCAGGATCTGCAAGGAGCCGAGCAGCTTGATAAGGGGGAAGAAAGACTTGCTCCTGGCCCCCTCGAGCCCCTTGCCCTTGCCTGCAGCCGACAAGTCATGGCACTCCCATCCTGCTACCATAAACCACTGGCGACCCTGCTGTGCCCCAGCCTCTATGAAGTGCTGGGCAGTAATGGAGTACACGTCCTGGGGTAAAGCCCTGAACGCCCCCTCGACAGCAGGCGCTGGGAGCAATAGCGGGTATTGCTTGTGCAGCTGCACCAGTCTCCCCCCTGCGATCTCTCGCATGGTGGCACTGGTGTCGGCATACAGATACTGGATGACCGGGATGCCTGCTCTAAGCACCATCTCAAGCCCGGAGCACATACCTCCGAAGGGCTCGAACAGGACCACTCCCTTCTGCTCCAGGGCGTACACCGCCGCTGTCGGTAGGCATGCCGTATCCACCCCTGCACGGAGGTGGGCCGGAGTCGAGCGGGGCAGATCGGTCAGCACATTGTTGATCAGGTCCCTGGCCCGGGCCCTGCTATTGAAAGCTCTTTCTGCAGTACTGGCAGGCTGTGCCTGCTCATCGTCCTCATCCTTTGCGCTGGAGATAGCCTGGCCGCACGGGGCCACTGTACATGCCGTCTCAGCGGCCCGCAGGCGGCGCACGCCTCGTCTGCCCTCTTGTGCCAGGCGCACCACCTGATCTGCGTGCCACTGGTTTACCCTGCCTAGGCCTGTGAGCAGAGCGACCTGAGATCCGCAGGTGGTCCCACTAGGGGTGTGTGGTTCAGGGGCGACATCGTCTAGCCTTGCTCCTGTGCGGTCGTCAGATGACGGGAGGGGTGACCTAGACGGGATATCTGCGTTCTGGTGGCAGGCCCCTGACCGGTGGACAATGGTAATGTCAAGCTCCTGGAGCATGAGTGCCCAGCGTGCGTGCTGCCCCACTAGGGCCTGGTTATCCATGAGATAGGTGAGGGGTTCGTGGTCTGTGACCAAATGCACCTTGCACCCAAAGAGCATATGACGGTACGTCCGGGCAGCGTACACAGCGGCGAGCATTTCCCCCTGAAATGACGAGTAGTTCTTTTCGCTTTTGTTCAGGGAACGGGAAGTGCAGGCTACCATGTACTCCCTGCCGCTGTCGTCGCACTGCCCTAGCACCGCCCCTATACCCTGTTTAGAGAAGTCGGTGTACAACAGGAATGGCCTTGGTGGCCCCTAGCCATCTGGACCCGTTCCGCTGTAGTCAGGTCTGCGTAGCACCCTGCCTCCTTCGCACATCTCAGTTTTGATCAGCTGAAACGCCTGGGCCTGCTCGGGACCCCACACAAACGGGACCCCCTTGACAAGCAATGCGTTGATGCATGCGGCTTTGCGAGAGAAATCTGGGATGTAGCACCGGTAGAAGTTAAGGAATCCCATGACCTCCTGAATGTTCTTGACCGATGCGGGTTCGGGCAGAGCCATGACGGCCGCTATTTTGGCTGCGTGCGGTGTGAGGCCTTGGGCCGAGACGTTGTGGCCTAGGTACTCCACCGTGGCACACCCAAACAGGGACTTGTCAGGATGCGCTCGCAGTCCTACCGCGTGGAGCATGTCTAGCATGAGCTCGACATGCCTGATGTGATCTGCAGGTGTGTCACTATACACCAGCAGGTCGTCAATGAAGGCCACACAGAAGGAGCTCAGGCCCGCCCTGGCTATCTCTTCCTCCATCATACGCTGGAAGAAGGGAGGCCCGTTGCGCAGTCCAAAGTTCAACTTTGTGTACATCCATAGTTCCGGGCCCATCCAGAAAGCCGTTTTGGGCTGGTCCTCGACCTTGATCGGGATCTGCATGAATCCTGACCTCAGGTCCACCTTGCTAAATACTTTAGCTGTGCCCAGGTTCTGAAAGATAGTTTCCATCCTGGGGATAGCAAACTCCTGCTTGGCCGTGCGGAGGTTCATTCTCCTCATGTCATGCGCAATGCGGTGATCTGACCACTCGCCTGTCTCGGCACACTTCTTGGCCGCTACGACCGAGTTGGCTGCAAACTTGATGGGCCCTCCCTGGGGGACCCTGACAATAATGCCTGCCTCTATCATGGGCTGGCACTTCTCTTTGAAAATGGCTGCTTTAGGGGGTGGCATGTCCCTTGCTTTCTGAAAGCACGAGCTGTGCTCGTCCTCTAGGGCCAGCGTAAACTCACCCTGTGCACCGCAGTAGCCTGGCAGTTCAAGCATGGAGTAGGCGAACGCCCCCTGACGGTCCCGTAGGCTCTGCTCCAGCTGCTCCTGTTGCTCCCCAGTAAAGTCGGGGTGCTTCCCGAGCAGCCACCCCTCCTCAGTTTTGACGTACTCGGAGGGTGCGTGCACCACCCCTCCGGGCTGGAACATGTCGATGACTCCCCCTGCCAGCGGCTCCCCTGTTACTGCCTGTGGCCCTGCGCTGGATGTGCCCTGATCCCAGGTGCTTTGCGGACGGGGGGGCCGAGGGACGGGCATATCCACTGGGGGTCGCAGCCAACCAGGCTCCAGCTTGGCAGCTGCCTCCCTGCTGCAGACGAATGCTCCTTGTCCGGCAGTGAATCCCCCTCCTCGCACGCCCCTTCCGCTGGCCTGTGCCCCAGGGAGGCAGGAGAGCAGGAGCCACACCAATGCCAGGTGGCACAGGCAAGCTAGAAGGCCCCTGAACGCTGTGCAGGGAAGGAGACCCTTGCAGGCCGGCTGCTGTCTGGGGCTGGGCTGTGGTCCTGCAGGGGCTGCCGGTGACGGCGCTGCTGGCGGGCCCCGGTCCTCTGGGCCCTCCCGCCAGGAGAATTCCAGCTCCACCTGGCTGAACCTGGTGGGCGGCGATGGGCACCCTGTGCTGTTACTGGCGTCTTTTGCCGCTGCTTTCCTGCGTCGTTGGCGCGCGCGGGTCCTGGCGTTCCTTGCCCTTCGCGCTGCTGCGGCCCTGACCTTGGAGGAGTCCGCTGGTCTGTTTTCGCCCCTGCTGGTGGGGGTCTGATGTCCCTCTGCCGCTGTTGGACCTGTGCAGCCTGCAGCGGATCTGTAAGCGCCTTCCGGGCTGACAGTCTGGGCTCTGGCGCTGCTGCTGCTCCTGGCTGCGCTGCGCGGCTGTCTGCCCAGCTGGTGGGGCTGGAGCATCGTCCGCTGGATGGCCTGGTAGTTCCATAGGCTGGTTCTCTCCGGAACCCCCCACTCCACCGGCCAGTTGTCCAATGGTTCGCCTGCCTCTGGCCACCGCCCCTCGTCATTGGCCTTGATGAGCTCTGCCCCGATGGACAGGATCTGGGCGTACTGGACCGCGTGCATGGACGGCTGTAGGGGCTGGTCTGCTGTCTCCCTGTACCATTCCCTGAATGGCACTGGGCGCTGCTCCCCCCTTCTAGCCTGGTTGGCCTCGTCCTGCCTTCGCTCCTCGATGGCCTGCCTTACGTCGGAGATGGTTGCCCTGCTGTGCGCTGCCTTGAACACCACCTCCCTTTCACCTGGCAAGGCTTCCTGCGCGCTGCACCACCATCGCACCCCTAGCCTGGAGTCCTCCTCCATCTGCCATTGCCTGATGAAACCCAGCGACTGGTTCCTCTCGGGGCATGCCATGGCTAAGTGCCCCTGGTGGAAGCAGATGGCGCATCTGCCCTCTCGCAGGCGTGGTGCGGGGCAGGCGTGGTAGTCGTGCCCCTTTTTTCCGCAGCGCTCGCACGGCTCGCTGTGGACGGAGTGGTGGCCCCACGCCGGGGGAACTGCATCGCTGCAGCCGCAGCAGGCCCACACCCCCCGCCGGGTACCTCCTATGCCCGGCTTGTCCATGCAGGTGCCGCATGCCTTGGCGTGGCACCGACAACAGCGCCTGCTGGGCTGTTCTGTTGGGCTAATGCTTTCTCCGCATCCCAAGCAGCTTGGCAGCCTGGCCTCGGGGGTCATGCAAAACTGGCACACTCTGGCTGCCCCTGTCCGCGGTGTTCTCATGCACAGGTCATGCCATGCCATTCCGCATGCGCTGCACCAGATCAAGCGTTCGCCTGCACGGGCCTGGTCGCACCCTGCGCATGGCTCCCTGCGCTCTTGGCCGGACCCAGAGGATTGGCCTGAGGTCCCGGCGCCGTCTGTGCCTGGGTCCCCCTCCAGCTCTGGCGGCTGTGCCTCGCTGAGGGCCCTTAATCGGCCGCGGAATGCCTGCCGCAGCTCCTCCGCTGCCTGGTTGCGTCCCTGCAGCCTGGGGTCGGGGCTGGGGTCTGGGACCATGCTCAGCCTGTAACGCAGGCTGGCCTCGATGCGGCCGCCCCTGGGCTCTGGGCCTCCCTGGGGGACTGGCCATGGTGCCCCGCCCTCGAGCCGCTGCCTGTCCCGTTGGGCCACAAACTGTCGTAACTCGTCGTCCCACTGCTCCTTGCTGAGATCTACACTCCTGTGATCGGGCTCCCCCTCGGCTGCCAAGCGTGGCGCGCCAGGGTCCTCAGGCTCAGGATTGCCGGCCTCGCTGTTGGTGTCGCTGAGCCCCCTGCTCCAGCTGGGTGAGGTGTCAGCCTGGAATTCCAGGGTTGCTGCAGGCTCTGGCCGCCCTTCTGTGGCTCTGCTCTGCTGGCTGTCCCCTTGCATATGCCCGGCTGACGGTGCAGTATGCTCGCTGGGCACTGCCACCCTCCCCTCTGGTGGCGCGGTGTGCCCTGCTGTGGCTGCTGGTTCCTCCTCGGAATCTGAGTCCTGTAGGAGCTGCGGCAGTCCTGCCAAGCTGTTCTCCTCGTCTGACTCGGGCCAATCCACCTCGTAGTTGCCCCCCCTCAGGGAGGTGAAGAAAGAATGCTCCCTGCTGCCTGGCTGCATGTTGAGGGTAGTTTCGTCGGGGCTGTGAGTGCTGCCTGGGCTGGTCGTCTCCCTGAATGCTCCCCAACGCCCCCGCGGCGTCTCTTGGCGGTCCGCTATGCCCCTATCCAGCAGGCCTGTCAGGTCCCTCAAGGCCTCATCGTGATTGCTACCGCTGAACAGGGGGTGGAGCGTGACGGCTCCCCTGGGGTGCCTTTGCCACCAAAGGCGGACAGTGGCCGCCGGTGCAGACCAGTGGGGCAGCAAGATGGATGGGACGCCGTTGTAGTAGGCCGCCTGTTCCACCCGCATCCACTGCTGTAGGCAGCTCTGCAGCCTGCCTTGAGCAAAGGCTGAGAGGGTGAGGGCCTGCTCGCCCTGCCATGCGGTGGCGCCCGCTGCTGGCGTGCAGTGCGCTGACACGTGCGTTGGGCAGTCGGCTCTTTCTTGGGGTGCCCAAAGCTCGTCCACTATCTCGATGTTGTGGACAGCTGCTGACATCTGTCCTGGCAGCAATGTCCTGTTAAGGGCCATCATCATGATGGTCCACACCGCCGGGTCTGTTCCTCGGAAGGTGGACACCGCGTGCTCCTCTGCCCGTTCTACGGAGGGAAACCGGTCACTCTGCACCTGGGTAGCTGTCTTGAAGAAGAACCACACGGGCTGGTCATCGCGTGTGGCGTGCATGTGTATCCACGCCCGCGGTGCTGGGTGCGTCCACTGCCCCTCCAAGTCCTCGTGGTAGTGTGCCACCGCCAGCCGAACCGGGATAGCGACCCTGGCGTCACCTGGCTCGTACCCCCAGGGGACCGCCTGGCCCATGACCTCTCTGGCGATGTCTTGCCCCCTCTCGACGATCTCGGGGCATTGGCGAGGCGTTCCTGGGTGGAGGATCCCGGCACCGTCGTACCCGCTGTGGTCCCGCAGTGCCGCCAGGGCGTACGCCTGCCTGGCTGCTGCTTGTGTGGGTACGCAGACGGCTTGGTTGGCCAGGCACGGGTGGCGAGCGAGAGTCATGACGCAGTTCTCTGCCCATGGTGTCCGCATGAACCCGTCGTGGGCGTGCTGCCACATGCCGTATGCCCGTGCCGCGTCTGGTATCTCTTGGCTGGTCCTGAACTGCTCCTCTGCTGCGGTAATCCCCTCCTTGACGACGCTGCCCAGGAGTTCGCTGACGCAGTTGGCATAGAGAGGAGTTGGCCACGTGGAGCTCATGAACTCTTCCATGGCCGTGCTAGGTCTGATGTGACCTTTAATGGCCGCAGCCAGGAGCCCCGCTGTGACAGCGTCCATGGGAAAGACCAACCTTGCTACTGCCTGCATTGCTGCCTGTCTGTCAACACAGATGACTTCCCCCCGCGGTACGCACCAATGGTTTTGCAACCTGCACAGGCCGTCCGCGCCCGCTCCGGGAAGGGTGATCATGGCCGCTGTGGCGGCTACCTCTGGCATGTCTGTTCCTGCCGGGTACCACTGCACGAAGCAATGCCTAGGCCAGGGCTCGCCAGGCCCTGGGCCCGGTGCGTCGAGGTCCTCTGCGTCTTCTACTGCGCTGAGGTCGCTGTTTCCCCAGTGGTCTGGGTTCTGCGGCTCCTCTGGTTCCCACCACTGCTCTCTTTCGCTGGGTACTTCCTCCTGCGTCCATGTCCTTTCTGTTGGTCCGTGCTCTGTCCTGCAGCTGCGGTGCCCGCTGCCTGCGGCTGGGGGCCGGCTGGTGACGCCCCCTGTGGCCCCATGGGCCTGCAGCGTGAAGCTGCTACCGCCTCCTTCCGCGGAAGCTGCCGGCCTTGGGCCTGCGGCGGGGGCCCCTGCCTCCGGGGTACCTGGGCACAACACGTCGGGGGGGTCGTAAATGTCCTGGGAAAGGTCGTCTGACTCTCCCTCCTGCCCTGAGGCCTCCCCTGATATCTCAGGGTCCTGTCTGTGGGCGCTGCCCTCTGACTCGCTGTTGCCCTGGTCTTCCCTGGCCCTGAGCGTGACTAGGAAATTTGCGAGCAAGGCGAGCCACCCCTCTTGAGGGGCTGGTGCTCCCATGCGTCGCAGGTAGTCCAGGAGTTCTAGGGCATGGGCTGTGCTCTTAGGGGCGTCTGCGGGCATGGTCAAGAGGCCATTGGTGGCAATTGCTTCCACGGCCACCCGCCAATGATGGATTTGCTGGGGCACCTCTCCGTTCCGTGCCTCCGTGGCCATCCCCTCTGGGTCCAACCCTGGCTCAGGCTCACGTCCTTCATGGAGGCCCCATGGTTGCCTTGCCTGCTCTTCCTGCCTTTCTAGGTATGCGTCATCCCACTCCTGTTCAAACCAGGTGTATGGTTCGTTGAACCCTGGGTCGTGCCCCCTGGGGGTGGTGGCGAAGCACCCATGGGCCCCTTTGCCCGCCCACCTGGGTCCCTCCGGTGGTCCTGGCAGGAAGTTGGCGGGCGGGGCGCCTGCCTGCCTGGCTGCCCATACCTCGAATGACTCGTCCTTGGCTGCCTCGAACAGGTCGCGGAGGTGTTCGCGCTGCTGGCTGCCGCTGGGGGGTTCCTCCTGCCTGAAGCGACTGTGTCCCGGGTTGTCCTGGGCTGGTGCTCGGCCCTCGCCCCCGCCGCTGGGTCTCCAAGGCTGGGCCTGCGGCTGGTTGCATTCGAAGGCTAAGTGGCCGCTACCTCCGCACTTGTAACATGCTTCCTTCTGGGTAGGGGGTGCTCTGCCAGTCCTGCCCCGGGCAGAGTCCTCCAGCGGCGCCCACCTGACCATCCTGTTCTCCCCTGGCTCCTCGGCTGTCGAACGCCTTCCGGGGCTGTGGGCCTGGCTTTGCCGAATGGGGCTTCTGGCTCTGCCCTGCGGCCAACGCTCGCCGCGGGGGCTGCGTGGCGCCTCCCCTTCCCAGCGCCTGCCGCTCCCGCCTTCGGGTTCTCTGCTGCCGCGGTTGGGTGGGTTCCCTGGGGTAACGGGACTGCGGCTGCGGGTTCTTCTGTTCCTGCCTCCGCCGTCTGGGCTGAGGGCCTCCCTGCCCCTGGGCCGCTGGTTGCCACCGCTGGTGCCCTGCGGGGGTGGAGGTGGCCTTCTGTTTGGTGACCTCGCCCGAGGCTGCTGTGCGCCGTTCCTTCTCTCTGTCAGTTCCCCCGGCCAGCGCCCGTCCTGGTGCTGCTCGGTGCTTGGAGCCCGCCGCTCCCTGCTGTGGCTACTGCGCCGTGGGCTCCTTTCCCTTGGCTGACGCTCTGCGGCGCTGGCGCTCCTGGGCGCCCTGCCGCTGTCGGGGTTGCGGCTAGGGCCGCTGCCTGACTCCCTTGCCCGTGGAGAGGGGGTGCGGCTGGCCCTTGCCTTGGGCTGAATTCCCTGCTTGGGCTGGGCTCTGTTGTCCCGTAGAGACTGCAACAGGTCCTCCGGGTAGTCCCTTAGGCCAGGGTCGTCGAGCTCACTCATGACCTCTTGCACCTCAGTGGGCTTACCCCTGGGCGTTCCTTCTTGGCCGCCCTGTCCTCCTCCCCTGGCTTCCTTGCCTGGTGCCGCGTCCTGCTGCTGGGGCTCGACAGTTGTGTCTGCTGCAGGCTGCTGCTGCCTGGCCTCCCTGGCCCCGCTGCAGTCCTCCTGCTGGGCTCCACAGGGGCGCTGGGGGCCCGGCTCGGGGGCTGCCTCTGTGCCCTTGTACTCCTCCTTGTACCTCCTTTTGAGATCATTCACCTCTATGATCCACTTGGCGCATTCTCCCTTCCACCGTGCCATCTCCCTATCTGAAGCGCCGTCCGCCATTGCCCGGGCCTGCTCCATTTTGAAGGAATAGATGTCTGCCTCCCTGCTGGCGATTCTCTGCCTGGCTGCGACCCGGATGGCCCTGTTCAGGACCTGGACCTGGGTCTCCAGGCTGCTGACGACGTCTGCCCTGGTAGCGTTTCTGTCTGCCTGCAGCTCAGACTCTGAATCAGTGGTTCCTTCATCGCTGTGGCTGGTGTCCTGAGTGTGCGCAACCGGAGAGCCTGGCTGGCAGCTGCCTCTGCTGTACGTGTCTACTTCCCGGCCCGGCTCGTTCTCCAGGAGCTCCCCTAGCCTCCGCTCGCATTCCTGGTCCGTATGCGATCTGCGCATGTCGCAATACGCGCAGGGGCCGTCCCTGTTGCGCAGGGCATTCCTGACCTCCTGTCGGACTGTGTGCTCCTGCTCCATGGCCAGCCTCGCCTTGTCCCGCGCTGCTACGGGAAGGTCCATGGCTTTGCCGTCCTTGTCCCGCGCTGCTACTGAGGGGCCCCCGGCTTCGCCGCCCTTGTCTCCGCTGATGGGCCGGCTCCCGGTACCCCTGGTACCGTCCGGATCCGCCGGCGCTGCGTGAGCCTGGGTCCGGGCTACTGGGTCTGCCTCTGGCGCTGCAGCAGGGTTGGTTCCCTTTTGCCCTGCTTGCTGGCGCGCTGCCTCAGTACCTGCGCCACGGGCCCCTTTGGCCTTGGCCGGCTTGGCCCCTTCTGGTGCTGCCGCAGGTGCCTCTGCCGCGGGCAGACGGGTGACACGGTTTGCGGCGACTGTAGTTTGCGTCGCAGGGCCGCCTCCTGTACCTGTCACCATGGCACATTGTGGGGTTAAGTCTGGGTTCATCTCGCCCCAATCTGCCGGCCACTCTTCAGGCACCCAGGCGGGGTCGTCCAAGCCTGCCCAGGTTGCCGCGGCCGCCTGGTGGGATCCTGCTGGTGATATCAGTTCTAGCGGCAGGGTGAGCCCGTCGGCTCCTCCTTGAGGGAACAGGGTGAGGCGCCCTGCGGCTTCTAGGACTCCCCCATACTTGAGGAATTCGGGGTTCCCTACCAGGTGCTCATACGCGTCAGGAGGCGTCTTGACCACCCTGACTGCTGCCTTCTCCACGATCGCATTCGGGCTTCCATACCCGTACACGACGTAGATGAACAGAATCCCGTACAGGTCTGCTCCTGCATTATCGGTTGTCCTGATCTTTTCATCCGTCCTCACCAGCTTGGCCCCCATGGCTACCAGCTGTTCTGCTATGTTGACGGTGATGACATGGCATGAACATGCCGTGTCCATTAGTGCCTTCTGGGCCACCAGCACCTTCCCTTTCACCATGAGGCCTACGCACTGGCTGTAATCTCGCCTGTCGTTTGTGAAGTATTGTAGCCTCGGGCTGATGGTGATCTTACGACCCTGACCTATCCAGCCCGGCTCACCACGGACCGGCGTGACTCCCATGGGCATGGTGGTGTGCGCCAGCGCTGTAAGTCGTTCGTTGATGTAGCCCACCTGCGCACGGACATCGCACAGGCCGTCAGCTAGTCGCCTAAGAGCAAGCCTTTTCTCTCCCTTCCTGGAAGGGTGTTCAACAGCCAGTGGCTCCTCCTCCTCCTCACTGCTAGAGGAGGGTCTAAAGGACCGCGGCCTGGCGTTGTGGGCTGCCTGCTTGTACTCTCCAGGCTTGGGTGCCAGCCCAACCTGCGTCAGGAGGGCCACGGACTCGCTGAGCATTTCGGCCACCGTTTGGTGCCACCCATCCGGCTCAGCGAGCTCGGAGGGGCCAGAAAGGTGAGACAGATGAGCGGACTGCTGGCCATGCCCCGCCTGCCCCTGCGGCTGCCTCTGGGCTGGCCTGCCTCCTTGGTTCCTGTCGTAGGTCCTGTTCACGGGTGGCCCCTGCGGTCTTGGAGGCGGTGGATACTGCTGTTGAGGCGGCCGTGCCTGCCCCGTGGTGATGTCAGTGGCCAGGGGGGCAGGGCGGCGTTCATCTCTAGCCCTGGGAGTCCTGCAGTCCCTTGCCAGGTGGTCCAGGCTGCCGCATTGGAAGCAGGCTTTGGGGGCGCCCCCAGCGCTGTGGGTGCTGGTTGTCAAGGCTGTGGCTTGGTCGGCCCACCTGACGCCCTTGGCCCTGCTTTCCTGCCTGGCAGGCTGGCTGCTGTTCTGGTATGGCGCAACTCCTGGTCCATCCCCTCTGGGCCTGGCTTCCCACTGGCTGGGCCGATCTCGCCTGCCGCGCCCCGCCTGTTGCTCCCCCTGGCTCCTCTGCTGATGGTCTCCTGGTCCTTGCCTGGAGTCCATGGCAGCCAGGTCCCCCAATTCCAGGGCGAACCTCTCCCACAGCAGTACCTGCTGCGTCAGGACCTCTACATGGGCCTCGTCTGTCATGTGCAGGTATCCTGGCACGGTCATGATGAACGCTGTCAGCTTCACCCTGACTGCCCCTGGCAGCCCTTCGTAGAACATGTGGGCTACCGAATGCCTCCTGCCGAAGTGGTCCACTGCGTCTCTGGAGATTTGCAACAGCTCTGCTGTAGACATGACTCGGAAGGCGAATGCCTCCACTGTCTCCTCTGGCTTGACGCCTGGGTCCAAGGTGGTCTTGACCCCGAGTTTCAGGCCGGTGATTGCTGCCCTCTCATCTGAAGTCGGCTTGCCCACCTCCCTTTGGACCACCCTGATCCACAGGGTTAGCAAGGATACCTCACAGGTCGGCTCCTCCACTGGGGCTCTCCATGCTTCCCGGATCCGCTCGACCTCCCTGGAAGCTTTGTCTCCTTGCGGTGCTGATCGTATGGCGACCACCAGTGGGCCCACGCAGGCCGGCTTGGCTGTCCACATGTCCACCAAGGAGCGGACCAACAGGGCCATGGCTGAAGGAGACTGGCAAGACCCTGCAATCTCGCCAGCCACCACAGCCAGGGCTGGCGGCTCGTCCGATAAAGCCAGGCGGTTGTGCGAGCCCCAAGAGCTGCAGGCCTGGCAGTATTGCCTGGCTGCGACTGCCCCCGGGTGGGACATGTCCAGCACTGGCACGTTGCCCTGAATGTTGGGGATCTTGGTGAACCGCGTTCCCCCAGCCAACTGCAGGATCATCTGTTGCTGCAGCCGTATGTTTGTCTCCGCCTGCTCTTGGGCTATCCTTTCCCTTCTGCGCCTTGCAGATTCCCTGCTGGAGCCTGGGCCGCGCCCCTCTGTATCCTCCGAGCCTGACATGCTGGGGTCCGAGCCAGATCCGCCGCCGCCGTTCCTGGTTGGGCTCTGCCTGCGCCGATCCCGCTGGTCTCTGCGGTCTGCGCTCAGGTGGGATTGCCTTCTACCGGATGGCCTACTGCCCTCCGAAGGCTGCCTTGCCGGGTCCTGGCTCCTACCCCCTTCTGACTCTGCCTGCCTGCTGGGCTGGTAGCTGCTATGCCTGCTGGGCTGCGTTCCACCTGTGTACTCCCTTGCCTCGGAAGCTGACAGGCAGTCGTCCCTGCTGTCCTGTCTTTGCTGGTAGTCTCCCCCCGTGGGGCCTGCCGGGTTGATTTCCTGAACGACCCTCCTTCCTTGGCTGGGGCCTTGGCTCCTCTCCGGCCTGCCTCGTGCCTGCGCTGCTTGTCCTCGCAGGAACTCAGCAATGTGGTCCACCTGGCTTTCTTGGCCGCTGTGCTGATCTACGAAGCGCAACAAGTCGTGAGATTCTTGCCTGCTGGCCCTCCTTGGCGCTGGGTCCTGCTGGAAGCTGGTTGCCCTGGGCTGTTCGCTGGCCGCTGGGCTGCTGGGTCTGGGTCTGCGCTCTACGTCTAGCCGCTGGTTTCGGAGGCTGGGCTCACTGCTGGCTTCCAGGCTCTCCCATCTGGCCTGTCGTGCAACAGGAACGGTCCCTTCCGTCTGCTGCTGCCATTGCCCCTCCCTGCGGTCATCTTGCTGTAGCCTGGATGCCTCGAACCCTTCCCACTCCTCGAGCTCCTCTTGCTCTGATTCGGGCTCCTCCAGATCCCCTGCTGTGCCGTTGCACCACTTGTCGGCAAAGGCCTTGACAGCCAGAGCCGCCTCTGGCCCTGCTGGTCCTCTGGACACTCTGCGCAGGGCCGCCAGCAGCGTTGCTCGGTCCTGTCCCGTGTGCGGGATGCCCATAAGGGCCTTTGTTGCCCATTCCGCCAAGTGGTGGCTTTGGAACTCCTTGATAGCCCGGGCCTGATCGCTGAGGTGGACGAAACACTTGGAGCACACCTGCTGCCATAGCCGCCCTGCCCATTGCAGGATGTCTGCCCACCCAATGGGCTGGAGTCCTGGTGGCTCTGCTGCACCCGGCTGGCTTATGCTCCCTGCGCGTTCTCCCACTGCCGGGCGCCGCTCTCCTGGGATGGGCGTCCACTCTGGATTGCTGAAATATCCGTAAAGGCTATGGGCCTGGCCGCTGTCCTCCTTTTCCCTGCTGGTGCCCTCTGCCACGGTCTCCTGGCTTGGCCTGTTTGCACTGGCTGGGAACCTGGACTGGGGTGTGCCGTATGTTGACGCCTCTGTTGCTTCCTCTGCCGGGATACGGGGCGGCCTTGCCTGTTTCACCCTGTGCAGATCTGGCCTGGGCGGGATTCCCGTTGGCGCCTGCATTCTTCCGTGCTGATCTGGCGGCACTACCTTGGCGTGTGGATCAGCCTGCGGCTGCCATATTCTGGTAGCCTGCATTGTCGTGGCTTGTGTGTCGCTGTATTTCTGCAGCTCCCGTGGCCTCCCTGTTGTTTCCGCTGACTCCCCTTGGGACTGCTGTTCGCTGGATCTCGTCCGCTCCATCCTGACCATTGTTGACTGGACCATCCCCTTGACCACTGTGGGTTCAAGCTGGGGCTCCTGGTCTGGTCTGGGCTCAGCCTTGCCTCCTTCCCTTTCTGCCTCCGCAGGCAGGTCATCCGGAGGTCGTGCTGGCCCGCCACCCTCTCCTACACCACCGGTCTGAGACCTCACAGTGGGTGGCTCTGAGGTCGGATCCAGGGACTCATCGTCGGGAACCGGCCATTGCTCGTCCTCCTGGCTTGGGCCAGGGGGGATGCGCGCTATGCCGCCTCGTCCGATACCCCTGCGCGTCACTTGAACCTGCACCATACCCTCATCCAAGGCTAGGGTGCTATCGGCCCCTTGGACCTTGTTTTCCATTGTGCCTGCATATTCACCATCTGACAACCCAATGGCAATTAGCCTAGCTTCCTCTGCTACGGCTGCATTGATGGGTGTCATGGGGTCATTGCCTGGTTCCATTCCTCTCACTCGTGCACTGCGTCTTGCAGCCTCTGGATGCAGGTGACGATCATGATCTACCACTGCGTCCTGCATTGTACTATTGCTGGGTGCTGAGCAGCCGTGCCGGCTCGCTGTGTGGGCTCACAGCAGCAGGTCACTGGCTCAAAGCCTGCTTCCGTTCTCCTCTACCTTCTGCAGGCTGGTTAGGCGTTGCTAGACAGGTCAAGCACGGGTAAATTTTTTTAACCTGGTTCTGGCGGGTATTTTCACCTTCTGGACTGCTGTCTCGTCCGCTATCTTGCTGGTCTCGTCCGCTATTCCTCCGCTGATTCGTCGCGCAGCTTCCTCCTCGATCTCCGCAGGGCCTGCTCAGGCTGCAATCTGCAGCTTCGGGTATTCCTGCACACAGTCTTGGGTTGCCTGCTTTTAAACTCGGATCCCAGATCCTTGCTCACTTCTGTCAACACGCAGGCTGTGCACTCTACCACGGATGCAGGCCACGTGCACAGGTAATATCAGCTGGGTTTATAACTCCACAGCCTGATCTTCAAGCTACGTCTGCTTCTGGGTTGCCACGCCCAGCGCAAGCAGGAATTGACTTGGGTTCTATGGAGAATCCTCTGCTAAGTGATTTTGAGCTGTCCAAGGTAGATCACTGCCTTCAAAAAGAAATTCAAGTTCACAGCACATGCACCTTTAGCAGGATTCGCTGGATCAAGCTGATCAGGCTTAGACCCACTTCGTCCTTTTAAGTGGACACGCGATGGTTGCTTCGGGTCCGTGGTGGACTTCTTCCCCACTGAGTGGCGGACACCTACGGGCGGACTCAGCGTCTACACGCTGGCCGCGTATGCGCGGCGCGTTAAGCTGTGGTTGGAACTTCTAGGTGACAGGCGTGGAGCTGGTCGCTTGTAGAGCTGCGACTAAAGGCCTGTCGGGTAGCGAACCCTGCAGGTCGTTATGAGTCACTTACCGCGTGTAGCGGGCGAAACCGTAGCCGTAGACTGCGGACGACGTAGTCCTAGGCAGGGCTGGGCTTCGGGTTAGGTGTTCTCGTGCTTGCTAGATGGCGGGGTCGCTGTTCTAGGCTTGACTGGCTTAGTGGTACTGGCTTTGATGCACTTCACTGGGTAGGTCTCCGAGATCTAGCCGGTGCTGGTTACAAATAGAGGCCTGTCCACTTAAAAGGAACGAAGTGAACGTCAAGCGTGCAAGCCGGGATTCAAAGGTCCCGGCAAGCCCTATGCACTGAGTACGGGAAACCCTGCCTCAGACCTTCCCGAAAGTGGGAAGCTGGGCTCCTAACCCTAAAAAGGGGCTCCGCAGGGAAGCTGCGGAGTCTACGGGGACGCGTCAGCGGTCCCTACGGTTTTGGCACGTATACTGCATTATACCGTGACAGGAACCTTCGGAACATGGACACATGTAGTCAGGACGACCGCGAAGATGGAGATCACGTACATGGTGTGGTGTGGGGTATAGGTGAAATGGGTACATGTGTGGAGGTTGTGGAGTTTGTGGAAGATGTGGAGGTGGTGGAGGTGGTGGACGTGGTGGAGGTTGCGAAGTGCACGTGCAGACACATGCACCTCGGATCAATGGGAATGCGTTCACATGTATGAAAATGACTGCTATCCATGCGACTCAAGCGACTAATTTGAGTGCGATTCCTACTGTTCATGCTGTTCATGCGGGATGCGGGGCATTCCAGCCGCCTTTCAACGCATTCATGGAGATTTGTGGCGCTCTCAACTGCTGGAGGTGGGTGGGCGTGTGGCCAAAGGAGGCTGGGAGGCGAATTACGTCGGGGTGGGGGGTGGGGGTCGATTGCGGGTTGCTTGTTGTTCGTGTCACGTAAAGATGTACAATTCAATTCAATCCAACCCAATCCGCTTTCCGAAAGGTTGACATTAAATTCGAGAGGTCGATATTTTGTCGTACTTGAAATTGGGCATGCCTGGATAAAGAGCAAACTCGAGCAAGCTCGAAATTGACGCGTGTCTCACATTCAAAGCGCAGTTTGCGTCTTCAAACGGGAGCGGGAAGATGAGCGTAAATGATGACATCTTGGCATACTTTTGGCACGGTCTTGAGGGTAGGCCGGGCGACATTTGTCAGGACAGGATGAAGCCTGGGCTGATTTACTGCGAGAGTCACATAGAATTATCTAACGCTGATCATGCCGATTGTCGCTCCCCTGTCGCTCCCCTGTCGCATGTTCTTCATCCATCACTTCATGTATTCGTGTAGGTTGGTTCACAGGGCTCAAGTCTATCACGGCGGTCATGTTAAAGTGGAGTTTCATCAAGGCCGTGCATGACGACAGAGGCCCGTGCGTCATATAAGTAAATTCGGACCGTGTCGAAACATGGTTTTCATGCGAGACGAAAAAACGCGCGGGTTTACCGAGCCCATCTACATTCGGTTAAAAAATACGGCAATATGGACTTGTCTCAAACACCCTTCCATGTGACGTACACGCAAAAGCTTACGAAAACCGCACGGGTTTAAGCGCATCTTCACTCGATTAAAAAATACGACGATATGGACTTGTCTCAAACACCCCCCCATTTGACATCATATCTAAAATGCGGATAACGTAAATTCGGACAACTCGGGTCGCGAAGACGGAAAAATTGGACAAATCGGGTCGCGAAGACGGAAAATTCGGACAACTCGGGTCGCGAAGGCTGCGCGGTCAATGCATACAAAGTCTTAGAGCCAATTCACACCTAGTTCAGTTCGTCGAGTTTGGTTCGGTACTTCGGTTCAGTTTGTCTGTTTCGCGAGTGGTTCCGCAACCTGCATTCTCACGTAATTCACATCAGGAAATCTGAACTCTGCGGCCGAAGGATTTCTCAACGCCTCAAAATGCTCTTATCTTGCCCCCCCTACTTTATTACTCATACCCGCATGCACCTTGGAGCGTGCTACGGCGCTGTTGAAAACCAAAGTGGACAAGAGGGTTGTGGCCGTGCAATCGCGCCCACTCATCAGTGATGGTAGTGAGCATGCTGGCGTACAGCCGGTAAAGCACGCTAGTGCGTGATGGCGATGGGCCAGTAATTACTGGGATTGAGGCAGGGGAGTCATGCCTCCATGTTGCATAGTGTGCATGAGGGCAAAATGTGTTCAACAAGTGGATCCGGCTAGACAAAGAGACTTTCCACAATACATTGCTCAGTGATCAAGGGCCATCCTTGCATGCAGAGGAATGACACTAAATTCCGGAAATGTGTACCGTCTGAAAAGCGATTGTTCATGACCTTGTACTGGCTTGCACATGGAATGCACGTTAAGTATCTGGCGGAGACATTTGGAGTTGGACAGTCAACAGCGCACAAAATACTGCATGACACAATCGAGGCCATGAACCATATCTTCCCCCGTCTCTACATCAAATTTCCCCGTGGAGCAGCCCTACAAGCTGTCATGGCAGACTTCTAGGAACTTGGAGACATGCATGGATGCGCTGGTGCCATCGATGGCTACTTTCGACCAATCACAAGGCCTGCAGGGCCTTGGGGCTACAGATATTGGTGTTACAAAAACTTCCACTCCATCATCCTCATGGCAGTTTCTGATGCAAACTACCGCCTCATAGACCATAGTTGGGTCTGATTGGCGATGACAACCTTCATGGCAACTAGTGGGAGGAGATAAAGAAAGAAGTTTAGTAATGCGAATCGCGACGAAAGCGCGATTTGTAGACCGCAGCGGGTAATGCGAATCGCGACGAAACGATGCGAAACCAGCTAACCTTGCGAAACCAGCGAACTGAAACTGGTGGTCCGAGGCCGGTTTCAGTTGGCGTAGATTCGTCGAACTGAACTGAACTGAAACCATGCAAAACCACGCGAAACCATGCGAAATCGATGGATGTGAATCAGGTGTGAATCCGCTCTTACTAATAACCGTGTATGTACACAACGCACAAACAAACTTAAAAAACAGACAACCCGTAACCGAAAACGGACATCTCGCAACAAAAACGGACATTCCGCACCAGAAAAACAACAGAAGTACGACATCCCGTACAAGATATGACCTGTGTACGGTGGTGTGCAAAAAGAGTATAATGGTGTGGAAAAAGAGTAAAATTGTGTGAAAAAGAGTGTAGGGGTCTGGATGCCCTCATTCCATGGCAGTCAAAGGTCTGGATGCCCTTGAGGTAGGGGTGCAGAAAATCCCCGGCAGTCAGATAACTCGAGTTATCTGACTGCCGGGGATTTTCCGCACCCCTGAACCCACGGCACTTGGTTAAGAATTATTTAATTTGTTTCTCCGGATATCAAGATGACAGTGATACTTGTGTGGATATGGCACCTCTTCAAGGCTGGCCCAGCCCCTGAATACAGGTTCACATGTAGAACTTGCTGGCCCATGACAAAGCTATCTGTAAACCCGGCTCTGTCCAACCTTTATGCGCCCGTCCATTCTTCACTGTTCTGGGGATTGCCTCACAGCGACTGTGGCAGTTTCTCTGCTCCCTGTGTTGCACGGACAATGGGCCCCCTCTCCTGGGGGTAGCTAGACTCAAAGCCTTAAGCCCAGCTTTACAGGTTAAGATAGAGCACTTGCCATGTGGCTGCAGCCAAGCTATGGCCCAATGCGAGTGGGACTTTCCTGGTAAAAGGTCGCGTGCAACACATAAATATTGACACGTGGTAAGTTAAAGGCTGGAGTTGCTGCGACATGCCCGCAGTCAAGGGTATATATAATATATTCGTTCGCACCATACCACTTTTAGGCTACTGGTCAGCCACCACTGCATGCGGATGGGGAACGGACTTGGGCAGAGTTCAGGCTGATGGCCCAATCAGCAAGGATGTCTGCTTCATGACCCCCGCGCCCTTGCTTGCGGAGTAGCTGAATTGTAGCTGACCCCCCCCCTAAACAAAGCCTGCCGACTCATGCCTACCTCCCCTATTATATGCACTGTTTCGCTGCCGGTCAGACCGCCCTCCCTTCCCTCCCGAATTTAATTTCGTCTAACGGGCGGTGGCACGCAGCCTGGCTGTAGTCATCCGACCGGGGGCAGGCTGACCGGCTGCCATTCCAGCCTTGTCCCCCTCCCCGCCTTCCCAGTGTGTTGGTCTGCCTGTCCTCCCCGGGTTCTGTTCACCACGGGTTGTCAAACTGCTTCACCAGGTTGGGCAGGTCGGTCCCAATCACATCATCAATCTGCGTGTGTATTTGGGGTCGAAGATTGAAATGTAGAGTGTGGATTAACGGTTTGAATAAGGGTTGAAAAACAGCTTTTGGGAACGAGATTGTTTGCGTCAATGATGTTACCTTCTGTTTCCGTGTGTAGGGGTCAGGGAGGGGAATTCAACATAGGAGATAGATATGTAAGCTTACGTATGTTCTGCACCAATCAAATCTTCAGAAAACGAAGCGACGAATCGCAAGGGGCGCCGGAGTGAAGGGGCAGAGCAGCCTGAGGCCACATCCGTTGTTTGTTACTGCGCAACGGACCCCACTTGTGAGGCAGGCAGTCACCCTTGGGTTAGTGTGCACCTTACCTGGACCGCCCCACTTGTCCTCCTATTTTTTCCACCCCCCTTGTGTTTGTTTCGTTCTATCTCACCAAAACTCAAGTTAAACACCCGTGCGGCCTTCTAAAGCAGGGCCCAGAGGTGTAACGCCATTGACCTGGACCGCCCCACCGTCGAGGGGGCCAGGTACAAGAGACCCTCTTGCTTGAACCACCGTCATGTTGGTGAATTAAAGACAAGATACACAGCCTGGATAAACAGTCCCTCAATGACTCTAGATGGTGTGCCCTTGTTTCATACCTTAAGTGGACTTCTGGGACGAAAGCATGTAAACCGCTGACAACACCTGTTTCCAGTCCTTCCCCGTATTTTCCCGGTATTTTCCTAACCAAAACACTGTCATTTCCACCCTCGTACGGTCACTAGTGTGCACATGGCCAGGTTAGACTTGGGAGGTGACAGCAGCGGGACGAACTCCAACCCCACCACCATGATGTCCCCTTCTTGGAAGGAGGGATATCCCTTTCACGATTGTTCCCCTTTATCCACCATGCCACAATCCCCAGTTTCAATTAGGGTTTAGGGTTTAGGGTTGAGTTCTCAACCCTTAACCCTTTTTCCATCATCACACTATCCCCATGTTTCAATTTGTAGTTTGCTGACCTGTTTGACCATGGCTCCTGTGGACTTGGGGAACGACAGCAGGTCGAACGCGGACAGCATCTCCTTAAATCGGGCCGGGTCAGGGAAGTCCCCAATGGGCAGGTGGTGCTCACGCTGGATCTGAGGAATACAAATGGCAGTATTGGTAAAGTCAGCTAATGGTGCATGTTCTGGGTAGTCCCAAATGGGCAAGTGGTGCTCACGCTGGATCTGAGGAATAGAAATGGCAGTTTTGGCAAAGTCAGTGAACGGTGCAAGGTCAGAGCAGTCCCCAATGGGCAAGTGGTGACAGGTATCTGGGAAAGTCAGTCGGGGAGATACGATATGGGAAATGCCCAATGGGGAGGTTGCGCACACACTGGACCTATGGAATGAAGAAGGCAGGTGTCTGGGGAAGTCGGTGAAGGGAGCATGTTTGGGAAAATTTCCAATGGGGATGTGGTGCTTGCAATGGGACCTCCAAGAAAAGGTGAAGAAATGACGTAAAGGAAGGATCGAGCCATGGATGGATAACAGGAGGCTGAGCGAATCGTGGAAAAAAGTGTTATATGGGGAGATGAGGCATAAGATGAACATGGGGAACGTATAAGATGTGATACCAGAAAGTGAAAGGAGCTGCTTTGCAAACGAAGGGTTGTAAAATTGAATGAAGCGGGCCAGGTTGTGAAGGCTAGCTCTGGAAGGGGGGATGGTTGTCATACTGGACCAGAAAAATCGAAAGGGGGGGCAGGAGCAGGACTACACAAGGGCTAGGATTGCGATGACAATCAACGTCTCCATCAGCATGGCTGGCCTGAACCTCTCCCCCTCAGCCAGGCCACACCTTGTGAGCCACCTCCTCTGTCACCAACCCAAGCCCACACACCTGCGAAAATATCTCTGGCAGTGTCTCCATGAGCTTGGCCTGCGCCTTGCTTGCGCCAAACATGGAGGGCATCTTGTTACGCATGTGTCCAATGAGGAGCACGTGGATCTTACACGCACGCACGCGCTTGACGAATTCATTAATCTTGCGATCACAGCTGCGTGTGCAGAAGTAAACGAGCAACAGTGTGGCGTTAGTGCTTGAATAAGGTCATAGGGGAGCACGTGGACCACGAATGCCGCACGAGCTTGGAAGAAGTGACTGCAACACCCTGAATCAGCAGGTCAGCATACAGGCCCGCTCCACCATCCATCCCCACCTTGCTTGCACCTCTATACCCCCAAAAAGTCCCTTCATCCCCCGCTCCTGCCTTGCCCCTCACCTCATCAATATGTCCACAGGCATGTTTCTAGGGATCGGCATATAAGCTTGTATGCCGGACATTACAAGCTTGTTTACGCCTGCATCAGCTATTTATACCTCTGAGATGTAGGATAAATTGAGCTGGCAGGGAGCCATTGGGAAGCTATCTGAGAGAGCATTCCATGGCACAAGACGTACCAGTTCTCACACCCTCATTCCTCATCCCTCACCCTTCATCCCTCACCCTTCCTGCTTTACCCCTCATTCCCCACCCCTCATCCCCCACCTCACACTCTTCATCCCTCACACCTCATCCACGACCTCCTCTGACGGACTCTGACCCTAAATGCTTTAACCTCCTATGAGGAAAAGCAACTCTTCACCCGAGAGGTATCCCTAAACTCCCACCTCCTCTGCGGGCACTCATACAGAGAGTGGAGCAGCTCGCGGTGCTCCGCTTCGAATAGGGTCTTGCCGTTCGGGTTCATGTCCTGAAAACACAAGAGGGTAAGGGAGTGCCCTGATCAGTATTCTGCACATTACACATGTCATTTCTTTACCAGCAATGGTATTTGTTGATTAATTCATCCCGGTTCCCTAGGTGCAACCACCTTCCTGATCAGTCAAGCATACATAACCCGGGCTCTTTATAATGATTGCAATCCTTTGTCTTTCTTTCAGCTCCTCATGTGAACCCACCTCCCTGATGGGCGCATCGGAGTTAAAGCTGCCCACGTACACCTTACACACCTGCAGGCAGGGAGGGTTCAGGGTTAAGGGTTCAAGCTGCCCATGTACACATTGTACACCTGCAGGCAGGGAGGGTTTAGGGTTTAGGGTTCAGGGCTTAGGGTTGAGGTTGCAGGGTTTCGTGTTCAGGCTTAGGATTAAGGGTTAAGGGTTTAGGGTGCAGGGCTTATGTTGTAGGGTGTAGGGTGTAGGGTGTAGGGTGTAGGGTGTAGGGCGTAGGGTGTAGGGTTGAAGCTGCCCACACACACCTTACACACCTGCAGACAGGGAGGGGGCACTGCTGGGTGTAGGGGGCTGCAACCACGTGTACACTGAGCTCCATCACAGCCAAAATCCGGGGGGGGCTAATGTAGCATGCCCTGCTGCTTGGGCTGCCAGCCTTAGCCCACTTCTGCTTAGGTGCCCATGGGCCCAGTGGTGGCTGCCATGCAGCATGCAAAAGGACATCGGGTGTGCGCAACAAAACAGAACTGCCCTTCATTCCTGACCAGTACGATATTATTATACAGGATGGGTAAATTAGGATACAAAGACACCTGGCATTTCTGCCAATGGGGCTGGGGCGCCCTCCCGCCTAAAATCACACTGGGTGGCACAAAAACAATTCATCGGAAGTGGTAAGTTAAGCCTCAGAATAACCTGGCTGCACTGTTCCTTAATGCCAGAAGTGTGGCACACACTTTGCAAACCTCTAGATTTTTTTATTTTATGAAAGGCGTGGCTCCAGACAGCCTACCCTGTGCAGCACGGACAGCTTCCTCACTCCAGGTCCCGGCACAGGACAGTTGTTTAGGGCTGACGCTCACACAAGCTCTTGAACTATGACCTGAGGCCTCCCTCTTCCAGGGATGTTCCCTGGGTCAGCCAGGTGGACGGTTTTTGCCGGCCTAGTTTCTAGACTAGGGCCTCTGCCGACCCTGGCGTAACTTCCCTGCCCTTCCCAGGGCCTTTGCCTTCACACTCCCTGACTTCACATCAGCCCCCTGCACATGCTGCCATCAACTGCTGCTGTTCAATGGAATCCTCTGGGACTCATTTAATCTAAAATGCAGTGCCACATTCACCCCCGCTTGAACCCCTACGGCCCGGACATGAATTACCCGCTCCTTTACTCCATCTGCCCCGCTGTTCAATCTCACCTCTGGGCTCTTAATGACCCCTTGCCCAGGATGCACAAAGCAACCCAAACGTACCCCCCCTTCTGCTAACCTATGGGCCAAGGCACCCCCACACAGCCAATGCTGAGCTCATCAGTGCTGCTCCTCACCTCCAGGCTTTTGATCCCCTTCCCCAAGCACCCTACATGTGTCTATCAGCTGTTGCTGGTCAATTGAATTCCCCCGGAACACATTTCCCCTGGGAAGCCTCACCTCAGGGCATTCGAACGCTGAGCCCAAGCTCCACATCAGCACCCCATGCATGGCCTCACGCATCATCCCTCCCGCCAAGACCCGGTCACACAATCTATACTTTGCTTATGCAGATTCTCAACCCTGGGCTGCTGAATACATTGCCCAGGCTCCACACCGGTGCACCATATTCACTCCCATCAGCTGCTACTTGTCAATTGAATCCCCTGGGGACTCAATTAGCCTCGGCTGCCTCACCTCAGGGCTCTTGAACACCTTGCCCAGGCTCCACATCAGCGCCCCATACACACGCATCAGTTGCTGCTGGTCGATTGAGTCTGCCTTGTTGAGGACTATGCGGACCTTGTCACTATGAAGCCTCAGGCTGGAGATGACCTGGCCACAGCAGGAATAATCACAACAACAGGGTGGGGTGGACGTTCGGCTTTTTCAGCAGACTCCGACAGTCAGACACTGTCACTATGAAGCCTCAGGCTAGAGGCAACATGCAGGCAACAACTGGAATGGAAACCAAGGTGACGGGGGGCATATTACTCAAATGTTTACACAAGGGTAACAACTGGAATGGAAACCAAGGTGAGGGGGGCATATTACTCAAATGTGTACACAAGGGTAACAACTGGAATGGAAACCAAGGTGAGGGGGGCATATTACTCAAATGTTTACACAAGGCTAACAACTGGAATGGAAACCAAGGTGAGGGGGGCATATTACTCAAATGTTTACACAAGGGTAACAAGTGACCTCTCCACTGCCCCCATGACTCCTCACCCTCTGGCCCCTTCCAGTCAGCAATTGTTATACCCCCTCCAGATGTCATGCTTGGCCGGATCAGGAGGTAGGGAGATCCTATATGAGCGCACAGTTAATCCCCCCATGCACCTACCTCCCGCTCTTGACCTCTTCCCCTTCACCCCGCCCCCCGTTCCCATCACATCAGAATTCCTGCCCTGAACTCATCAAGGAGGTCCAGGCTGGCCGGGACAAACAAGAAGCATACCGGATGCGTGCATGATGCAAACATACGTTGATCCCGCCAAAGTAATAGATGCCATGTCGCCCTGGCCCTCGCCCTCACCCCGCCTACGCCCCACTTCCAATCCCCGCGTCCTCCCCCGCCCCACCTCCACTCCCAGCTACCCCCCTCTCAGCCAGACCCACCGCCCTGAACTCGTCACTGATGTCCAGCTTGGCCGGGTCGAACAGCACGAAGATCAGATCCGAGCGCGTTGCGAACCACTCGCTGATCTCCACGAAGTTATAGTTGCGCTCTGTCCGCTGCTTCTCACCGGCCAGCACACCGGGTGTATCCACGATGGTCACCTCCTCCAGCAGGCGAGCAGGGCTTTGTGCTCCCTCCAACCTGGGGCAGGGCAGGAGGTAGGTGCAAGGGGGGATTGACCGTGTGCTCGTAGGGCAACATGACAGATTGGGTCAGGTCAGGTGGATCCGGGTCAAGTCAGGTCAGATCTGGCCAAGTCACGACAGAGCAGAACGGCTATGTCATGTTCTATTCTGTCATGCGCGGTGCTGTTTGGGGGTGGGGCCAGCATCCACTTGAGCAGCCGGGCCTTCAAGAGAGGGGAAGCTGATGTGGCGAAGAAAGCATCAGACCTACACACCAGCCTCAACACCATACAGGCCTACACCCTTTAAGGAGACAGCGGATTCACAATTTCACTGAAAAAAGTTCAGATGCATTGCTTTGTCATTCTTGTTAAATGACCATGCAATGCAACAGAACATCCTGCTGTGCAATTTTGAATCAACATGGGTGACATCTCGACCGAGTCCCTGAAGCCACTGGTAGGGCAGGTCCTTCAGAACACTCCATCCAACATCATCGCATCCAGTCACAGAAAATCACATTGCATCCCCCCTAAACCCTTAACCGTTAAGCCTTTACCCTAACCAATCCCCTCGCCGCACTAACCGGCTGAGGAAGCCCGTCCCAAAGCCCTGTAGCCCCTGGTAGGGCAGGTCCTTCTGCACAGCCAGAGTGTTGCCCGGAATGCGCCTGCGGGGCAAAGCAGCAGAAAGCAGCAGAAGGAAAGGTGAGGGGCTGCAGCATGGCAGCAACCAGCACTGGGATTTGCATGGGACATGTCTCAGGTGCACGAGCCGCTGAAGCCGTCTGTGTCTACAGCAGCAACAGCATGATGGTCATGTTGAAGGTGCAAGGCAAGGAGGTGGCGTCCCGTGCTCCATCCAAAATGTGAGGATCCTTCAAACCACGCAGCAGCTGAAGCAGAAAAGTCCGACAGCAACAACATGACACGGGGAATGAGGCAGCATTCACGACTTTGCAAACTCCACACTTCCCTCCACACCTCTCGTCCATCCCGTGGTAGACGACCGTGAAGCGGTCCGTGGTGGGTTCGGGACCAATATGAGCGCCAGGGTAATCACAGCCCAGCAAGCTCTTGATGAACGTCGTCTGCGGGATATGATTTTGTGTGACCAGCAGAGTGGATCAGCGTTCTCTATTTTAAAGCCTCATGTCTGTGGCTGCCCCAGCATAGTGTGGGCCCAGGGAGAGGCACCACACCAAATAACAACAACACAGCAGGCTCTTCATGAACGCGATCAGCCAGGGGGTCTGAAGTTCAGGTCGAAAACTTATATGTGTAAATAACTAGGCATCGGCAATATTATATAATATTATATAGTATATAAAGTATATTATATATTATATAAAGTATATTCGAATTCGGCATATCATATATACTTTATATAAAGTCGCGAAAATCCCGAATGTCGCGACTGAAAACGTGGAAATACGGCATTTCAGCTACTGTGGGCTACTTGTGAGACAAGCGCATGCGTTCTCGTCCGATTCTATACTCCAATAATACTCGTGTTACCTGGAATTGCCCCTGAGAAAGTGAAACGATCTATCCCTCTCGAGAATGGCAAGCAACTGCACTTAGGAACCGAGTGGGAGCCTGAGGCTTTGTGTGCCGAGCTGAATAAGATTAAGCGAGTTTGGAACAATCGGTCCAGCGGAACTGGTCAGCATGGGGGCGGACATACACCAGTAGCCGCTCTCGCCTAGGCATCGCGCGGGCTGAGAAGCTGATTTATGTCAAGGCGAACCGTGACGACGGCGAGGTCAAGGAGGTTCAGCACGAGGAGGTTTCTCTGAACTATTACTCCGACTGACTTGATAACTTCGGAACAGTCATGCTATGAGACTCAAATGTATATCTAGTGATCATGTAGTGGTACTTAAACTGAACTTCTGGACCAGACCTGCCCCATTTTTCGAACCCGTGATCCGCGTCAAACAAATACAGTGTTTTTATGTTTTGAGGACTTAGCTTTCTTAGATGGGACGAGTTAGCTGCAGATTCTGAATGCCCTGATTAAGCTGAATCCAGACCTCTGTTTTTTTTTACTTTGGCCCACTTTTTTCTGACTTTATATACTATATATATGATATATATAATATATACTTTACATTGGCGGGGCATGTAAAGTATATTGCCGATGCCTATAAATAACCAAGAGGGCTTGGACCCAGATAGACGAATCCCCCCCCCCCTCAATCCTCGGGCATCACAGTCCAAAGGCTCTTAATGATCGTGGTCTGCGACATAAATATGTTTCGAAAATTGAAAGGAATGATATTGATGATGCATCCATTGTCAACAGATTTCACATTGCCTATGTGTTTCCCACAATCCAAACAATTATGAACACCCAGGAAATCTGTGGATGTCGGGATGACCTGCGGAAGATTAAGAGTGCCTACCTGCACCCCTGGGATAATGCAAATGTCCATGAAGCCATGCACGGATTTGTACACCCAATATCTAGTCTTGCAGGGAAGTTTACCATCCACGCACAGCCGAATCCCGCCCGCTGCCGCCCAGGAAAGCTATCATGCACCCTTTGGGATACAAAGTTTCGAAATCAGTGAGACCTAGCAACCCTCAGAAGCCTTAATCTGTCGGGAACCCATTCTTCATCTCCATTATTTTGTTAACAAAGGAAGTGATGTAACCTTGCTGGTGAAGTACTGTCCAACCCGTAAACATTACAATTGATATACCGTACAAGCGTACACACATCGCACCTTGCCGGTCGAGTACTGCCCCAGGAGCAGGACAGAGGGCTTGGCGTCAAAGTCGCTTTCCGTCATGAAAGGCGAGAAAAAGTGTGAAAACTTAAATGCCTCCTCCAGGGGCTTCACCTGCAGTGTGAACAGTTTGAGAACGAAGTGTGGAAATGCGAACATCTCATTTATTTCTGAGCCTTGGCTTAGGGGTGTGGAGGGGGTGAGCGGTGTGAGTGAAAACATCCTCACAGATGTCTCCCACTTTCCATTCCTCCGGGCAGTAAATGGCACCTCCATCACAGCGGAACATTATTAAACTACTACCGTATCCAGCCAACCAATCAACCACCTCCTAACTGACAAAAGAACTTGCATACCTTCTGGAAGTAAATGGTTTTGAGGCCATCCGTGATGGAGGTGCACATTTTCAAAGGGGTTGGCCTCCGGCCAGCTGCTGCCTCCTTGGCAGCCGCAGCCTTAGATCCAGGAATCTTGTCCTGCATCTTCTGGAAGTATCCAGCTCCTAAACAAAAAGAAGTGTGAGAATCCATTGTTATGTAACGATTGTGATGCCCAAGCAGGTTGTCCTGCATCTTCTGATCTGGCACATATAAACAACCGGCTTTAAGGGGTGGGGACAGCTTACGGCTCAGTCTGCCTGTCATGGGTGGTTCATATACTAACAGCTCTCCCTTTCTTCACGTGACAAGCCTGTTCCCTGCGCCCCCCCCCCTCCCCAACACTCACATGCAGCATCGCCAACTGATGGCTCCCATACCCCCCTCCTATGCCCCCGCATGAGCTTCAGCCACTGACAGCTCCCTCAGCATCTAACTCCACTCCCACGACCCTCTCCCCAACTCCACCTGCCAGTAGCCTCAAAGGCTGTGCCACATCCTACCTTCCTACTTCCCCTCCTACTATCCCCAACTCTCTCCCCCTGCATACAATCATTTAAAATTCTCACAAGCTACACATACGCCGACCGGACACCATCTCCTCGCCTCCCACATGCAACACCGAACGGCTACCCCCCCCCTGCCCACCTCCCCCTCTCCAGCCGTCTTCTCTTCATCCCGTCTCCCCCTCCTCACATACAGCTGCATCTCCTTTCCCCACTCTCAGTATCATCGGCTGCTAGAACCTCTCGAAAGTTAATAATTCCCCTCCTTACTCCTCCTGTCTCACATTCCCCATGCCACCCCCTCCTCTCTCCCAGTTAAGCACCACCCATCAGCAGGTCGCGTCTTTCCTGCGGTTGAGAAGGTCCCCACACACACTCCTCTCACTCGTAGATCCACCAAACACCTAATCCTCGCTGTCCTTATCCCGCCTTCTTCTCCTCCCCACTGCCCTCCCTGAACCCCTCTGCTCAACCTAGCTGAAATCAGTCCACCCACCAGCAGCGCCCACTGCCTCGGGAGTTGAGAAGGTGGCCGGTGACATGAACTGCGAAGAAGTAATAACGAACAGCGGTACGGTTTATAAAGAATGACGGTCAGGATTTACTAGAATTCAATCAGAATGATGGGAAGTTGATCAGGAATGGCAAAAAAAATAATAAGGAACAAAGTGAAGGGGCTTAGGGTAGCAGGGGTTAAGGATCAAAAATAATGGATGTCCTTGGGAAGTGTGCACAACTGATGCACAGGTTGTTGCTCAAGGATGATGTATGCGATTCCAAGGTTCTGGATCTAGGATCGAGGTTAATATAATCTCACATTTGATGTGATGCCCGCGTTGTGGCTGAGCAAGTCCTCAAAGGGCACGGTGCCGTCCGGGATGCCCTCCTCATTGAAGCCCAGCATGGTGGGCAGAGGGAAACCACCGTCTCGCTCCAGAACCATGGCGTAATTTTCTTTGGTCAAGTCGTAGCCCTGATCAGGAATTAGGATACTTTGTAGATAAACATGGCACACTGCGTAGGGCTTATATGCACGGCTTAGGGGTTAAGGGATGAGAGTTTGACAGACATGTATGTAGCCCTGGGGGGGCAGTGAAGGTGCATGAGTTGTTGCTGCGTCCAAGCCACCCAAACGGTTTGTGATCCAAAAGGCTAGGCGACAAGAACGGAAAGTGTGCAATGGTATGAATAAGAGTGTGGACGTCCGGGTGTGAGCTGAGACATACCAACATGGGTGCACTGCCCCTTTGCCACATCTAAACCCTGGGGAGGTTCAGGGTTGAGATTAACATGGTCCCTAATCATAAGTCCATCATTTTCTGTACCATGATGTCCTTCCCCACTCCCCATCTCTACGGTTTGAAGTCTGAAGCCATAATCCTAATAACAGCTGTGCCAGCGCAATGATATCCATCCCAATCCTAAGCCCGAACCTCAGCCCCAGCCCCATTCCCAGCCAGCTTAAGACTGACCAGTTGTGCCAGGGCAATGATGTCCATTGACTTGTGGAAGTTGAGGCGGTCAAGGAAGCCTTGCTTGTTGTGGTTGGACATCTCCCACACCTGCACACAGCAGGGGGCAGGGCTAACTCAGGGAGGGGGGGGAAGGGGGCGACCGCAAGCAACAAGATCAGCATTTAGGGTTCAGGATTCACATCTGCAAACCACAGGTGTCCATATTACCAGGAACAGAGTAGACAGCAGTGTTTATTCAGAGTGTTTCTGCTGCAATTCAGCTAGAACCCACACTGCAGCCGGGCAGAGTACTACAGCAAGCTCTACTGCTTGGGCGCCGGTCGTGCGCCGATCCAGGTATGGTCCCCACCAGCCCAGTGAAAGCTACCCAGCATCATGTCGAAACAGACCTGGTGCGTGCGATAATAATCGCTGGTCCTTGTGCTCGTCACCCACTGATCCTGTTATTCTCCATTGCACACGGCATGAACCAAACATAGATAATGATTTGATGCATGCATGTATGCATGCATGACTGGTACCCTATACCAGCAGGCATCCTTCCTCTCCCCACAACCACTTTGGATCCCTGCCCCTGCCATGCACACTCGTTAAGTGCACCAGCATGGCTCTGGGACATAAGACCCCATTCACAGCAGCCTACTCTGATGCATACTTACATATATGCATGCGTTACACCCTCCCCATTTATGCACATGGAAACCCTTTCCCTGCCATGCACACTCTTAGTTATTGATGTGACCGCAGCTTTGATGTCATTCGTCCCCATTTGCACCTTGAACAGCACCTCCCTCGGGAGTTCGGACTTCTCGAAGAACACGACTGCATCCTTGCCCGTCACCCTGCCGTCTCGATCCTGGTCCGCGAACTGAAACCACCGATCGTAGATCGCCGCGTTGCGGCTCATGCCGGGCAAATGGGGAGCTGCTGCCGCTGTCTCTGCTGTTGCAAACAGTGAAGAGTATGCGTGGTGAGAGGCCTTGGTGGGGAAAGCGGGTCGATTGATGCAAACCTTGCAGCTGTTGCTACTGCTGCGACTGGTGGTCAGTGGGAATTTCGAAGCAGGTTCGAAATTAAAACAGAAAGCGTTGGGAGGTCTACTGAGAATTTGCGAGCCGTATTGTATCCGGTGTTTTAGGTGGGTGGGTGCAAGGGGGTGGGTGGGGCCAGGGCTTGCTAGGGCATTGCGAGGACGTACCGTGTGAGCTTTCGACTGAAACGTTTCCTACCGTGCCCGCTCCTATCAGGGGGGGCTCCTACTATATACCTCCCTATACAAAATTTACCAGACAAGAAAATCAGTCCGATGCTCTCATGCCCTCACTGAATGCAAACATGCCCCGCCGCCCTTCTCACTAAATGCAAACATGCCCTCCCATTATTCCTCATCCAGCCAACCATATTCCCACCCTATCTCAACCGGCAGTTAGTTCTACATCATCTCCAACACACTTGTGTCATCCACATCGTCGAACTTACCTATATTTCAAAAAGGGTCGCCTCGATTGTCTCACGCGTAAGCGTGAGACAACCAACTCACAGTCTCACACACCTCAAGTTATTAATGCAAGTTGGCACCTCCACCACTCCTCCACCACTCCCAGCACCACAACCTCACCGCACCTCCTTAATCTTCCCATCCTTGCCCCTCCGCCGTGTCCAGCCTCACCCATTCCCTGGGCAACTACCCCTCTCTCAGTCTCTCACCTCTGCCTGTCTGGTCCCTCCCACCCGTCCTGTCTGACCTGTCTCATTTTGTACATATACTCCTCCTGGGTTTGCCCGGTATTGTTTTTTTCACTTGCCGTCCCATCCTGAGTCCTGACTTCCATGGGCATCTCCAAGCATGGTCTCCATTGTCTTCCCCGTTCCTTGCATGTCCATGCCGTCACTTGTGCCCACTCCTTTATTTGCTCAAGTCATCATCTTGAACATGATCCTCCTCACTTGGGTCCCTCTATCACCCCTGCTCCCGTCGTCCGTCCCCCTGCATCACCGTCCGTCATCCCTTGTCCACACCCATAGTTGTCCGTCAGGGAACCAATGCCGTACTTCCTGGCTTAAAAATCACGTTTTTTAGTGAGCAACATGTGGCATGGCGATGGCCACTTCCTATTTTTCACATACGGAAGTTACTTCGGACATGCAGCTCGCGCTTTGACAGAACACCGGAGGGCGCACATGGTGCCGTGAGCTGATGGAGGTGTTGAAGGAGTAAGAGCGTGGAGAAGCTGTCCCCAAGCTGTACGAGGTAGTCTTTGACATGCAGCCGCTCCCCGCCCCAGAGGTGCTACACCTAGAGGATGCAGCCTACTAGCAGGTGCAGCTTCAGGCGACTAGCAGAGGAGACCCCAGGAACCCGGCACCGAGCACAGGTCTGCGGCCGCCAACCGCGCTTGGTTCCAGTCTACGGCCGGCGCCGTGTTAGCGCAAGCTCGGAGCCGCACCAGCAAACGGGTGTGCGCTTGTGTGCACACGAAATTACGGCTGCGGCTTGGTGCGGTTAGCACGGCTGACACGAGAGAATGGCGGAGCGGTCAAAAACGTGAGACACGCTGCTGCCAGCAGTATTGGGCAAGGGGAGATGGCGAGCATGTGGAGGATGTGCTGCATGTCTGCTTCCATTGCCCTAGCGTGAAGGAGAGGCTTAGGGAGAGAGGTTGGACAGGCCCCATGGAAGGCGCCACGGACTTTCAACAGTTATACGGGGGCAGGCTTGGGTGCGAGGCTTTGACTTTTGTTGAGGATGTGGTAGGCATTGTTGAGGCCTAGCTAGTTTGTTTTGTTGGTTTCCTTTCCCACTTGGGGAAAAGGTTGCCCCCCCTCTTCTTTGTTTCTTGCTTGCTTTTTTATTGAAGGCTTGAGAGGGGCGGGGATACTTCGGGCCGGCTTTTATCGGGCATGGGGGTATTACTTTTTCCTTTCTGTTCGGAAGTTCCTTTTCTTTTATCCCAACAGGACAGTTGGGCGCCCACGCGGCCGTGCCTGTTTGGGCAGGGCCCAGAGATGTCATGTCATGGACATAGTAACTTCCTTTGATCCATGAACCTATTTTTTTTCGATGCATGAATGGAAGCACCCACTACTGGAATCCGCAGAATGAAAACGTCCGTTTTACAGAACCACTCAATGCTTTTAGTGAGGGGCTGCATGCGACAACTGCGCTGTTTGGGTGCTCTGTCTGTTAATTAATCAGTTGGTGATCAACTGAACGGTCTGAGCAAGATCTTGTTATCATCAGTCAGGTCTTAAATTCATAGAGGGTTTATCCAGCGCTTTGCTAGGCCCTCTGACTGCCTATGGGAAGCTATACAAAAAACATGCAAATTATTGCCTCACGCATGCTCTCGTAGCAGAGTCAATGACGTTACAACTCTGGGCCCTGCTCAAAAAGGCGCAGCCGCGTGAACGCCTAACTACAGGGTAACTAACTAGTAGCAGAGTGCCCCGCCCCCTCTCACTCGCCTAAATCAGGCGTGCTTAAATTTGATTTGCATTGCTCAAGCAGCCGGTTTCCTTGTCTACCCATCCCGAAATGCACAAACTCGCTAAAGCCTTTCGTACGTCAGTCGTCAGTCAAGTGCAACGGAGGAACCCCACAGTTGCGGGGGGGCTTGTGGTTCGCCCGAGTCAATGACGTTACACCACTGGGCCATGCTGCAAAGCTCGGCCACGTCGGCGTCCAACAGCAAGGATGGAAACTAAAGAGGGAGACGAAAGAGACCCCCTCAAAAACAAAACAAAAAGTCCTAATCCCCAATCCAACTTGTGGTTCGCCCGAGTGATAATGACTGAACACATGTGGCAGCTGTGTACGCAGCGCCTGCGGCCAACTACGGCGACGTGGTGTGGGCCACCAGCCACCTTCGGACGCGGAAATATCTCTCCAGCAAAATGGAGTCCAGCTTGCTTCAGCACCTTTGCCAGGCTGCGGGGCTACCTGCATCAGCCGCCAGTTGGGGAGTCTTGAGAGACATGCAGCTCCAGCCACTACAGCGAGACTGGTGGACCCATATCCTCCGCTTCTACAATGCAGCGGTGGCACCGGCGGCACAGCAATACAGCCCTCTCATGGCTCAAGCCATGGCAGCAGATATGCAGCTTGCAGTCAGCCAGGGCACTGGCGGCCGCACCTGATGCTCTGATCTGCTGGGTGCATTAGAGGAGCTGGTGCGGGGGACAGCCACCCCCGCCTTGCGCGAGGCAGCAGCTGCCCTACAGCGCCTACCCGTCACAGAGGTGTTGGCACTCGTTGACGTAGCCTACGAGCAAGCACGGCTGGACGCAAGCGGCGGTGGGGCCCCCAGGGACCCTACCACCGAGCGCAGATTTGCGGCGACCTATTGCGCATGGTTGCAGTCCACGGCGGGTGCCGTGCTGGCGCAAGCCAAGAGCCGCACTACCCGAAGGGAGTGTGCTTGTGTGCGCATAAATTTGTGACTGCGGCTTGGCACGATCAGCACGGCTGATACCAGAGGACGGCGTAACGGTCAGCGGCGAGAGGCGCGCTGTTGCCAGCGGTGTTGGGCACGGGGGGATAGCGGGCAGGTGGAGGATGCGCTACATGTGTGCTTCCAGTGCCCTAGTGTCAGGGAGCAGTTACGGGAGCGGGGGTGGGCAGGTCCTCCGGGCGCTGCCACTAACTTCTGTCGGGGCTAATGGCTGCGCAAGCAAATGACTGCGCAACAGCTTCACAGAAAAGAACTAAAATAGGATAAACCCCCTTTCAGTTAGAAAAGTGCTGTGACTTCAGGAATATGACAGATTCCTGATCACTCCTGTTGAGACTCGAATTCCCAGCTGTAAACCTGGGAATCAGTCGATGTATTTAAGATAAGTATCCCCTGGACTACTTACCTGACTATTCTCTAATGTTGACAAGATTGCCTGATGGGTCGACCCTTCCGAAGGTGACTGTAGTAGCAGTCGAAGATGTAGTACACTGGGGACAGGGTACGATGATCTTCAGTGGGAAGTCGCTTGTAGGCGATCTTCAGATGGGGAGACTCGTTTGATGATCTATCAGGGAGTCGACTTGGAGCCTCTGGACTAGCTGTTGGTGAAGTGTTGATGGAGTTGGTGGTGGTAAACCAGCTGGAAGGCTGGAGAATGCCTGATAAGGGCCGAAATATCAAGAGAAGACCTCCAAGACTAAGCAGTGTTTGTGCTTGCTTAGACTGAAGGGTCGAACAATGTTGGTGCTTGTTCTGTATGATGGATCGATATTCTTTTTGTTGTTGTTTGCCCCCTTTTTAGTTTCTTCTCTTCTCCCTTCTCATCAGTGGGGCGCCCTCGCGGCCAAGCAGGGGTGGGATACGCTTGCTTTTGTGGACTTTTATTTTCTCAGAGGCTTTGTTGAGGGCTAGTCTCTAGTGGAACTCAGGTGTCGGACTTGGTCTTGACTGCCTTCCCGGCCTCTCCTTTTGTTCCTATCCCCCCTCTTCCTTTTAGTGTCTTCTTTTCTCCCTTCTGAGCAGTTGGGCGCCCACGCGGCCGAGCTTTGAGTGGGCCCAGAGGTGTAACGTCGTTGACTGAAATAAAACTTCCGCCACCATGGTAACCAGGACCTTACACATGTCAACTCTTTGTCGACGAAGGTTTGTCAGGTACCTTATGTTATCATGGATACATCATTAAGTGGCCCTTGTACCCCAGCACAATTTAATCGGGTACTGCTAAGTACTGGTTGTGCAAACTTGCGTTGAAGTGTTGCCATTTCAGAGGCAGTAAACAAATGCGACAATTTAACTCGGCCATGTATAGGTTGTGATGTAAGTCTCAGAGGTGCTCCGAGATGATTAAGTTACCGGTTGTCACGATTTTATGAGCAAGAGCTACATGAAAGAATAAATGATGTCTTCAGGATGCCGTTTATTGTTTTCCAGTGCATCTTGGCAGGCCTGCTACCCAAGCATCGTTCACCAGACAGGCCCAGCGCCCCAGCCTTGCAGTTTTAACATTCTGGGCAGCCATGTCATCACGCTACTCCCCCTCTCCCAGTATCGAAGTTGTTCTATATTTTTAAATCACCAACAATACCGATATGCCCAGGGAAATGCCCCTCAAAGATCAGAGACGGGGTCCGTTATCTCCTGCCACAACCCAGGTTCAATCGTCTCCCTCCTCCCCAGCGCCCTTCTTATTGGATCTGAAGGCATCCCGCATCTCCTTGAAGCGTTTAAAGCACTGCGCCTTATCCTTCCCAGGAACCAGCTCCGCCACGCGTTCCCATCTACAGGGGGCAGGGTTTGGGATTCAGGGTTAAAGGTGCTGAACCCTTGTAATCCTAAACAAGCTCGGCGCCACAATCCCGCTAAACAGGACTGCGACTGTGCCCACAAAAGGGGCCCAAACTTTGTTACGGATCGTCAAGATTGGTGTGATCCATGGAATGCTCCAGTTGCCTTGAGCAAGATCGCAGACAACGTGAGGATGGACGTACAAAGGGGTGAGCTACTTCAAAACCTGGTAATTGGAAATGTGACACATCTCGACATGCATGCATGCATGCTCATAGGATCCAAATGGATGCCAGGGTGGCCTATCCCTGCGTGGCAGATCCACAGCCAGGGTAGTGTGAATTCATCTACAGTCCGTCAACACCTTTACAAAACGATCAAAGGGTATCAAGGTATCCTTCCCGGCAATAACCTGGTGCAATGGTGGCGTCCCCGCCTTCAGCTTCCCTCACCTGTCTGCCAGCTCCTTGCCGCACCGCTTCAGTGCCTCCACCAGGTCCAACTGCTGACGCTCATTCCAGTCAGCAGCAGCAGCAGCAACAACAGGAGCAGGAGTATCTGAGGGCACCGATGGCAACGCTGCAGGCGGCCTGCTACTGCTGCTACTGCCAGCGACAGGACCCCGTCCATTCCGTGAGTCTGCTACTGTCGACGGAGCAGCAGCACTGACAGCATGGGCAGGTGAGGTGGCTGAGGCATTACTGCCTCCTCCTCCCGCTCCTGTTGCTGTCAAGCTACTGGCTGCAGCCGCTGCTGCTGCTGCCGCCCCGACCAGGTTCACATTGACATCAGTGAAGGCCTCGCTCCTCAGGTCCGCCTGAGCAGTGGCAAGGTGGGGCGGGGTGGGGCAGGGTGGCAGGGCAGGGTCACAGGGTAGGGTGGTAGGGTAGGTCAGGGAAGGCCAGGGTAGGGCAGGGTCACAGGGTAGGGCAGGGTGGTAGGGCAGGGAGGTAAGGCATGGTGACAGGGTCGGGTTGCAGGGTAGGGTGGTAGGGTAGTATGGTGGTAGGGTAGAATGGCAGGGTAGTAGGGTAGGGTAGGGTAGGGTAGGGTAGGGTAGGGTAGGGTAGGGTAGGGTAGGGTGGCAGGGTAGGGTTGCAGGGTAGGGTTGCAGGGTAGGGTGGTAGGGTAGGGTTGCAGGGTAGGGTTGCAGGGTAGGGTTGCAGGGCAGGGTGGTAGGGTAGGGTGGTAGGGTAGGGCAGGGTAGGGTGGTAGGGTAGGGTGGTGGGGTAGGGTGGTAGGGTAGGGTGGTAGGGTAGGGTTGCAGGGTAGGGTTGCAGGGTAGGGTGGTAGGGTAGGGTTGCAGGGTAGGGTTGCAGGGCAGGGTGGTAGGGTAGGGTTGCAGGGTAGGGTAGGGTAGGGTGGTAGGGTAGGGTGGTAGGGTAGGGTTGCAGGGTAGGGTGGCAGGGCAGGGTGGTAGGGTAGGGTTGCAGGGTAGGGTTGCAGAGTAGGGTTGCAGGGTAAGGTTGCAGGGCAGGGTGGTAGGGTAGGGTTGCAGGGTAGGGTTGCAGGGCAGGGTGGTAGGGTAGGGTTGCAGGGTAGGGTTGCAGGGTAGGGTTGCAGGGCAGGGTGGTAGGGTAGGGTGGTAGGGTAGGGTGGTAGGGTGGTAGGGTAGTATGGTGGTAGGGTTGCAGGGTAGGGTTGCAGGGTAGGGTTGCAGAGTAGGGTGGTAGGGTAGGGTTGCAGGGTAGGGTTGCAGGGCAGGGTGGTAGGGTAGGGTTGCAGGGTAGGGTTGCAGGGTAGGGTGGTAGGGTAGGGTTGCAGGGTAGGGTTGCAGGATAGGGTTGCATGGCAGGGTGTTAGGGTAGGGTGGTAGGGTAGGGCAGGGTAGGGTGGTAGGGTAGGGTGGTGGGGTAGGGTGGTAGGGTAGGGTGGTAGGGTAGGGTTGCAGGGTAGGGTGGTAGGGTAGGGTTGCAGGGTAGGGTTGCAGGACAGGGTGGTAGGGTAGGGTTGCAGGGTAGGGTTGCAGGGTAGGGTTGCAGGGTAGGGTGGTAGGGTAGGGTGGTAGGGTAGGGTTGCAGGGTAGGGTTGCAGGGCAGGGTGGTAGGGTAGGGTTGCAGGGTAGGGTTGCAGGGCAGGGTGGTAGGGTAGGGTTGCAGGGTAGGGTTGCAGGGCAGGGTGGTAGGGTAGGGTGGTAGGGTAGGGTGGTAGGGTGGTAGGGTAGTATGGTGGTAGGGTTGCAGGGTAGGGTTGCAGGGTAGGGTTGCAGGGTAGGGTGGTAGGATAGGGTTGCAGGGTAGGGTTGCAGGGCAGGGTGGTAGGGTAGGGTTGCATGGCAGGGTGGTAGGGTAGGGTGGTAGGGTAGGGCAGGGTAGGGTGGTAGGGTAGTATGGTGGTAGGGTTGCAGGGTAGGGTTGCAGGGTAGGGTTGCAGGGTAGGGTTGCAGGGTAGGGTGGTAGGGTAGGGTTGCAGGGTAGGGTTGCAGGGTAGGGTTGCAGGGCAGGGTGGTAGGGTAGGGTGGTAGGGTAGGGCAGGGTAGGGTGGTAGGGTAGGGTGGTGGGGTAGGGTGGTAGGGTAGGGTTGCAGGGTAGGGTAGGGTTGCAGGGTAGGGTGGTAGGGTAGGGTTGCAGGGTAGGGTTGCAGGGCAGGGTGGTAGGGTAGGGTTGCAGGGTAGGGTTGCAGGGTAGGGTTGCAGGGTAGGGTGGTAGGGTAGGGTTGCAGGGTAGGGTTGCAGGGTAGGGTTGCAGGGCAGGGTGGTAGGGTAGGGTTGCAAGGTAGGGTTGCAGGGTAGGGTTGCAGGGTAGGGTGGTAGGGTAGGGTTGCAGGGTAGGGTTGCAGGGCAGGGTGGTAGGGTAGGGTTGCAGGGTAGGGTTGCAGGGTAGGGTTGCAGGGTAGGGTTGCAGGGTAGGGTTGCAGGGCAGGGTGGTAGGGTAGGGTGGTAGGGTAGGGTGGTAGGGTGGTAGGGTAGTATGGTGGTAGGGTTGCAGGGTAGGGTTGCAGGGTAGGGTTGCAGGGTAGGGTGGTAGGGTAGGGTTGCAGGGTAGGGTTGCAGGGCAGGGTGGTAGGGTAGGGTTGCATGGTAGGGTTGCAGGGTAGGGTTGCAGGGCAGGGTGGTAGGGTAGGGTGGTAGGGTAGGGTGGTAGGGTGGTAGGGTAGTATGGTGGTAGGGTTGCAGGGTAGGGTTGCAGGGTAGGGTTGCAGAGTAGGGTGGTAGGGTAGGGTTGCAGGGTAGGGTTGCAGGGCAGGGTGGTAGGGTAGGGTGGTAGGGTAGGGTGGTAGGGTGGTAGGGTAGTATGGTGGTAGGGTTGCAGGGTAGGGTTGCAGGGTAGGGTTGCAGAGTAGGGTGGTAGGGTAGGGTTGCAGGGTAGGGTTGCAGGGCAGGGTGGTAGGGTAGGGTTGCAGGGTAGGGTTGCAGGGTAGGGTGGTAGGGTAGGGTTGCAGGGTAGGGTTGCAGGATAGGGTTGCATGGCAGGGTGTTAGGGTAGGGTGGTAGGGTAGGGCAGGGTAGGGTGGTAGGGTAGGGTGGTGGGGTAGGGTGGTAGGGTAGGGTGGTAGGGTAGGGTTGCAGGGTAGGGTGGTAGGGTAGGGTTGCAGGGTAGGGTTGCAGGACAGGGTGGTAGGGTAGGGTTGCAGGGTAGGGTTGCAGGGTAGGGTTGCAGGGTAGGGTGGTAGGGTAGGGTGGTAGGGTAGGGTTGCAGGGTAGGGTTGCAGGGCAGGGTGGTAGGGTAGGGTTGCAGGGTAGGGTTGCAGGGCAGGGTGGTAGGGTAGGGTTGCAGGGTAGGGTTGTAGGGCAGGGTGGTAGGGTAGGGTGGTAGGGTAGGGTGGTAGGGTGGTAGGGTAGTATGGTGGTAGGGTTGCAGGGTAGGGTTGCAGGGTAGGGTTGCAGGGTAGGGTGGTAGGGTAGGGTTGCAGGGTAGGGTTGCAGGGCAGGGTGGTAGGGTAGGGTTGCATGGCAGGGTGGTAGGGTAGGGTGGTAGGGTAGGGTGGTAGGGTAGGGTTGCAGGGTAGGGTTGCAGGGTAGGGTTGCAGGGCAGGGTGGTAGGGTAGGGTTGCAGGGTAGGGTTGCAGGGTAGGGTTGCAGGGTAGGGTGGTAGGGTAGGGTTGCAGGGTAGGGTTGCAGGGTAGGGTTGCAGGGTAGGGTGGTAGGGTAGGGTTGCAGGGTAGGGTTGCAGGGTAGGGTTGCAGGGCAGGGTGGTAGGGTAGGGTTGCAGGGTAGGGTTGCAGGGTAGGGTTGCAGGGTAGGGTGGTAGGGTAGGGTTGCAGGGTAGGGTTGCAGGGCAGGGTGGTAGGGTAGGGTTGCAGGGTAGGGTTGCAGGGTAGGGTTGCAGGGTAGGGTTGCAGGGTAGGGTTGCAGGGCAGGGTGGTAGGGTAGGGTAGTAGGGTAGGGTGGTAGGGTGGTAGGGTAGTATGGTGGTAGGGTTGCAGGGTAGGGTTGCAGGGTAGGGTTGCAGGGTAGGGTGGTAGGGTAGGGTTGCAGGGTAGGGTTGCAGGGCAGGGTGGTAGGGTAGGGTTGCATGGTAGGGTTGCAGGGTAGGGTGGTAGGGTAGGGTTGCAGGGTAGGGTTGCAGGGTAGGGTTGCAGGGCAGGGTGGTAGGGTAGGGTGGTAGGGTAGGGCAGGGTAGGGTGGTAGGGTAGGGTGGTGGGGTAGGGTGGTAGGGTATGGTTGCAGGGTAGGGTAGGGTTGCAGGGTAGGGTGGTAGGGTAGGGTTGCAGGGTAGGGTTGCAGGGCAGGGTGGTAGGGTAGGGTTGCAGGGTAGGGTTGCAGGGTAGGGTTGCAGGGTAGGGTGGTAGGGTAGGGTTGCAGGGTAGGGTTGCAGGGTAGGGTTGCAGGGCAGGGTGGTAGGGTAGGGTTGCAGGGTAGGGTTGCAGGGTAGGGTTGCAGGGTAGGGTGGTAGGGTAGGGTTGCAGGGTAGGGTTGCAGGGCAGGGTGGTAGGGTAGGGTTGCAGGGTAGGGTTGCAGGGTAGGGTTGCAGGGTAGGGTTGCAGGGTAGGGTTGCAGGGCAGGGTGGTAGGGTAGGGTGGTAGGGTAGGGTGGTTGGGCAGTGTCACAGTATAGGGTGGTAGGGTAGGGCAGGGTGTCTGGGCAGGGTCACAGTATAGGGTGGTAGGGTAGGGCAGAGTGTCAGGGCATGGTCACATGATAGGGTGGTAGGGTAGGGCAGGGTGACAGGGCAGGGTCACAGGATGGGGTGGTAGGTTAGGGCAGGGTGGTAGGGTAGGGCAGGGTGGCAGGCCAGGGAAGAGGGTGACATGGCACGCCAGGGTGGCAGGGCAGGGTCGAGATAGGGCAAGGCAGGATGGCAGGGCATGGAGCTTTTGTGTAGCGTGAGTGTATCTGAAGCAGACCATAAGTAACAAACAAGCAAACCCTAATATGGTTTGCTGCAGTAAGCCTGCCCCTCTCATGATAGCCCCCGCACGTCAAAATAATCAAAATAAAATGGTCTTAACACATGACCAGCGCTCTCCCCCTTCACGTCCACTCGGCACTCACACCTCCTCACTTACCCACGAATAAACTCAGCCCACATCTTCTGACATGTACCAAGCTCCCCTCTTAACCTCCCCTCATCTACCATCAGCACCTCCCCTCATTCACACCTCCACTCACCAGCACCTCCCCTCTCACTCACATTCTCATACTTCCCCTCACCTGCACCTCCCCTCTCACTCACACCTCCCCTCACCTGCACCTCCCCTCACCTGCACCTCCCCTCACCTGCACCCCCCCTCACCTGTGACGTCACCTCCGCCCGTTTCTTCTGCCCTGCGCGGAAGTCCTCCTGCTGCCTGACCCTGGCCACACTTAGACCCTGTCGCGACTTGACCATCAGCAGCACCTCCTCCAGGGTGCGCGTGCGGATGTAGGCTGTGGCCTGATCCCAGCGCTTGGGGACACCCTGTGGGGGCATCAGCAGGAGGGGGGGTAAATTGTGTTGATAAGGGATGAGGGGGGATGGCGGGTGCGGATGTAGGCAGTGGCCTGATATCAACGCTAGGGAACACCCTGTGGGGGCAGAGACAATGTGGCTGGCGGGGGAGGGGGCATGTAGATTGTACAGGTGAGTGTTTTTATAATAGTTGATGAAGGATGGGGAACCTGTTGATTGCAGAGGTGAGGGCAGAATACGAAGTTGAGCAGCTCACTTGTGCGACCTTCTTGTGCCTCTTGCCTCAAACGGCAACTTATAAACTAGTGCTTTGACCACGATGCACAACTCTCGGAAGTCCCACACCTCAGTTCCAAGACCTGCGCCCCAATCCGAGCCCCCATCCCCAGTCCCAGTGCCATTCCCCGGTCCCAGTCCTAGGCCCAATTCCCAGTCCCAGCCCCCAGTCCCAGTCCCAGCTCACTAAGACAGCTTCTTCTCCTGCTGTTCTTAACCTCCTGCGCCTCTGGGCTCATCCGGGGGAACCTGACCAGCGCCTTGGCACCACTTACTGTTCTCCGGCTCATGATTGCCGTCTGAGTCATCATCCGGGTCATAAGTACCTGTTGAGCTCACCTGGGGAAACTTGACGAGCGCCTTGTCCAGCATTCGCAGCTCCTCCTCATCCCATTCACGCATGTCCGCGATCTTCTTGACCACGTCGATCTTCCCGAGATTCTGAGGGACGCATGAGTAGACACACAAGGGGGAATGGACGGCACGGTTTTGATTTCCGAAGTCCAAGAAAACTGTCTTTAACCCCTAAAACCTGACTGACTCCGCCCACAAAAATGCAGCCAAGATGTGTTCCCTGTCCCCTATTGCCTGGCCCATGACCGAAGGTACACAAAATAAACAGAAAATACCCAACAGATACCCACTGGGCAGGAGTCCAAATCCGGTACCAATATGTGAAAATCATAACAATTCAATACCCTACACGCAGTGGGTTCCCGCTAAAAAACGATCACAAAGGTGCGCTACAGGTGTAGCAGCTTGAGAAATTAAGAGGTGCCGGTATTGGGGGGGGGCGTTGATGACGTGATGGCGGAAATTGATAGACACCATGGCCGGTTGCATGACGGTTGAACACTTCAATTAGCCCATGCAGAACCTAACAAACAAAATGAACAAACTGTTGGACTATCTTACTACGTACTGGGGGTTTCATGTGTAGCATATCCCATGCAGAGCGCCCATGTGTAGCATATCCCATGCATATCCCATGCAGAGCGCCCTTCCGCGCACTCGGGGTAAGATGGCACTCTACATGTCAGTCTATGCAACATATCCTGTACAAAACTGCACCCCAAATGAAATGGAAATTTTATATAAAACAATAAAACATCACTGCCCTTGATTCTGCAGTATTGGACAGGGTGAGTTTGTCAGCATTTGTGAAAAAATCAAGTGCCATTTGACTAAAATAAAGCATGACTTGAGGGGGGACATTGCACCGTGCGTGCAGTGTAGGTTCTGGCCAAAATAGAGTGTGCGAAGGGTGCGCGATCGGTGGCGCAGATTAATAAATGGATTTAGGAGAGGGGGGCGCGCTCATGACACTGGGCGGAATCAGGCGGGATTGGGCGGTGCATTGACAATGAAACAAACAAAAAATTTCCCACATGGCCTAGTAAACACTGCAAAATAAACAGTGTCGCTTAAAAAACATTCTACTCCGGTACGGTATATTAAGGGTGCTGAAAATTTCCCCAGAGGGCACTCTGCGTGTACATTGTAATATTGCTCAAGGCCCTTGTTACAAGAAGGAGCGTGCTGGGTTGCACCTGGTTAACTCAGTTGACTTATAGGAATCTATCTACCATCTGGAATATTTTTCATCCATCCCTTCAGTTATCTCAAGCTCACCAGCTCAGCCTTACCCAGCAATGCACCTCTGGTTGATCAGTGCGTCACTGTCTAGGACTGGTACCAGTATTAACGTCATACCAGTCGGGCGCTGCATTTAAAGTCCCTTAAGGCCGCCACCCGAGGCCCTGTCGATAGGAAGCACCTGGGGCTCCTGCCCTCCCCCCTCCTTGCTTCCCCCCTCCCCTCCCCCCTCCCCCCTCCTTGCTCCCCCCCACCCTTCCTCCGCATGTCCGCTGCCCCCCTCAGGCTACTATTTCTTGCTGCTCCTCATCAGCAGGGGGCCTTACTAGTCGGAAGACAAACTTGCTACTGCAGTGATCATGAGTTTATTCTCCTCGGTGCATAAAGGCAGGTGAGGGACAAACCGCAGCCAGGACCGCATGGCAGAGTTGATTCTAGCACCCGATGAGCAGTGCTTATTTTCCCGTCTACCATTGGCAGGCTGCCCTGCGGCGTTCAAAGGCCCGATTGGAATCAAGCCTGGACATACCACCGGCCTGTGGCCCCAGCAGCAGAGTGTCAACACCTAGGCCCTTCGGCCGAAGGCCAGAGTGTAGCTGACATGTAGCTGAGTCATGAAATAAAGAATATGCAAGGAACATGCAAGGAACGTGCAAGGAGCGGAGAAGAGAACACTCACCGTGAGTGCGGCCTCCGCCTCCTTGCGTTCCACCTCGTGCGTGTGTGCCTGACCCTCCAAGGCGTTCATCGCAGCCTCCAACCGCGACCAAACCAGCCGACGCTGCTCCTTGCGGCTCAGGCCCGGCTTGGCCAGAGAAGCACATAGCTCCTGCGGGTGGTCAGGGCGGGGTTTAGGCGGGATTTGTGCAGCTGAGACCGTGCGCAGGAGTAACATGGCCTTTGTGGTGTACACAATCCATCATGCCGTAGCTGTTTGTAGGCGTCAAATGGCGGTAACTGTGAACATTGGTGTTGCGGTCATGGCTGTGTGCAGTGGTTTTGTTGCCATGCATATGTGCATGAATCACTTAGTCGTAACTGTGTGAAGGATTAACACAGTCATACCTGGGTCAGTAACGTAACCCTGGACTGCAGGGCCTAAAGACTAATTGTGGTCTGTTCTGGGATCCGACTGGTGGCCATTCCTCTGAGGCAGATGCTGTCCCTGTCATCTTCATGCGCACCTTCAGATCGGCCAGCTCTAGGTGCTGAGTCAGCCTGTCAGCTTCCTCTTCTGACAGCAGCTGGTCCTGACCTGATGGCGGGCAAGGGACCCAGGCTTTGGTTTAGCATCCGGGGTCAAGTATCCAAGATTCCAAGGAGAGGTGGGGTCAGTCAGTTGGTCCTTGTCGAGGGTTGGGGGCAATGCCTCTCAAAAGTGAGGAGAGCAAGCGGAGGCAGGTCTCCGTGAGGCCACCAATGCCCTAAAGAGCGAGTGTGGGGAGAGTATTGTTTAATGGTGTTTAGGTTGCAGGGTTGTAGATGAACCCTAGGGCAGGCCCTGCTGCGGGGCTGAGTCTGCAGCGCTGTTTTGGGTTTTAGAGTGAAGGATTCAGATTGCACACTAGATATCTTGGGAGGCGTGTGAGGGGCAGATCAGCCAACAGTTTGGTTCCTGACAGGTTTGAATTAAGTGTGTCCCAGATCTGCACCAGATCCGCACCAGATCCGTACCAGATGGTACCAGGTTTGTTTCTGACAAGTTAGTGCCAGGTTTATTCTCCGCCTCCTTTGTTTGCACCGCTCGTCCCTTTCGTAAAAACCTGCCATAGCTGATGAGGCAGAAAAAAGTGTCAGAGAGCCAGGCACGAGAGCACCCCACTGTTGAAAACCTCAGCTCCCCCAGCTGGTCACCCAGTCAAGACATTTATTGAGAGCAATGCAGGCGGCACAACCTCACAGGCTCCCACGCATCCTCATCCCAACTGGAGGGACACGCAGAAGCTGCCACAACAGCGCACAAATAAAAAATAACAACAGTGAACACCCACCAGGACAAAACAGCACCCCCGAGAGCATGTCAGTGGCCCTGATTATTATTATTCCCCTACCGAGCTCACCTCCATCAGCATGTCCCCACAACAACATAACCATGATGGCAGCTTGTTGAGCCCCTAGCGACCACATCTCCACCGGCACCCTCTAACAACGACAACAGCAGCAACAACCATACCAGCAACAACAGCAAGAACAACCATACCAGCAACAACACAACCCATCAGCAACAGCTTGCACCGACCTCACCTCCACCAGCACCCTCCAACAAGGCCCTCAGCTTCTGCCGCTCCGCCCTCAGTGCCCTCTTGGCCACCTCCCGGCTGCGCTTGGCTGCCTCCCGCTCTTCCTTCAAGCGATCCTCTGCAGCGCTCCGCGTGGCGGCCGCAGCCTCTAGCTCTGCGGCTACCCGCTGCGCCTGAGCCTCCCTTTGGGATTGCTTGACAGCGTCGCGCGCCTCCTTCTCCACCCGCCTGCGCTCCCTGTGCATTTGCAAGGTGCAGTGGTGATGGTGGCGGTGCAGGTGGGTGGGCGTACACGTGATGGCAGAGGGCCATCCTCTCTTTCTGCTCGAGCACGTCTCGCGCCTCCTCCTCCACCCGACTGCCCCCCCTGTACACTTGTGACGGCAGCGGGGTGTATGTTCAACCATGACGATTGTGATGCCGGTGGGCATGTGAGTCTCGTACCTCCTCCCCCCTCCACCAGCGCTCCGTGCATGTACAGTGGTGATGCTGGTCGTTGCTGGTGGACCGCTGCAACGAAGATGGTAGCGGAAGGGAGGAGGAAACACTCCACCCCACAAGGGCGTATGAGTTATGTGTCATGACTGAGATGAGGGTTCAGAAAACAGTGCGGACTGCGGCATAGGCCGCCGCCGCGGGTACTCAATTACCTTGACGGTTATTGATGCGGATGGGCATGTGTAGCCATAATGCTGGGAGAATGAAGGAGGGAAACCTACGTCCCACAGGGGCGCGAGGGTTGAAAGAACAGTGCGGCATGGGCCAAGGCCGCGTCGGTGCCGTTGCCATGCTGATCATGGTTGCGGGCTGGACAGGTGCATATGTCATGCTTGTTCATACCCCGTAAATTACACAGCTGAATCGAAAGAGCCAGGACCAGGGTCCACAATAGATCATCTAACCAGCATAATCTGGGCAGCCCTCCTGAGAATAGGTGGAGGAGGGCTTACGGAGGCTCGCTCATGCACGCAAAGCCATGCATGGAGTGCAATGCATGGAGTGCCATGCATCCTGATCTGCCTTTCTTAATATCCTTGTCAGCATTCCTCCGTCTGCCCCAGTCGTTACCCCTGCCTCACTCCTCCTTACCTGCCAGGATTTCCAACCCACTCCCTCCTACCTGCAGACGCCTATCCAAAGGCCACCTCTCCTCCCATCACCATCTTACCAGCTACAAACACACCACCAATACAAGCACCTACCTGTAATACTTGCCTTCCTCCTGCTGGCACAGCAGCTCTGGGTCCCCTGCCCCACCTCCTTTAAGGCAGAGGAACCAAAGCTGTTAAACCACCAGTTTCCTCCTCCTTCTCCAATGGACGCAGCAGCTTTGGTTCCCCGCCCCCCCCCCAACCATCTCCCCCTCACCCACACACACCTGCTCTCCGGCTTTTCCTCCTCTTGGCACAGCAGCTTTAAACCCACCTGCTTTCTTTGTCCTCCTCTAGTGGGCGCAGCAGCTCTATTCCCCCCAACGCCCACCCCCCACCCTCACCAGCCCACCCTAAACCCTAAACCACCCGCCAGCCCTCCTTCTGCTGGCACAGCTTCTCTGGATCCTCCACCAGCTTCCTCCCTCCCCATACACCCCACTCACCTGTTCTCCTTGTCCTCCTCCTGCTGGCGCAGTTTCTCTGGATCCTCTACGTCCAGGTCTTTCAGCCACTGCTTGATGGGCCCTGACATACCCTGAAGCACCAACACAGCTATGGTCAATCCGGAGGACGGCCGATGTACCAGAGCCAGGCAGAGGTAAAGCACACACGGGTCTTACACCCGCTTGCTCTCCAGGCCCTGACGCCACTACTGGATGGGTGATGACAAAACCGAACACAAGATTTAGGGATCACAGGTAACGGGTGGGCATGTAACCTTAAACCTTGTATTGGTCCCAACAGACACAAAGGTATTTAAGGCTCGGGGTTAATGATTAAAAATTGAACTCTGCAACCCTTGATAGGCCATGATAGACCCTGCAGCTCCGAGGCGTCTCATATGCACCTCTGTGACGCAGGCGATACAATCACCATTAGGTCCATATGGGGAGGACAATACCAGGAGGTCCATGTGGCCCTCAGGCACCAACAATACATTATCTCCATAAGGCCCATATGGGGAGGCCCATGCGGCCCACCGGCACCAAGGCGACACTATCCCCCTGTGGTCCTTCATGTAAAACACAGGGCCGCACAGCCACCTAAACAGAGATGTCACAGGCCTCTACAGGCATGCCAGATGCATGCTTTCACGCAAGCAGGAACGCAGCAGGTGAGAGCTCAGGTGTGTCATGCTCCATTTCTACACATTTACAGCGTCAAGTACGTGAGCAATAAATGTTTAGTAAGGGTGTAGTACAGGTGTAGAACGGGTCTTGTATGGGTCTATTGCCTCTCCCAGTCTATGTGCCTTCTTGGGTGGGGAGGAAGCAAAGCGAAAAAAAGATGTCCGACGCGCGGTTAAAATCAACAATGCAGGGGCTTAAAATAAATACATTCAAAAAAGACAAGGGTAAGGGTTTGAATTTCTTTAACCCCCCACCCTTGTTTTTTTTTAATGCATTTATTTAAGGGGGACAGTGAGCAGAGTTGATTTCTGGCACACAATTACATGAGGCCTGCAGGCCCCATGGCCCAAGGCTACCACCCAGACACATGGATGATTCCATACTCCAACAGTCAGCGCAGTGCACTGCTGCCACCCAGGCTCGCATGCAGGCTGCACTGTTGCCCCACTGACACCGGAGCTGGCCTCCAGGTGCACATGCAGCAGGGACAGGTCCCTGGTTCTGATACGCGGGCGAGGTGCGCTGCTACCACCCAGACGCATGGGTCATTCAACATTCATCCAGGCTGTGCGGTGCGTTGCTGCTCCCCTGATACCCAAGCTGGCGTCCAGGTGCACATGCAGCAGGAACAGTCAAACATGGTGAGGTTTAGACACCCCATGCTGCCCCCCCCCCTCCTGACACTCAGGCTGCAACCTTCACATCCACAGACACCCCCCAACACCTACAATGGGGAGGGCAAGCACCCAGCACTGCTGCATCCCAGAATCTTGGCGCGCCCCCCTCCCCCCCACACACACACCACCACCACACACATGTAAACAAAACACCAACAGCCCCCCCCGCCCCTGATCCCAACACCTACCACGAGGAGGGCAAGCACCCAGTTCTGCTGCATGCCCAAAACCTAAGCTCCCCTCTCAAAATGCCAACAGCCCCCCCCCCCCCACACACACACGCACAGTCTGTCACCCTCACCCCTTTTACCCACCATCTGAAGGGCAATCAGCCCGGCGATCACGATGATGGCCAACAGGGACTACAGAGCACAACAGCAAAGGTGGGGGTAGGGCATGGTGAGCGGAATGGCCATGGTGAGCAGAATGGCCATGGTGAGCGGAGAGCACTAAGGCCCTGAGGTCCCGGACTTGGGCCTGTAAGGCGGTGAGGCCCAACAGAACATGCAGCAGCTGCAGCAGGGGGGGGAGATGTTGTTCAGTGTAATGACTTGGTGAGCAGGGAGCACTGGGCTCTGAGGCACTGAGGTCCCGGGGCTCTGAGCCTGAGAGGCCCTGGGGCGCACCAGGGGGACAGCAGCAGGGGAGACGCAGGGAGTGAGTAGTGAGGAGGTGGCACTGGGGCCCTGAGGCTGAACTGGGCCTGTTACAGCAGCGGCAGCAGGAGGGAGACAGGGAGTGTAGGGTGAAATTGGTGAGTAGTCAGCACTGGGGACCTGAGGTCTTGAGGCTGAACAGGGTGGGGTATAACCTATGTGCCAAATGCATACATTTCCAAATACGACAGTCCACGAGTCCGCGTGCAGCCATAGGACTCATGCAGACATAGCAAGCCCGGCCAGCAAGCAGCGTGAGCACGCGGCTCAGTTTGCTGACACTCTCAAAGCGGGTGTGAACTTTGGTATGACCTCATGGTTTAAACAATTGTATGATCTTGTGGTGTGAACTAAACTATGATGTCGTGGTGCTGACAATGGTATCATGTTGTGGTGTGAACAAAAGTATGATATTATGGTGTGAACAATAGTATGCTGTTGTGGCGTGAACAATAGTATGATAGATGTGGCTGCGGCCCCAAGCTGCGCTTCTCCCTTAATCCACACACTCGTAGTGGGGCCACTTCTCTTTTTTGTTTTTTTTCTGTTTGGCTCCCCCCCGCCCTCACCCGCCCCCACGTACATCTTTCAACAGATTGCCCTGAGGTGTTGGCGGCTGGTCCTGCTGATTCCTGTAGTAGCTGGAGGGCCGGCCCTCATATGCACGCTGCCTGAGGACACGTCAAAGAGGTCAAAGGCAAGCGCCAAAGGAGGGCGTCACAGGGCAGTGACCATAAGTTGCATGATGACTCACCAAAGGAGTCACAGGCTGAGAAAAGAAAGAGCAATTGAGGCCGGTCATCAAATCAGCGATTCATAATTCAAATAAGCAGGGCTCAAAGCAGGGTCCCTTTATGACTTGAGAAATTAGAGGGCCTATGACCACATGTTGCCTGAGGGCTTATTAGGGAGAAAGAGGGCAGTGACTTCAGCTCTTATTTTATTTGTAAGGCCCTCGAGCGCCGCAAGGCATGCATGCAAGCCAAGGTATGGCTGTAAGATGAAGATGTCTGGACGAGGTACGTCCTGCTTCTTATTGCCCCATCACGGTAGGTACGCTAGGTGAAGACTCATTTCCTCAATCGTGCACGGAAGATTTGAACACCAATGTGCAGATTGCGAGCCAGACATACCCCCCCCCCACACACATATGTCCATCAGACCCCTCCTCCCTCCTTCATCCACCAAACCTGTCCACCTACCAGACTCCTCCTTCCTCACCCTCCCCTAATTTGTCTACTACCCGGACGCCTTCAGCAAGCCGCCCCTCGGCGGAGAGAACACGATTGAGACCCAATCTGGACCGGCTTACGGACGGCAGCCCAAGCAGCAAGAGAGATTGTGGACGAGGCCTCCGGATGGAAGCCGGTAAGTAGCTGGACTTTTGCTGAGCCATGAAAGTTTGTCAAGCCATGCAACATAAAAACTGTTTAACAATTGGCCTGGCCTGGGTTTGTGAACCTGTTCCTAGTCGCCACCTTGTGAAGTATTAAAGGTGGAGGGTCTAGGATTTTACGAGTAGAACGCTAGTCCCCCAGAGCATTCCAGTCCGTTCCATCATAGCCCACCTCTCTCCCCTATCCCATCAGCCCGGCATGGGTCCTGGACCTGCTCCTCATGGCCGTGAAGTTGAGGGTAACGGGTTGAGGGTGAGGGTTAGGAGTTAAGGGATGAGGGTTGAAGATTGAGGGTTAAGCCATCTGAAACACAAAGCATTCTGCTCCGTCCATTGTAGCCTACCCCCCTCGCCGTTTCCCATCAGCTTGACCTGGTGTCCTGAACCCCCTCCTCATGGACGCCAAGATCAGGTGCCAGCATCTGGGAGCAATCCCGTTTTTTTGCAATATTTAGTATATAATACTAAATAATTTTTTTTTTAAAGGGGGCCCAAAAACCAATCCTGCTGTTTTGTAATATTCAGTATAGTATACTATATATTACAAAAAAAAAAGACCCCATCTGTCCACCAGATCTGCCCTCCCAGCACATTCCCCGCAGCATGACCTGGACAGGATCGTGGACTGGTGGACCTGCCTCCCCTTCCCCATCAGCCCAACCTGGGGTCATGGACTTGCTCCTCATAGCCGCCGGCATCCCAGCGCCGCCTCTTGATGGGATCACTCAAGATCTCGTACGCCTCAGCCACTCCGTGGAACTTGGCTTCATTCCCAGGGGCCTGAAGTCATACAGGGGCATCGGCGACAGGATCAAGCACCATGCACGGCCCATGGGACTTTTCAAAGCGCTCAATTTAGGTCCCATCTGGTAAGGGTAGCCCGACCTGGGCAGATTTTAAGTTTTGGTTCTTGTGGCTGTTTCCCCCTGGTTCGCTCTGCTTGGTCCTTTTGCAAAAGGCTGTGGGTGGTTGCACTGACTTTGGAAACAACAACCAGGGTAGATTCAAATAACCCTGCATGCATTTAGGTGCACAGTCAGCAGCAGGAGGAAGCACCATGCACTGGCCTTGTGAAATGGGGCTGCCTATGACTGGCAATCCCATGGACCTTAGTTCCTGGGGTTCTGCATGCATGCATGGACATGATCATGTACCATGCATGGTCCATGGCATTTAGGGATGCAAATGGGTGGCCCCTCCATTAACGTTGGCTTCCTTCCCGGGGTTCTGCATGCATGTAGCCATGTAGGGGCATCGGCGGCAGGATCAAGCACCATGCACGGCCGATGGCGATTGGAGTTGCAATTGACAGGTTAACAACGCCAGACAGCACCATGTATTGGTCGTTTTTCTCCTATGCTCTCCCTGGGGGCAACGAAAAGCTTCTGCAGCGTTTAGCTGTCGGAAAAATCAGCCCGCCCCCCAGATCTAGGCCCCAGGAGTAGCGGCATTGAGATCTGCCTAGTGACCTGCCTTATCTGGGTGATACTGTATCGCAAGCTTGCGATATGCCTTCTTGATTTCCGCCTCGGACGCGGTGTGCCGCACACCCAATGTTCTGTACACATCAGGGATGGCCATCAGCACGGACGGCCATGCGCACAGCAGTAAGAGCAAAAGATGTAGCATGTCTTCAAGTTATGTATACCGCCATGTCTGCTTGTGTAAAAAAACTATGATGCTAAAAGTAGATCCGTCAACTTAAGAACCGAAACCATCGTTCGATTCAAGCACCAGCGCGACCGGCGACAGACCGACAGTGCTTGGAATTGGCTGTTAGGCACTTATGAACCGCTAATGTAAAGTTGCCACTATCGCCCCTCATTTCAGGGTGCTGGCCCATGGGCCCGCCTCGGAAGTTTCAAGTGAGCCATTTAGGCACAGTGCATGCCTGCTGCTGTGTCCACTGTTCATGTACGTTGCCTTGTCCAGTAAGCATGTCTGTCGGCTGCTGCAATATCTGATGTGCATGGCCAATGCGCACCCCAGCATTCTGTGCAATGAATGCACATGCATGCATTCGGCCGCGCTATCATGCAACGCCAAGCAACTGGTACCATGTATCAGTGCTGACAGGCAGTAGTGCTCATACCGTCCCTACATGTGGTACATCATGGCAGCCTGATGTTCATGACATTGCACGTTGAGGCGCCTCAAAAATTTTAGCAGAAAGGTGGCACAGGCCACAGCCACCACTAGCGACAGGCTTCCACTTACGCCAAATGTGAATCAACCAGGTAATTGTGGCATTCAGTTCCCATGAGGGTCGTGGCTAGGGTCTGGTTTGAGACAAGTGTCAGAAATGTGGTAGCAGACGCCTTGGAGGGGTATTCAATGGTGGAATTGCCTAACAGCGTTTGCTTGAGCTGGGCAATCAAATGCTGTCTCTCAAAAACGTCTCTGAGTGCATATGGGTCGCAGGGTCTGCAATACCTGCAGGTAGAACCCCAGAGATTCATCTGTTGTTCTTGTTAGAAGATGCGGCATGACAAGGGCTTGGATGCCATCATCGTCCCTCATTACATCACAGCCAGGAAAAGTGTATACATTACAAGGACATGCAAGCTTGTAAAGATCATATATTCATGTTGAGCATCATGAACCATTTAGTCAATATTATGGGATACCAGTAGACAGAGAACCCCAGCAGCAGTAGGAACACCTGCAGCAGGGAGAAAAGTCCAAACTGCGGATCCTGGAATTCTGCTAAGCGACCTGTCTACCCATCTTATCCCATGCTCACTTGCATGCAAAACCACCTTCAAGCATCTACCTCATTCCATTCAAGTCCTGGACCTCGTCAAAACTGGTCACGGGCTTTTAAAACATGCCATGTAAGACAAGCCCATCAGCAACAGTTAGTGCTTCAGTAATTCGTTCGGAATTTATAGGGCGCCCTGTCTACGTAATCACGCGCTTGCATACCAACCCTACCTTCAAGCCGTGAGCCATGAACCTGACAGTCTTACGGCTTGCAGTGTGTTGATCATCGAACCCTACCATAAGCTGTGAGCCATGAACCTTTGTAGGGCGTCCTGTTTACGTTATCACGTGCACACATACCAACCTACCTTCAAGCTATGAGACATGAACCTGACAGTCTCACAGCTTGCAGTGTGTTGATCATCTAAGAGTATGTATACACATATTTTGAGAAGGTTGCCGGCATGGCATATGCATCCAGATCAGTTGGAAGCATGCATGGCATGTGGACCCAGGCTTTATTGGTTCGACCCAGGCCCCCCGGTAGCCCCCACCCCCTGTCCCATGGCGTTCCCCCCTTACGCCTTCGAGCCCACAATCATGGCCAGCTGAGAGCTACACAACAATCAAACCCATCCTCCTCCACGCTTCAATGCCTTAGCTGAGGATTCCTGCTCCTCATGCATACGCCCATGATCTGGACTGATCTTCTTCGCTCCTCCTCTCCCGCCTCCCCATATCCGTGCTGCCCCCCCCTGTAGCGCCGCCCTGCTGCTGCCCCCCCCTGCAGCGCCGCCCTGCTGCTGGCCAGCTGTTGCTGCTCTTTGCGCTTGCTGTCCAGCTCGGCCAGGAGCTCGTCCTGCCACCTCGCCATCCGGCTGTCCACCGGCAAGTCCAGAGCGGCAGGGAAGGCTACAGGTGGACCCTGAGACGCACCCGTCATTTTCACCGGCGGATGGCCCAGAGGTGTAATGTCATTAACTGGCTGCTGGCCGAGGTTGGCTAGGCAGGGCAGCTTGGGCACCACAGGCCTGCCTGGAACAGCTGGACGCATCTTGTTGGGCGGCCGCTCAGTGATAGGGTGCTGGCAATTGAGGTCCCACTCAGTGTCGTGGGGGGGCGACTGGTCCCACTCAGTGTCGTGGGGGGACGACTGGTCCGGCTCCGAGCGTACATCATCAAAGGCGGCCCGCAAGGTGGTCAGGTGGGGGACCCTCACGGCAGCTGCGATTAGCTGCTGCTGACGAGAAGACTGGTCCCGGGCAGCAGCAGCGGTCGACTTGCTGGCATCCTTTGGGGATGCGTCTGCTGTGCCATTGTCCGCATCCTCCCCCAGGGTGCGCAGGCGTGCAAACATCGCGGCCTGGTGAGGGTACAGGGTGCGGTACTTATGGGTCACACTTGGTCAAATAAACGAGTAGGGTTTGCGCTTATTTGAGGGACACACATCAGCAGGTGAAAGCAAGGGGCCACAGCAGCTGCAGAAAGCACCCCTCATGTGATGCACTGTTCAAATAATCCATAATGTGATAGGGAAGAGATGCTGAGAGGCCAGTCTGTTAATTGGGCCCCTGCCTGCCCATAGGCTGGTCAAGGTCTGAGCCCCAATCCCCATTGGACCAGTGGTGGCTGCCCAACGGCTTGCAAGAGGTCATCTGGTGCGTAGATGATTACAGAAGCTGTGTCTTTCACCCTAGACGTCTGCACGCCCCCTAGCCCTTGCAGTACCTCCTCATTCCTCCCCTTTTCACACCCCAGACATGATGGTGCCTTGCTCTGCAGGTGGGTCATCTGCGGGCCATTGGGCATCCAAGAGGGCTCCTCTATCGGATTGAAATCTAGCGTCATCATAGAAGCAGGCATGCCTGGCACCGCCTCGCGCATTGTGTTCATGTTGGTGCTGCTGCTGCTGCTTCTGTAGGGCAACGAACTCGTTCATCCACGCAATATCTGCACAGCATGGGTGATGTGGCCCCTCCACCGCCCAGCATGTCACATCAGGGTTGTTGCCAGTGAAACGTCCCTAATCCCGGCAGCATTCGTACCTGGCCCTTTCCCTGCGGCCCATCTTGATTTATCCTTGCACGGCCATGCTCACCTGCACTGGCCCCTGGAGGCATGGAGCATGAGCCGTACAAGGCCATGCATGCCAGCTGGCGATCCACCTCGGCCTCAGGGTCCATCATGACCCCAACATGCGTCCTTAAAGCGCCACTCACTGCCGCTGCTAACAAAGGACGACGGACGGCAGGCGCAGACAGGGAGTCCCCTGCCCCCTGCTGTTTCTTCCACAGGCCAGGGGGATCTGTGAGGGGCTGACAATCGTGTCATACTCGCGTCCATCGCTGTTATTGCAACCCTGACGCTCGGTCACGGCCATGTTCAGCTTGAAAGGTGGCGATGTGGGGACCGTTGGAACCATGGCGGGAGCTGGAGCAGCTCTCCGTGGCTTTGCAGCTGCCGGTGCCGCAGCGGCCCCCCTGGCAGCCGCCGCTGCTGCCCTCGCTGACGTCTGGCGGCTGCGCCCGATTGCAAGTCAGGCGGACAGCTCGGAGGCAACTTCCCTCTCCTCCTTGATTGGGGAGGGCGGCGACCGCAGGTCCAAGGGGCGGGGCATGCTGTTGCCTGCGCACCGTTTTGCCACTGCCACCTTCGCGGCTTCTTCTGTGCCTCTGCTGTCAGATGAGGACTCGAAGACTCCTGCTGCCCGTTCCGCAGCTGCGGCCACAGCTGCGGCTGCGGACCGTGCGGCTGGTAGCTTAACGTCCGCCAGCCATGGGTGCATCAACAGCCTCGTGGCATTGGGGCGATCACACGGAACGCGGTTGAAGCACTGCGGGAGGAGCCAGGGGCAGATGCTGCTTTTGAGGGACCTGGGCATGGAGGGCGAAAGGAGAGGGACTAAGCCCTAAAATGTCTCAGGTGATACCATAGGTTTCAGTAACAGATCCTTAGTCATTAAAGGATTGAGCAGGTCTGCTGTAGGAGGTTATGGATCTCATGGTAATCTGTTACGGTCCTGTGACCCTGAGTGACCTTCATGCAGGTATCTACCCCGGAACAGACCTGTTGGAGAAAGTCGCGAGCCTCGAATGAGAGTGTGTCCTCGTTGGGTAGCTCGGGCATTTCCATCATCCATGCGATGTGGTACATGGCTGCCACGGGGGTGTACTTATTCCAGGGGGGGGGAGGCCGGTGGCCATCTCGATCACGACACAGCCCAGGGACCAGATGTCTGCATAGCAATCAGTGCTGTGCCAATTACGGTGGCTAAATTACGTAGCTGAGTTTCAGTCACCATAATTCAAGGCAATTCAGCTACTTTTACCAGGAAGGGACAGTAATTACTTACACAATTTCTGAATTACGGCGCAATTGCACAGCACTGACAGCAAAATACACGGGCAAGCAGTTGTGACTACTACCATGCAGCTCAGCAGAGGAGAGCCAAAAGCGTGCCTCCCCTCGCCCTCTCCATGTGTACCTGCGGGCCTGCCGTGCCCCGCCTGCGTGATGACTTCTGGAGCCATCCAGTACGGTGTACCGCGGATGGAGTTGACTGCAGAGCCTGCTGAGCCCATGGTGGGCAGGTCCTCGATCTTCTTGCTGGCTCCGAAGTCGGCCAGCTTGATGGTGCCCTGCCTGTCTACAAGGATATTGGCACCCTGATTGCAGTGGGGGGGAGAAAAAACTAAACCTTGAGGGTTCAAGGTTTTGATGGTGCCCTGCCTGTTGATCAGGGTTTGGGCGACCTGATTGCGGAGGGGGTAAGACATACATCTGGCTTCAGGGTTCAGGGTATCAATTGCAAACAGCTTGTTGATAAGGGTGTGGGTGCCCTGGTTGCGGAGGGGAGGCGGCTTTGTGATTGTGCGTGGGTCGAAAATTTAAATGGAGGCTTCAGCGTTTGTATGGGGCCCTGTTTGTCCCCGAGGGTGGTAGGGGCCATACTTGGAAGAAGGCAGGTTTGTGTATGCGCACAGAGTGTGCTTGCACACTGGAAGTTGGGGTGAGAGGAAGGGCACTGAGAGGCTTTGCGTGGAGCTAGGTAGGCGGGTGTGTAGAGGCAAGACTGGAATCTCATCAACCCTAAGGTGGCCGCTGTGGCATACAGACAGGTGTGCATCTCCGCAGCATGGTCGTGTCATGTCCTCACTGGCACACATATCTGGCAGATCCAACATTGATGACGAATATTTGTTAGAAGTGCTTTGCTTTCCCAAGCGTCCCTCCCTCCCTCCTAGAAACCCTAGGAACTACATTGCTTCCCCCCGCCCTCAGTCCCTCCCCCACCGCCCACCCCTCCGTTCCTCCCTCTCTTTTAAGTACCTTGATGTCGCGGTGCATTATCTTGCGCTTGTGCAGGTACTCCAGGCCCTTGAGGATCTGCTTGGTGTACACACACACTACTTTCTCCTGCAGCAGATGAGGTGGGAGCTGATGTGAGGGAGCAGGTTTGGTGGGGGGGTCATGTCAGGGAGCGATGTGGCAATACAGGACCCTGAGCAGCAAGAGGGGAGGCCTCTAGCATCTTCCCATGAATACATCCAGTGATGACCCTCTCATGCCCCCTAGGATTTAGGGTTAGGGGTTAACAGTTTTTATGAGAATGCAGTGATGACCCTCTCATGCCCCCTAGGGTTTGGGGTTAAGGATTTAGGTTTTTAAGGGTGAATCCAGTAATGACCCTCTCATGCACCCTAGGGTTTAGGGTTTAGGATTTTATGGTGAATCCAGTGATGACCCTCTCGTGCACCGACATCAGCCCCATTTCGTCACCCTCTCTGACCTGCAGCGGCCCGAACTTGTCAATGAGCGAGGCGATGGAGCCTCCTGCGATGTACTCCAGGAAGATGTTGAGAGAGTCCTTGCAGCGTTCAGTGCCAATGTACTGCACAATGTGCTCGTTCCTACACGGCAGTAATGAGATGCAACAGGGGGTGAGGAGCCGCAGCAGCAGCAGCTGTGAGGAGCAAGATTCAGACACAGAAGCTGGCTGGGAGGTATCGACAGTGGCAGCTTTGAGGAGCTGACGGGGGTTCTCATCAGAGCGCTCCGTACCAATGTACAGCCCGAACTGCTTGTTCATGCCAGGCAAGACTTTGAGGTGGCATATGTGGGTGAGGTAGGCTTCAGTAGCAGCTTATAAGAACAAGGGAAAGGTGGAAGCCAGGAAGGGCTCCTCAGCGCAATAAGCATCAGGGGTTGCAGCTTGCCAGCTAGCAAGTTACGCAGGCATCAACCTCTCACACGATGCATGCTCTGTCGTGCTTGCAATATTCAGCCCTGCCTGTACCACACCGTCTTGCATGTGCTGCTCTGTCCTGCATGTACACCCAGCCATGTGTACAGCTTTGCCCTGTTCGTACTGTGCACTCTAGAACGCACATATCTCAGTTTGCCCATATATCACACGGCGGGCTTCTTAGCTCGGAGGCTTTTTCTCCTGGCGCACTTGGAGGGCAGTAGGCAAATGCCCTGCCGTGCAGCTTACCGAGGGCCCCATAGTGCACCTCAACATCCGGACCCTATCCCCTCACGGCCTCCCCCCCGCACGCATCTGAGGTGCTGCTATACTGGCACCTCCACCTCCTGTGCCCCACCCTCCTCCCACTCCCCACACGCACTTGAGGTGATGCAGCACCGCAACTGCAACGTTGGGGCACTCCCTTCCCGCCTGGCCCTCCCACTGACCCCCCTGGTCCAAATTGTCATCTCAACTGCCATGGAGAAAACCTTATCCTGCCAGGTTTCCCACGACCGCCCAGGCACCTGAGCTGACGTAGCACTGCCACTTCTGCCTCCAGCGCCCTCATGTGCCCCTGCTGCTTGCCCTTGAGGCCCTCGTCCTTGGTCAGGCCGACCTGCTTGACTGCGAAGAACTCGCCGTTGTCGTTGTTAAGGCCCATGTACACCTGGTGCACGAGCATACGTGGAGGGCATGAGAAGAAATATGGTGAGTGGTGCAGGCAGGGCAGAGGCCACCAGCCGGAAAAGGGGGCAAACTAGGCAATCTATCCATGCTTCTCTTGCAATGCGTGTGCATAAGGCGGTGGAGCATTCTAGTCTTTCCAGGGGAACGCTTGCAAGTTTGATGTTTTGGGGTACCGAAGATTTGATTTGCCTTCCCTTGGGTATGAACAAATGATTTGGGAAAGGCGCCCGCCCCGATGAGCTTGCCCCGCGTCCACGAGGTTGGGAAGGCGATAAAGCCTTGCTCATCGTGGGCAGCAGCAAGCTCGGTGCTCGCAACCTTCGTGGCAGCAGCAGCAGCAGCAGCAGCAGCAGCAGCAGCAGGCTCAACGGTAGGGGGTGCTGCAGCGCGGTGCTGCTGCTGCTGGCCCTCTGCCGGCAGGTGCTGCGCAGCTGCAGCTGCGGAAGTGCTGCTGCTATTATGGTACTGGGCTGCCCCTGCGGCGGCAGCCAGCGCGTTCACGACTCCCCCGAAATTGGCGTCCGAATGCGGCACGTCGTGGGGAGCGTGGCCGCTGGCGCTGGCACCAGTCAAGGTCGTCTCATATGCTGCAGGCTGCCTTCTGTCGGGCTGCTGGCGCGTATTTCCCTGCTGACTATAAGGCGCGTATCGCTGTTCATGGCGCTGCAGCGTCGAGGGAGGCAGCGTCGTCTGCTGCTGGGTGCCGGGGTGGTATGGACTCTAGCGAAACCACAGGAGTGGCTCAGGCGGTCTGACGGGACTCGTATCCGAGGTCATAAGGCTAAGGTCATAAAGCATGATCCCATCGGCATTGATATAACAGGACTGTCCGCTGAATGCCTAGGTCCAGGGAGACTCGCGGGTTACAGGTACTTTTATAAGCGCCCGACGTTCTGGCTGCAAGTGATGTCCTAAAAGTATCGTTGTATGGTTGAAGAAGGGTTACTTGAGTGACAAAATCCTCTGGTTTGGCTGTTTCGGCCTGTTTTTTTGCTGTTTGAAGGTTTGGGTGCAGCGAGGTTTGGGGTTCTGAGTTCTGGGGTCTAATATTTGATGATACGATCTACTTTCCGTTGTTGCGAACCTGTCCACTCAAAATGATTGCGTCCAAGAGCTTAGAGCATTTTATTTGCGATGCCAGGGTGAGGTCCAACTCCCTTGCAGGCTGTCGTACGACATCGCCGCCCTCGGGGCATCGAGCAGTTCAGCGGCCTTACACGAGGTGTGTTAAATTGAAGCAATCATAATTCAAGCCTGGAATTTGAACACGCTGCCTGAAATTGCCGCGTGGCAGGCTAGCGTCTACGGAACGAGACCTCGACTGGGAGCCTGACACTGCACCAGGGCCTCTGCGAGCACCAGCCAGATTTAGTGGTGGCGGTAATGGAGGCTTCGGGGGGATGCCACCCCCACCCCCTCGCAAAGTTGTAAGCTTATGGCTGCTGCCATGCATGGGGGTTGCATGGCACTGTAAATTTTAGTGTGCACCTGATCACATTTCGGTGGCTTCTGGGCTTCCCCCTCTGGGCCGGTTGGGACAAATCATATATCAGCCTATGCCTGGTGTCCTATGCAATAGAGCTTGCTCCACCAAGCCCTGCCGGCGGTAGGCCGAGTTGTGGCTGCTGACTAAGCAGCGTAGCTGAGCACTTGTAAAGACAGTGTTGCATGGCGCCCACAATGTCCTCTCGTCTTCCCATGACGTTATATCATTCAGGTATACCACAATGTTCGTCCCTGATTTCTGAAGACTGCTTACTTCTGCCATCATACCTTGTGTCATTGCAAGCCCTTCACAGCTGTGTATTTCAAATGGCCGTTCACCAGTCTGTCCGCCTGCTGCATGATTTGCAGAATTGGTTTGAGCTACCGTTTGTCAGCCGGAGGAACATTGCTCTGACCATGCTCGCCGGCAGCGCCAGCCTGTGGTTTGTGAGGCATAGTAAGTAAGAAGTAGCTTATCAATCATCAGTTACAGTCATGAAAGAGATGCCGATCAAAGATAAGTTGATATTAGCAGGGGATATTAGAGACGCTTGTTTACACATGAAAGAGCAGCTCACCAAGCAGCCGGGCTCAATGTCATTCCATGCCGCCTCAAAAAACTGCACAGACCTAGGTCATCTGGTGGAAGCGCGTTGCCCTTAATGTGCCCTCCAACACCCCTGCTGCATGCATTTCATTTGTTCAGCCCGTGTACTCACAATCTCTGTTTTTTGAGGAGCAATTGCTATCCCTTCGAATAAGCGAAAGCACAGAGGTTTCAGACCATGCTATCAACAAATATTCGCTGTGCTTAACTGATCACTCCTTTCTGCCACTTGACAGATTTGGGGCCCATCAAGTTTGCTGACAAGCCAGACATACCATTCAAGGTGTGTACTGTCATGACGAGGTTTCCCCTGCCTGGGCTTTACTCTGAACCCTGAACCCTCTGGGCTAGCAAGGCTCACGTTCCTATTTGTGTGTCTGCCTTCGCCAGGCTGTGCCTGCATTAGCAGTTTTCCACTTCCCTCGACCCGTCACCGTGGGTCAGCCATCGCTACCTCCTCGTGCCTTTATTATCCCTGGCCTGCCACTTGCCTCGCACCAACTATCCACTTTTCCTTCCTTGGTAAAGACACGGAAGAACGAGAAGCATTGAGGATTTCACCTTACGCCATACACTGTCACACTTGTACTGAAATACGTTTTCCTGGCCGCTCCTCCTGTGGCTCTCCAGATGCTGGGCTACACAGATCTGGAGGAGAAGGACTTTGTTTACTTCAAAACGGAGGGTGGCCACTGGGTGGGGGCTGCGGAGGACGAGTCGGGCCGGCTGTTCATGATCGATGAGATTGGTGACCTCTACTACGACAGTGGGGACCCAGACATTGGCCTATATGCGGTGAGCTTGACTGGGTGGCATCAATGTCCTGGACATTGGCCTTAGATGCGCTGAGCTTGGCTGGGTGGCATCAATGTCCTGGACATTGGCCTAGATGCGGTGAGCTTGGCTGGAGGAGCGCAGAGCACATAGCTATCAAGGTGGAACACCTTGTTAAAAAAGGCAGATAGGTATAGCGAGGCAGTTTAGTGTCATTGGTCCCTGTGCTGGGGTCTGCCTTGGATGTGGGTGCATGGGGTGGGGAGGAAGGGGGCAGGGACCTTGGGCTAGGTTGCACACCTGCAGCATTCATACATCCTCCTCCGCCCGGGCTTGCTAGGCCCTCTAGGGATTAATTCAAATTTTGGCAGGTGTGCAAGGGGTTGCCTTAGTAGCGCTGCTGACACAGGTTTATACAAGGATGCATGTTTTTATGGTTACCATCATCCCTGTGAGTTTGTCAACGCTATTTACGTGCATGCCTGACCACCGTAAGGGGGCGGCTGGGGGGTCATCGAGGACTCTTGTGATCATATCTTCACCAGCCTAGGGCCGTTGGCTCAAGCAGCAGGTATTTTGCTGCACCAGGTCCCCCCAGGCAGCAGGTCGGGATATAGTTGGAATGCGCTAAACATAACATTGTTCGTCTCCCAGGCCGCAGATCGGGATATACCTGGAATCTGCTCAACATAGCACTGTTCGTTCCCCAGGCCGCAGGTCGGAATATTGCTTTGAGTCTGCTGAACATGGCACTATGTTTTGCCGTTCACTGTCCAATGTACACACAACTATGTTCAAGACCATCCGATTCCGGGTCAACAGCCCGCCTTCTGCCTCATAGCTGGTAATAAATGCAAGAAGCGGCAAAATGGCGGTCTTGTCTAGATCATTGCCTCTTATTTGCCTCTCATAGCTGCATCATGCTGAAGAGCACCGCTTTGTTTTCTCCCTTGTCTCTTACGGATGCCTAAGGCAGCCCACCGTTATGTTATATGTAGCATGAACCCCGATCTCTCGTCCCTTTATATTATTTTCTTATGAAATGGACATGAAGGGCCGCCTGTTTAGTGGTTACATTATAACCCTGAAGCCTGAACCTTGTACCCCTCACCCTGATCTCAGATGGACACCAAGGGCAACTTGTACAACTTCTACAACGACCTGGATGGCGAGCGTAAGATCACGCCTGTGGGCAACGTGTCGGATCTGCAGCAGTTCAAGGTCGGTCCTAGACAACAGGCGCAGATCTGGGATGCAGATCTGGGTTGTGAGGGGAAAGGGTTACCTGGGAGAGTGCGGAGCTGCGGTAGCATATTTCCAAGCAGGGGGGTCCAAGGTCGCTAGCCAGAAATGTGTTGAGGATAGGAAGCAGTCCAGGTGTTCAGGTAAAAGGAGAGGGCCCCATGAACAAACTTTAAACAGCTGAATATCTGGGCAAGGGTTCAGCAAGCAATCGTACGTCTGTCACCCACAGAATGACCGGGCCAGGCGAGTTAAAACACCTTTGATGGCAGAGAGATCCATGCTAGTTGGTAGATCATACCAAAACCAGGTAACAGGCCATTGATCAGGCTGGGAGTCCAGATCACTGTTTATTGTCGTGTCTTTCAGCTGCAATTTAGCTGTTGAAGGCTTAGGGCTGGTAGGGCCTGGTGCGGCAACCCCTCATGCTTAGGCTGTGGGACAAAGGTCGGGTCGAGGTTTTGGCCGCACCAGCCCAGTGGTGACCTCCCGGCGTCCTGCCAAGGGTGCTTGGTGCACACAAAAATAAACACTAGTTTCAAATTTAAGAGGTTCTACCAATGGGTGGGCTGGATCAAATCCGATTCAAGTTGCAAATCCTGTTTGAAACCTGCAAAATAGCAGGTTGCTGCCGCTGCTTCTTACTGGTCACAGATGAATGTGAAACTTCAGGTCTAAAACTAGAATCTAACCTGTTTAGACCTGAAGGCTGGGGAGTGGGGAACGTTCTGCATGCACAGGTCAGCACTACGATTTAGTTTGCTTCTGCCACAATTATGGCTACATCACGGCCTGCGGCTGTGGGGACCTGGTGCAGCAAGGTCCTTGCTGCTCGGTTCTCCTGATGGTAGGCCGGTCATGCTTTGGTCCACATCGGCCCAATTTAGGTCGCCTGGTGGCCTCCCAGAAATGATCTGGCACGTATTGAAATAAACGGGTCAGGTCCGCGAGATTGCCAGCGCAGCCAGCCACATTTTTGTATTGAAAAAACTTTTTTGATGATCAAAATTTCGAATTCAGCCTGTTTCACCCTTCTCCAGGTCAGCGAGATTGCCGGTGTCAAGCTGGACCGAGATGTCAATGTTGTCGCGTTCCAGGATGGGCGCGAGATCCCGCTACCGCCAGGCACCGGCTTTGTGGACAGAGATGGAAAGGTGCGCAACAGTGGTAAAGGAATCAACAGTTGCTTAGCAGGATAACCTCGCAGACCCGTAAGTACATCACAGCAGCACGTATCACGGCTGAATGGGATAGCAAGCTGTCAGCCGCGGTGGTTGGCTGAATGGCTCTGGCATGGACCTAGGTTGGTGTGACGCATTCAGCAGCCTTGGGACTGCTGTTTGACTAAAGGTTGGACGCAGCCCACACTTGATGGCCCTGGGAAAACTGTTTTGTTTTATTATTAGCTCCGTCTTAATTTGCTTCGGAGAGATTTTCCTCCTTGCAGCTTGCTTGTTGTCATGCACCATTCACGGATCCGGCCACGCACCAACAGTCGGGGATTGAAAGAGCTTCACAGTTTAGTACACACTACACAGACATCCTACCACCTGATGCTACCTTGAATCACTCTAGCCCACCCGCCCCTGTGCTGACTGCTGCCCCTACGCAAATTACCTCCCTAATGCTGACTGCTGCCCTAATGCTGACTGCTGTCCACGTCCCCTACCCCTTGATATTTGGTGGTAACAGTTCACCCCACCTGGCGAGTTGATTGAGGGCTACACGCGTTCCGCGGATGAGAACCCGCTGTCCAAGCTCTTTGGCCGCGGCAACCAGGACCCAGCCAACGCACCTCCGGACCGCATGGAGCTGGACTTGGAAGATCCAGAATCGTTTGACAGACAGCTGTATGATCAGGTGCGAGAGCTGGTTTGTCTGTGTCCGAGAGGGAGTTCCTGGTGGGCCATGACTGAGAGCACCGACCCCAGTTTGGCTTGGAAGCAAGGGGGTGAATGTGGAAAGGGTGCTGGGTGACTCCTGAATCTGGTGGGGGGGGCATTTGTTCATCACATGGAGACAGTGCTGTGCCCTGAGTTCCATGCCGTGGAATGCTTTCACGAGCCAGAAGGGTTCTGGTGTGGGCCGATATTTCCGGGCAGCAAGGTTTGTTCAGATAATATGCTGTTACCATGAGTTCATTTGATCCTTCCCCCTGCTTTGATCACAGGTGCTCCTAGATGACCCCGATATTCCAGGCTTTCAGCCTGCCCTGCCCGAAGATTTTGACATTGAGAAGCTGGCTAAAGAGGTGCAAGAGGAGGCCAAACGGAAGTGATTTTGATCGGCAGAGATTCATATGCTGTTTAGTTGACCTGGTCTAGGGCTGACGCAAATTGGCAGGCGGGTATGCATGATCTACTTCGGTCTACTTAAAAGAGTCTTGGACGGCTCAATGGAGAAATATTTTGTTTTCTCGGGTTCACCAAATCAATCTCTGAGACCCTGCTGACTCGGATTCTATTGTATACAACTAACATCATGAATTCATGATGCAACTAACATCATGAATTCATGAAGTCGAGATATCCCTCTTAAAATCATCATCCTACGCTTGGTTTTGTTGACTTTTCGCCCCTGCGGTCACCGTATGTTGATTGACAGATTGGCACACTTGGAGGAATTGAAAGCCAAGACAGCAGCAGCAGTAGGTAGATCTGACAGCGAGGGCCTGCCAAAAGGTCCAACTTTTGCTTGCTAGCCATTTGTTCGCTGAACCTGGTGTTCTCGCTTAGTTCAGTTGCTTGTTGGCAGATAATTGCCTGCTGAGATTGGGTACATGAAATTGGCTTGCTCAGTTTGATTTGAAGTTGAAGTTTCAACACAAATTGGCCCTTTATTCCTCTGAGTTGATCACGTAGACACACACTCTGGATCTCAGTGAGTCCAGTTGTCGGCAAGCTTTTGAACAAGCGGAGTGCGCGCGTTGATCGGCTCCAACGCATCACTCGGTGAGACCCGCAAGAGTTTGGGTTGCAGTGCCGATCAATCACCAGGTGCACATGCAGGCAGATGGGTTAAGTGAAACAGATATGTGGGTATCTTTCAAAAATGCCAATCACAATTGCTGTGTTTTCACCGCCGATCGGAGCCCTAGTCATCAAGATCATACCAGACTCGTAGGACTAGGCGGCTGCGCCCGTGACTTCTACGACGTTTGCGACTTCACTCGCACGCTAGTCCTGCCTGTTATGCTTGTGATTAGACAGGCAGAAGCAGAAAGCTGGACGCACATGTAGCACAAATAATGCCTGTCCCTAGAACAAGAGGCTGAACACATAACTCCTGCCTCAAGCAAACTAACAGCAGCATGGCATTAAAACAGCTGAGTGTCCCCTGCCTTGTAGTATTCTGGCCTGCATGTAGCGCCGCCCTTACTCATACATCTGTTTATTGAATGCAGGCCATACGTAGACCCAGTTGAGTCACAGGGCGCATAATTTTAATCCTGAAATGTGGAATACAGAGATGGGAGATGGGAGCACCCAGTCCCATGTTGTCACGACTGCGGAATTGACTCTCAGGTGGGTGGCTGGATGGCCAATTGAAATGTTATGATTGCGAGCACATTTTATGGAACACGCCTTGCCTCTGATGCCTGACGTCCAGTTTGGACTTGAATCAGAAGTTGCCACAGTCAGATCACAAATTCTTGGGTAATATGGCAACCTAGGATTCGATTGCTGCTCTCAATGGGCTTGTTTGGTTTGAGGTGCCTGCTAAGTTTCTGGAATGGCAGAGGACATTCTGAACAGCACCTTGCATACCTTTTCTATCCTTTCCATTTGTTTTTGACATAGGAGGCACCTATCCGCTCCCTCCGTGGCCTTGGATGGGGCTGCATCCAATGGCGACTCAGCTGCTTCCAAGGCAGCAGCTGTTCCTGTGTTGAATGGCCTGTCTTCAAGCGGTCTGCGTCAGTACTCCGTGGAGCGTGCTGCTGAACTGGAGCCTGCTGTCTCAGGCTCCTCTGTGGACCCGGGTCCATTCAACTCTGAGCTTGGCCCTGGCTCATCCATCTCACAGGTGAATGGGCAATCTTGACTGCTGCTTGTTTCCTATGCCCCTATGCATTACTTGCAAGTCAATAAGTATATATTTGCGTCTATCCTCTCGATCAGGTCCTGTCAGGATCCCCCTGGCACTGCGAGCAACACAGCTAATACACTTGCTACCCTTCATGTTGGCTAGATGATGGAAGTTCAGGATTGACGCCAGAGGATATTTTCCCAACCACTTAACTGTTGAGCCTGATACCGCAATGAACTGATGAGATATATCTGATTCTGTCTGATCTTCCGGCGTTTTTGAAATTTGAGCAGGCCCTTGGCTTCATAAACACCAACAAGCTTGCTGCCAACCGACCTGTTGTGCCTGCTGAGGGTGGCAGCAGTGGCGGCATTGGTTCAGGGAGCTGCAAAAATTCAAGCAATGGCAGCAACAACGGGGCTGTCAAATGGATCCAGCCCAGTGGTGAGAGCACGCACTGCTGATTAAGAGCCACTCTGAAATCTAAAATAAGCCAGTCTAGGCGGGCTCCAGGCTAAAAGGCAAATTGAGCATGACCCTAAAATCCATAAATGACTGCGCAAACATGCGGCATACAGAAAGCAAGCATGATTGCTTTCAAGGACCCAAGTATTGGTTCTCTGAGGCGGTGTTCGTCATGTGTTGAATCTCAGGATGGCGCCACCCAGGCCATCACATCCTTCCTGATTCATGATTCTTGATTACACACACATATTTGATCCTTGATGTTTCTCAGCTGCCAGTCAGGCTAGAGCAGGGGCTAGAGCTTGGAGGCACATCATGAAGCACACATCGTTTCAAAATAATTCCTTGGAACATCTTGGGCCTGTCATTTCGCGCACCTCACACACCTACGTTCATCCCGCAGGCCCCCGGAGGCCTGGTGAGGGCGTTGAGAATGAGGAGCAGGGCATCATATCGGCTGAGCAGGGAGGGAAAGGGTGAGCATAAGAGTGTGGAACCCGGTGTGGAACATGGCATAGACTGTCTGGATCTCGATCATGCTGCCTGGCCACAGATTGTTCTGTGGCCCTTGCTTGAGGTGTTCTCACAGATGCTGATCTTGTCTTCAATCGTCATCACGAGCCTTGACCCAATCACCTGTGGAAGTGCCCATCGGACAGGCTTGATTAGCTTGCTGACTCGAAAACTTCAGCTTAGCGATCCTTCCTTTTTACCTCGTGTCTAGCAGGTATTTAGCTGACAAGTTAATCACCCGACTGTATGGGTGCATTGCTGAAAGGACTTGAGACCAGAGCCTAAACCACCCAGAACGCTTCCAGACTGGACATTCCCAGGACCTCCATTCACCGATTCAAATTATGTCCTGCAGGGCTGTGGTCCTGCGCATCACGCTGCTGGCTGCAGGCTTCATCATCGGTGAGTTTCCAGATGTGTTGATATGTCCGGTATAGGATGTGGTTATGCAGTGATGTAGCCAGACAGCCCAGTCCTGGTTTATCTATGCACAACACACTCAGCTCAGTGCGAGGCCGAGGCGGATTCATTTATGGTGTGTTGGACTATATCAGTGACAACTCTTGCTTAATTACGGATGTTCAAACCTTTCTGCCTCGGGATCTCATAAATCGCAATTCCACCAGCTCCAGCTAGCCAGAAAATCTTCCAGTGCCCCTTGCTTGTACTCCTTCTGGATGGCCTGCTCAGTGCTCATGTTTAATTTCTAGTTTAGGGATAGCGGTCTATTTAAGCACCCTCTACATCCTCGAGCATCCATCCACCAGACATGCTCACCTCCCTGCTTCAGGCCCCTCTGGCGCCACGGTGCGGGACATCATGCGCCTCAGTGGCTGCGACATCAAGAGCTGGACGGATCCGAGAGCGCGACGACCCTGCCGCATCTTTGTCTTGGAAGGAGATGACCAAGATGTCGTGGCCGCTGTCGCAGTCATCACGGCTGCCATTGACCGCTACAAGGAGCTCTGTGAGGGGAGGTGCAGCGGTGAGTGATTTACTCTTTATCTTGGCTTCAGACAGGGTTCAGGGTCTAGGGTTCTTGGCTTCAGACAGTGTTCAGAGTTCAGGGTTAAGGGTTCTTGGCTTCAGACAGGGTTAAGGGTTTAGAGTCCTTGGCTTCAGACAGGGTTAAAGGATCTAGGCTCCAGACCCACTCCTGCTGGACCTAGGGTGACTTGTGACCCCTGTGAGCAACAGCTTGAGTCCCCTCCTGCCTGCTTTGAGGTGCTTGGGCAGGTATCTTGACTGCTGTTGGGGGAGAGTCTCATCAGGGTACCAATGGAGGGAGTGCTATGCAGGTCCTGCCTTGGAATCTGCTCTGACCTTTGAGCGAGGGGTATGTCAGCCAGCAGTCATGACAGCTGACAGGTTGTAAAGTGAAGCCCTAATCATCGCCTAGATGCTGGGACCATGCAGGTACAGATGTAAGGTGCAGTGATTATACCAAGCCTTGCCCTTTACCAGCCTCGCTATGTGCATTTGGGTCGTGCGTAGCACAGGGTAGAAAATGACTGGTGGGGGTCTGACATTCTGCAAGGATCCTGATTTATGATGCTCTGCACAAATTCTGTCTTATGATCCTGATCTCTGCTCGTGCCCTTTCCCCACGTCGCTTCAGGCCAGGCCGTTGGTCGCTCCCAGCGCGTGATGGGGGTCGAGTTCAGCTACCAGCCTCCCCCTAAGAGCGTTGTCCCTTTTGCGGCAGCCCTGAAAGGACACGTGCAAAGGTGGGGAGCAGAGGGGAGGCGAAGGGAGGAAGGTGGTGGGAAGGTGGACTGGAAGCCAGGCGGATGCCTTGGGGGCACGCATCGCTGGAGGGGTCACATGTCATTGATCCCGCTGTGGACCAGCAGATGGCCCGCCAGCAGCCTGTTGCAGTGCTGCAAAACAAATTGTCCTGTTATTCCGCAGTTGCACGCAACTGTTGTTTTCCTTTTTGACTCAGGTACATGTCAGCTACATTCCGCTGGCGGGAGGCCCCTTTTGTGGCCAGCCTTGCTGCTTTGGCCACCGGTCGTAGGCTGGTTCAGGTTAAGCCTAAGCAGGCATTTTGCGGCCATGGGGTGGCCTGCCTTAGTTACACTGAAAAAATAACACATTTTCTTGTGCTGGGACCTCACCAGGTGTAAACACCGGCGTGGAAGGGTCCTGTTAATTTCCTGTCACACTTTTTACTTGGAACTTCAATGTACCACAGTCGTTTCTTTCAATGTTATAGACAGGTGTCCTGACCAGCACCAGAGGCAAACGGGACTGATTTACCAACTGATTCACCACCCGCGTATTTTCTTCTTTGCAAGCAACAGGCCGAGCCGTTCGTCCGCGGGTGCCGCCTACGACATCCTCGCCCAGTCCCAGCAGCATCAGCAGCAGGCCTGCGCCATCATAGCAGCTGCAGCCTCAGGTAATGCTCCCAGTGGCTACGGGCCGATGGGGCCAGCGATGGGAGTTACCAGCAGTGGCGGCTATGGTCCCATGGGAGCTGCAGGTGCAGGAGGCGGATACCCGATGATGATGCCTGCGATGGCCATGTCCCCTGGCAGCCCCTACAGTGGCGGCCCGCCCTCCCCGTACTACGGAGGCCCTGCTCAGCACTACTTTGGTAACGGAGCAGGGGCCATGGGTGCAGGCTTCATAGTCCAGCCTCCGCCTTCACCCCCTATGTACAGCTCCTCCATGCAACAGCAACAGCAGCAGCAGCAGCAGCAGCGCAGGCATAAGACGCGTTTAAGCGGCAGCGGAGGCGATGAAGGGGCCCAAGGTGGCAGTGGTGGTAACGGCATGCTCGGCGGCGGTGCAGGGTGGGGCAACGGCGCCATGGGTGGGGGCGACATGAGCTCCGGCGGTAGCGGCATGTACAGCTACCCGCCTCCAGCGAGCGGAGGCGGCATGGGACCCTTCCCCGCCCCAGACGCAGGTGCATACATGTACTCTGGGATGTACGGCGGCGTTGGCGCGCCCTGCTGGTCTGTGGCCGAGGAGAGCAGCCCGGGTGGCAGCGGCATGATGATGATCCCAGCCTCACCGGTCAGGTACGGGGTGCTCGGCTCAGGACTCCCTCCAGCAGCCCAGCAAGAGTCTCTGACCCCTCCGGCGGCTGTGCAGCCCCCTCCGCGTGATGCTGCTGGTCCAGGTGGCCAGGCCTGTGCACCGTCCTACCCGCACGAGCAAATGCGCGTCGGAGGAGGGGCTCCTTCTGGGGCTCAGAAAGAGGCGGCTTCCCTGGCCCCAGCTGGTGCGGCTGTTTATGCCAAGCCTGTGCCAGGTGCTGCTGGAGCAGCCGCGGCAATGGCTGCAGATGAGGAGACGCGTGGGAGCTTTGGCTCGGGCGCCCCCGCCCGCCCGAATGCAGCTCCGGTCTCTTCCCCTGGGTTCAAAGGCAGACGCCGAGGAGGAGGAGGTGGGGGGGCAGGAGGAGGCTCCTCTGCCTCATCGGGCTCCCACCAGTATGGCAGTGGGATGACGATGGGGTATGGCTATGGGGAGGCGGATGGTGGCGGTGGCGGTGGCGGTGACAATGGCGGAGGCGGTGGTTACATATCCGGCAACTACGGCAGTGCCGGACTTCTGTACAACCAGCCGGCAGCTGGAGAGAATAACGGGGGGGGTCTGCTCTACGGCCAGCCAATGATGCCTTGGTGAGTGAAGAGCAAGCGATGAAGACAAGTTGGTGAAACAGGTGCCACAAGGCGCGGCAGCGGCAACGGTGCGCAGTGCGCCAGCAAGGATGACAACATCGACAATGCCTCAGAAATACCTCCACTAGCCATTTCCAAGACCCCCAGCCCATGTTTAACAGCTGCTGTAATTCCTTCATTTTCCATCCTGTGTTGCTCTGTTGCAGGTATGGGAGTCCTGCCATGGGCACGACATACTACGGGGCCTGCCCACCACCACCTGGCAGCCCATACGCACAAGTGGTGGCACAGCAGCAGCAGCAACAGCAGCAGCAGAACCTGCAGGGCTTGCCGGATCACATGAAGCCTGTGTACGGTGGGGCATGCCTGTGGCATGATGATTGCATGAGAATCCATTGTGAATCATTTTTTTCCTGCATCATTCCGCTGAAAGGGCTTCAGCCATGCAAAAGATGCTTCATGTTTGATGCAGCTGACTGTGTCCAGACTAAAAGGAACTCGATAGGGACGATGCTACCGGCGCTGATGCAGCCTCTGCCCATGCTTGACTAGTTTGTTCATGCGGGGCGCAGTTTTTGTTATACTGCAGGCTAGTGTGTCATACCTGACCCCCCTCTCCTAGTCAACTTATACGCCATTCTTCACGAACCTTGTGAACGCAGGCCCGCCAGGATCGCCCACACACTCCTTCACCTCTTACTTCCCTATGCCTGCCCCGATGAGCCCCAGCTACCTCAACCCCAGGTGAGCACTGGAACTGCTGGCGTGCTGGCCAGGGTTTCTTTTTGGGCTTACTATTCCACTTTTTGAGGGCCACCCCGCGGCCGCAAAGGCTCCATTGGGGCCAAACTAGAGGATGCTAGGACAGGTAGTTAAAGCAGCGTGGCTGGCCACAAACAGGGCCGTAGGCCAGAGTTTAAAGTGCAGCTGACATGTTGCTGACATGTAGAGTGTAGCTGACATGAAGAGTGTAGCTAACATGTACAGTTTAACTGACATGTAGCTGAGACAAAAAAAACTGTTGCTGGCTGTCAATGGTGTGTGGTGTCACTGAGGCTCGTCTGATGTCTGACGGGCATCGTGTTTTGCAATTTGTGGTTTTAAATGTACGTGAGAGGATGCGTCATGCATGCTTCGCCTAAGATCTTACAAGGGGTAGGAGAAGATGCAGCATGCGCGCTTGGGTTAGTTAGCTTCTTTTGCCCACTCCAGAGCTGCCTGTAAATCGTGTCTCTTGCCTTATCAGTAGGGCTGCACCGTGGAGTGCCCAGCATGCAGAAATGGAACAGCAGCAGCAGCAGCAGGGTCAGCAGCGCCAGCAGCAGCGCCAGCGCCCGCAGCAGCAGCAGCCGCAGCAGCGCAAGCCTGAGGCATGGCGTCAGCCGGACCAGCCGCTGCAGGGCCAAGAGAGGAAGAGCAGTGTGAATGCCGCAACAGACTCCCCCTCTCAGCCACCCCTGATGGCCTCTGATGGCGCCAAGCCTGCCGCGCTGCAGTCTGACGTCACGCCAATGAACGCTCTGAAGCCGGCAGTGCCGCCTGCTCCCTCTATGGGTGAGCAGCAGCAGGAGCAGGAGCAGCAGCAGGAGCAGCAGAAGCAAGAGCAGCAGAAGCCAGAGCAGGAGTTACAGCAGCAGGAGCAGCAGCAGCAGCAAGAGGGTCGGGCCTTTGAGACGGGAGTAGCTGGCCTAGATGCCAATCTGCCTGTTTCCAGTTTCGAGGACAAGGACAAGGTGAGAATTGCGGGACAGGGTCTGGATGTTTCAGATGAGAGCCGGGGTGAGGCATTCACAAGACTGATCTACCGGTATAAGCTTTTCAGTTGAAATTCAGCATTACCGGTATCTGTATTGAATTTATTATAGAAGGTCGGGTTTCCTGTTTTTGAGTAGGAAACAGGTGTGCTTTCCTCCCTTTCCATTGGGGGCGTGGGCCACCCTCCAGCATTTGCTGCAGGCTATACATGGTTGAGGCCTAGAATCTTCCAGGTCTGGGAAATGATCAGACTCCGTTTCCTCTCCAACCCGCACTTCAGCGCCCTCGCGGTCAAGCCTTTTGAACAGGGCCCAGAGGTGTTACGTCATTAATTTGATGCGGGGTGAAGTTGAACCAGAGTCTGGCAGGTACCATTGTAGAAACCTAACTTGCTTGCTTGCCTAAAACAATTATGTTTTTACCTCCAGCACACATGTGCCTCCTCCTGCCCAACGCTCTTCAAAGTACGGAATCCGTGGAGCACAGCCTGAAGCAGCCATTCAGACACCCAGGATCACAACTCCGTCTTTCCCATTCCTTGCTCTGCAGTGCTTTGGTTCCCCCCCTAGCCGCTCGCCTATCAGCGGGATGGCCCATTCCAAGACGCCCAAGCGCTCTACGAGCGGCGGCAAAAGCTGCGACACATGCGCTTATGTGACCACCACCCCGAAGGAGTGTAAGGTGAGGTGGGCGAAGGCATGTGCATAGTTTATTTGCGTGCTCGTACCGGTTGTGGGCACATGTCTCATGCATCAATTGTGATGCTCTGCTGGACTTTCAAATATTTGGAGTGGCTTGCAGGTATGAGCCCTGCGTGCCCAGTATCTTCATGCCTGTTGGATTGCAACTAACCTAAGACCTTACAAAACAAGTAGCAGGTCGCCCCCCCCTCTTTTGTGCAGGTCGGCCAGAGCCTGGTTTCCCCGTCTGACCCTCTCATCTCCCCCTCGAGCTTCTCTTCACACCCAAAGGCACACCGCCGCACGGCTGGGCATGGAACCAAGTGAGCCTTTGTCCATACTTGCAAGGGACTGGTTTCCTGATTTGGGGTGGGCCCTGAAGGCCACAAGTTGCTTGCCTAGCGTATGGGTAGCAGGGGTGCTTGGGATGATCTGCTCAACCCTGTCTGAGTGTTGACCATGTCATCCCACGTTTCATGAGGGAGCTCTAGCTAGCCGGGGCAGTGGAAGGTAGGTCTTCACCCGGATGGATTTTGTGCCAGCCTTCATAAGTGTCATCCAGGTTTGTCGCAGCATGTGAGAAAGAACACAGCATGAGACACATCTCCATGTAAGATGATTAGGCATCGCTTCCGCTGTTCCGTTGCAGGCTCTCCCAGCCCGATTTTACCGCGGCTGCTGACAACTCTCCTGCCAGCCCAGAGGCAGGGCCCACATATATTGAGCAGCAGTCCTAGGCCCCAGGACAGAATGTGCTGCAGCAGTGACAGCAAGGGGTACAGCGGCAGCAAGCTCTGCAGGAGGATCTTGCAGACAACGGTGCTGGCGAATAGGGAGGGGGCGCAGCGGCGTCGGCCCCTCGCAACAGGGCTGCATTGTTGTCTCGGTGTCTGGGGCAGTAGCTGTGGGCGGAGAGTTGACAGAAAGGGCCCAGCAGGGCTTCTTCTTTGTCTGTGGTTTGTGCTGCTTAGCTGTCAGACTGACATTTGGGAGCTCAAAAATTCCATGTGCATGAATGTAATGCGTTTCCCAGGTCTCCACTGCATGGTTTTGAGTACCGGTATATATTTAGCTCGCAAACAACCTTTTTTGAAGGGTCAAGTATTTCAGACACCGATTTCTGTGTGTCTCTGGGTGGTGAATAGTCAAGCATGGCCAGAAGAAAGGCAAATTGTCTGTGCGCTGAAAAGCATTGGGGATTTGCAAGTACTAGTAGGCGGCCATGCATGTATTCTATATGTTTTGTCTTTGGTGCTCTTGCACTAGTTTATGATGTATAATTTGCACCAGCGGGCTGTCAGTGAAGAGACGATGTTCCTGGGGACCCTCATATTCAAGCAGATTGTGGACAATTGTTACAATGCTTCGGGGGAAATGGTTCAGTGGTAAATCGCTGGTGGCATCCATAACAAGAAGTTGAGAGATCGACCCATCACACGGTCTTCTCTCCCCCTGCCCATATCGTCGGGTTCTATGTTCCAGTCCCCTTACTTAGGATGGTCACCGTGGTCCTGGCTGTGCATGGTAGCTGGAATTGAGCTCCGTCATTCCCCACAAGCCCAACGCGGCCGAGCGTTCAGCAGGGCCCAGCGGGTACGAACCGTTCCGAACATGTTACAATGATGAAGTGTGCAGTGCATGGCATGACAAAAATAAATGCGCTGGGTAGCTGGGTTCAGCAAGGACATGATAGCTTGAAGGCTGAAACTAAGACACGCTAATTAGAGTCTAAGGTAATCAATGGGCGAAGATGGCACAATCAGATGTGAATATAAATGAACTAAGGGCAAGAAGTAAATCCAGGTGGCTGATGTGCTGAACTTTCATAATCAGACTATGAAAGTTCTGCACATACATGCTGTAACCCGCACGAAGTGGCCATTACGTTCCGTAATCAAAAGCACTGATAAGTACGGGTCTCAAAGCGTGGGTTAAGAGTACATCGGGAGGCTTAGAACCAAAGGGTATAGGCGATGAATTGGAGGCAATCATGCGTGTTGACGTAGCCACTAGTTAACTTACGCGGGGCCGCAGCATCAAGTGGTGGGAGGGGTAGATGGGCATGCCATGCTGTGACGAAAGCAGAGCCACCTCTTCTGCCCTAATTGTGACAAGGGCTGAGCTGGCTCATCGCAGGGTCTTCGGGTCTACTTCCGGTCTGGTGCGTCTCCGGCAGTGCAGTTGATACCAAGATCCAGCACTGATAAGGGATCTGCCACCCAGTCGATGGGAGAGCAGAAAATAGGGCCTGCGCAACAAACAGCAAGAGGGGTTGCACCATGTTGAACGCTGAAGAATATGACTTTTTGACACGGTGTGATCACACCACTGCTGATGTTCAGGGAGACTCGTCGGCAATTCAGCTTCATCGCAGCCTGCAACCGGGCTGGAGCAAGCGGCCAGGCTGCTCATGCCACAGACTGGTCAAAGTTCCGTCCGTACCAGCAAGGTGGCCTGACCAAGGTGGTCTGATCCACATTGCAATAAACAGTGAGCAGGTGGTCTGATGTACCTTCAATACGGTAAACACTTTCAAGCACCATCCTCCCATGGTAGCGGTCAGCAGGGCCCAGCAGGTATGCACCGTTCTAAACCATGTGATGAGCATGTAGGCCCTCACGCCAGTCCGCCCATCGGGGGATCAAGAGAGGTGCTATGCCCGTCCACCCGTCCAGGGTTGTCATGGCCACCCGAGAGTCCCACGACTCAGATGCGTCACCCTTCAGATGGTCAGGTGCGCACTGCCTCTAAGACAACCAAGCACCGTCCTTAAGGACCTGCTTGAAGGCCATCATGCCCCTCTGCCCGCCCAAGGGGGATTGCAGGTTCTACAAACAGACACACGCATACACACCACTGTTAAGTTTAGGGTGCTTCATCTACCCTTCATCTACCCTTCAGCTACATCACGCACCATCCTCGACGATGAGTATGAAGGCCGTCATGATCGACCGCCCGTCCGGGGTGGTCAAGGGTACCCTCGGGTTCCACGACTGAGGCGCAGCTCCCCAGATGATGCCAGGCACGCCGGCCGGGTCCGTCAAGTTCATGCCCTGGCCAATGATGCCCTCCGAGTTCCACCAGTGCATGTTGAAGCGGTTGTCACCCAGCATGGTGTTGTCGCGGTATAGGTCGCCTGGCGCGGTACAGTCGCCTGATGCGGGTACGGAAAGGGTGGGGTTCGGAGGGCGGCCCAGGGTGGCATTGTCGCGGTGCAGGTTGCAGTACAGGCGCGGTACAATCGCCGGACATATGCCGCACAAATTGGACAAGAAGTACCGGCGGGGCGCAATCAGAGTAAGGCTGGGAGGGCAGACCAGGGTGGTGGTGTCATGGTACAAGTCGCCAGGCACAGAACAGTCAACTGACGATCGCAAATAAAATAAGATATTTGCTGGCAGGGCGCATTCAGGGTGAAGTTGGGACTCGGGAATGCTGTTCTCAGCATCAGGGGGGAGGTGCACAGGCCTACAGGTACAAGGTTCTGGACATAAATGATCGGGCGGTTCAACCATTGAATTTTTTACAAGGTTCTGGGTTCATGCATTTACAGTAGTAGCTATGTGTTTCAGGGTGTTGTGGGGGCGGCTGCAGGGTCTTAGGTTGTGATGGAATGTTGATCACAGGTGTTGCATGCCCCCTGGGAATCTGGGATGGATAGGTATGTCCCTGTGCACCTCTGGGCCCTACTGGAAAGGCTCAGCCGCGTGGGCGCCTAACCGCCAGATTGGAAGAGGTAGGAAACGTAAGGAAAGAGGGAAAGAAAAGAGGAACAAGATGGAAATGACTGCAAAAGAAAGGATAAAGAGTTTGTTGCTGGTAAGTCATCGCAGCCATCCAAATATTTTCTGAAGGGGCCAGGCAGAGCGAACCGGGGGGGAGCGAGCAACCAAAACCCAAACAGACACGCACCAACCAATACCGTAAATTTATGACGTTACATCGCTGGGCCTTGCTTTAATCAAGCTCGGCCACTGCCGTAAGTGGTCGTAGCTGGGATGCTGGATCATCAGCCTTCTAAATTAATCCCAGGGACCTCAGGCGCCCTTATGCTGCATAAGCTGCCGGAGGACCTGACTGATGACACAGAGTGGCTGATTGCAGGCTGGTTAGAGCAGCTGTGAGGGTGGACTTCTATGCCACCCCCCAGCTCAGGGCACTCCAGGTGTTGGTGCTGCGTTGATTGCGACTTAATCTCACACCCATTCCCCCCCCCTCCTCGTGTGGATCACATTCAGCAGTAACCATTTTTTCCTCACCAGTGAACGCATAGCCAAACACAGTCCTGTTGTTGATCCCATAAGGCACTGTGACCACCTTGGAGGTCGTCCTGGTCTTGTTGCGGTGTCGCATGATCCTGTTGACCTCCACTGTGGTCTCCATCTTGGTCTCGGAGAAGCTCAGGAATGGAAAAAGGCCCGAGCTTAGGCTGTCAATGCAGTTGCTGGCGAGGTAGCTGTACACGCTGACGGTGCCGGTGACAGAAATGTTGAATTTCGGCGGAAAGAATGGCAGCGGGAAGGATTGATATAGCGCAGTCGTATTCAGGACCTGCGTCAGGGTCACGCCGCAGTGCACCGCGATCAGTAAGAACCAGACTGGCAGAAGGGCGGTGATAAGATGCTGGCCACCGAGGTGGTCCAAAGCATCTGTTAAGTCGCGACGATGGGGCACGGCTTGGTCGTAGATCAGCAATGATCTTATCGTTCACCTCGCCTGCTGATGGACAATGACCAATCTCTGCAAGCTAAAGTGCAGGAGGAGATAGGTGGCAGATTTCCCCTCGGGCATCCCTGGGTGCGGGTAGTTAGGAAGGATCTGCAGAAGCAGTAGATGGCTACACATGAGCGTGAATTCACAGCCTGCACCATGCATGAGGCTCGACGCCCATTGGCTAGAGGCCTCCCTTGCTGCGATAGCCGGCACTGAGCAGCTGGCCCCTGCACCCACATCGTATCAGATGCCATCTTCGCCCACACAAGCTGCTGTATGCCTGTACCTCCCTTTCAGGGTCAGACTTCAGGGCATGGCATGGATAATCATTGGCACGCCATCAAGCTGCTGTCTCTTCCATTCGGATCTAGGTGCTGGGGTTGAGGGCATGGCATCCAGAGCATGGTGTACCTACACAAGCTGTTGTACCTGCCAGGTGTTCATGATTCCGACCAGAACGTTGGAGTACGGACGCGTAACTGCAGACGTGACGACTGCACGTTGGGGAGGTGGGCGCAGAGTGCAAGGTTGCCGTCAGTTGGTGACAGGGAGCACAGAGGTGCGATGGACAAGGCTATGGTGGACTCGAGTTACAGAGAGGGTGGCATATGGCCAGAAGGAAGGTGAGAAAAAACGCCATGCTGGACAGAGAAGGCCACCGCTCAGAGGGTTGTTTTTAGCGCACTGGACATTGAAATGGCTGCTAAGTCTCCGCCTGTGGCCAAGGGATTTTGGTCCAGCATGCCCTGTTGTTTTATCCACCGGCCGGCTATGGTTTGTTGACAGCCACCACCTGGTGCGCTCTAAAAACCGCTCGGCTGCTCAGGGGCCGCTCAGGGGCTCTTAGTTGGTGCTTCTGGATGCTTTGACTGGTTGACATAATGCAGTCTGGTCAGGGGAAGCAGTCACCATGTCCTGTACACAAATTGTTGTTGACGCTGCTAGCGGGGAATCCGGGGATGCATGGGTCGTGCAGCAGGTAGGGCAGGGTTTGCAACCCTAGCCAGCATATCATTCATGAGTGCTAGACTATGGGATCTAATGCTATCTGCGGTTTTATTGTACCTACCTAAGGGCACGTTCTTGTTCAGGGTCCATCTGTGTAAACCACCCCTGCAATCAGGGCGGATTCGGTATCTCAGAATTCCAGATGCTCACATCAGGCACCGGGTAGATCTGCATATATCAGACGTTGGTCCCTTTCAGACATGTGATCTCGATAGGGTGCCACATCCAAGATATTTCGACTGCGGAAGTTGCATCATCAGAAGCGATCTTCCCCGGGGTCGTTTGGGCTGTTGTTGTAGCGGCTGCCGGGAGGCGACCAACAGAAAGTGTGTGCAAGTTCAGGCATGGTGCTTAAAGCACGGGTATGCCATACAGCATCGCCTGCACTCACCCATGTGCCTCCGCGCCTTCCCAGGTGACCGCAGCAGCTATCAAAATGAGGAAACCGAGGTAGATCGCCATACTAGCTAGATGCGCGTAGTGCCTTCGCACTTGTAAATGTAGAAGGGAATGCAGAGAGACTCTGCAAGACACTGCGTGTATCGGCTAAAGGTCTCATATCTGATATGTACGGCATGTATGGTTTACGTCGTCCAACAGCTGTTGATCCCGCGTGACTGACCCACCCTTGGGGTGTCACTGGTAACCTGGGACAAGCTGACGACTTACCACATCGAGCTCCGCCATGCTTCACATGCCGCGGCATGGAACCGCCTGCACTCCCCCTCTTTTCTTCCGGACCTCTAGATGGCGTACGGTTTGTTCGAACAGACTACCAATGTTTAAAAAACATTACGCGTTTTGTTTTGCCAGCCTGCTCGATTTGTCCGTTTCATTCGCCCAAACATTTCGGGCGAATGAAACGAACAAAATCGAAACGTGGCACCCAAACTCCAATGGAAACACAGCCAAAGGGGACCTGTGAAGCTGACAATCGAATTGCAGCAGCGACAGCACACCCGGGCTGGGGCTGCCAGCGTGGATACTCGACAGCTTCAACACGCCGCTTGCATGCCCACTTTTCACGTTTGCACACTCTTTGTTTAACATTAAAACGCTTCAGCAGAGACACGCTACTATACATACCAAACAGTACCTGGCACATTCCCTCAAAATACAGCCCTTGCCTCCCAATCGCATCCTGCTCCTCCCTTGTACCCGTAGGCGACAGTGGTGACTGGTGAACATAAATCTCTGGTTGGCCTAGTTCATTTAGTCTCGATCATCAATCCGGCATGCATGAACAGGTCATATTGATCACGTCAGTAGGTAGTGAACATGCAGATGAGGCCCAGGCGACATGTAGAGGTTAGAGAATGAACAAGGTCTCTACGGTAGCAGCCAGACTGCCAGTTGGCTAACTGAAATCAGAACATACATCAGATGGTACTGGTGGCTACGGGTAACAAGTACGGTAAGCCGACTTATACCTATGGACCTATGGACCTGATAGGGCGTAGCTTTCTTTCTTTCTTATGGTGGAAACAGGGGGGAGACATTGTGGCCTGCCTTATTAGAAACGAGCGGATAAACAAGGCTCTAGCACTCCCAATGTTCACAAAATTCGTCCTCCACAGAATTAGTTAAGATACGTCATGCCAAATAAGATACGTCAAACAAAAAGGGAAAGAGCCAATCCCTAAGGAAGTAAGGAGGCAAAACGAATACAACAAATTATATATGTGTTTTGCTTACCGGTAAGTAAAAGTTTTTAATGGTATTGCTTGTCAGAAATTCAGAATTAGCTCAGGACCCGGTATACAACACAAACAATTATGTTTCAGGACATGCAGCCAGTCCTTGAAAGATGCATCGGCCAATTGTTCATCAGCCTTTTCATCCTGCCTTCCCTGCCCCTGCCACTGCATCTCCATCCCCGAGCCTAACACTTTTGACTTTTCACTTGCCCTCGCTTTGCGCAGCAAATCCCGGCTTCTAACCGCTATCAGTCAAGGCCGCCACCGGGGGGGCAGGTGCTGGTCGCGGTCGCGGCGCCGCCGGGTTTGTCCGAGCCTCCGAGGCGACCGCCAGGCCTGTCTGAGTTGGCCGCCAGGCCTGTCCGAGGAGGCCGCCAGGCCTGTCCGCAGTGGCCGCCGGCCTGTCTGAGGTGGCCGCCGGGCCTGTCCGAGGTGCTGATGTGGTGGCTGGTTTGGCTACCGCTGCATGGCGTTGCCAAACCTGTCTGGCCGACAGTACAGCCTTCAAAATTTTGGTGCAAGGCGTGCTCGAGGATGGAGTAGGTGCGACACGACTGGGTTCATTCTCAGTTTTCCCACGCCACTTTCGTGACGTGGTTGAGTGTTGGTTGCTTGCACATGGGGCGTCACTGGTATTTTGCTCGCTGTCCTGGTTCATTTCAGTGCATGTCCCGGTTAATGGGCACATGTCTCATGCATCAAATGTGATGCTCCCCTGGAATGTAAAAGCATATGACAAAACTTCCCAGGCCATGTAACTTCACAGGCCATGTAACTTCACAGGCTATGTAACTTCCCATGCCATGTAACTTCACAGGCCATGAAACTTCACAGGCTATGTGACTTCACAGGCTATGTGACTTCCCAGGCCATGAAACTTCCCAGGCTATGTGATTTCACAGGCTATGTAACATCCCAGGCCATGTAAGTTCCCAGGCCATGGAGCTTCACATGCATGTGTGTCGCGCTGCTGACCAATGCGCCGTCCTCTAGTTTCGACCGTGCAGATTGCGCCGAGCCGCACCCTGAAGTTTGTACACACCGGACTACACTCCCTACACCAGCACACAATCACTGAAACCAGGCACGGTAGGCGGCCGCAGACCAATGCTTGATGGCTGGGTCCCTGGGATCCACTTGGCCGGTCACCTCCAGGCTCCAGCTGCGCCCGATCGCAGGCTGCGTTGGTAGGTAGCACCTCTGTGAAGGGTAGAGGAAAAGAGGCTGTAGGTCAGTCACTGTCTGGCACAGTTTGTGGACAGCTGCTCCCTGCTCCAGCTCCTCCAAGGCACCAAACAATGCCCTGCACCAATTGCGCCCCCTAGTCAATGACGTTACACCTCTGGGCCATGCACAAGAAGGCTCGGCCGCGCTGGCGCCTCCTAGTGCATTCTCTGCCTGCAAGCTGCATGTCGGCTACCATGGCAGCCACCATGAGTAGGCTGTCTTGCTTTGCTGCTGGTGCTATCGCTGCGTTGTAGAAGCGGAATATTTGATGCCACAAACGTCGCTGTAACGGCTGGATCTGCAGCTCTCTCATGCCCCCCAGCTGGCGGTGGACGCAGGAAACTCGGCAGAAAGCCTCGCAGACTGGCACAGGTGCTAAAGCAAGCTTAACTGCATCCTGCTCTTGATGCAGTGCCGCGGACGAATGTGACCGGTGGCCCACACCACATCACCGTAGTTGACCACAGGCGCGGCATAGACAATCGTCAACCGGATGCATGTAGGTAGATAATGCCTCAGACGCACCTTGGCGGCCATGCAGCGGACACGCTGCAGCGCGGCAGCCAGAGACATCTCCCTGCCTTGCATGGCCTTCTGTATTCTACCGCTCTTGTGCTGAATGATGCCCCAAACTTAAATTTCTGGACACGTTTCAGCACTGTCCTGCGCTGGACACACAGGCTGGTTTTTCTGACCAAGTGACGGGTCTGTTTGTTTCTTTCATTTTTGTTGGCGCCTAGGGTCTTCAGGGGCTGGGAAGTAAAAATACCTTTCCTCTTTGGGGTGGTTTTCTTGTTCCCCTCTGCTTTCTATCCTCTCCTTAGAGAGTTGCATACCCGCTGGGCCCTGCATAACGCTCTGCCGCGTGGGGCTGGTAGGGGGTCAATGACCTTACACCTCCGGGTCCTGCTCGAAACAGGCTCGGCCGCGTGGGCGCCTAACTTTTGTTTGCATGGGTCGGTACCTTAGCTCAATTGGATCCAATTAGCTTATGTGAGGGGGGCAGGAATATGGAATAATCCTAGACAGGGAGGGAGAATATCGCATGGCGGGTTTGATCTCTCTATCTTTGGGATGGCTGCCACTAGTGTTATACAATCGGACCACTTACACGTCCTCTCTTAGCTTTTGCTTAGCTGACGGCTAAGATTTGATCGGGCTGGGCAGTCTTCAGACTTCCCTTCAATTTTAGGGGTGGTCTTTGCTTTCTACTACCATCGTCTGTTTCTTTTCTCCTGAAGTCATTATTTTATTTCATTTTTCTCCCGACCAGACAGTCGGGCGCCCATGCGGCCGAGCATTTCGAGCATGGCCCAGAGGTGTAACGTCATTGACACGTGACTGTGGTGTCAACAGAGCCAACATGAAGACACGTAACGGAAGTTGGGACCTTGGGGGGCTAATCATTACAATATTTACATTTGAACTGACATAAAGCCAATAAGCCAGGCTGAGCCTTGCCATTGTTTACGCTAAAAAAAAATCGTGGCCACAACGTCTAGGCCCAGGACTTGCACGAGTCAGGAGGATCCAGAGGTTGAAAAGTGAGTGAAGTGACAAACGTTGCAGCCACGCACTAAAACAGTACAAAAATCCACAAGTGTAGATTAAAATTGAGCGAGCTTAAGAGTAAATGTGCAATTCTTGAGGATTAACATCTTTAAGCTTGAGCACCCCAGGGCATATCTAAAGAATCAAACTTAAAAGTTAAAAGCGCAGCCAAAGAGGCCCTTCCCTGATGTCCAGGGATACCCGTATACAATTGTATTGAGCAGTGATATTAAAAAAGCAGCCAGAATCCTCTGAGGGAAAAGTGTGAACCAGCTGCAAAAAAAAGGCCCTCCAAAGCTTTGTCCGACCCGTTGTACAGCTGACTTTAAGGCCTCATGGCAAGGACATCATGATGAGCCACTTGACCCAAGACCATATTGCTAGACTAAAATGCTTTCACTCACACACTGCCGAGAATCCATGCGTTACTGGGGAAAGCTAATGCGCAAGACTTGGCAGGGCATGGCTGCCGATCAATCGGTTTCCACAGCCTCTGCCTTGCACTGATGCCTGATGGCTTTGGAAACAAAAGATAAATGGAAACAAGACCATTATCAACAAATAAGATACTGCTATGTCAAAGGGGTTCAAAGCATCGACAGATACAGTCAGTAAAGGAAAAATTCCGGGCGCTATTCCACATACATGACACACACACCTACAAACCAAAGCACGATGGCACTGAATCTTCAATCTACCACTCCAATCTTCAAGGAGCAATGCCCCCTGTCAAAATATAGCTGCTGCAAAGTGCAGGCATTCTTAGACACCACCCCTGTACCCTCCATAACGATCCTCAGTCACTCTGAGTCTCTGCTCACCAGAAGAAGTCCTTGCCTATCCTTAATGGCAATTGGTGAACAGCTGCATCCTCTCTGCTACTCAGGGTCCATCTCATGCATCTCCTCCTCACTCATTCAACCTGCTGTCAAGGCTGTCATCCTCGGCAGGGCCACCATCTGAGTTGCAACCTACGACGAGCAACTGCACCGGGAGGGGTGCATGGCTGCTGGGATGAAATTGCCTGCCAACAGCGCGAGTTAACCGTGCCTCGTTGACAGCACTAGGCCTGAAACAGCAGGTGGCAGCAGACTGCATGTAAAGATGCTCCACATCAGCTTTTGGGGCTGAAAGCTGCGCAAAGAGTACACAACGCTCGCTAATCGGAGCAGATAGCTGTGCTTGCAGTAGATCACTGTTCTGGCTTCTGATGTCGGACTCGGGGTCTCCCATGTTGTTCATGCTGTGGTACATACCCGCAAGCCATCGCAAGCGGCGACCCATGCTGACCGGTGCTGGCTCGTCCTCGTCCTCATCGCGGCCAAGGTCGGGCTCGCAGTAGGCGGCACCGTGCACCCTGCCCTCGAGCAGGAAATCCATATCCGTGTCGCACTTGTCCCAAGGCCATCCTTCATCTTCGCCGTCGCTAAATTGGGCCGAGACCAGGGGGGCTGCAGGAGAGGCAGGGGCAGCATCTTGGCAAGGCTGGAAAGCAGCGCTGCGAGTCGAGTTCAAGCCGCTGGCGAAAACGCAATGCTGGTCGCAGGGTCGCTGCCCGTCACGGGCGGACAGCAGCAACGACATGGCTGAGGATGAGCCATGGCATTTATGCTCGCGGCGGTACAGAATAGTCTCTTCAATTGCATCGGTATCGTTCTCGGATGAAAGATCGAGATAGCTGCCCCAAGGCATCATCACAGGCGCAGTGGTCAAGTCACCTGTTCAGGACAGGACAGGACAGGCAAGAGGCACCGTTAGCAGACAGCGACCCATAATTTCATTCTGTCTTGAAACCGTTACAGGGCAGGAAGCCAAGGCGCCGTCCAGAATTGCTCGACAACACCAAGGTTAGAAACTGGCGAGTAGACCCCCCAGGCATATACCTGAGTGCGCCCTTGATCTCAGCTCTGCTTGAACATTCATGTAGATCGTTATCTGATTTTGTTCGAGGCGCGTCTACGCACACTGGGATGGGCCAGAAATCCACGGTGGCGCTTGAGCCCTCTATCAGACTAAATTATTAATAGGAGGGAATCAACAGTTTGCAATGTAGATGACTTAAACACGTACAGTGGGAGATACAGACGTCCTGGTAGTTTCATGGGTCACCTCTGGACTCGACCCACGGTCTGTACGGCACCGACCGCTGCCGCACGTGGTCATCATGACCTCGAACCCAGCTCGAACCCATGTGCATGTGAGAGCATATGATTCTTGATCTTGGGGTCACTTTCTGCACGCATCCGAGTACTCAGACCTCATGTATCTCCCAACAGAACAAAGCTCGCTGCCTCATCCAACGTTCCCTCACAAGAGGCGCAGAAATGTGTGTCTTCACAATTATGGTTGCACGCAACCCCTGGCTACTGCTCTCCCTCCAGGTGTCCATGACCATGACAGTATGACACGTGTATCCCACATTGGATGCTTTTTCGTGCCCCCCCGATATACTCTGCCGCCTTCGTCTGGATCTCCTCTTAATTGAATGACTTCCCATTGCCCATCTCCACAGATATCCGAGTCCTGCACTCCTGCCCATCTTGCCAACCCTGCATTCCTCCTTGATGACCTTCAACAACCCGGTTCAACAATGCGGCACTACCGTATCCACAATCTTGAACTTAGGTGTAATTCTAATCTTAGATTTTGCCTTTCCCTCAAGTCCACACAGCATGCAAACTGGTACAAATTTTGCGCACCGACCGCTGGATGGACCCTCTCTCTACACCTACCTTGGACCCTAACGACTCAAGCCAACCCAATGGGTACTTCCGTTTCCCGCCACCTCTTCCGTCTTCGCCACCTCTCCCTGCAGCCGACCCCCATTACCGCATCCTTATCTACTCATCGTCATCATTGAATCCTCTGGCATTTATTAAGTATGAAGATATCATGCACCTCTTTCCTGTCCTTGGTCTTCCACTCCTCCATGTCCCTCCCCTTGTTAAGCAGTTTCAATTCACACTGCCCAGTCTGCCTTTTCCATCCTTCGTCTCAGATGCGACCTTGAAAACAGTCAACATGACTGCCGGCTTGCAATCCTTGCATCCCCCCAGGTTCTTCCTGACTCACTGTAGTCCCATTTTCCTTTTGAACGGTAAGGTATGCAGACTGGGGCTTGGGCACCCCATCCGCAAGGATTTACCCAAATCCACTCCGTATCGGCATTCAGTTTCTTTCTCTTTAATAAGCAAATCTGGAGTTGGGACAGTTCATTCTGATTTCATGGATACAATGGCGCAAGGGATTTATTCTGACATCTTCACCATTATGGATTTCGACCCCAGGAGGAGGAGGGCTTTCACCAGTTGTACCGGGGCTAGCTGGCATGGGTAGGAAGCTCAAGCGTTTGTGGAGGATGTGGCAAACTTTTTGTAGGGCTAGTTTCTTGGGGAGCTCGAGAAGTGAATTTCTCCCTCCTTGTCATTTACTGTCGTTCCCCTCTTTCTTATTTTCTTAATCTCTCAAGTTCCAAACTTGTTCAGGGATTGACTCTAACAGGGGAGGGCAGCTTTGTATGCCATGGTCCGGAGATGTCATGAGCTTTGGAGGTAATTCACAAGGGTTTCCTTAGGCAGTGTCTGGGTCTGTGGCCGAATATGTTCTCATGAGTGAACTGCACCGTGAATACCTTATCTCAAGTAATTTCAGCAGACCCTGAGTTTCTGGAATATAATTAATCTGAGGCCTGACGATGACCTTGCAAAAATGGCTATGCAGGAAAGTTGTGATTTGGCGAAGGCTGGCACTTCACTTTGTTCGGCTGGTTTTCTGTCTTCGATTTTGACGACTCTGGGTATTGATTTATTTACTACTTCAGCCAATACCTCTTTGGATATTGAGGTCTTTCTGAATTCAGCTAGGGATCAGTGGCTTTCCAAAGTTCCCAGGGATATGCCACGTTCGGCCCTGTCAGTGCGTGCTACTCCTGACTCAGAACGCTTGGGGTTCAAGTTGTTTACGTTCTCTAAGTGCTTCCAACTTAAGCGTGATGTGAAGGAGATTTTCTGGTTCAACTTATATTATTTTCGCTGTAGCCCTGTATCGGATGGGGCCGCATGGGCTGAATGTTGAGACGGGGCGTTTTGAGAAACCTTGTGTGCCTCGTAGCGAGAGAATTTGTAGATGTTGCAATCTTAAATGTCGTGAGGATGAGCGTCACATGATTTACTGCCCGTTCTACACATACCTTCGTTTTCAATTTAACCTTACTTTCCGTAATTTTCTAGAGGACGAGGATGAGGCCATGAAATGGTGCACAAATGGAGTGTGGGGTAAACTAAATGCAGAGGATTCTGCATCTTAGTTATGGAAATAATTTAGTTTTTTCATCTTTCAGTGTATGATGAAAAGAGAGAATCATCTCAAAACTTTGCCAAATCTCCCGTCTCCCCCCTAATTCTCTAGGCGGTGCTCAATCGAACTCTTTTGCACCCACGTCATATTTAATGGCTGTGGCTTATCTTCTGCACCATGGGGTTCATTCCCACGCCACTGTCGTGGTTGTGTGCTAGTTGCTTGCCCAGGGGGGTCACTCGTTTTCGCTTTCTGTCCTATTGTATCAATTGTATGTACCGGTTTACGGGCACATGTCCCATGCATCAAATGTGATGCTCTGATGGACTGTAAAAACTCAGAAAGGAACTTCACAGGTCATGCTGATACACCACAGCTACACCACAGCTACATCAGCTGCACTATCCAGGGAAGCTCACACTTCCATCTTAGCCATGCTCAGCCTCCCCGCGATGTGCATCGTAAGCGGTAAGTTGTACTGGGCACTCCGCCCGTGCATCTGGTACAGCAGCTACAACTGCTGCTGGTTGAGCGACAGCGGACGCTCTGGATCGGCGGCGTCCCACAGCTGCAGCGGTAGGCCCCCCACCGCCGCCATGGCATGCACATGGGCGACAGATCTGACAAGAAACTTCCATACACACTGGCAGTCTAGGCTGCGGCTCGGCGCCGTCAGCACGGCTGACACTCGAGGACGGCGCAGCCAGCGGCGTGACGGACGGTGCTGCCAACGTTGTTGGGCAAGGGGAGATGGCGAGCATGTGGAGGATGCGCTGCATATCTGCTTCCAATGCCCTAGCGTGAAGGAGAGGCTTAGGGACAGAGGTTGGGTAGTGCCCCCGGAGGGCGCCAAAGACTTTCAACAGTTGTACCGGGGCAGGCTTGGATGGGAGGCTCTGGCTTTTGTTGAGGACGTTGTACGCTTTGTTGAGGCCTAGATTTGTTGCTTTCCTTTGCCTTCTTGGGGAATAGGCTTGAGAGGTACAAAGATACTCCGGGCTGCCTTCTCCTTTTGGGGGGGTATTTCTTTCTCCTTTGTGTTTTTCTCCTTCTTTCCCTTTTACCTTAAGTTTCTTTTTTTCCAACGGTACAGTTGGGCGCCCACGCGGCCTAGCCTTTTTGAGCAGGGTCCAGAGGTGGAATGTCATTGACTGGCAGTCAAGGTGGCACTGGGAGGCGCAACCCGAGACAAATGTACCGGTACACTTAAGTACCGATATTGCAAACATAAACGCAGAATGGACAAGGGTTTGACACCCCTATAGGCCTCGCACCAAAGCTACCATACAACCCCCTGATAATTTTTCTTGAGGTCTGCTGAGGACCCTGTACGCTTGTGACCTGCTGAAGACCCTATACGCTTGAGACCTGCTGAGAACTCCCACCGGCTGTACCAGACCGGGCAGGGTTGGGATGCACTTGATTTTGTGGACGCTGCTGTAAAGTTTGCTGAGGGCTAGTTCCTAGAGGAGCTCAGGTGTCGGACTTGTTTGCCATCCCGGTACCTCATTTTGTTCATTTCCACTCCCTCTTCCTTTTAGTTTCTTCTCTACTCCCATCGGAACAGTTGGGCGCCCACGCGACCGAGCCTTTTGTGCATGTCCCAGAGGTGTAAATTCATTGACTTGGATTGACCCTGTACGCTTGAGACCTGCTGAGGGCCCTGTACGATTAAAACCTGGTGAAGACCCTCATACGACAGAAGTAAAACCTTTGTTCCAAGACAACATAAGATATAACCTGTGTCCACTAAAAGCATGCCAACACAATCACATCAAAGACAAGAATATAACACCTGGGACGATGCTCGGCCACATGTGTGCCTTTTGAGCTGGGCTTGGAAGTGTGACATCATGAACCGTTGGTCCAAGCAAGTCTAGGAACCAAGGAAACACATCCGAAAAAATAAAGAATCCCATTGGACATGACCTTGAAGGAGCAGGCATTAATGGCGTGATGATACATAGATGTGGAAATCAGCAAGCAACCAGCATGGAGCTGAGTGGCACGAGGCATAGTACCCTGGAACAACGGGCGAGGTCAAGTCACTGTGAGCCTATCCAATACAAGCGTACCGGTAGGTAACCAATCCAACATTTCGAACGCATCTGATGTAGGGCACGTTCTCCACGAACGCATGCAACGCCGAGCAACTCAGCCTATAAAGTGAAGAGAGCCACTAGAATATTATTAAAACCTTATACAAAGACTAGTGTGCAGCCAGCCATGACGCCTGGACGAAAAACAACAATCTTGCCACGGATCCTCGTTATCCCGTAGGATCTCAGATCTTGCACCTGTTCAAATCCTCTAAGATCTAAGGATAACAGACCCTCTCAGGCCTAAGGATAACAAGAGACACAAGAGCAATGCAGGCTGATGCAACTATGACCTTCTACAGGTAAACTACCGGTAAATTAATAAAAGCAGTCCAGCCATTAATGTCTTGCAAATTGTCCATATCAACAGCATCCACCCCGACTGCCAGCTGATGCTGTCCTCAGGCACCGGGCACGGTACGAAAACCTGTTCTGGCGAGGAAGAAAGACATGCCCTGGGCATGAGGACCTCACCTAGCGGCCAGGGAGTGAGGCATGCCATGCGCATGGCCAACAAAAAACAATAACAGCGCCGAGGCGGCATAGCCAACGCACCATATTGTCCATGTACAACAGCAGCAGTTTAACTCTGCTGGCCAAGGCGCACCCCTTGAACTGTAAATCTTCTGGCTGCAACATGCCATGCAACTTTCTATGCCTTGCAATAGATAAATTTTCGATCGCCTCGTGAAAACTAAAAAGACGGCAAAACCAGATCCTCTTACGGGGCAACATGGAAAGTTGAAAAGCAAAGCGCCGCCAAGCAAAAAATTAAACAAATTCCCCCCTCGTGCAACTCATTCCCCAAATCAGTCCCTGGTATATGCCTTCATGAGCGCGCACTACATTCGATTTCAATCCAGCACTAGGAAGGGTGAAAATCTGGGCTAGTCCAAAATGTCAGGAATGTGCACAAGGCGTACGGAGATATGGGCCCCCAACATGGTATGATCCGCACCTTCGTACGTTCCCATCACAAATCGGGCTAGTCCAAGGTGCCACCCAGGGCTTGAGCAAGGTAGCTCTCTAAAATGAAGACCCTGCAGAGAAGAGACCCCTCGACAGAACAAAGAACAGCTCAGAAAATAAGAAATTCCCGCAGAAGAAAGACCCTCCAGTGAGACAAAGAACACCTCAGCAACAAAGACCCAGGCACCCAGCAGAGGAAAAATACCCTCGGACAAAACAGACACCCGGCAGAAGTGTGACCACCAAAGGAGAGGCTATCCAAAACAATCAGTGATCTGAAAACAATTAACCTCCTGCAGAAAAAACTTGGAAAGTAAGAACTTTCGCAGGAATATAAGAACTCCTGACCTTGAGTCGATGGCACTAACAGAAGAGCGTGATGCCCCCTGCCCCCACACACCGCGTATCACTCACACGGGACAGCGTCACAGCCCTTTGCGAACCCTGTGACAAGAATCCCAAACAAACCTCATATTTGGCAAGGCAGGGCCTGCCAGGCCCTGGGTGGAACATATTTCAGGAAAATGTTTCATAAGCATGTTCCCGTACATGGGATGGTATTTCTAACCACCCACGAATTACAGATCCCCAAGTACCCCTCCCACACAAATTCATGACCGCTACCTTCTAACACCCCTGTACCTCTTTCTAAGACTAACTGTACGGCTGTAACCCCTTGTTTACCGGGTCACACAGCGTGACCAGAAACATGGCATCAGCTGAGCACCCAGTAACCGAGGCACCGCCAGGGCTATCTGAGCCAAGGCTCCGCCAGGGCGGAGCACCCACCAACCAAGGCACTGCCAGGGCTACCTGAGCAAAATGAAAGCAGATCCCATCCACACTCCAAATACGATCAGATATACATCGCCCGTCGCATTCAAATCTCCGCACACCCTGCCTGCGTACTCAATATCCTTGCCTCGCCAGGTATGATAAAGCAGGCCAGAATCCACGCCCTTGTTTTTTACATATCCCCACCCCTGCTGCGGAAAAGAGCTCCCATTGGACCCCTGGCTTGATGTGAGGCCCATCTCCCCTCACGGCCATCTCTCTTTAAGGTAGGTTATGGGTTCAGGGTCAACCCTGCTGCCCCTCATCCCCTCTGGAGGAGAGGTATAGGGCTCTGCCTGTAACATAAATCAATACCCCTCCTATAGAGAGCATTTGAGGGCATAGTGCCGTGAACCAACAGTCAGGTAGGCCCCTGCTCCAATGTGCGCAAGTACACCTTATGCGAGTATGAAGGGCCAGCCCAAGAAGCCACTCCTCACTTCTCATCCCGCGCACCCACGAACGAATACCCGGCGCTGCTGCAACTCGCATCAGCATGCCCAGCAGTACCGCCGCCGCTCCCCGTCGCCGCATCAACAGGTGAGGGACAGTCGAGTCCGGCGCCACCATCGTCGCTGACAACGCACCTCGCCCTCCGTGCCTGCGCCGGTACCCTACCCTGCAGGCCCGGCAGCAAGAGGCAGGGTCGCAGCCACACTGCCGCCGCCGCCTGCGCTGAGAGAGAAACGATGCAGTTTGTCACCAACATCCTCATCGCAACGCTGTGCCCAAGCATGGGCGATAGCCAGCTGTACCATACGGGGCCCTCCGCTAGGAAGGTGATCAGGATCGCAAGGCGCAGGTCATACGACTCCGCCGTCGTGATGGCGCCCTTGACCAGCAACCTGACCCAGTCGCGGCTGGCCAACTTGCCAGCCATGGTTGAGATGACGTCTGCGGGCGCCAGGCCCAGCAGCGCCAGCGCGGTCAGCGCTATGCGGTGCATGTGTAGCAGCGCGCCCACATCTGCGCCAAACAGCCGGCCCGCGTGCCGTCGCAGCCGCTGCGGCAGCCAGCTGGCTATCACGGCCAGCAGTTGCCGCGCTACGCCACCGTTGCCACGCCGCGCCGCGTGCCCTACCAGGACTAGGTAGTACGGCTGAGTGAACAGCAGCAACCCAATCAGCCAGCCGAAGCCTACAGCAGCAGGGCAGCGGATTTATTAGGTTGTTGCAACAAGGTCTCTGCAGCGATAGTCCACAACTGCAGATTTATTAGGTCTTTGAAGCAATAGTCCACACCTTGCCCTTTATTAGACAGTTTATTAGACAGCTCAGACCGCAGCAGTAAATGTCATAAACGCTCACCACACCTCGGTATAGATTTTCAACTCGATAGTCGATACTGGTTCAGGTACTCCAGCTCAACCCATCTTTGCGCCATTATATGAGATCCCTGGCAGTTTGTTGACGCCGGCCTATCAACTGCCAAGAAGGCGCCTCGTGGGACCTAGCTAGACAGGACCGCCGTATCCTTTTGAACTATTTCAGGGGTTGGGGTTCAGGGGTACTGGGCTTAGGGATTCCAGGGTTTCCAGGGTTAAGGGCTTTGATCTCACCATAATTCTGCACCAGTGCACCATAGAGACCAGACAAAGTTCCCGACGAGATGATCAGTGCGGCCCACATTGCCGACACGCCCAGCGCAGGCATCATAAAGGAGGCATCCCCTGCACCCGCTTCCGCGACCGTTGCCGCCGCCGGCGCAGCGGTGCCAACAAACGCCCATGAGCTAAGGAGCAGCGATGAGACACTTGCCCGAGTGACCGGTGGAGATCCTAGCTGACCAGGCGGTATCTCAAAGTCGGCAGTTGGAGAAGCCAGAGGGCTCTGGGAGTGCTGCACATGCCTTGTCGAGACAGAGGCCAGGGACAGGAAAGCCTGCTGCTGCTGCGGCGGCGGCAGTGACCCTGAGGCTCCACTAGACGACAGGGCAGCCACTGCCGCGTCTGCATTGTCGACGCTGACACCTGTTACGCCGGAAGCCAGTGGACAGGCGTTTCCCAGCTTAAACCCCGTCTGCGTGACCAGCGCCGCGCCCCGAGCCACCGCCGGGGCAGCTGACACGTGCCTGTCATTGCTGAGACCAAGGCTCGGAGTCACGACACTCGCTGCCATGAACTCGCTCAAACCAAGGCTGTCCTCCTGCTCCTCCTCCGCCGTACCGGCAGGAGGGCCCGTCGTCATTGCCATGATGCAGCCCTGTAGCAGCTGCGTTGTTGCGGGCAGGTCGCACGACTCGGCCCAGGACTGCAAGTCTGCCGCAATTTTCACCAGTGGCGACAGCTGGCGGCTGCCACGGGCCAAATCAGGCCCACCTGCCGCCGGGCCGGACACGTCGCCGCGGGCCTCATTCCACGTGAACGACCAATGCAGCTCGCTGCAGGACCTCCCACCAGTGGCAGCCACTGACGGGTTAGGCGCCGTGGCACGGCAGAACTGAAGCAGCTCATCCGCCGCATCGGCCGCTGGGTCCGAGACGTCAGCTGCGGCCAGCGACGTGAGCAGGCTGTCCGGCGGCGGCGCGCCGGCAGCGGCGGCTTCGATGACGACGGACAGGTCATGCATCAGGTCTTCACACTTATCCAGCGCCAGCAGCACGCCATCAACCTCCTCCGCCGCCTGATGGCATCCCTCCGGCAGCAGCAGCACGCTCTCCGAGGCAAGCAATTGGTCGCCCAGGTGGCTGCCCAAGCCGTCTGCCATTGACCAAACGTACAGCTCGAGCCGGCCTTGTGTTGGCCTGTGATCCGCCTGCCTCTGCATCCAGTCCGCGCCGCCACACTGCCGCGGCGGAGGACCGTGCACGTCAACCTTGAGGGTGAAGCGCATGGAGCCCTGAGGCTGCAAGTATGCAGAGCTGCCGTCGCACGGATCCAAGGAGGTTGAGGCCGCGGCATCAGCTGCGGTCGCGGTACATATGGGCGGCTGCCACACCTCAAGGTGCACCGGCACGCGGCGCCCCCCGAGCACGGCTTCGAGCACAAGCCCGCTGCCCAGAATAACACTGCCGCCGCCGGGCCTGCCGCCGATGCCACTGACACCGCCCTTTGCTGACGAGGCCAGAGCAGGTAGCATGTCCATCACGCCGCTGCCAGACAGGCACGCACTGAGGCTCAGCATACTGTCAGAGGCAGGCCTGGCCACACAGCGCGCCTGAGAGGCGTCCAGTGACAGACGCAAGGGCGCTGCCGTGGTTCCGGCGGCAGAGGTCCCCTGCAACTCAGCTGCCCTGGGACTCCAGCCCTCAGCAGGCAGGAGGGCGCTGCGCAGGGCATGCGGAGTGTCCACTGGGAGAGGACACCAGCGGTGGTCGTCGTCCAAGTAGAACAACCCGTTGGTAGAGTCCGCCTCTGAGCTGTCAACCTGACAGGGGGGGAGGGGGAGGCTTAAACGCTGCCGCTGTGCATCTGCACATACCCACATGCAAAGCATAAGCAAGCACGCATGGACAGGGCAAGCCCATCAGGGTACAAGGCAACACTACTACATCCTACAGCGAGGAGCCATGCAAAGTCACTTAGCAGAACTAAAACCTTGATGGGCTACCGGTTTTTTGAGTTCCGTTTTATTAGTGGTAAGAACACCACCGATACCGTTAAACTATTTTTCAGTTACAAGTTTGGGGTGAACCGTAGGCCTACGCAAGGGGAAATATCAATCCGGGCAAATACTTCAGACCATGCTGAACCATAAGGCACTGTGACGGCCACCGAGGCGCTCGGCTCAAGGTCTAGGGTCTAAGGTTGACACACGCCAGCACACCAACCTGGACCCTGACGGCGCCTTTGGGTGAGAGCACCTCCAAGGAGTCCATGCCGATGAGGTCGCCCAGGTTGAGCAGCTCCAGCAGTGTTGTCATGTCCATCAAAGCCAGCATTGGATCGCCGGCAACGCCAATGGCACCGCCGCTATTGCTGCTGGCCCCAGCGCCGCCGACTCGAGGCTCCTCAGCGGTGCCCAAGGCCGGCAGCGGCGGCGGCCCGTCGGCCAGGTCGATCACGTGGGCCTCGATGATGACACAACCGCTGCGGGCACTCAGCTGGTGCAGGTGCAACGTCGGGTACCTGCACGCAAGACCAAAAAGGAATAGCAGGGCATATGTATGGGAGGGAGACTGGGGCACAATGACATGATGAGGGGGGATGGGGGGGAATGAAGTGATTTTACAAAACATTGAAGAGACATACCGGTACGAGGGTCCCATGCTGTACTGGCATCAGGTTAGCTCTTGCATTAACGTGAAAGATGGTTGCCTTGGTTTAATTTGGTTATATTACATTGGCGATACAGTTACGTACCAGCAATTTCTTGATCGGCACCACCTACTGCGTACCTTTCAAAAAGCCTATTTGTAACAGGAGCGCCCTCACAACATACAGTACCGGACGACCGGTACCAAATTGCAAATGAAATGAAAGAGCGGCAGTGGACTGATAGCAGAAGAATAAGCCAATGCTGTAACCTGCCTCACCTGGGCCCTCCTGCTGCAATGGTTGCTCCCTTCTTTACCTGTGCCCCCCCACCACCTCCGCACACACGAACCCCCCTTTCATACTGAAGTCCACCCCCCCTCCACCCCCCTCCAACATGCGCCTCCCTTCATGTGTTTACCCGCAGCTCCCCGCATCTCTCATGTCCCCCCCATGTCCTCCCTATCACTTGTGCACAAACACCCCACTGATGTAACCGAATGGACCCCTTCTCCTGTGACCGTCTCCCCCACTATTGTTACCTGGATGCAAAGCGCTGCTGGATGGCTTCCAGCACCCGGTTCTTCGACACTTGATCCAGGCTTGCACCGGGGATCTATGAAGAAGGAGGGAGGGTTTAGGGTAAAAGATAATCCAGTAGAAAGGAACATAGTATCTGAGCTGACAGGCTGGTCCGGCGGGAAAGGAACAAAATATCCGGACCAGCAAACAGGCCCGAGGGGGAAAGACGGATCTGGACTGACGGACAGAAACAGGGGAGGAAGGACAGATGTGGACTATTGGGCATGCCCAGGGGGGGGGTAGGACAGTTCCAGGCTGGTCGGCAGGCCCCTGGGGAAAGAAAAAACAGAATCCGGGCTCGGGGCAGGCCACGAGTGGGCGGGAGGATAGTTCTGGGCAGGCCCAGGGACGCGCCCCACACATCCCCAGATCCAGATGTACATGAAGGGAGCGGAGGGCCGAGGGGAGGAATACCAAACCCCAGAGGAGGGGAGTGGGAAGGGATTTTGGTCAAGGTGAAAAGCAACTCTGCCCAACCCTGCCCTGAATCCTGATCCGCAGATTTCCGATTCACAGCGCCATACCCCATCCAGGTTGGCATCTGGTGAAGTTTTTGTTTCGTTTCATCTCATTGTTCAGATTATTTGTCCACACCATGCACTGTGTACTGCTGGTGTGTGACTTTTCCACCTCGCATCCTCACCTTCCCTGTTCCGGTATGATCTTGCATGGTATTCATGATGCTCAACAAAGGTCCGCTCACCTTGAGTGAGAATCGCAGGTGCCTGGTGGAGGAGACGTAAGTTGGCATGGACCAGTAGGCCCCGAGCCGGTTGTCCTGGCTTCGCCGCGGGCAGCGGCTCAGAGGCGACAGGAAGGGCCGCAGCGGCAACACAGCTGCTGCTGCTGCTGTTACTGCTGCTGATGATGCCCCCCGAGGCCTCATGCATGATAAGGAGAAGGCGCTGGTGCCGGCTGCCATATTGATGGGCTGCAGCTGCTGCTGTAGTGGTAGGTGTTGCAGCTGATGCTGCAGAAGAATCTGGTTATGATGCCCTGTAAGGGCGCACGAGGGAACTGACGGGCTGGATGATGCGGTAGGGTTAGCTGATGTTGCGTTTTGCTTCTGCCGTTTCTGCTGCTTCAGCAGTGTACATTCAGCAGCTGCTGCTGTGTTTTGATCCTGCTGCATGGTACATTCAGGTGCTCCTGTTGCGGTTTGCTGCTGCTGCTGCTGCTGCATAGTGCAAGCACTGGCTGCTACAGGACTCTGCAACAGGGTTCCTTTCCAGGCTTTCTCAGCGCCGTGCTCTTGATGGACAGTCGAATCTCTGTGGCTCATGCTTTCGTTGCAGATGCTGTTGCTGCTTCTCAGGAACTCTTTGAAGCCGTGGTTCATATCGCTTGCTACCACAGCCTCACTGCCGTCGCTTGCTGCTGCTCCTCCTGCTTCGTCTTCGCTGTTGAAGCATATCGCGCCACGAGCCAACAGGAGGCATGACTCTGACGTCGATGGGAGTGACTTGGTGACCTCGAACGCGCATCGACTGCTGCTGCTGCCCTCAAGCACCATTCTTTTGCTGGACTTGCAGACCTCTAACGCCTCGCTATTTATGAAAACGCTGCCCTCGGACGCTTTGATGTTGCTGCTGTCGAGATCCAGCGCAAAGTTGCTGCTGCATCCTACGAAGCCCTCATCGTCGATCGAGTGCCGGGACGAGGTACATGCGCTACTGATGTTCGATGCCGACGCAGTGCTGCCACAGCCCAGCAGCAGCCGCTGCCATTGACAGGCGGGGAGGCTATGCATGGCTGGTGCAGTAGGGGGGGCGGTAGGATGAGGCAGCTCGTGGGGCTTCAGTGGAGGATCACGGTCAGCACTCGTTGCCGCAGCTACAGTGGCCCTTATGCAGGACAGACTGCAGTAGTAGTAGAACGGGCAAAATCTGGAGGGAAAATGAGCGAGTTACCGGTACTGCGTGTTTCCATCGGAGGTTTGGGAACCGTTCTGTTCCTGTCGGTTTGACAAACTGTTCTTCGGTTGGTACGGCTGTTCCGCCGTAATTGTTTTCCCGCGTTTCCATTGCATCCGAAACCATTCAGGGCCCAATCACCGCGCCACGCTGGCGTTCTGGTGCCATTCCGGACACAAGTGCAAGTGGAATTAACGAGGGTGAGCTGTCAATCCATTTCCGCGTTCCGGACAAAATTGGAATCGGGTCCTCGGAGAACAGATGTGTGTGACCTCTGGTTTTCTTCTGATCAGCCTCGAACCTCTTGCTCAGAATGTTGCCTGCATTGCCATGACCAAAGAGTCTGGCCGAGACACGGTACGTCATACCCCATCAACATACATTTTGAATTCTCAAACCGATGAAACATGCAAGGTTTGGGTCCAGAGCTTTCGCGTCGATACAAATGTGCGCAATGGAGTAATAAGTTCATCTCACGCGAAGGCTCATATGAACAAGGGGCGTTTGGAAAGTAGCACGTGGCAGTTAGTTGGTACTCTTCCAACTCGCTCGCAAATGAAGTTGGGTTCCATAAAATGATCGCCCTGCTTTTTAAACTAGGGCAAATGAAGACATGCTGTAGTGGTCAGGTCCCTTAGGACATGACAAAATACTTTGCTTTTCATTCAATCTAGCTCGTACTTAATCACCGTTCTAAGACGGTATTCCTGGCGTTATTATTATGAGTTACTCATGCTCTAAAGTAATTATGACGCTCTTATCCTCACACATCTAAGATCGTCTCCTCCAGACGTTTCCTGTGCGTAATCCTTCTCGAATCATGTGGTCAAGATAAGACCCAATTTATCAGGTTACAGAGATGGAACACTCTATAAAACAAGGTTCACTTCCTGTCTGGACTACTTTTGAGTATCCGTTGAGCTTCATCGCTCTTCCAGGCCTACAAGCGTCCAGTACGCACCGAGTCAAGTCCAAACCTGACAAACCTGTCCTTCCAGTCCAGTATATCTATAAGTAAGTTCGAGGTTGACTCTCACTCAGAGCTGACATCTACATTTGATTTCAGTGCCGTTTTTCGAGTCCTGGGGCCTTCGGGATCAACTTAACTCCCTGTCGTGTCACGCATTCATTACCCTGCTGCTTGCTTACGCCTCTGAATTATAGTGAGCCCTCGCTCAATCCTGTTAATCTGGCCGCCACTGTCAATTCTATTTCTTGCGTCTTGTTCATCAGTGAGCGGCTTAACATTCAACGCATCGCCTTGCGGCGATCTCGTGTCAGCTGAGCTGACCGCAAAGACGGCTCTCAAGCTAATCGACTTTGGAAAAGGCAAGATTACCCTTTCTCAGGCTGGCCTCATCCAGCCGCTCGACAAGCTGTTCATATCTGACCGTGAGTTTTCTCTTCTTGTCCTTCTTGTCAATAGCGGCCGAGTGGCTTGCAATCGCTGGTCTATCGTACCTACCTTTCGTAGACAGTGAAGATTGGCTTGGTCCTTTCGACATTATCGAGTTACCATACCAAGGAAAGAGTGTGATATTCGTGCCTTCTAGTCAAAAGCAGTCTCGCAAAAATCACAAGCTTGCTGCTGACATTCTGTTGGACATTATCGACCACATTTTCAAGCTGCCGCTTACGGGTCAGTGCGCTACTTCATCCACTACTTTCTGATACTTTCTGCTACATATCTGCTATACATTCGGAAATCGTCTTGCATCATGGCCCATTGGCCTGCTACGATTTCGGGTTGGTTGCATGGCCAACCAGCCATTGTCTTGCCATCAGCATACTCATTGCTGCCTCCTTCGTCAACTGGAAACCCTAATGGTCCTAGTTTCATTCATCGCCATGTAAACCTAACACCTCAAGTTATGGTTAACCAGAGGTCTAGGTTCGGACCCCCACTTGGTGCCCTTCATTTTACCTCGCCTCTTGGTGCTACCCCTTCTTCTCTAGGAGGATCTTCTGGCGCGCAGCCCATGGAGGGCATTACCTCCCCGGTGGTCACAACTCCTGCGGTGATGCCTCGCGTTACCATCGAGCCGTCTGGTTCCTCTCCGGCCTCTGCCGAGTCTGTCAAGTCCATGATCAACATGCTGCGTGAGTTGGGTGTTATTCCTCCTATGGGCTCCTTCCATGCCCCGTCCACCTCTCCCGCAGTTGAGGATCCTTGTGTACCGTCGCATGCACAACCTGATCGTGTTGTCCCTCTCCCTTCTCGACCCATCGTCAATTTCACAGGCTACAAGAAGCCTTCATACATGTGTTTCAGGTTTTTCCAGTCGTGCAAGGAGAGCTCAGCAGTGCTTCCTGTCTTTGCCAAGGAGATCCACTCGCACCTCATGCGGGTTGGCATCCCCTTCGAGGAGGGTATGCCCTCTTACATCACCACCGCCGACCAGAAGGTGTGGGCGGTTGGTTTCTTCACATCCGTCGATTACCTGAGCTGCACCTTGGAGGAGCAGCTCCCTATGTTCGTTGACCGTATGCAGGCCCACCTCACTGGCCAGGTGCGTTCTGCTTCTGTTCTTGCTCTAGCAGATCTCATGCACGGGGTTGTCACTCAGGGATCTGATCTTGTTCCTTAATATGCGGAAAAATTCTTCCAGCGCTCTCGTCTTCTAGTCAATGAGTCTCAGGCCAGTCTGTGCCAACACTATCTTGTAGGGCTCAATCCTGACATGCGTATTCGTTGCTGCCTTGATAAACAGAATCAGGAATGGAACTCATTGAATGCGCTTGCTCAATTTTATTTTGCTGAAGAAATCCGATTTCGTATCTGCACCCCTCCCTCCTCTATTCCTCCTGCCCCAAAGAGGGAGTGGCAAGACTTCGTGTCCAAGAAGAAGCCGTGGCCTCAGCAGGACAAGCGCCCCCGGCTCACCGGTTCTGGCACTGTGGCCGCTGCCACCATCACCCGGTCAGAGCTCAGCTCCGACATCAAGAAGTGCCCTATGTTCGGGATCAAGGCTAACCGGGCCTCAGCCCCCCTCACGGGTGACCAGAAGGAGTGCATGAAGCTATGGGGATTATGTTTCTTTTGCAAGGAGGGTCGCCACTCGGCTGAGGAGTGTCCCAAGAAAAAAACACCTAAGCCCTCTGTTTAGGAACTTATTCAGGAGTTACCTGGCCCGCCTCCTGTGATTCGGTGTGATGTGTGCAGTCATGCAATTGAACAGTTCAATCTGTTGTCCGGACTAATGGGGCAATCTTTTGTCACCGTTACTTGTTCAAATCGTCTTTGCACTTGTGCAATTCCTTATATCAGGACCTCTTCTGATTTTTCTGATTTGACCGGATCCCCCCTCGCAAACATCACCATTGCACAAAGCAAAGAAACTGTAAGAAATTTGCTTCGCAATCGGCCAACTCAATATTCATGCCTTCTCGTGTCTTCTAGAAATGTTTCTGGTTTGAGCTCTCTTCATGCCAGCTCCTTCATTCTTTTCCATCTTCTACGCCACTAGCAGTAGCTATGAATGTGTCATGCAAACCGTCTCCTATCTTGGTTTTTCGAGTGCCTCCCGATCTCCGAGGGTCGGGCAAGTGTCATGTTCTAGCTAAGGTCACCCTTGACCAAGATCAGCTCGACATGATATTTCCAGGCTTAATAAATTCAACTCCAGTCCGGTGTCTTTTCGATACTGGCGCTTCTGCTTGCTTCATGGGAAGTCGCATGGCTAAGAAGTTAGGTCTAGTGATCCGACACTCAAGTCTTTCCACGGTGGCCACCGCAGCTGGGCAAGTGGTGCAGATTCTAGGAGCATTGACTACATCAATTAAGTTGGGCCCAACTGAAAACTCTAGTCTTCTTGTTACTGTTCACATCCTTCCTTCGTTCCTTGGCAATGTTGACCTCATCATCGGCCAGGATGTCATGAAGTCGAGCAATATCGTTCTGCACCTCGGACTTTCCCAGTGTATTTTACATTCTGGCACACCCCAAGAATGTACAATACTTCGAGAGCTCGCACCAAGTTTTAAACCTGTAACATTACCTCAGGGCAAAGCTTCCTCTGTCGATCCTAACCATCTCCCTGGTCTACTATCAGCTGCTATGGCGGTCCGCTACCTCAAGCGCCATCGGGATAAAGCTTTTGTCTTGTTAATCAAACCTCATCAAGTTTCAATCCCTGTTGTTCTAGCAGCCACTGTGGATACCCAACAGAGCGGTACAACCCCAGTGAATCTTGACCCCTCTGTCCCTCTTGGACCTCCAGATCCCTCCTCACCTCCCTCTGGAAAACTCAACCTCGATCATGTCCCTCCAGATATTCTTCACAACTTGCAAAATTTACTTGATGAATTTCCTGATATTTTCCACGAATCTCCGCAAGCGGGAGGTGCTGAGGTTCAGGATCTCACTCACACTATTGAACTCATTCCTGGATCAAAAATTCCTTTTCGTCGAAATTACCGTCTGTCACCTTTAGAGCTCCTTGAGCTCCGAACTCAGGTAACAGAATTCCTGAAGAAAGGTATCATTTCACCTTCAAATTCTCCCTTCGGAGCTCCAGTTTTATTCATCCCCAAGCCCAATGGAGGTCTTCGTTTCTGCCTTGATTATAGGGCACTCAATGAAATCACTGTCAAAATGCGGTATCAGTTACCCCGCATAGACGATCTGCTGGACGCCGCTCGGGGTGCCCAATATTTTAGCCTCTGTGATCTGGCAGGGGGCTATTATCAACTAAAAATTGCTGAAGAAGACATGCCTAAAACTGCTTTCAGCACTCCTTTCGGTCATTTCGAGTGGCGTTGCCTTCCAATGGGTCTAACCAATGCGCCTTCTTCCTTCATGCGCACTATGCAAAAAGTGTTTGAAAAATTCATAGGAGATTTCGTCCTCATCTATCTGGACGATATTCTCATCATGTCAAAAACTCCTGAAGAGCACATTCGCCACCTTCGAATAGTTTTTGAAAAACTTCGTGAGCATAAATTTTGTGTTAAACTATCAAAATGCAAATTTTGCCAGGCTCAAGTTAAGTACTTAGGTCATATTCTCACTCGTGAGGGCGTCTGCCCTGATCCTACAAAAACACAAACTGTCATTGATTGGGAATTTCCTACAACCGCCACTGGCATGCTCCAATTTTTGGGACTTTGCAATTATTTCCGGCGTTGGATCCCCAACTTCTCTCGTATCTCTGCTCCTTTGTATCATCTTACAAAGAAATCAGTCCTCTTTTCAAAGGGGGAGGAAGCGGAGATATGCTTTAATGAAATCAAGCTCGCGTTGGTATCTCCACCCACACTAGCATATCCAAATCCAGATCTTCCTTACGAACTCATCTCAGATGCTAGCATGGCAGGATGCGGAGCAGTCCTAGTTCAAGAAGGAAAACCTCTAGCTTATTTTTCTAACAGATTCACCTCCGCTGAATGAAACTATACTACGGGTGAACAGGAAATGTTAGGAATTATCAAGGCACTCAAAGAATGGCGTTGCTATCTCGAAGGTTCTGTTGGCCTTACTCTCATCACCGATCACAATCCTCTCACTTTCTTTTCTGTGCAACCTACACTCTCTCGGAGACAAGCAAGGTGGGCAGAATTTCTCTCAAGGTTTCATTATATTCTCAAATATAAACCTGGTGCCTCAAATCCAGCTGATTCTTTATCAAGGTTATTTGCTCCCATCGTAGCAACTCTTGCCGTCACAGTCAGTGAATTTAGTTCAGATCTTTTAGATCGAATTAAAGCTGAGTCTCTTCTTGATCCACACTTCAAGGATGAAAAGTCCACTCGGAAGTATGTTAAGGAAGGAAGCTACTGGACCTATCAAGGAAAAATTGTTGTTCCTTCCTCTCTACACCAAGAAATTATCTCTGAGCATCATTCTACCCTCATTGCCGGCCATTTCAGTTGGGCTAGAACTCTAGATCTTATTTCTCGCCAGTTCTGGTGGCCAGATCTGCGCAACTCTGTGCAAACCTTCGTTACCGCTTGTCACTCCTGTCAAAGTAGCAAATCATCTACTAAGAGGCCATTTGGTCTTTTATCCCCATTACCAATTCCAGATTCTAGGTGGCATACTGTCACCATGGATTTCATTATGGACCTACCCAAATCAGCAAACGGCAATGATGCCATCTTGGTCCTCGTGGACAAGCTGACAAAGTATGTACATCTCGTTCCTACAGTGACCACTTGTACTGCTGAAAATGTGGCTCGTCTCTTCCTTTCTCACATTTATCAGTACCATGGTGTTCCAAGGGTTTTAATCTCTGATCGAGATCCCCGCTTTACTTCAGCATTCTGGAAATCATTCTGTCAACGATTGGGTGCTGTTAAGCCTCGATACTCTACGGCGTTTCATCCCCAGACTGATGGTCAAACTGAGCGCACAAATCGAGTTCTCGAAGAAGTCCTTCGTCATTTCATTGATGGAGAACACAGCAACTGGGAGGATCTTCTACCTTTTGCCTCATTTGCAGTGAATAATGCAAAATCTAGTTCTACTGGTGAAACCCCCCATTTCCTGAATTACGGAACTCATCCCGTTACCCCAATCACTCTAAGTCTTCCGGAAGGCAAGCTTCCTACTCTAGATGTGGTTTTCTCAGATCTAGAATTTACTCTTGTAAAAGTAAAGGAACTTCTCAAGTCTGCACAAGATCGTCAGAAAACTTATGCTGATAGTCGATTTCGTGCTCCTCATACGTTTCAGGTCGGTGACAAAGTCATGTTATCTACCAAAAATATCAAGTTTAAGAAGGGCAAAAAGAAGTTCCATCCGAAATATCTTGGTCCTTTCAGGATCCTCGAGTTGTTAGGCAACAACAATGCCGCTCGTCTGGAATTACCTTCTAGTTACACTCGTATCCATCCCGTATTTCATGTATCCCTCTTCAAGGTTTATCATGAGACCGGAACGTTCCAACCTCTGCCTCCGAACCCTGAAATCCAGGATGGGCTGCCCTACTATAAAGTTGAAAAAATCCTTGGTCATCAAGACAAACGTATCGGCAAGCGGAGGACTACCAGAGAATATCTTATCAAGTGGCTTGGATACGACAACACCCACAATTCATGGGAACCTGAAGTAAATCTGAGTCCAGATCTCCTCCAAGAATATCACCACTAATCATCTGTGCAATTGTACCTTCTCCTCATTACCATTTCGATTAATCAGTGGTCTTATTGCAGGGGGAGGTATGTAGTGGTCAGGTCCCTTAGGACATGACAAAATACTATGCTTTTCATTCAATCTAGCTCGTACTTAATCACCGTTCTAAGACGGTATTCCTGGCGTTATTATTATGAGTTACTCATGCTGTAAAGTAATTATGACGCTCTTATCCTCACACATCTAAGATCGTCTCCTCCAGACGTTTCCTGTGCGTAATCCTTCTCGAATCATGTGGTCAAGATAAGACCCAATTTATCAGGTTACAGAGATGGAACACTCTATAAAACAAGGTTCACTTCCTGTCTGGACTACTTTTGAGTATCCGTTGAGCTTCATCGCTCTTCCAGGCCTACAAGCGTCCAGTACGCACCGAGTCAAGTCCGAACCTGACAAACCTGTCCTTCCAGTCCAGTATATCTATAAGTAAGTTCGAGGTTGACTCTCACTCAGAGCTGACATCTACACATGCACAGAAATGCAGGCGTTCATTTTGGGGATGTACAGTGCCACGCTGTCGTCTATTGTTTTGTCTGGAACAGAGCTAGCTTGGCCCTGCCTGCTTGTGGAAGGGGGTCCAAAAGAATACGAAGAACACGTTTTGGCAGGCCTATTCTTGCACTGTTCTTCCGCCAATGGAAACACAAATCGTTCTATTGCCGGCTGTTGCCTCGCTATTCCTCCAATGGAAGCAGACTACTGTTATGTTTTGTATTATTTCTTTACGACGTCACTGAGAAATGTTATGCACAAAAGATCTTCACCGAGAGAAGGGAATTATGTACGAAGGGCCTCATAATTTTATGCTGGACAGGTGGTCGTGAGAAATATAGAGCAAGGAAGAAATAACCCATACAACTTAGTTCGAAGAAATGAAAGTAAGGCACTGGCAAATGTACATCACAGCATGCTACCGAGGGGTTATGTTACCACAATAGTCTGTATATGTCGAAGAATGACCGAGTCATGACTATTGTCATAGAGGGCCGTGACGGATGTTTATTCTCTTTTCATGGAGGGCTGTGGCAGGTGATGAGGCGCTTATGATGATCGTGACGGTGCAAAATCTCACAAATACCGAAGTCTATTCTGTCCTTCTGTTCTTGACCTCCGAGTCGGAGGCACCAACCAAGTGTCAACCTAGCAAGAATTAAGGTCTGACTAGGTTTTTGAGGGGGGGGGCAGGTAATGTTAACAAAAAAAATCATGGGGGTTTAAGTTATAGATTGCCTTTCTCCTCGGCTCCACATTTTTGTACTACCACCTTGAACTTGATTTTAATTCCAATCTACAACAATTCTGAATTTTTCACAAGTCCACACAACGTGCACAACATGTACAACTTCTGCGCGCTGCTAGATTGACCATCTCTACACCTACCTTGGACCTTGATGCCACTCCAATAAGGCAACAAATACCACCACACCCGGCCCCACCCCCTCGCTTCTCTTCGCCACCGCCCCCTGAAGCCGCCCCCCTTTCTTCAATGTGACAACAGACACACGCCCATTATGCAAGAATTGAAGAGGCAGTATGTGTTGTGCATCCGAGGGATTCATAAAGTCCTATGCTGGTAGATTAAAATTGACACGGCTTCCGTGTCCACCCGCTTTATTCCACATGGGCAGGCAAACTCCTTCTCCGGTCCTCCCTCAAACCTCAATGTGCTATTGTAACTTGACATATCGCAAACACACTGTTTAGGGGCCATGCGGCCAAGCCTTTCCAGCAAGGCCTAAAGGTGTTTTGCGGCAAACATTTCAGTACTACACCACCCAATACCTCAGCATATACCACCCGGTCAGGGTCCGCCACACATCACGACAGTGTCATTCGGATGGCTCCCAAAGGAGCCCTTCAAGATTAGTGATCGCTTTGCCCTTGCATTTGATGGGGCCGCTGACTGGTGAAGTACGCTTACATGTTTGATTGTCGGTACCACTGACTGCTTTCATTTAAGTTAAATTTGAATTTTGTTTCATTACCGGTAGCATTAGCACTTTAGCAGCCAAGAGTCTTTCAATCTTACTGAGGGGTTTCAGAATGGACAGAATTTGAAAGGCATTTCTTGTAAAACGGATGAATGACTACAAAAAATTCCAGGTACAAAATAAAAAATATGCATTGAAACGGATCAGGTGAATGACTTCAATTTGAGACCTTCAGGGGAAAAGAACCCAGTTTAAAACGGGAATAGACTGACTAGCGGTGTGACGAGTGATATTTTTAGTACCGGGTATGACGCGTACCGATATACGGCATCGAAATATACCGAAAGCACCGAATACAAGCGAAAACAGCTGAGAATCGAGATTTTGCTCGCCTGCGGCGCTGCTTCCAAACAGTTCATTAACCACCAATTAACAGCGGATATCACTAAAAATTCACTGGGTACCGTATGACCCAATGACTTTGCCCTGGAATTTCTACATCTGTCATCACATGCTGCATATTATATGCCTGTTGAGTACTGGTATGGACTCATGCACCACTCCTTGTATATGTCAAACGCTGCTTAGCAGGGACACTGGACGTCCATACCGTGCCCAGAATTTCCCCACCCCTAGCTCGGAAGCCAACTTGGCTTCTGAGAAGGCGCATCGAACTTTTATGCAAACACTGCATGTCCTTACACACACTACCCGTATTGTGAGGTCGAATTAAGTGTTTGGGTAGTGTTATAGTCAGGTGACCCGAGTTGCATGCCGATTTCGACCCCGGTCATTGCACGCTATTTGGGCAAAGGCTTATTCTTTCAATTTTATAAAACCTTCCCCCCTCTCTATCTCCCCAATTATTCCATTAGCCCGATCTCGCGATTCTCGCCAAGGCCGTGTCACAGCCCATGACTGTTGCACTTGGATGTTGCAACTTGCAACCAGAACTCACAATGCATCATGTTGATAATCGTATCCTAGTTCAGAGCCCAATCCGTTACCCAGAATGGCATTGATCGGGTGGCCTAAAGAAGCCAGAGAGGTGGGTGCAGATCATGGTGAAGTACCACATTTATCTACTCCTGAGCCGTCAACTTATAATTTTATGGCTCTCATTTAAATGCGACTTACAAGAGCATCTGTGTGCCTAAAGCCCCAAACAGGCAGGCTGCAACAGAACTGCGCTGCTGGGTGGCCTTTTTCAATTGGCATGTGGTATGCAGCTCAAGCATACATCGTGGAACGCAGTAATCCTGTTTGCGGTAACTTCGAGTGCATGTGATAGCCTTCACTCCCTGCTGCAGCCGTAGGCAGTAGAACGGGCACACATGCTGTGAAAAGATTATACCAGCATATTGGTATTGGTATGACTTCATGTACCGGTAGGGAACAGATTCTTCACCAATTAACCAACGGTCTCCTAGTGCTCTGACTGCCAGACATGAGCTATATACGAACATATTAAGATCTTTGTTCTCGGCTCATGTCTAGTTGTCTACTGCTCAGATCACGACAGCACGTGATAGATTCAGCTGGCACTACAAGCACCTTCTGAAAATGAGAAGCAGAGCTGTACGGCGTGTCAAGGAAAAGCTGATACCTAAAACATGAAAGCTGACACTCGGGAGGAGGCAATAGCACTACTTCTGGGCTGGGCTGGTAAGCTGTTTATGCCTAACGGATTGCTGGCGGTGAGATGATAAGCTGTGTTTGCACCCTAGATGGCAGACGATCCCCCAAGACTCGACAATTATGATTGACAGCTTCACATAAGAACATGCCCTAGCCCGCGGCAGCATTGGTCAGGGCCAGCCTCCACTTCGTCCAGTGTTTCAAGGAGCAGCCTGGTTCGGCCACACGCTATTTGGGGGCCTGACATGAACCCTGCAGGCATTGAGACGTTGGATATCAGGGTTCAGGAAGTGTGAACAACCTATCAATTTTATTATGCACTAGGTATTGGTATGGTTTATGTCAGTCTGCCCTCAGGTACATGGTCTAGGATTTCAGTAAAAGGTAAGACACGAAAGCGTGGGGATGGGCACTGGCACATAAAAATGCTGGTCTGTGGCAAAACGAATACTTAAGCTAAATAGACAGTGCATCATGGCAATGCATGGAGACTTCTAGAGTCCTTGTTTACTCGCGAATTGCACTGGCAATACTGGTTGGGTACTCAGGCCGGGTACTCAGGCCAAGGTAGTAAGGTCATGAAGGTGTTTAGGCAGGAAAGCGTCAATCTGCTAATAAGAACGTGGAATGCAGGGTGCATCAGCGCAGCCTCAGAATGGCAGCACACAGGTTTGCTACACGAGGGCTAGGCATCCATGATATATGTGTGCTGCAGTCCCGCAGCACTGAAGCAGACCCCCGCTTCAGTCCCGAGGTAAATGTCTTGTACTCATGTTGATCGCATACCGTACCTACCGCAGTGACGCAATCGGTGACTCGGTGTCAACGTATCTTTATCTGTGTGGCCTCACCTTGGCAGATGCAGCGGCTTCTTTCATTTCTTCTTTCATTTCGGCTACTTCCTCCTTCAGCAACTTTACTTCGTCCGATAGCTCATCCCTGGCCTGGATGAGGGAGGGCATGCAAGAGCACGCATGCCTTCATAAGCTGTCATCGTCACACAGGTCAAGCTGGGATCACCAGTGAATTTAGATAATTGGACCATACTTCAGCAAATTATGGTCATTCTCAGCGTTCCTGAAGCCAAGGTCCAGGGCACACACATGGGACGGGCACCATGCAAGCGTCACCCGCCCCGTTCGAGCGGCAAGCAACAAACGCCGGATCAATCACTCTATATTGTTGTTAATTTCGAATTCAATTGGTAAATGCATGCAATGTACCCCATTCAAGATGCAGTCGACTTGCTTTGGAAAGCTGGTCAGGGCGACCAACAGGTAAGCGGTTGTGGCGGGCGAGATGTGACGTTGTCGTAATTTCTCACCGTGGTCATTTCGGACAGTTGTGAAAAGCACTCGTCCATCATCACAACGCAGTCATCACCCCGGCTTGCAAATATGCCTCGCGCACCATCCGACAGCCCCTCTCCTGACAATTCGACATGGGCATACCCTGTTGCACCAGTGCAAGCTAGTATAATAAATGCGGCGATGCACGCCAGTTTATTGGCGGTCCTCATAATGGCGTTGCTGTATCAAGACCAGAGATGTATCAAGACAGAGCCACTCCTCCCCTAATGATGATTTTTCATGGTTTAGCGACAGGGTTTTGTGCATGGACAAACACCATGTTTCTCCTCCGCGTTTCACCAGGTCCCATTTCTTCATTTACTGCAGTGCTTACCATGCCTGCTACCGACAGTGTTGATCGGGACCTCAAGGAACGGAGGCATAAACACAAGAGGCACAAAAGGCACAGAGAGGATGTAGATCACAAGAAGTCACGTCAGGCTGAGAAGGAGGCAGGTAGTGATTCCCCCGAGAGCGGAGAAATCATTGTGACGTCTGGTCCAGCTTCGCCAGCGTTGCAGTCAAAGCTAGACGATGGCTCCATTATAGATGGCAAAATAATACATACTGACGGGCCTTTGGGTGACAGGGGTGGTCTGGCTGAGGGTGGTGTTCGACGAAGATCTTCAGATGACAACGGGTAAGGCTGCTTGCATTGAACTGCGTATCCGTGTCTTCAACTTCAATTCAATCCACCACCTGCTTCATGATTTCCAGGCCCTCTCTTGCTCGCCTTTATGCCAATTGATCCTCGGCCTCGTCAGGAATCCTTGCTTGTGTCCCCCTTGTCGTCTCTCATGCTCTACTGTTTCGCAGGGAGGGAAGGCGGATGGGGAGCTCAGGTGCCGTAGGTCGGGAGCTCTCTGGTCGTGAGAATTCACGACCATGCCCAGGAATTACTGATGGTGGGCATGCAGGCGCCAGCAAGAGGGCCCGGGGGGAGGAGGAGGCGGTGGATCTGCCCTCCTCCAGGCTGGATGACTCATCTACCCGCCGCAAACAGTCGATTGACGGCGCTGGTGGCCATGATGAGCGCAGGAGGGACTCTCAAGATGACGCCGCTGGGGCTGCCGGCTCGACTCGTGCCGGCCATGCAAAGGGTGGGGAAGCAGTTGCTGACGCTCTTCCTGGACCTCCTCCGCTGCCATCAAAGAAGCCGGACGACTTGGATGCACCGAAGAGCAGCCGTGACCGCAGTTGCAGCAAGGATAGGGCTAGGCCTTCTAGCGGCCGTGAAGGCGAGGCCCTCCCCTCGGACCGGCCCTCATCCAGCCAGAAGCGGGATGGACGGGACGCTGAGAAGGAGCGCCTTGAGTCTACGGATGGAGACCGTGGGGATGTGCGGAGGGCAGATCGGGAGAGGGAAAGCAGCAGGCGGGAGAGGATGGACCGAGGTTCACATGGTGAAGGCAGGTGTGTAGTAAATTTGTATACAAGGGGTGGCGCAAGCATGTATAAAGATGTATGAGCTGTGTGATTTGAATTCCCAACTTTGTCAAACGAAATATCTCATCATCCATAAATCCTGCCTGCCTGCCATGTTTGATTGATGGTATCTCTCATTTCATCCGGGGCTTCAATGTTGTGGATAGAGCCGGTTTGAGTTTTCGCCTGCTCGTTTTTTCTTAGACAGCCATGTCACGCATGAGCGCACAACCCCGATTGCAAATTTGTTATTTCCAGGTCATCAATGGGCCCACTCTAAACCACCTCATGTACTTCAAAGATTCTCCTGATGCCTTTGCTTTGTCAATTACATGGGGAATTATGTATTGCTTACAGCTTCAAACACTGTTGGAGTGCTTCATGCAAGGTATTTTATGCTGTGCGCACAAAGCCCATGCCTGCTGGCCCCGAATATAAAGCTTCGCTGCATGGCGTCACAGCCTGGGTCCAGCTCTGTTTACCTGCACTGCACATGTTTGACACTTACTACTGGGCCCTGGGAGCTGGTTGTATCATTGAACTCATTTGAGAACAAGCAGAAGAACAAGCATGGAGCCTGCTGCATAATGGCTTCTTGGGACCTTACTGAGAGACCATGACATATGCTGAACCCTGTCAAGTGATCTGTTGGTATTGCGGAATGCATGCCTCCAATGTCCTTCCGTGTCTGCCCTGTGGTGCATTGGAACCTTGCCTTCCTTCCCGCGTCTGTTTATATTTTTCCTCCAGAGATGGTTCTGACAATGTGTGGTGGTTGATGTGCTTGCTCAGACCCTCAAGCTCTCAAGACGTTGACCGGGATGCCAGCAGCCGCGGCAGCCGTCCCCCTCGCGATTCAAACAAGCGGGAGGATGAAGGACGTCGGCCTCCTCGTGACCCAGACCGACGGAGTGATGACGGGCGCCGTCCCGTTCGCGATGCGGACAGGCGTGAGGATGAGGGGCGCCGGCCTCCTCATGACTCAGACCGGCGTAGCGATGACAGGCGCCGGCCTGCTGGAGATGCAGCGAAGCGGGATGATGAGGGGCGCCCTGGCCACCCCCCTTCGGCCCGCGAACCTGACCAGCGCGTAGAGGAGCGGGATGAGCGGGGAGTTCGTGGGCGGGAGGAGCCGTCATCGCGCAGCCGCGGCAGCAGGGACGTTGATGAGCGCAGCGGCCGGGGGCGTGGTGACGATCGCGAGCGGGAACGGGTGCGTGGTCGAGGTTACCAGGAGGCGGACAGGTATCACAGAGGGGGCAGCGGGGCAGAGCGCAAGCGCAGCCACAGCCGCGTGCGGGACGGGGACAGGGACGGGCGTGGGAGGCAGAGGCGTGGTGACGAGGATGTGGACGATAGGCGGCGGTCTGACCGACGCCGAGGGGGGGAGGAATCTCCGGTAAGTGCAATGATAGCTTTGGTTGCCTTGTTTTCAGGATGGATCTGGATACTGTATCGATGCAGATTTATTTTCCTCATCGGCTAAATTGGCTCGGCTCTCCCACACTGTTGTCTTGCTCTTGGTCCTAGGGCCTATGACCCAAGGAATGGGTATCTGTGTTGAAGGTACCCAAAGTACGGGTACCTAATAGCAGTGTCTTCCATTTGCCGATAGTGTCAGATCAGAGTATTGGGGAGGCTAGGGGAGGCCCATGCAACCCTGATGATGCGTTACGGACGCTGATTAGACTGAGGATCAATAACGGTACTAGTAGGAGATGGTCCTTACAAAACCGTACCTTCCTCTTCGCAGCTGCTCGATGAAGAAGCTGATAAGATCTTGAGTTTCGGGATGGCAGGCGAGGAAGAGGAGGAGAGACGCATTGAGGAGAGACGGAAACGGTTACAGGCAATCAAAGATAAGCACCAGAAACAAGCGATGGTCACAGGTGGGTGGGTAGGCCATTTCCAGTAGACAGGTGGCGACAGGTATGTTGTTCATTAAAATTTCACATCCTAGATTTTCAGGGCTTATGGAGTTCCCTGCATTAAGCCCGTGGCATGCTCCATGACCTGTTGCAGCGCTTATCACTCCTTGTTTCTTCTGTCTAAGAAGACAGAATAAACAAGGAGTGATAAGCGCTGCAACAAGTTGAAAGATCAACCCTGTGAATCTTTCAAATGTGTACCAGAACCCTGCAAACTCTCCTCCTGCCTGGCCTGACGCAGACTCGATCGTGAACCCCACTTCAGCCTCCATGGCAGCCCAGGCAGTGGGCCCAGACGCCGCCATGGACGCTGCCTCCCCCGCCAGCAAGGTGCCTGCTGCAGCTCCTGTTGCAGGCCTAGCTGCTGGGATCGCTGGTCGGGCAGTTGCGCCCGGCGGGGACGAAGAGGGGGAGGAAGATGATGGGGAGACGGTGGTGGTAGTGGCGGCCGAGGGGGACGAAGATGGGATAAACACCGAGGACAGCAGGTGCGTGGACAGGGGGTCAAGTATGTGTGTTGGGGGCAGTAGAGGTTGATGGGGGTGATGTGAAAGTTGCAGGCCTCCAATATTTGCTTCTTCTTCCGATGGAGGATGGAGTGCTGTAGGTAGGTGTTGACCAAGGGACTGGGTGGGGTGGGGTGAGCAGCAGTGGGTGAGGGGAACATGATGCTATACTAGGCACCCAAGCATCGTTGTGTACAATGTGGGCAGGCTGGCAGGGTATCTGCCCACAAACTTGAGCGGTAAAGTCTACCTTAACACGTTCGATTTATTAAGGGTCTCTATACTGTTATCCAGGAGATAAACAAACTTGATAACTATTTGCCAGTTTATCGCCACTTGTCCACTGTTTTGTTGTCATTGTTATTGAACCTATCATCTGGACCACGAATTAATCCATATCCGCTTTATCCCTGCGGTGATACGGCATATAGTTCCCCCCTGCGCCCTCACGTCCGCCTTTGTAGCTGCGTTCATTACATTATTTAGTTATTTGGCATCATGGGGTTGGCTCCTCCGCCCCTAACGGCTAATATTATTTACGTTTCTGTCCCCGTAGCGATGGTGAGGCTGACGGCGAGGGCACAGTTCTTGATATCTTTGCTGCTGCTGAGGAACCTGCTGGTGTTGAGGAGGGGGGTGCGGGTGCGGGCCCGACAGGTCCCTCTCTGCCTGGCTCGCTGTTTCCAGCCAGCACCGGCATCGGCACCGAGCAGCAGCGGAAGGTGACAGCTGCAGCAGCAGCAGCCCTCGCCAACAAGTCCGCGGCAGCCAAGGCGGAGCTGGAGCAGGAAGGCGGGGACATGTTTGCGTCAGAAGAACCAGAGGACCTGTTTGGGGCGGAGGCTGCTGCAGCTGGGCAAGGGGGAGTGGGACTGGCTGCTGAGGGGCTGGCGGCTGCGCACGTGGCTGCACTTGCTGATGCGTACGATGACCCGGAAGGGTACTATGTGTTTGTGGTGAGTGTAGGGTTTAGGTAAACCACAGCCTCAAGCCCTAGAGGTTCTATCCGATCCAGGTGGGTGTAGGGTTTAGGATGCACCTCGAACGCTAAACCCTAGGTCTCCTACGCGTTCTGTTTGGGGCGTTTGTAACGGAACCCAGTGACAATGAAGTGGCCATCACAGGATGTTGCCATCACAGGATGTGGATCTGTAGCAGCGCTGCGTGCTGTCTTTCTAATACGTGGTTTTGCTTTGTGACCACGTGCCTGACAATTTACACGAGGCACTGGCTGTGCCACTTGGGCTCAGGCTGAGGGGGGCCTAGCAACAGGGCCTGCTGCACCTGGGGCCCCTGACTGTCAGACAGGAGGTAGCTGAAGTGTGGATCAAGTGCAGCTGAAGAATATGTGGGCGAGCACCCCACATGCTCCCGCTCTGAGAAGATGTTGGCGAGTTATACAAGAATATGTGACTCTCCCGCCTCTTCTCCCATGAGAGCAGACGTTGGCGAGTTATACACCCTGGCAAGGTGTTGGGAACCTGAGGTAGAAGCTGAACCCTGAATCTTTGACCCTGCATCAGGTGGGGGAGGTGATGGACAACCGCTATGAGGTGTTTGCGACCACCGGGAAGGGCGTATTTTCCACTGTCGTCAGAGCGAGGGACACGCATGCTAGGCGAGACGAGGCAGGCAACTTCCCAGAGGTGAGCAAGTTCAAAAATGACAAATACCGGTACCGGAATATGCCAATCAAATAAAGGCCCAAACGCGCCCTGGAGTGTCAATTGAGGATGCTTCCTCCTAGATTTTGTATGAGCTATTGCTGGAGAATGGATCTGATTTGTCCAGAGTGACTGCCTCTGCCTGGACGCCTCGCATCAGAGCACTCGGACGTTGGATGCTTTGGTTGCCTGTCTGCCCCCCCCTCCACCCCTCCCTCTCACGCCCCGACCAGGTGGCCATCAAGCTCATTCGTTCCAATGAGACCATGTTCAAGGCGGCACAGACAGAGGTCCAGGTGCTCAACCTGCTGTCTGCTTCAGACCCCGACAACCACAAGAACTGCGTGCGCATGCTGCGGCACTTTGAGTACCGCAACCATGCTTGTATGGTGTTTGAGCCCATGGTGAGGGGAGCCTTGGGAGACCTAGGTAATGCAGACCTTCAGCCACAGGGGGAGTGCAAGTCTGATCTGTTGGGCGCCCACGCGGATGAGCCTTCTTGAGCAGGGCCCACAGGTGTAACGTCCTTGACAGGGGGAGTGCAAAGGGTGTTACAACATGTGCACAAGCGGGGAAGACTGGTGCTGTATCTCCGGCAGGGGCAGAATGTGGAGGTGCCTGACATGCCCCTCGCATGAAGATGGGAAGACGTGGGCAAGTAGGACTTGCAGAAATGGAGCTGTCGCACTACGCGTCTGGGCGAGTCTTCCTTAACCACTCGCCCACTTAATCCATCGGCCTGTTATGAACCTGTTATGAACAGACTACTCTGGATATTGTCTTCAACAGATTAGTTTACCCCAGCCACTTCAACACCCATCCAATACATCGGCTTATCGATCTTCAGCAACCCTATGCCCATATAATCCAAATCCAGATCACCGGTGCCTCTCCTGCGATAGCTAACCCAGACCACTACCCGCCTTGGGCTCCCAGGAGATGAACCTGCGCGACCTGACTAAGAAGTATGGGCGCAACAAGGGCATTGACGTGAAGGCCGTCAAGCTCTTCACGTACCAGCTCATGATAGCGCTGAGGCACCTGAAGAAGAACCGCGTGCTGCATGCGGACATCAAGCCGGATAACATACTCATCAACCACAGGCACAACAAGGTGTGTGTGGGTGAGAGGCCGTATCCGCATTTAAAGATATATTAAGGTTGTCGCAGCTAATACAGGTGAGTTCAGTTAAGGGACAGTTTAAGATTCGCGTTAGAGGGTTTCAGGGTCCGGCGGGGCGCCAGCCGAGGAAGAGAGACGGACTCCTAAGGAATACGCCCTCAGATGTTGCAAGTGTGGGCAGCAATGTCGGCTGAGTGATGGATTGGCATGGTGCTGTGATGGTCCAATCTTTTGGAAAGGCCCCTGACCCCTAAGCACCTCCTCCCCTGTTCCTGCTGCCCCCCCCCCCTCCTTCAGGTCAAGATCTGTGACTTTGGTAGCGCCATGATGATGGGGGAGAATGATGTCACACCCTACCTGGTCAGCCGCTTTTATCGCGCACCTGAGGTCATCCTCGGGCTCAAGTATGGTGAGTGGATGGGGCTTAAGTATGGTGAGTGGATGGGCTTAAGTATGGTGAGTGGATGGGGCTTAAGTATGGTGAGTGGATGGGCTTAAGTATGGTGAGTGGATGGGGCTTAAGTATGGTGAGTGGATGGGCTTAAGTATGGTGAGTGGATGGGGCTTAAGTATGGTGAGTGGATGGGCTTAAGTATGGTGAGTGGATGGGGCTTAAGTATGGTGAGTGGATGGGGCTTAAGTATGGTGAGTGGATGGGCTTAAGTATGGTGAGTGGATGGGCTTAAGTATGGTGAGTGGATGGGGCTTAAGTATGGTGAGTGGATGGGGCTTAAGTATGGTGAGTGGATGGGCTTAAGTATGGTGAGTGGATGGGCTTAAGTATGGTGAGTGGATGGGGCTTAAGTATGGTGAGTGGATGGGGCTTAAGTATGGTGAGTGGATGGGGCTTAAGTATGGTGAGTGGATGGGCTTAAGTATGGTGAGTGGATGGGCTTAAGTATGGTGAGTGGATGGGGCTTAAGTATGGTGAGTGGATGGGGCTTAAGTATGGTGAGTGGATGGGGCTTAAGTATGGTGAGTGGATGGGGCTTAAGTATGGTGAGTGGATGGGCTTAAGTATGGTGAGTGGATGGGGCTTAAGTATCAGGGTAACAGGCAGGGACTAAGCAGGGACTATCAGGGTAATAGGCAGGGTCTAAGCAGGGACTAGGCAGGGTCTAAGCAGGGACTATCAGGGTAATAGGCAGGGTTTAAGCAGGGACTAGGCAGGGACTATCAGGGTAATAGGCAGGGTCTAAGCAGGGTCTAAGCAGGGACTAGGCAGGGACTATCAGGGTAATAGGCAGGGTCTAAGCAGGGACTAGGCAGGGTAATAGGCAGGGACTAGGCAGGGACTATCAGGGTAATAGGCAGGGTTTAAGCAGGGTCTAAGCAGGGACTATCAGGGTAATAGACAGGGTCTAAGCAGGGACTATCAGGGTAATAGGCAGGGACTGTTCGATGGATGAGGAGCGGGAGGACGGGAGGAGGATATTGTCTGCCATTCAAACTTACGTTTTAGACTTATGCATTATTGGTTTCTGGATCTAGTTCTGATGATGTGCCCACTAATCACTATGCCTGTCTGCCTCACTGCTTTCTTTTGCTGGGATTTCACTAAGTATGAGGCTGGCTGCCCAACCCTAGAGAGCCTGAAACACAAACACAGAAAGGGTGCGTCTGTGGCCCTTGAAAGAAACAGCCCTGCTTTCCATGTCAATAGTGTGGATAAATGTCTCTGCAACCATTTCAGTCAGCCTCCCTCCTCATTCTTGTTCTCAGTGTCGAATGGTATGTGTTCCACTCCCTGTCTGCCTGATTCCAGAGTATGGTATGGATATGTGGTCCATTGGCTGTGTGGTGTATGAGCTCTTCACCGGCAGGATCCTCTTCCCTGGGAGAGACAACAACGAGATGCTGAAATGCATGATGGACGTAAAGGGGCCCTTCACAAAGAAGATGTTGCGCAGGTAGGATGGATAAGGGGGCATGTCTAGCGCCACAACGATAAGATTTGTACACAGATAGGAGCGTGGACGAGGTAGCATACGAGGTGACGGTATGCAAGCTTGGATTGGTATGCTTATATGTGTCCATGTTAGTGTTTTTCTGCTCCCCCTTCTGTTAAGTATGCCTGGCGCGCCAAAGGCGTCTTTTTCGATTCGTGCTTGAGATGCATAAGGCTCTTTCCTGCTCCTAAGCGAGGTGTTGGCCTGTCCGAGCCCTTCACAGGCAACTTTGTGGACCTTCTCCCTCACAATTCTTAAGCTTTCCCTTCACATAATGAAGCTTCTCCCTTCAAATGATGAAGCTGCGCCCTTGAAATGATGAAGCTACTCCCTTCAGACGTGTGTGCCTCGCCTCCACCCTCAGGGGCGCCTTTGTGGACAAGCACTTTGAAAACGACCAGAGCATGAGCTTTGCCTTGATGGAGGATGACCCGATCACTAAGACCAAGGTGGGCACTGGCATGACGTGTTAGTAGATCAACCATGCACCTCACAATCGATCACACACCTTCGGTACGATTCCTTTCTTCCAGTTTGCACCTGTACCCGGCGCTCTAAAAATGCGATGTTACAGGATGCGAAGGTGTTGTAGCTACAGCATCGCCCCCCCCCTATTGAGCGCTTGCCTCTGCGCCCCTTGCCTCTCACAGCTGCGGGTGGCCCTAGGTAGGCTCATTGAAGGGTCACACCAGCCAGGAATCGGGTCCTCAGACTGGAACTGGGGGGACTTAAAGTGTGAATTGTTTAGTGCATCATATATCTCTGCACGAGTACGATTGGGCAGCTGCAGATAACACAGCTGTAGCACACACATCTACCTCAAATGAGCAAATCTATTTCGAGCTTATTTCTTGAAAGCTGGCTCCCTTCCCCACCTCTGCGCACCCTTGAAGCCTTGGTATAACCGCTTTAAGTAATTGCTGTTTTGCATTGCAGGTTCGACGTCTCATCCCCAACCCCTCTGTCAAGACCAGCTTCTCACACCTTCTAATCCAGATGCAGCGAGGTGGCGGCGCCGATAGAGTCATGGTGACGCAGCTGGCAGATCTCCTGGACAAGGTGGGTGACGGAGACCAGGATTCCCCAAAGCATGAACCCTTATCCTAAACTGTAGGGTTAAGGGAACAGCCATTATGAGTGATGAGCTGGTGAGTTTATTTCTGACCTGGGATGATGCCTTACCACCAACTCCCCAGTATGGGCAAAATTGCAGACGTTCATGGCCACGTTCCTTGTTGATGTTTCCAGCTTCATGGGGAAGCCCAGGTAGAGGCGCAGAAACAGAAGCAAGGGTAATCGGATCACAACTGTTGTGTGTGGCTGTAGTTGTAGTCGTGAGTAGCGGTGAATGTGACTGCAACTGGCTGTGACTGCTGCATGTGGAGATAACTTTTTTTTTGCTGCTTGTGTCTGCCACTGTTTGCAGATGATGGCTTTGGAGCCTGAGAAACGCATCGACCCGGATGGTGCCATGAAGCATCCCTTCCTCAAGGACTTGCTGCCGGTCAATAAGCGTAAGGAGGCCAAGCAGCCCGGGGGGAAATAGGGAACATCTTGAAGCCTTCATGAGTGAAGGCAGCAGGGGGCGTGCACAGATGGCACCAGCATGGCTAGTCGGCGCTGGAACTGCAGTGCTCCTGGAAGTGAAGACAACTGGCCCGGGCAAAGTTTGAAGTGCGACGGACCCCTTTGGTGCCTGCCAAGAGTCAGTGACATGAACCCTCTGGGCCATGCTGAAAAGGCGTGGCCGCTTGGGTGCCCAACTGTCTGGTCAAGTGCCTGCCAAGTGCCAATGGACTGTATGGCAGCCTAGGTAGTCATGGGTCAACCAACTACGACATGACTGGATGGGTGTGGGGGGGCGCATGCGCAGACCAGCGACACATACCAGTATATCAGTATATGAAAAGTGCACAAAGGCACCAATTTGTCGGTGAGACCGCAGTGGCTTGTTTGTCTCCAGTTGTCAAAAGTCAGGTGGATAACGTTAAACCTTTGGGCCCTGCTCATTAAGACTTGGCCGCATTGGCGTCTAGCAAGAGACGTTTGTGTATAGTGGTGTGGAATAGAAAGTGTCCTAGTGTGCATTACGAACGGACCTCGCTTGGTCATACGATACAACGTGTACCTGAGTCATTGACCTCTGTATAATCTGAATTGTAGGCCTCGATGCACCTCACGGTCCAATTCATTCATAAGGGAGCAAGGGCCATGCAGCCCAGAGACTAAAGGCCTGGTGTGTCTATGAAATGCAAAACTCCACCAATTACTCCACCGTGAGATTACGTGTTTGAAGTCCTTATTATAGTATGTTCCTGCAGTGTCCTTCAAAAACCTGGATGGCAATGTTGGACACGCGGTTCTTGTTCCATGCCTTGAAACGATGTATGCGTACAAGCCAAGGACTGACAACCTGGCTGGCCAGCATTTTCTCAACATACCGGTACAGTTCAAAATTGAGACGGGGGTCAGGAGGATCATGAGGGAATGTTCCCTTGCCCAGCGCAAAACTGCTCACAAAGCCTGATGATAAGTCTGCCCACCATATACGAGGCAACTCAGACCAGGAACAGGACAGGTATCCACAGGAGATGAACTGCACTCGGAAGTCCCGAGCAAACTGATTCCTTTGCGCATCAGGGAAATAACCCAGCTGAGTTTGGGTAATGAAAGCGTCATTAGAGGTGTGATGCACCAGGCACAGCGAGAAAACACACAATTGCGGCCGAGCCGTTTTTGAGCAGGGCCCAGCTAGCCAGATATGTAACGACAGAAACAGAAAGCATTCACAATCTTATTCCATTTGTGGTGATAAAAATGACCTTCAGACAAAAACAGGTGGGGCAGGCATTCAAACCAAGCACACAACCTTCCAAGCATGGATCATGTTGACGGTGCAAACATGATCAGAAGTCGGTTGAGAGTTCAGGATTAGTCACCCTAGACCCTTAATCACAGGTCCGCATATGGGTCGTCCTTGATATCTCTGTCGAAGGCGTGCACCTTGCCTCCCGCCCTGGCTGCGAGGTCCTGGGCGATGCGTACCTGGCCCTTGCCTTTGCCCATTCGCGCCTGCAGAGCTCAGCACCAGGGGGGATGTCAGGTCTCAAAGTGTTTAGGTGCACACATAGGGGTACTCATGTTTACAATAATATTTCAATATTTGTATTCATAACAATTATAAAAAAACGGAAATTTTGTATGATTACCCAACTTTTATTTTGCACCGCAATTAAAAGACTTGTTTTTGCATTTTTGCACACAGGAATACCCGTGGTGAAAACAATGATCTGCTCATGCATCTCAAACAACCATCTGTTCCAGCAAAACTCAAAAAGTCCTCCTTCCTCAAGCACAACCACTGACCTTCCGGGCGCTTGCCCCCGTTGTAGCCCGCCCCTCAAGGGACTCCCTCACTGCCCGCCTGGCCGCAGCATCCTTAACCACCGCCCGCCGCATGCCGCCCGTTGCCAGCCCATGCTCCCATTCCTGGCGGTGCTTGTGGTAGACGTACAGCGCGGCCCGCGCATCATCCACCGGGCTATGCTCGCCCTCCTGGAATCGGGCGAGGGGGGAAGAGCAGGGTGCAATGATATACCGTAAAACAGCTTAGACTCCGCGCACCCCAAAAAACAAGAATTTTTTTTACGGCCGCGCACCCCAAAAAGAATTTAAAAACGGTCGCGCAGCGACGAAATTTTAATTTATATTAACGCCGCGCAGCACAGAATTTAATTAAACATCGCGCATCACTGAAATAATTTAAATGTCCGTCCGCGCAGCACTTTCAGCCAGTACAGTCAACGTCAGTTAAAGCTTCGTTTGCTAAGATACCGTAGTCGTCATTCTCATCCTCATGTCATTCGTGGCCTCAAGGATTGCGCGGCAATTAAGGCCCTAGGGCGCAGCGGCAGTGCGTAAACTGGGAGTTCATCCTTCTGAGGTCGGCGGTTCGAATCCTATCAATGCTTATTTACCGCAGTGCAGTAATGCTACCTATGAGTACCGGTAATGCTCATCTGAGTCATCAGTACTGTTACCATGCAGGGCTATTAGGGCACACTTGACAAGGATGACTGAATGGATGTCGAATCAAACAGTCGCGCGATAGCGCGCGAATTTTTGTAACAAGTGCTGCTTTAATTCATACCGCGCACCCCCAAAATAATTTTTGGGGACCCGACTGACGCTCCGCGCAGCTGCAATTTTGGAATTAATATTAGCGCGCACCCATGTCCGCGCACCCCAATAATTATTTAATTACGAGCGGAGTCTAACCTGTTCTACGGTATTGGCAGACTTTATTTTTTTTAGGTGTCCAATTTATGCCGGATCAAATGCAGGATGGTGAGGAGTTCAGAATAGCAAGGCACCAGAATGCATCAATAAATCATGCATCCGTGAGGCCACCTACATCATCAGCATGCTTGTGGTTTTGAGGAGGTGGTGGCTGCTCGTGTATTCCTCAACCTGCCAAGCCAGAAGACTTGTGTTGCGTTTGCGGGGGGGCCTAAGACCAGACACCATGGTAGGCTCCCTTCAGATATGAGTCCTGCGCCTCGGTGGCGCATCCACCGTGCAGCCCATAAGCATGTCCCTTGTCCCTCATCCCACATGCAGAAAGCCAGGAACACAGCCCTTGCCCCAGGACCCTGAAGCACGATGGTCCCACCCACCTGGATGACCAGCCCCAGCTGCTCCCTGGCCAGGTGCTTCAACGCCCGGGGACGCGGCTTGCGACCAGGGGCAGGGCTCCGCATCAGGGGGGGGTACCTACAGAGAGGGTAGGGAGGGGGAGCAGCCTGGGTCAGGGAGGAGGATCAGCCAACAAGTAATTTAAATAAGCGGGTTAAACAACAAAATGCACCCTGTTGGTGCACGGGTTGTGGAGCCTCCTTTACTGACGCATAGATGATGCTAGCATGGGACGGGGCGGCCCCTAGGAGGGATAAGATCAGCAAGGTACTAAGGAACAACACACAGGTCGTCAACTTAGTTTGCATGCCGGTTCAAGCAATTAAGAGGTTCAGGAGCACAAAGCAGTGTCTACGTTCGTAAAGATGCTGACAGGTACACTCAGGCACATACACTCACTCCCCATTGTCCCACACCCTTCACACACTCAATCAGTTTTCCCCACACTTCACACACTCACTCCCCCTTGTCCCAGACCCTTCACACACTCAATCAGCTCCCCCCCACACTTCACACACTCACCCCCCCTTGTCCCAGACCCTTCACACACTCAATCAGTTTCCCCCCACACTTCACACACTCACCCCCCTTGTCCCAGACCCTTCACACACTCAATCAGTTTCCCCCCACACTTCACACACTCACTCCCCCTTGTCCCAGACCCTTCACACACTCAATCACTTTCCCCACACTTCACACACTCACCCCCCCTTGTCCCAGACCCTTCACACACTCAATCAGTTTCCCCCCACACTTCACACATACTCCCCTTTGTCCCACACTCTACACACACTCACTTCCCCGTGTCGCGCGTATCTTTGCGAGGGTGGTCTAGCAGCAGGGCCTTGAGGTCATTTTGAAGCGAGTGGCCAACCAAGGTGGCCCCTGCCAGCAGCTGGGATACCTAGAGGCAACAAGGCAGGGGAGGCAGGGGGCGAGGCGTGGGGATAGGAGTGGGCGAGGCGGGGCAGGGACATGGTGAGGAATTGATGTGCGCTGTACAGGGTTACAGGGAGGGGGGGGGGGCATCAGTTTTACAGGGGTGCATGCATGAGGGGGCAGGTCGTGGCAGGGTGCCCTCTCTCATTGCCCATTGATGCCCCTTCGTAAAACCCTCATGCTCCCTGCGCGCCCATCAGCCTTTCCCATGGTATGCCAACAATAGGATTAGGGGCGGCATTGCTTATGCCTCCCCTGATAGTACTCTCCCACACCTCCTCCAGCCCCCAAAACGCCCTCACCCTGTCCCACATTCTCCCTCCTCAGGCATCGTGCTAACTTCATCTTCACTTCAACATCCTCCCACCCCATACAGACCGTTCCTTGTACCAGAATCTCCACCCCGTTCAGAGACACAAATCCCCTGCTTAAAAGGGATCTAAGTTCTGGCTGACTGGTATGGACACAGAAAGCCAGAATCAGAGAGCGTTCAAGAGGCGGAGAGGTGGCAGCATATATTTACCTAGGGTGGCACTCAAGCTTTTCAGGCTAGGCGTGGCCAGCAAATCATAAGGGGTCGGTGGCACACTATGACAGACGAACTACAGAACGACCAGAAGGGTGAAACCCTTACATGTTTCTTTCCCCTCCCCTGCCCTGTTCCGTCCCACACTCAGCCCTGCACCCCCCCTGCCAGAACTCGCGCTCTCCTATCCCTTCTCTATGGCCCAGACCGCGCTTGTCCTGCCCAAACTCAGACCCTAGGACCCTCCTCCGCAGTCGCCTCCTCCGGCCCCTACAGGGCACGGGCAATCGTGTCCATACCCGCATCCCCCCTAAAACCCACCCCTCTCCTTCACCTCCTCAGTAGTAGGTAGGGCAGGGGCACTCCTGCTTGTCCTCCCCCCAAACCCACCTTCTCTTGTGCCTCCTCCAGGGTGAGGACGCCCGCACCATGCAAGTGCTCAGGCAAGACACCGCTGACCCACGTCCTGTAATCTGTGACCTTCTCCTTGGGCTTCACGTACGCGTCCAGGAGGGGGTGCCCGTCATCCTTAACGATGCACACGCGGGCCAGGGCGCTGCGAGTACCCTCCGGGCCGACGCCCACCATCTCACAATCCATGGCCAGAATGGCGGTCACTCCTGATCCATCGGTGAGCAGGGAAGAGGGAAACATGTGATGGGGTCACGGGCTATGAGGCCACAGGCAGTGGGCATCATCAGTGACGAACTGGCAAGAAGAAGGATACAGAACCTGAGCCAACTGAACCGCCATCTCGGGTCATCAAAAAGCCGACGTAAGAAGGCAGCAGGTGACAGGCTGTCAGACAGAAAAAAAATGAAGAAGGAAGGGATACCAAAAGGTAGCAATGCAACCGCTCCTTCTGCCTACCCCACCCTACGCATTGATGCTCGCACCCCCTCTACCCCATACCCTCAACCTAAACCCTAACCCGGGTCAGCCACCTACCCGTATTGCTTCCCTTGACGACGAGCTTCTTTGGCGCTGCCTGCCCCTCAGCCTCTAGTTCGGCCCGGCGCTTCCTCCCGCTGCCATCAGCTCCCACAGCCTGCAGAGGGGGACGCACTCCAGGTTCAGATGCTGCCTCAGCTTGTAAGGGTAAGGGTTTAGGGTTTGAGGCTGAATCAGTTTGAAGGAATAAGGGTTTAGGGTTTGATGCTGAATCAATTTGAAGGAATAAGGGTGTGTGGTTCAATGCTGACTCGGGTTGTAGGGTATACTGTCTAGGGTTCAGGGTTTGATGCTGACTCGGGTTGTAGGGTATACTGTCTAGGGTTCAGGGTTTGTTGCTGACTGAGGTTGTAATGTATACTGTCTAGGGTTTGATGCTGACTGAGGTTGTAGGGTATACTGTCTAGGGTTCAGGGTTTGATGCTGACTGAGGTTGTAGGGTATACTGTCTAGGGTTCAGGACTTCAGGGTTTGATGCTGACTGATGTTGTAGGGTATACTGTCTAGGGTTCAGGGTTTGATGCTGACTGAGGTTGTAGGGTATACTGTCTAGGGTTCAGGGTTTGATGCTGGCTGATGTTGTAGGGTATACTGTCTAGGGTTCAGGGTTTGATGTTGACTCAGGTTGCAGGGATAAGGGTTCAGGGTTTGATGCGAATGCAGGTTTTAGGGTATACTGTCTAGGGATAAGGGTTCAGGGTTTCATGCTGGCTCAGTTTGTAGGGCATACTGTTTAGGGTTCAGGGTTTGATGCTGACTCAGGTTGTAGGGATAAGGGTTCAGGGTTTGATGCGGATGCAGGTTTTAGGGTATACTGTCTAGGGATAAGGGTTCAGGGTTTCATCCTGACTCAGGTTGTAGGCTATACTGTTTAGGGTTGGGGGTTTGATGCGGACTGAGTTCATAGGTTATAGGTCATAGGGTGAAGGTCTTCAAGTTGACTTAGGTTGAAGGGTTCAGGGTTTGACGGTTGAGGCTGGCCCAGGTTGAAAATATCACCCACCTGCTTGATCATCTGCCAGTTAGAGCTCAACACATTCGTGACCGTGGCCTTGGGAGGTGCAGTGATAGACACCGCTGCCGCTGCTCCTCCCGTTGCTCTTGTCGCTGCTCCTGCTGCTTTGAGCTGCTTTCTCCGCCTGGCCTCCCGCCTGGCGCGGTGGCGAACAGATTTCCCCCCCAGCCATCGCTTGGATCCCGGCCACGGCCTGTACCCCAGCCATAGCTTGAACCCCGGTCGCGGCCTGTACCCCAGCCCCTGCCTGCGCCCCGTCAGCACCTAATGACATCTTTGAGGCTGAGCTTGCCTCTTCCACCCGATTCTGGACCAAGCCAGAGGGCACGACTGCCGTGATTGCTGCCTTGCTTCCAGCCGGCTTAGAAAGAAAAGGCTGTTGCTGCTGCTGCAGCTGTTTAAATTGCCTAGTATTCCCCGCAAGCATGCCTGGATGTTTCAGAGCCTGGGCTGCAGTCCACAGGGAAGACATGCCAGCCATTGCTGACCCAGCCTCCTTACTGCCCGCTGCCATCGCCTCTGGTTTCCTCGGCTCCGCAGTGGGCTTTGATGGTTTCTTACTGGGCTTGCTGGTGGGCTGCTTCTGCTGAAGCTTGAGCCTAGCTGGCACTGCAAGGGCACCCATAGAGGCCTTGATGCGCCCTGGCTGAGACTGCGAGTCGATCTGGGGCTTCTTCTCTGGTTTCATTCACACCAACGCGCGTTTCACCAGGAGAAGAGTTCCTAAAGGAAGAGGGTGGAGGAGAAACACTTTGATTGGCTTTTAAACCAAGGGGCTTGAGGCAGGGGTAAGGCATTCATAGAAGATACGTTGGATAGGCTTATGTGAGGTGCTTGAAGCAGGGGTAAGATATTATCCTGGGGAAATGGATTGTGGTCAGAGAGGGTGACAGCAGCTCCAGCTATGACAGGCAGCCGGGCAATGCTGCCTCAGCACTGCCGACATTGAGGTGTCTGCAGCAGAAATGTAATTAAAACAAATGGTCGGTATCAGTCCTAGTACCAGTCTCCATAAAATGTACCAGAAGGAGAAGCCTTATCTCTGCTACTGAGAGATAATTGTACTGCTATGCCTTTACTGGTGCTGGTTTATTCACCAGCACCAGTAACGGCATAGCAGTACAATTATCTCTCAGTAGCAGAGCTCAATAGTCAGGACGGTAGCGGTACGGGTATTTTCTTCCACATTTCATGATTCCTTTGAAGGTAGAAAAGCGGATTGTGAGATAACCCCGCCTGGTCAAAGTGGCTGGAACAGCTTCTCGCTCTTGTTCCCCACAACACACACACACACACACACACACACACACACACCTTGAGACCAGTCACTCAGTGCCCCACTCCAATGTAAGAGATTGAAGTTTTCCAGCAGCAAGTAGACAGCTTTCAGACAATGTCAGAAACCACGCCCCCAGCTGTGGATTGGAACTCTGCTTCTCTGTTGATCAGAAGTTGAGGCTCTGTATGTCCCTACCCTTGGCCCCGATGGCGGTAAGTGAGGCCACTGCTGCCTCCGGCCGACCTGCACATCGGGGAGGAAACGGGAACGCTTCTTAACCAGGGAGGAGATGTGAACGGCGCTGGACCACGCCGGCGCAGCGGGGTGTGTAGCATGGTTACGGCATTGGCTGTGTTGCTCTGATGTCCGTCCTCTTGCAACACAGCTCCTGCCACATGTGTTCATCCACTGGTATTGCTCCCTCAACCAACAATCAACACGCTGTACTGGAAAGAGGCTACTTCTACTAAATTACCGGTAGTAATGAATTTGGAACCATCGGAACACTACATAATAACATAACCCACGGGCCCGTCCTTGCATAGAACATCGTATTCACATAGTTGTTCTGAGAAAGCGGTTAATTGTTAGAGCCTGAACCATCGTTCCCAGATGAATGCCCCCCCCTCACCATAAATTCAGGATATGGCAGGTGCCAGGTGCTACCGGTATCATATGCCCAGTGAGCCCCCCAAAGACCTCTGGTAATGAGTCACCCATGTATCCAATTAGCTGCCCCAAATCAGCACAGGTGGGCCGCCGTTGCAGCACTACCTCCTCGTCCACCCAGTGCCCTCTTGCGAAAGGGCCAGGCATTGCAAGCAAGAGAAAAAGGAGGGATTCAGTGTTTAATTGCTCCAGAAGTGTTGTGCATTTTTAGGTGCATTGCCATGTGAATTGTGACGTACCGGTGCATAGGGCTGCCAATTCAAAGGGGCAGGGCAACTAGGCAGAGGCCATGCAGCCATGCAGCCCCATGCATGATGAACTGATGATCCCCTACGTCTCTTCGTGCATGCTGCCCATGGCAGGAGCATGTCCCTGCCACCCTCGTCCCTCCTAGCTAATTTCACGTACAATATGACGCACGCTTCAGAGAAGCGGCGGCTGCCGCCTTCGACGAAAGAAACAGCAAGTTTCCCCTCGTCTGGTCCACGGTCTGCGGGTAGGAGCGAGCGCCGATGCGGTCATAACGGTTTTGCATCGCGAGGCTCGCCTTTGCAAGCATTGCGCCCAGCAATTCTACATAGTTTTTCGGTGCGGTAAAATCCTAACGCACCCTTTCGGGCTTCAAGCAGCGCAACTCCGCTTGCGAGACCCCCAGCAGCCGCAACCTGTCTTGATGGTGCTTTACGGCGGCTAAATAAGCGTGTAAGTCAGCGCTTTCCATCCAACTTCGCTACACGGCGCAGGCGCATTGTTTTCAACTACCGTCGCCACAGTTGTGTAGATGAGATGGTTGAAGGTCGGGTAGTGCGTATCAGTCAGGGTCACCTTGTCGCAGATATCGATCTCCCTTAAAACGTACTTTTACTCTCCAACGTTTCAGTTAAATGACATGGCATTACTTGCCAACGTAGCAATTTGGCAACGTTGGCAAGTAATGCCATGCCATTTTTCCTAAGTCCGTCATCTTAAAAGAGGAGCTCGTGCCATTAAATATTTGCATTCACTTGTTATTATTGACCTCAATTCCGATCGTACCAAGTGCCCAGAGGGCCTCCATGGAAGCGGGGGTGTTGCAGGCGAGGGTGGACTAATCGCTGCTGCAGCCCATCCTGAGGCGCAATTATCTAAAGCTGCAGGTACTACTTTTACTGGTATGAAGCGTACCTGAACATGTGCCTGCTACAAGAGCATTCACTGCATTTTGGTGTGCAGTTTCGGCCCACATGCACAGCATTGAGCCAGCGAACACAGCATCCCACCCTTTTTGCGCAAACTCTTGCATGCATGCGCAGCTTCCACCAGTACTGACAGCCCCCGAATGCATGCCCAGCCCCCCGCATGCATGCACGTTACCCTGCCTGCTTGCTCTGATGGACTGTAAAAACTTCACAAAAGTTCACCGCTTGATTGCACAACTCCCACCCACATACACTCTGCCTACATGCACACACCCCTGCCCACATGCACAGCATCCTGCCTGCTTGCGGAGCGCCCCACACGCCTACGCATTCCTTGCATGCACATGTCCCTGCCTGCATTCACAGCACGTAGCCGCGCTCGCGACCCTCCACCTGCATCTCAGCTCCTTCCCACATGCAAACACCCTGCCCGCATACGCACTACCCCCGCTTGCACACATAGCCGCCTGGCGCCTGCCAATATGCTCTGCACCTCGCCCTCATAAACAGTCTTTCAACCACATGAGCCATCCCCTACCCGTGTACACATTCCACACCCCCATGCACATTTCCCGCACGCCCGCACGCCCCCCCAGTTCCCCATCGGCTTTCACTGTTACCCACCTAAAGACACAGCCCGTATGCACAGGCCCCCACTTGTATGTACTGTTACTCCCATCCGCTGGTACTGCCCCCCATCCCCATTCACATTCCGCATTCTGCAGACCCCCACCTGTATGTAACGTTACCCCCATCCGCCCGCACGGTCCCCCATCCCCCATCCGCATACACTGTTATCCACCCGTAGGCACTGCCCGTACGCACAGGCCCTTATCTGTATGTACAAGTCCCGCCCAAATGGGTGGCTCTCCGCCCGTATGCGCAGCCCTACGCTTGCACGCACAGCCCCCCACCCGCATTCCCAACCCGTAAGCTATGCGCCCCGCAAACTTATGCAGACTCCCGTCCACGTGCACATTCCCCGCCCGCCCACACAGTCCTCCTCCCGCATTATTTGTTAACAACGCCCTGCCATATCTGTAGCTCTCCATGTGCATTAACTGCCTTACGGCCGTATGTTTGTACAGCCTGTCCGGATGTACAGCCCCCGTCCGTATGCACACAGCCCGTATGCATATTGCATAGACCATGGCCAGCATGCACAGACCCTAGCCTGCTTGCACATGCATGGGTCACTGCATTTGGGCGGGGAATGTGCATTCGGGCAGGACTGTGCATCACAGCCACCCGTCCTCACGTGCAGCGCATGCCGGCATGCTCATGCCCCTGCTCGAAGCTGTTAGCGAGGCAGAAGGTTGTGAGGCAGACCCTTTAGAAACAGCAAGCCATGTTGTACATTGATTCATTAGCCGAGACAGGTGCAAGCTCCATTGGGAGCTTCCATTTGAATGTGTCACGGATATGCGAGCGGCTAGCGGAGTTCTTGCGGTATGTGGGTGTGCCATACAGAGAACCAGCTGCTATCATGGCCACCCCTGCTGCCCCTACAGCCCATGTAGCCCATGCAGCCCCAGCAGCCTTCCTCCTCCAGGTTCATCTGAAGAGAGCATGTCCGCATCAGTCCAGGAGGCAGCTCTTTACATTGGCACTAGCCCATAAATCTTGATAGCTTGTGTGCAGCCTTTGGGCCTAGATGGAAGGAATTTGGCATGGGCCATCGAACAGACTAACCCCTAGGAGTGGAGTCTACCAAGTTCTCAGTGGGTGTCATTGCGCGTCATAATGCGCAACCAACCTCTTCAGTTGGGTCTCATTCCCACCTTTTATTTTGTATTTTTTAAGCGGATTCACTATGCAGGCCATATTGCCTAGCGACGCCCTTTGTTTCATGATGTTTGAGGCAACTTCATTTTGCTTGATACGCACGAGACATGCTTCTCAAGGCTTTGAGCGGGGCTTCTTACTGAAATCTTGATTTCCCCTCGAAAATTGTATAGTTCAGGATTCATGTGACGGTATTACTGCTTCAATTTTATTATATTACAATTATGCTGCTGTGCCCCAGGTATGTCACTCTAGAAGACCCAAGCATGGCTCAATACTGAACCTTATTTATGCTGATGCGCCCCAGACATGCCACTCTAGGAAACCCAAGTAGGGTCTTAAACTGGAATCTTAATTATGCTGATGCGCCCCAGGTATGCCACTCTAGGAGACGTGAGCAAGGCTGTAGACTGAAATCTTAATTATTCTGATGAGCCACAGGCATGCCACTCGAGGAAACCCAAGCACGGGGTTAAACTGAAATCTATTTTGTGTCGATGCCCCCCAGGCCTGCCACTCTAGGAGACCCAAGCAAGGCTGTAGACTGGAATCATAAATGCACTGATGCACCCCCAGCATGTCACTCTAGAAGACCCAAGCAGGGTTGAAGGTTGAAATCTTGAGTGTGGATCCCTGTGATACTGTTATGCCATTGAGGGATACTGTTGCTAAGCCACTTTCACTGGGTAAGGCTGTTGAGCCAACTGAAGACAGGCAGAAGTTTTTTGTCACTTCGCAAAGAAGCGCTCCCCTGACTCCTTCTCCCTCTGAACTGTGTTCATGTGGTGCACAAAGCACCGCACGCACAGAAGGAAAACAATATGAGACATGTATCCGCAGTTGTTCTCCAAACTCCTGATTACTTTAAGTGAATGCCCGGAGCGGTCACTGCGCATCCTAGCGAAAGCAGCCCTCAAGGCATCAAGCTTCTCCTCAGAGACACCAGCAGAGTAGCTGCTGTTTTGCACCAGGGCTAGCCGTGATATACGGTGGCTATGGTCATGGACAAAGCATCTGTCCTTGAAGCTTGAACCCAAAACAAGCGGCGCCTCAAGATCTGCCAAACAAGGGGCCGCGCTGCAACACCGGTCCTAGTGAAAGCCAATTGTGATACCATCATACTGCTGCATGATGACGTCAAGCGTGGCACGTTGAAAGAGCGGCGACTCGTTGCTGAGCAAGCGCTGCTTCGCTGTAGCAACAACGGCCGCAGTGACTTCTATGGAGCCTGTCATAGGCACTATGTGATACCTTCGAAGGGCATGAATGGTGGAACTGAGCAAATGGAGCAGGTGCAATGTGCCAAACCTTGACCATCCTACGGCCGATGGCCTGGGCAAAACATGGCTTGATGCATGTGGATCCCCGGGCCGTAGCTGAATCACAGCAGAGGCTCCCTAAAATGAACACGTGTAGCATACCCTGGGTTGCACCTTTTTGTTTGCAAGTGGCAGTTCAGGATATCTGACTGACCTGAGCAGCAAGTTGCGGAAGAAGTTCCATCAGCCGATACATTACGCTGACCAGTCATACATGACCTCATACGAGAAGCAACACATGGGGCTGTACCTAAGCGGGGTAAGGGAAAGAGAAATTGATACAATACAAAGGCTTGATCCATGGCATGCTCTGTATAAATCCACTCGTGATGTACATTTGCCCCTGTTTATAAAAAGCTTGGGGTTAGCGAATTTACAGTATAGCCCAGGGCAAATGTACCTCAGCAAGGCGAACTCCGATCCATCTGCCTTGAAACGCCAAGGCGGGATTAAAGCACGGTGCATACGGGTCGGCAACTTAACCTTCAGCAGTCCACCCAACCTGAAGATGCCACATGTCATGTCAAGCAGTTTCTGGTCCCCCACGAGATACGGTATGGCCTTATGTCTAGCCACACTTCTTTGCAGAGCAGCTGTGAGTCGTTAGCCCCTCCTCTGTCATGAATCACGAAGTGAAATCATCGCCGGTATTCTCGCAGATGCCGACCAGATCCCCCCGTGAACTGCAGCCAGTGAGAATGTTCATGACTCGTGGATCCTTGGCTGGGTTCTCTAGCATACCGTCACGAGAGATGCTGCAATATTGGCAGGCGGCTATGTGTGCAAGCGGGGGGGAGTGCGTATGCGGGCGGGGTGTTTGCATGTGGGAAGGAGCTGAGAATGCAGGTGGAGGGTCGCGAGCACGGCTACGTGATGTGAATGCAAGCAAGGACCTGTGCATGCAAGGAATGCGCATGCGTGTGGGGCGCTCTGCAAGCAGGCGGGATGCTGTGCATGTGGGCAGGGGTGTGTGCATGTAGGCAGTTTGCATGTGGGTGGGAGCTGTGCATGCAAGCGGTGCGCATGCGGCCGGGGGGTAGTCCGGTAGTGCATGCAATCAGGCGGGGTAACGTGCATGCATGCGGGGGGCTGGGCATGCATTCGGGGGCTGCCAGTACTGGTGGAAGCTGCGCATGCATGTAAGATGTTGCCCAAAAAGGGTGGGATGCTGTGTTCGCTGGCTCAATGCTGTGCATGTGGGCTGAAACTGCACACCAAAATGCAGTGAATGCTCTTGTAGTAGGCGAAGGTTCAGGAACGCTTCATACCAGTAAAAGTAGTACCTGCAGCTTTAGATAATTGCGCCTCATCAGGATGGGCTGCAGCAGCGATTAGTCCACCCTCACCTGCAACACCCCCGCTTCTATGGAGGCCCTCTGGGCACTTGGTACGATCGGAATCGAGGTCGATGAATAACAAGTAATGCATGTTTTTAATGGCATGCGCGCCTCTTCAAAGATGACGGACTTAGGAAAACCGTACTGGCCAACGTTGGCAAGTAACGCCATGTCATTTGACTGAAACGTTGGAGAGTTGACAGGCCTGCTCGGTACCTTTAAGACTCCGCTTCTACTTGCATCATGTCCAAATCCGTCCAATTGTGACATTTTTACCAACATCCAGATTTCGACCCAGGGCGGGGTGGGGTGTCCGAGGCCTGCCAGTTCTTTCCACGGTGGAAATCAGTCGGTCGTTCCCAGCAGCTGCGTGACAATAGTTGTGAAGGACCATTCGCGTATGCAGCATCTTTAAAAAGTTTCTGAATTGTTCAAAGTCTTCACTGGAGCCGGGAGGCCCAGTACACAACCTGGCCTTGCTGAGCCTACGACATCGTCTGGAGAGTGTTTGCGAGTGAACAAGCAGATTTCCCAACGGGTAAGCCTATATGCATGTTATGTAAAGCCATGGGCAGAATAGTGGCTCCCAGATTTCGACAATATCTTACACCATGTACTGCCTAGTTTTGAACAAGTGGGCCACAATAGGAGGCATGCGCCTGGTATCCCTGGGTAGACTAAAATCTGTCAGCCTGATCTGGACACCTGTTGGGTACATTTGCCTGCAAATGGAAATGCCCGACAGTCCCCGACAGACGATATGGGGCTTCGGTGTCCACCATGCAAGCTGAAATGTCTTCTACGCCATGTACAGGTCACTGAGGGGTGAAAGCCCTCTGGCAGAACTTTGCATGCTGTATTACTCAAGCTAAGATTTGGGCACTTCTTTCCTTTCCTCCTTCAAAAATATTCACTGCGGCCAGCCTCTTCCCATTCTGGGCAGAAGACTAACACTATAACAGGATTTACAGCCGTGCAATCACTGAGGTTATCATTGCCCCTGCCATGGGGACTCATACCTATTCCTCAGGTAGTAACCAGCCCCAACCAGCCTTGCACGAGGAAGAACAGGAGCTGGAGACAAAGGCAGCACAGCAGTCGGCGGCATGTCGCTTCATCGGGCACCAGGAGGGTCATGGTCGGCAGGGCAGATCGATGTTCCGTATCAGATAGATCTATCATGTGCCGACGACGATGGAGACGATGTGATAGAGATCAACGATAGTGAAGATGAGGAGCGCAGCGGGCCTGCAGCTGGAGGCTCAGGGGATAGGCGGGGGCGAGAGGCGACGGTATTACGCAGCACAGCCGCGGTGGCCGCTGCCCCTGCCGCCGCAGCTGCTGCTACCCGCATGCCTTTGGCTGTGCGTGATCAAGGCTGTCACCCCTCCAAGGCATGCCCGTCGGATCCCCGCTCATCAGTGCTGTACGGGCCCGCCTCCAATGCTGATGGCTCGGGGCTCCCCCCGAACTATGCTGTGACTGTGGCCAGGGTTTTGTCCCCCAGACAGCCTGCATTCGAGGTAACAGCTCCATTGTTGTACAACTCGCAGCACAGGCCTGGCGCCCCTGCCCGGCCAGGGAACAACGCGCCTTCTAGGGGCCTCGATCATCGCTACTCGTCATCACAACCAGACGCCTTATTATCGCAGCAAGGCCCCTCATCCCGGCAACAAGGTCCCACGCTGTCGCAACAAGGCGCCTCATTATCGCAGCAGGGGGCCTCGTCATCCGCACCACATGGCGTCTCATTGCTACATTCCGGCGTCAGCGGCCTACCCTCTCCTGAGGTCACCATAGTCATGTCACCCGGAGCCCGGCCCGGGCAGCTCGCCGGCAGCAAGCGGCCCGGGTGCTCTTCAAGCCGCTTCAGCTCCCCCGCCCAGACGAAGGCGCCTTTCGCGCAGGTGCGGCCAGTGCGGCCTATGGCGCTGGAGCCCTCCTTGCAGCGTCGTGGTACTGGGGAAATGGGCAGGCCAGTGTCCCGCCCCATCCGCAACAAGAAGCGCCCGGTCCATCGGGATAGCCCCGAGCCTGCACCAACGGTGCGCTCAATCCGTGCAAGTGAAGCCGCAGCTGCCGAGCGTCTGGCGGTCGCGAGAGCCGCAGCCACCGCCGGAGCGAGGGCTGCAGCCTCCTCTTTGAGGCAGCCGGGCAGCCAGTTGGATGCCAGAGCCGTCGCCACCGCTGGTAAATTGATGGACGGCCCACAAGGCGGTAGAGGTGCTGCCGCCGGCAGGGGGATGGTGGACGGCGAGATCAAGGTGCGCAGCTTGTACGAAATCATGATGGATGCGTCGCCTGTCCATCCATCAAGACAACACGGAAGCCCCAAGGAGCCCTTTACGACGGAGCAGGTTGTGGAGGAGCAAGATGCGGCAGATGATGCCGCTGCCGCTGATGATGCCGCTGCCGCTGATGATGCCGTTGCGGCGGCTGCCGGATGTGGCGCGGCGGTGGATGCCTCCAGTTCAAAATCTGAGGCGGAGGTCCATGCGGCACCTGCCGTCATGGCCAGCGTCCTACAAGTGATATCGGAAGAGTCGAGCCTGACTGATTCTGCCACGAGGCTTTCTGCTGCACTACCTTCTGCCACACATGCTGCCACCCATGCTGCACCTGCTGCCACCATCTCAGTTGTCGCTGCTTCAGTCATTGCTAAAGCTTCCGGGACCGCAACCAGGGCCGCCAGTGAGGCCATCATGCCCTGCTGTTTCTCCAGCTTCCTTGGCGATGAAGCCATGGCTACCGCTGAGACATTCGCCGAGGCGGTCAATGACGCAGCTGCTTCAACTCATCTCAACAGCACCGAATCTGCCGGTGCCCCAGCCACCGCCAGCACCGCCCTGGCAATTTCGATCGCCGCACAGTCTGCTGTCAGTTCCGGCAGAGAAGAGGCCATTGCTGCTCCCGCCTGTTACAGCCCTGCTCCTGCCAGTGGCTGTGCTGCTGCCGCCAGCGACAGCGCTGCTGCCGTCGCCGCCTTAGTCTGCTGGGATTCTTTCACGGAGCCTCCTGCTGCCAATGGCAACTCATGCAAGGAGGCTGTGTGGAAAGGAGCTGTGCAGCTGAGCCGTAGGGCGGTGACGCGGGCGCGGTCGTTGGCGTTGGCGACCCCCGCTTTGGTAGCCGGGAAGCACAAGAGTGGGCTGGCCCCCGCTTTAGCAGGGAACCGCATGTGCTCTGTCCAGCATATTGGGCCGGCGCTAACGGTCGCAGCCGCAGCCGGGGCTCTATGCCCCACCATTTACATCCGGCGTTTTGGAGCGGCACGGAGCGCCCCCGCTAACGTGGGCAGGGTGCGCGCTGCTGGGCATGCCGCCCCTGACGCAGGCTGGCGCTCTTCTGGTCAGGCCGCCCCTGACGTGGGGGTGGTGCGTGTTGCGGGTGCAGGCGCACCCTTGATGCGGTCCAACCTTGATATCAAGGTATATAGATGTGACTCGCTGTGGGGAGTGGATTGGCTGTGACTGGCGTGCTGTTGGGCCGCTTTGGGGTGTGGAGCTGATCTGCGAAGCTGCCACTCTCGAGGGGGTGGTTTGGCCAGGGCCTATCTATGGATATTAAGATCTGCAATAGATGGGGCTGATCCAAGGATCTGCGGGGTGTGGATCAGCCAGGGCTGATCTGCGGATCTGCAAATCTGCCAGGAGTGTATAGGCCAGGGCTGATCCTCGGATCTGCAGGCCTGTGGGGTAACGATCGGGCAAAAGGCTTATCGGGCTGTGCTCACGCTCCTACGTGTGTGCACCTTCTCATTCTGCAGGTCAATGACGTGACACCTCTGGGCCCTGCTCAAGAAGGCTGCCAGTCTGCAGGTGTCCAATGAGTCTGGCAAATAGCTAGGTTACTTAATTTCCCGTCATGCAGAACGCCAGCATTTGTGGTGCTGTGACATGGGTAGCCAGCCAGCTTATTTATGTGCAGTCGTGCAGGTTTTTAAATGTGCCAGTAGCTCGGTTTTAATGTGCAGAGTGTGGAATGCGGTGTTGAGTTCATACTAATTCTGATTCCTTGAATATGCTCCCAATGCTCCCTCTAGAGAGTCACAGGAGGAGCAAGGACTGGCTCAGGATATAGGCAAGGTGGATAAAGGCAATTTTAAGTTTGTGTGAAATTTTTACAGTCCAGTAGAGCATCATATTGAAAACGAATGATGCAATGAAAGGTGTAGATGGATTGTGTTGCAGGATCTTCGAGGCGGGCCTCTACGGGATGGTATCACCCGTTTAAATTCCCGGGGCTATGTTTTGCTGTTTCAATACCTACATGGCTTGCCCGACTGTTTTCATGGGCTGGTATCAATTTGTTTGTCAATTTCGGGATGAATGGATGGAATGTGATGTCACTTCACATTTCGTTTACGATCATCTTACCAAGTTGATTTGTGTGGTTGGTACTCGGAGCTCCTTCTGTCCCACTTGAGCCTATTTGTGTTGGAATTGTCTAGTCGCAACAACCCCTGGTCGCAATTACTGGAGTCTTCCTCTTTGTTGAGGGCTAGGATCTGGAAGAGCTGGGGTTTCTTCAAACTTCCTTTACTTTGGGGATGGTCTTTTCCTTCTCCTTTTCCCGTCTGATCCTTTCCCCTTTCACCTTCAATTTTTTTCCTCCCGAATAGACAGACAGGCGCCCACGCGGCTGATCGCTTTCAGCATGGCCCAGGAGTGTAATGTCATTGCCCTAAACCTGTTGTTGTGTCACTGGGATTCACGGAGTTTTGCACTGTTTGCACGGCCATCATAGCAGCATGTGAGAGCAAGCCAGATTCCGTCCTTTCTTGCCACGCCCCTACAATAATCACATGTTATCATGGCATTCGGCCTCATTCGAGTGCACCGTTAGGCCTTTCCCCATGCTTGCCTGATTCTAGGAGAGCAAATCATGATAACGCTATGCACCCGGTCCTGAGAAACTAAGGCAGCTGCCAGAGAGGGCTTCCTCTGTTAGGGAGGGCTGGGAAGACAATGGCAGGGCTGGGAGGCTGTTAGGCAGGGCTGGGAAGACATCGCTGACGCGATGCGTTGAAACCTTGACCAGCCCTATGCCAGCGGCCTGAGAAGCAGGGCTTGCTGCACTAGGCTCCAGTGGCCACACGACCTGATATAGCTGAAGTACCGCAGACAGAGAGTGGTACCAGGCAGTACGATGGTAGCAGGACTCATTCTGGGCTTGCCAGGACTTGCAGTACAATTTATTTTTTTAGTGTCATTGCTTGGCTGTTTGAAGCCTAGGTCAACATGACAATAGTCTTGGTCCTGTCCCTCCTCATGGCCTCTTGGGAGATAGACATGGCTCTACCGGTGCCATGGTTTTAGCTGTGCATGATAGCTGGCATCGAGCCTGCTCTTCCCCTACTATGGGGTTCATTCCCACGCTACTGCTCGGTGGTTGTGCGTTGGTTGCTTGCCCAGGGGGGTCACTGGTTTTTGCTCAGTGGCTAACTTCCACCAGGCTGAGCACGGGTGGGACGCACTTGCTTTTGTGGACTGTGCTGTGGGCATTATTGAGGGTTAGTCTCCAGGGTTTCTGAGGCCAGTGTCGATGGCCTTTCCGGCCTGCTCTTTTGTTCCTTGTTTTTTGTTGTTGTTGTTTGCCCCCTTTTTAGTTTCTTCTCTTCTCTCTTCTGATCAGTTGGGCGCCCTCGAGGCCAAGCAGGGGTGGGATACGCTTGCTTTTCTGGACTTATCTTTTCTTAGAGGCTTTGTTGAGGGCTAGTCTCTAATGAACTCAGGTGTTGGACTTGGTCTTCTTTACCTTCCCGGCCTCTCCTTTTGTTCCTTTCCCTTCTCTTCCTTTTAGTTCTTCCTTTACTCCCTTCTGAACAGTTGGGCACCCACGCGGCCTAGCTGTGAGCGGGCCCAGAGGTGCCACGTTATTGACTGGTTACCGCTCGCTGTCCTAGCGTGTTTATTGCCTGAACTGGTTTACGGGCACAAGTCCCATGCACCAAATGTGATGCCCCGCTGGACTGTAAAAACGTCACACAACTTCACCAGCTCCGCTATGGTGCAAAACCGCTAGACCCTGCGCAAGGCTGGTAGGGGATGAGCAAGCTCCATGGGATATAATGCACCAGAGGATAGATAAAGCGTGCCCTAGGCCAATGGGTGTCAGCAAATAGAGCACGTGGGAAAGGATGGGCAAGAGGTGCTGCTTAGGAGCCATCAGCTAAATAGCCAGTAGGTACCGATAAGTCAGAAGATTTTCAACATTTACAGCTTATCGTCAAAAGGGCATGTTTGAAACAGGGATGGAAAGTCATCTACATGGGGATGGCACAGTTAACTGCATACTCGGAATATTCGACGCAAGTCCCACACGCTCCGGATTATTACCGGTTCACTCACTGAAATTTAATTAAAACCTGGCACATACGAACTTAGTCAACTGCACTACCGATTGAGTCATTGAGAGTGTCCTGAACGCCAGACATTGACAACCTAGGGACGTCATCGTCAGAAATTACAGGACAACATACCTTGATATACCCTGAAAAAATTCGAAATCGGAAACTAGCATGTTGGCAACTGCTTTGCAGTGAATGATACGACAAATCAAAGTCACCTTTGCATGCAAGGATGGGAAATATAAACAGAGATATGGACACTGGTGTCTGCTGCATTCTTACTACAAACCGGTAGCATCTTAACTAGGTAGTGCTCAACGGAAACGAGGTACAAAACATTTCCGCACTACACGTACAAATATGTGTGTGAGCTGGAAGAGAAAGCCAACAAATCTTCCATTCCCTCTTCCATGACCCTCGGCCAGAGAGTAAACTTCGAAATGGGGCACACAAACAGGACCAATTGACATTGGCACGTTCATCGTATTTCGGACAAAGACAATTTAAGTTGGAAATTTATCAAATTTATCAAAAGTCCTCGCACCGGACAGCCGGTACTTATGCTTCAGGACATAGGGTATGCTTTCATGAGGCTAGGCCCAATTTGAATGTCCTTGATCACACACAAAGTGTGTAGCAAGGCATGCCCAACCATCAGACGCAAACAAGACATCGCAAGTTAAGCAAGCGGGTGTTAAGCCCGTGGGAAGTCTTTGTATGAACACACAATGGTGCTGCATACAGTGTAATCTTTCATGTCAATACACAAGGCAACATTCCTGTGCTCGCCAGTATAACTGAAACATATGCTTGGCACATGATATGCGTAAAAGGCTCACTCGTGCAATTCTCCTTGAATGTCAATTTTTGTTTTATGTTAAAATGTCAAGTTGTCAAATGTTACAGATACAGTTTTCAATTTTTCAGACTGTGCCTTTGCAACGGGTGCAGCGCTGCCGGCCCGGGAGCTGTACGCGTCCATGGGTTCAGCCGGCGACGCAGGCACACTGAGGGAGGGGTCCATTCAGATGCAGCTGATAGATGCAGATCTGGATCCAGATGGCCCTCATGTGTTGTCACAGCACTGTCTACCGACTAGGCTTGGAAGCAGGCGTAGGCTGCTTTTTGTTGCTGCATCTGCTGCCTAGGAGATGAGAGGGACAGAGCGCCCAGCTGCGCTCCCCCACTTCAGGGGCAAAAACGTTTGGCGACGCGCCAACAGTTTTTGCAAAGCACCCGATTGGGTTTTGGAGAGCACAGCTGTTCTCTAGACGCAGGGCAGATGGGTACAGAGAAGCTGACGGGCCTGGATGGTGGCATAGATCGATCAAGGCACATCATAGATCTATGAAGGCACAGCATAGATGCATCAGGTTGCAGCATATATCTACGTGGTTGTGAAGAAGCTGAAATCCCGGAGGGCTCCAGTGGCGGCTGCGGGGCCGCAGTTGCCCTCGGGTCCCCACCTACTGCGTGGCATCTTGACAGGCAAGAGGTCAGCATGCTCGATTTGCAGGCGCTCTGCCTCAGAGAGCAGCCGAGTGCCGTCGAGGCTGAAGCGGGGAGGCGAGTCGAAGCTACCGGGGGGCAACAGCGGGGCAGCAGCCAGTGTGCTCTCCTTGCAGTGCCCCATTAGGGCTGCCACTGCACGCGTACATCCCTCCCGCTCACACTCCGCCGCCTGCTCCCGCGCAATGCCAGCTGCCACTTCGTCGAAGGTCCTCTCGTTTGGCGCTCTCGGAGCAGGGACGGTGGAGATCCAGGCCGCAGTTGGCCCGTCATCATCCGACAGCAGCTGAGGGGGAGCGCCTGGCGGGCTGTTGCTGATGCTGCAGCCGTCCCAGCCGCCGCCGGGGCTGTCCAGCTGCTCAGAGATCCACATTCCCAGTGAGGGGTGCAGGAGGCCGTAGAGGATGGCGCCGTGCTCCGGGGCGGAAGTGTTCAGGTACCTTGGGTCCAAATTGGATGCAGAGCAGTGGTGGGCCATGCTGAGCGTCCTGTCAATTGCGTATGTGGGTTTCAGCTGGCTTGCTGTGGCGAGCTTTGATTTCACGAGGTCTGGCGATCCTGCGTTAAAACAGTGGCAGGAGTAGGGGGGCAAGGGTGGGGATCAGACGCGGCAGCTTTAGGGGAATAGGGGGGACTGAGCATTGTAGGGACTTAATTTTGCTCCTAAATTATATTTCGTTTTCCCATTCTTTCTTGTGGGGTTGCTGAGCAAGGCGGTGAACATGAGGCACACAGGAAAGGTGATCAATCAAGTCGCACATCTCAAAGCTCAAGTCAGTCGAGTGCTTTTTAGATCAATCCTCTCTTCCTTTGAAGATCTTGATCTATCTCCAAGGAGGGCAGGTTGGGTAATAACATGCATCCTGGGTTGTTTGGTTTCTTGATTTCTTATGTACTCGTAATGTGCCAGTTATGTGCTGGTACTTCTATTCACTTGTTGCAAACACTGCTAGCTGGGCCACATCACGGACTCTACACTCTTCAATACCGGTATGCGTCAGGGACCCAAATTTAATTCTGGGGGCAGCGGAGCCCCCCAAGGGAGCTCTGCTTCTTCTCCAACTCTTTAAAGACGCGTCTTTAGAGAATTGGAGAGGCAAAGGTGGAGCTACAGGCAACTTGGGCATTGCCAATCCACTATTGAGCAGCAGTAATCGCTGGTGTTCATTACCTGAATTGGTGTCTGAGGTGTCAGCTTCCCGCCGCCTCCGAATTCGACGATCCAGCCGATCAAGCTAATTTATGCCGCTCTTAGGCAGTCTGAGCTGGAATTGTATGAGCACTAGGGGGGTCTGGCGGAGTCTCTATGATTATGGCGGTGCCATGCGATCTTTATTTTCTGAGCTTAACTGAAAACAGCAGGAGCGATCCTTTATACTGGATGGTATGAAGAACTGTCGAATCTTCCGCCCCGAAAAAATCGCAAACCCTGATTTGATTGGCAACCGATTTATGACATCAAGTCCGACGTGGAGGGTAAGTTAGGGTTCAAAAGCCCAGACAGATTTTCTAGTTAGGCTCGTCAATTCGTGAATAGTAAGTTATATAACCTTATATCGTCATACGTCAGCCTGCTTACGTGTTCCATCATCCGACACGATTCATTGCTGATTTGCAAAGAGCGCCAGAATGGCAGCGCTTCCACGTCGAAATATCTCGCAGAGGCTGCGAAGAAGCTTGCAGGATGAAGATGAACAGGGGCAAAAGCCCATATTTAACACGCAAGGAAGCAAAATCGCCGCGACGGGGAATCGAACCCCGGTCTCCCGCGTTCTGAGGGAAATTGGTGTTACATGACCGCTGACAGGCGGGGATAATTACCATTATACGATCGCGACTCCGATGATCATACAATGTTACTTGTGGCCATGTTCTTTTTCTATCGTGACCTTGCGGGCAGCAGCAGATGTGGCAGAAGGAAAACACTTGCTCAGAGGTCGGCTCCCCATTGTAATCGAAATAAGAATGAAAAAGCCAGGCTGGCAGCACAAACGTTTGCGGTTGGCATCAAAAACATGTGGATGAGGGCCCTGCCCACTCAATGGCCTCCCTTGCCTTGGTCATGGTTGATGCTTGCCATCTGCACCCTCAACGTCATTGTTTCATGTACCACGGCCCGGCTGGCGTACAAGGGCACACATGTTCCCGCATAGACCGTTGTGAAAGGTCAAGCGGTCAAGTAAGCGGAAGGGCTTACTTGCAAGGCAGAGTAGGTCAGGAGTTATGCGCAGAGGCCTCCGAGTCTGCAATACTCGGGGCTTGAACCCGGTGCAGGCCTATGACCTGATACCGTGGGCGGAAAGCGAATCAAGCTAGCCGAGAAAAGGCTAACTCTGAAGTGTTTCCTAAAATCGGAGGTTAAATCCTCCGCGCATAAGCAATAAGTGTGAACCCGAAGTGGGAAGCGAGTAAGGTTAAAGTGTTAACGTGTGTGCTCTGTCACAGACCCCCCCACTTGGCGCAGTGCCAAACGAGAGTAGGCCTCAATACGTTCAGGAGGTAAAGCATCAGCAGTTTCATAGCTATGTTGTTCTGTAAAGAAACCAGACCATTTGACAAGATATTCACACACCGTTTTTCTTTGTGTGACATGTTTATCCTGATGAGAAAGAATTTGTTCAACGCGGTAAGGGGGAGTACCAGAAACAACAGGTGGTTCAGGTCTGACAGTAGGGTTGGAGGGTCTGTCATGATAGGGCTAAAAAGGGAGACGTGGAAAATGTTGCAGATGTTCCAACCTGCCGGGAGTTGGAGCTCCGCAGCATTGGGACCAATCATGCGAAGGATGGGGAGGGGGGCAATGAATTTTGGAAACAATTTGCCAGTAGTGCCACCAGCAAACGGTAAATTTTTTGAAGAAAGAAGGACTTGCATACCTGCATGAAAGGAGTGAGGTCTGCGGGAGGTATCAGCATACTGTTTCTGTCTGCTGTGTGCGGCAAGCAGCAGTTTGCACTTGTGAGAAAAAAGCAAGTCCCGTTGCCGGAACATTTGATCAAGGGCCAGGAGAGAGCGGTGGCCCGCAGGAGGAGCAGGCAACTGGTTAAAAATGGGAGTGCGGGCATGCGCACCAGAGTTGAGCATAAAAGGGGTTTGCCCAGTAGAGGCATTGACAGCATTATTCATGGCAAATTCTGCAAAGGGGAGTACATCTTCCCAAGTGCGGGAATTATTAGCAGTGAAATCCCGGAGAAGTTCTTTAAAAGTGCGGTTGGTGCGTTCAGTTTGACCATCAGTCTGCGGGTGAAAGGCAGAGGAAAAGGCAAGGTGCTGAATGCCCAAACGGTGACAGACGTCTTTCAAAAAATCAGAGGTAAAGCGAACATCGCGATCAGAAATAAGGGCAATACATCAGTGAGTCTTCCCCCATCTCTGCTGAAATGCAAGCCCAAATCATTATCCCATATGGGGTGGCATACATGCCCTCCACACCTCCACACTGAAGCCTCCTCGCCATGGTCACAATCTGCTCACGCGACACACTTACCCGTCCTAAAGGCAACCAGCAAATACGTCAATTTCAAACAATCCCCCCCCCCTCCCCCCTTTCTCTCCCTCCTGCTCCCTCCCCCCTCCCCCCGACCCCCCCCCCCCCTACCTCCACATGCTCCCTTTCTTCAGTTCCCTCGCTCCCTGTCCTGCTCCCTCCACCCTCCCTCTCTTGTACTCCCTCTCTCCGCCCCCTCCCTCCTTCCCCCCCTCCCACTCCACTCATCCCCCCTTCATCCTCGCCTGTCCTCACCTGGACAAGTATCGCTCCCCTGAGCTAGCCAAGATGACCACAATAACCTTGCCGGTGTTCTCCACCCTCCTGCGGAGGGACTTAGGAAATGAGGCAGCGGCGGTGGAGATGTAGATAGGAAGGTGGCATCTGCCATAACAAAGCGTGTTCGAGAGATGTGTGATCCTCCATCATTTGTGACCATCCTGATGTGCAAAATGTGCCTTTAAGATATTTCAGGAACCATAGTGAGCTGGATCTATACTCATGCAACGCCTGGTTGGGGTGTCAGCATATGGCCCTTAACCCTAAACAACAGGGGGGCAATGTAATGCCTACCGTAGTGTAGGATTTTTGTTTTTAGCCCTTCACCCTACATAAAACTGGGTGACTTGTACCGGCACAATGCTTGGCTGAGGGTTCACCCTTCGCACATCAAACCGAAAGGACAAGCTAAAAACGTACTGGTTCAAGTTGTGTTCAAAAAAGGTCATGCATGGAACAGATAAATCGAAAAAAACTGGCGCAAGCCAGAAAAATAATGGGATTATTAGTTCAGTGAAGTATAGTATGGAAGCCCCGATTAAAGTTCCCCAGGCCATGCGCACGGCCGCCGCCATCGCGGATCCAGCTCAGGGTTCAAGGATCATGGCTTCAGGCTCAGCAGCCTTCTAAACCCTAGACCCTTGACCCCCCTCATCTCAATTGGCCATACGCAGCGCGGCCGCAACCGCTGCTCCGCTGCTGATACCCACCAGGATGCCCTCTTCAAGGGTCACACGCTTTGCCATGGCCAAGGCATCAGCACTGTTCACCTTATGGGTCCAGGGGCTGCAGCATGGGTCAGGGGATGCAGCAGGGGTCAGAGGATGCAGCAGGGTCAGGGGATGCAGCAGGGGTCAGGGGATGCGGCAGGGGTCAGGGGATGCAGCAGGGGTCAGGGGATGCAGCATGGGTCAGGGGATGCAGCAGGGGTCAGGGGATGCAGCAGGGGTCAGGGGATGCAGCAGGGGTCAGGGGATGCAGCATGGGTCAGAGGATGCAGCAGGGTCAGGGGCTGCAGCAGGGGTCATGGGATGCAGCAGGGTTCAGGTGATGCAGCAGGGGTCAGGGGATGCAGCAGGGTTCAGGGGATGCAGCAGGGGTCAGGGGATGCAGCAGGGGTCAGGGGATGCAGCAGGGGTCAGGGGATGCAGCAGGGGTCAGGGGATGCAGCAGGGGTCAGGGGATGCAGCAGGGGTCAGGGGATGCAGCAGGGGTCAGGGGATGCAGCAGAGGTCAGGGGATGCAGCAGGGGTCAGGGGATGCAGCAGGGGTCAGGGGCTGCAGCAGGGGTCAGGGGATGCAGCAGGGGTCAGGGGATGCAGCAGGGGTCAGGGGATGCAGCAGGGGTCAGGGGATGCAGCAGGGTTCAGGGGATGCAGCATGGGTCAGGGGATGCAGCAGGGGTCAGGGGATGCAGCAGGGGTCAGGGGATGCAGCAGGGGTCAGGGGATGCAGCAGGGGTCAGGGGATGCAGCAGGGGTCAGGGGATGCAGCAGGGGTCAGGGGATGCAGCAGGGGTCAGGGGATGCAGCAGGGGTCAGGGGATGCAGCAGGGGTCAGGGGATGCAGAAGGGGTCAGGGGATGCAGCAGGGGTCAGGGGATGCAGCAGGGGTCAGGGGATGCAGCAGGGGTCAGGGGATGCAGCAGGGGTCAGGGGATGCAGCAGGGGTCAGGGGATGCAGCAGGGGTCAGGGGATGCAGCAGGGGTCAGGGGATGCAGCAGGGGTCAGGGGATGCAGCAGGGGTCAGGGGATGCAGAAGGGGTCAGGGGATGCAGCAGGGGTCAGGGGATGCAGCAGGGTTCAGGGGATGCAGCAGGGTTCAGGGGATGCAGCAGGGGTCAGGGGATGCAGCAGGGGTCAGGGGATGCAGCAGGGGTCAGGGGATGCAGCAGGGGTCAGGGGATGCAGCAGGGGTCAGGGGATGCAGCAGGGGTCAGGGGATGCAGCAGGGGTCAGGGGATGCAGCAGGGGTCAGGGGATGCAGCAGGGGTCAGGGGATGCAGCAGGGGTCAGGGGATGCAGCAGGGGTCAGGGGATGCAGCAGGGGTCAGGGGATGCAGCAGGGGTCAGGGGATGCAGCAGGGGTCAGGGGATGCAGCAGGGGTCAGGGGATGCAGCAGGGGTCAGGGGATGCAGCAGGGGTCAGGGGATGCAGAAGGGGTCAGGGGATGCAGCAGGGGTCAGGGGATGCAGAAGGGGTCAGGGGATGCAGCAGGGGTCAGGGGATGCAGAAGGGGTCAGGGGATGCAGCAGGGGTCAGGGGATGCAGCAGGGGTCAGGGGATGCAGCAGGGGTCAGGGGATGCAGCAGGGGTCAGGGGATGCAGCAGGGGTCAGGGGATGCAGCAGGGGTCAGGGGATGCAGCAGGGGTCAGGGGATGCAGCAGGGGTCAGGGGATGCAGCAGGGGTCAGGGGATGCAGAAGGGGTCAGGGGATGCAGCAGGGGTCAGGGGATGCAGCAGGGTTCAGGGGATGCAGCAGGGGTCAGGGGATGCAGCAGGGGTCAGGGGATGCAGCAGGGGTCAGGGGATGCAGCAGGGGTCAGGGGATGCAGCAGGGGTCAGGGGATGCAGCAGGGGTCAGGGGATGCAGCAGGGGTCAGGGGATGCAGCAGGGGTCAGGGGATGCAGCAGGGGTCAGGGGATGCAGCAGGGGTCAGGGGATGCAGCAGGGGTCAGGGGATGCAGCAGGGGTCAGGGGATGCAGCAGGGGTCAGGGGATGCAGCAGGGGTCAGGGGATGCAGCAGGGGTCAGGGGATGCAGCAGGGGTCAGGGGATGCAGCAGGGGTCAGGGGATGCAGCAGGGGTCAGGGGATGCAGCAGGGGTCAGGGGATGCAGAAGGGGTCAGGGGATGCAGCAAGGGATCAGGGTCACACGTTAAGCACATCTAAGGGTCACACGTTAAGCACATCTAAGGGTCATACGTTAAGCAAATCTTAGGGTCACACGTTAAGTAGATCTTAGGGTCATACGTTTCACAGATGTAAGGGTCACACATTAAGCAGGTTCCAGGGGATGCAGCAGGGTTCAGAATCACATGTTCAGCAGATCTAAGGGTCACACATTTAGCAGGGCCGGGGGATGAAGCAGGGTTCAGGGTCACACGTTCAACATATCTAAGGGTCACACGTTAAGCAGGGTCCGGGGGATGCAGCGGGGGTCAGAATCACACGTTCAGCAGATCTAAGGGTCACACGTTAAGCAGGGTTCAGGGGATGCAGCAGGGGTCAGGGTCACACGTTCAGCAGATCTAAGGGTCACATGTTAAGCAGGATCCAGGGGATGCAGCAGGGCTCAGGGTCACACGTTCAGCAGATCTAAGGGTCACACGTTAAGCAGGATCCAGGGGATGCAGCAGGGCTCAGAATCACACGTTCTGCAGATCTAAGGGTCACACGTTAAGCAGGATCCAGGGGATGCAGCAGGGCTCAGAATCACACGTTCTGCAGATCTAAGGGTCACACGTTAAGCAGGGTCCAGGGGATGCAGCAGGGCTCAGAATCCCACATTCAGCAGATCTAAGGGCCACACGTTAAGCAGGGTCCAGAGTCCAGGCACCACAAGAGGGGTCAGATTCACATGCTTAGAAAGGTCCAGGGCAACAAGCCATAGGAAAGGCTTGTTGCCCTAGACCTCACAATGCCCTTGAGGCAGTTGGGGGTTAATTTTGGAGGGCAGCAGCGTCCAGGATCTAGAGGGTGTAGGTCGAGATGTCTCGTCATTATTCGACAAACCCGCTGTCGCACTGCCACCAGCCCACATGCGCTCCCTCACATTGGGGTTTGCGGGATTTTCAAACTGCTGTAGGATGAAGCTGTCCACACTTCAACCAACCAATCCACCTGCTCACACTCACATTGGGGTTTGTGGGGGGTTCGAGCTGCTGCAGGATGAAGCTGTCCACACTTCAACCAACCAACCCACATGTGCTCACACTCACATTGGGGTTTGCGGGGTTTCGAGCTGCTGCAGGATGAAGCTGTCCACCTTCAACCAACCAACCCTCATGTGCTCACACTCACATTGGGGTTTGCGGGGTTTTCGAACTGCTGCAGGATGAAGCTGTCCGGCGTCTGCTGAGCCAGCTCTTGGGCCTTGCCGATGACGCCGGCCACACCCTTGGATGGGTCAGTCAGGTAAAGCTGGGCGCCCAGGGCCCTAAGGGGGCAAGAGTTAAGGGACAAGGGTCGAGGGTCGAGGGCATCAACGCTTCACGCTCCAATTCACCTGCCTCTCTCTACCTCGTACCGGTTTACGGGCACCTGTCCCATGCATCAAATGTGATGCGCCGCTGGGCTGCAAAAACTTCACAAAATTCACACCATGTTCACCTAGGTTACCCCTGGGGGGGATGCAGCACTCCATGCCTCCATGGTCGCAGGCAAGGGGAGCGAGACCAAGTTAACCTTATTCATATCGACAGCTAAAGAATACTAACAACACTGCTTGCCGCAATTTACTGAAGGAGGGTGCAACACTCTATGCCTCCGTCGTCACAGGCGATTCGAGGGTCAATACCACGTCACCCTTTGAAATATTGAAGGCATGAAAACAAAGCTTCACGCCCATTTCCACCCATGGGAAGATGCGCTTCTTCAAGGACACAGCCACAGGCACTGTGAGGGAGGGGAGAAGATGGGGAGGGGAGGCTCACACTTAGCATGTTGAAAGCTCGAAATAAAAGCAGTGTACATGTAGCGTTCTTACCAGTTAGACCAAAGGATCCAGATGTAGTGAACGTCCTCTTATCGGTTATAAGGATCGTTACAGTACACCCCCATTTACCTGACGAGGGCCATGAGCTCCATGGACATGGTTGCAGGCATGGTGAGGAATTTGAGGATGAGCTTGTCTCGTTCAAGCCCTCATTAATGTGGCCTTTGTTCCCGGTCGCCTACCGCCCCCCCTGCCCCCACTTGAGGATGTGTCTCTCCATGGACATGGTCGCAGGCATTGAGAGGATGAGCTTGTCGCCTTCACGGCCCCATTAACGTGGTTGAAGCCAGGGTTGATGCCCCCGCCTACCTAGCCCCCACGGCCTCTTCCCCACCTGAGGAGGATCCTCTGTTCCATGGACATGTTCGCAGGCATCGAGAGGATGAGCTTGTCGCCTTCACAGCCTCATTAACGTGATTGATGCCAGGGATTATCCCCCCGCCTACCTAGCCCCCATGGCCTCTTCCCCACCTGAGGAGGATCCTCTGTTCCATGGACATGGTCGCAGGCATTGAGAGGATGAGCTTGTCGCCTTCACAGCCTCATTAACGTGGTTGAGGCCAGGGTTGATGCCCCCGCCTACCTAGCCCCCATGGATCTAATAATATATTTTTATGCTGTACCCTCAGGGCAAACTTTCGACCCAAACTCTTGATTTCCGACAACAACTGGTATCCATGATGGGCAATTAATATTTCAACGCAACCCTGAAAACCCCAATTAAGGTTACTAATGATGAGGAAAGGCAAAACACGTCTACAACGCACAGATGCGGTATCATCGATTGATAGTGCCTGAGTGGCCCCAGAGCCTTGCATGCGTGGACAGCCCTTGCCTGGGCCCACCAAGGGATTCAGCGCAATCTGTCCCAAGGGACGTACAATACCAACCGCAGCCCGGGCCTTCATCAGGATTAGTGTTTCTTTAAGTGGGCACCAGACCACCACTGGGCCAATTGGGACAAAATCTTGACCGACCTATGGCCGGTGGCCCGAGCAGCAGGACTTGCTGCCCCAGGCCCCCACGGCCGAAGACCATAATGTAGGTGAATTGTAGCTGATGCACGCTAAAAGAAACACTGATCAGGATTAGCCGCCAAACACACCCACCACGACCTATGCTGATCATCATGGTGCCTCATGTCACAGGGTCCCCCACAAATGCAATCTGACCAAATATGCCTTCTTCCCCACTCGCGGGCTGCAGGCTGAGTATTTAGCCGTGCTGCTTGTAGCCTTTCGCTGAGTTCAGCCTAACCCTTCAGCCTTTGCTGTTACAAATTCAGCCTTAACTGCGCATTAGTGTAATTCAGTTGAACCCTGAAGCTTCGCAACTTCAAGCCTTCCTGAGGATGTGCCACTTAATATCCTGCAGGCCTAGGGGGGTTATGGACATGTCCCTGGCTCACTATCTCACTATCCTGCAGGCCTAGGGGGGTTATGGACATGTCCCTGGCTCACTATCTCACTATCTCATCCGTGACTCAGTGGCCCACCTGTCACGGCCAGAGCTGCAGGAAATCCATCAGCGCACTGCACATAACTCACACCGTACAAACCGTACCGTACATTGTACCGCTCCATAGTGTCGTATTACAATTATGTCCGTACCAGGCAACCCTTGCTGTAGTGACTCAACTATCCTTGAAAGAGCTCCAAGGCTCCATCACCTCCAACCATGGTAGCACAATCCTACAAGCCTATGCTGAAGAGTGCTGTATCGTGCCATATCGTGCTACCTTCTGGTAGTACAGTCGTGCTACCTTCTGGTAGTACAGTCGTGCTACCTACCGTTGCTACCTTATGGTCGTACATATCGTGCTACCTACCAGTAGCACAGTCCCGTTAATTCGTTAAACCTGTGTCGCATCTATCATGCTGCATCGTGCTACCATGTCTCCATCTAGGTAGATGCATCCCTGCTGCAAAAAGCCCTGCCCGGGTCGTATGATGTAGCTCTAGTGCAGCTGATGCACGAAAATAAAATGTGTCTCACCTATCTTTGATCGAGCTGCAAGGCTCCTTTATCTCAAGCTTGACGGCGATTCGAGCCACACAGCCTTCAGTCACCTTGTTCAGGTAAACCATGGGGGTGTTGCCTGCCAGGACGGTCCAGGGGGGAGGGGTGGGTCGGGTTGCCGGAGGTCGGGGTAGACGAGCGCTGAGGAGCTGAGAATGATGCCATGTATGGGCTGCTGTGGAAGGGGTGCCAGATTTGGCCACAAAAAAAGAAGTGCTGGACGAGCCAGAATGGACAACTTGCTACTCAAGAGAGGTGTGGAAAATCATCTACTAGGGAGAGAGAGAGGGCAGGGCGGGAATCGCTAGCTTTCTGGTGATGGTGCAGGGGCCAGCAAGCCAGCAAGGCTGCCCTTGTTGCTGCCATGGAACGATGGCCAGAGAGTTTGCACTGCCCAGCCCTTTCGCAAAAGGCTCTTGGGTAAATGGGTAACAAAAAGCAGAGTTGTATGAGCTTGAGCTCGTGTTTGCTTGACGTGTCGGTTTGATTTCAACAGCTAGCAGTGCTCGTTTTTTCGAGGCTCGGCTGCAGGTCAGCCACATTTCAGGTACCTCCTGGCCTCCGGCCATTGGCCCCATGCGCGACCAGCCATGCTGCTTAGGCCTGTGTCTGTAGGTCAGTTAAGGTTTGAGCCCATTCGGGATGTAAGCAACCGAGGGGCTCCCAGCCAAAGGTGGCCTGGTACCGACAGAATAAGCACTGATTACTACCATGGGTAACCTCCGTTACTACCAGGTTAATTATAATTTCTGGCTTTCCAGTAGCTATGTCGCTTGATCGCCATCATGCATTTCTGCTCGCTCCAATCACTCTGCAGGTACGGTTTCGAAACCAACCCTGCACCGATACATTGCGTGATGTTTAAAACATCATGATGAGAAAACACACAACTCGGCTTCGGCACAACTCAGCTTCGGCACAACCACATCTGCTCACCATCCGGGCATCGGCATCTTTCAGCCTCCTCCGGCCAGCCAACATCTTCAACCACTTCCCCCGCACCAATCCATTTCCGTCCTCCCCTATCTCTTTCACCGCCACTCCTCTCAAACATTATCTGTGTCTAGGACACTAACGTGGGCCCAAAGCTGAGCTGCACTCCTCGGTCGTCCACGGGATAATTGTTTCGACCCTCCTCGCAAACCTTTCGCGACTGGGTCCCCCTCTCTCTTCTGAGAGGGGCTTTTAGGACCCTCCAAACCAATTGTCCTCTCCCAAAACTTCTGCTTCTCCCACGGCGCGTCACTCCCACGTTCCAGGACTGGTAACTTCCCCTTGTCCACCAAAACGCTACCCTTTCCTTCTTAAATAATCCTGCATTTCTCTCTCGCATCTTCTCCCTCCAACTCCTCCTGTACTTGCCTCTGATTCCAACCCATCACCCACCCCCCTCCGCCTCCAGCACCCAGCAGCATTGATCTCACCTGCACCACCTCCAACACTTAGGGCCACGTATCTACCAGTCCTCTCCCTCCTCCACTTTTCTCGCTTTTGGTGCATGGTCCTATCCTCCACCCCCACCCCAACTGGACCTTCCTTGGCCTCCACTTTTCTTCCCTGCCATGCAGCCATGCAACGCCTTTTCTATACACTCCTCCTCCTCTTCTCCTGCTTTAAATCATACCCTCCCTCCCTCTTATGCTGCCTGCAGACGCCCCCCTACTGTTCCCGTCATTCAGACCAAATCAAAATTTTCTGCCTAAGCGGCCTAGGGGAACCTCTCGCGAATTTTCCCTCTCCCAATTCTGCACACCTACCATGGCCTATCCGGCTACATCCCCCCCCATCACTCTACTCCTTCCCAGTTTTTTCATCCCTCTACACTTCGTCCATCAGACGCACACCCTTCCAATTTCCTGCCACACCTATGCCCCATGACAAAATGACCTACGCATATCCACCTTCCCTACACCTCTTGTCTCCACATTTTCCCCTCACTTCTTGCTTTCAAACGTACCCTCCCTCCCTCTTATGCTGCCTGCAGACGCCCCCCTACTGCTCCCGCTATTTAGACCACAAAAAAAAATTCTGCCTCAGCGGCCTAGGGGAACCTCTCGCGAATTTTCCACACTCCAATTCTGCATACCTCTCTCCCCCATGGCCTATCCGGTTCATTCCCCGCCCCCCTCTATGTTCCTTCCTGGTTTCCTTTACCCCCTGCACTTCTGCCTTCGGACTCATACGCCTCACACTTCATGTCACACTTCTGTCCCATGATATCAGGCCATGCACCCGTACCCCCCTCCTCTCCACATTTCCAACTCACCCTCTCTCTGCCTCATGTTGCATGCAGACACCTCACTGCTCCTCTTCTCCACCCCTCCTCTACTCCTCCTGTTCCCACCTTTGTACACCCACCAACGCATATTGCATGCTACCCCCCTACTGGCCCTACCGACTGCTGAACCCCAACGAATTCCTCTGCCCCAGGGGCCAAGGGGACACTTTCAAAATTCTTCACATCATTCTTCCTCATTCACCTTCGACAGACGCTGCTACATCCGGGTCCATTCGGCCCGGATGTGGCAGCGTCACACATCCACGCTCTCAGCTGACAGCATCTTTCCTGATCTTCATCCAGTATCCAGGTTCAATCTTAGTTCAAATTGTACGGACACATATATACGGCTTCTTACCATGCATTTCTCTGCGATTTCTCATGACTTGCTCTCTATTACACCTGTATGCTCCATCCTAGCCACCTTCATTGTTGTAATCCTGCTCCTCCATTTCACTCGAATCTCCACATATCTCTCGTCTTCTCTCCCTACCACTACTACTCCATCTAGCACCCCGCCCCCACCACCATCCATCCCCTCAGCTACAACATCCACTCCTAACCTTAAAGCCACTGCTGCCACATGGCACCGTTTCCTACACATCAAAAAAATCTCAAAACTAACACCCATTCAACGTCATCGCGGCCAATATTTCCTCGGCCATTTACGACGTCTCCTCACACACAACCAAAGACGTTTCCCCCACACATACCACCTCCACATCCCACTCATCCAGGCCATCTCACGCATCCAAAAAGCCCGTCACACCTCCTCTCACACCTCCCCCAAGCATCATTCAAAACACCCCCGACCTCCACCACGGGGTGGAGACGTTTCAGCAAACAACCCGCCTCTCACGCCAACACATGACCCACTACCACACGGCCTCGCTTTCTTTGAGCGTCAATCTCTTGGATTCTGCCAAATCCACGCTCTTAATAACCTTAGTGGTCGTGCCATCACGACCCCCCCCGATGTCTTGGCATGGTGTCGCTACCGGTCCACCAATCCCATTCTACCACACCATGCCCAACTCCTCAACCCATCTGTGCCACATCCACAATTTCACACTTCTCGGGGTAATTTCACTGATGCCCTCTTTGCTTTATGGCTTTTTGATAATCACAAACTCCACAAACTCGACATCATGGATCGCACCAATCTCCCACTCTCCCCCTCACACTTGGCCAATCTCGCCTCCATCACCCTTCAAGATCTGGATCACGCCCTTGCTTCCCTCCAACTACAAGACCCCACGTATGCCTACCCGGGTTTCATCCTTCACACACATGAACCAGGTGACTACTTCCATGCCTCCGTGCTATTAAAACCTGGCGTTGGCAAACCTTGGCTCTGGGTCGACTCCGACTCCCCATCCCGCATGGACCTTACTTCTGATCACAACCTCCAGCTCCTCCGCCAACTCGGTAGGCATGCCTTTGCTCTCGTCCCTGCCTCTTCCCTTACCGCTTGCCTTGCTTTCCCCTTTACCCTCCCTCAGCCAAACACCCACATCACCATTCCTGATTCACCCCCGCCACACCCAATCCCCCCTTCCCTCCTTACTAACCCCTCCCACACTTCCATCGACAATACTTTCACAGACCGTGCCCCGCTCGCGCCTCCACCCCTTGTCTATACCCCTCGCCCCCACGTCTCTTCGGCTCCCCCCGCTGCCCAGCCCACACCCCTATACCCCACTTTACCTCCTCCCCCACTCCCCTCCCCACCCCGACAAGTCCCCTACCCACACGATATCATCTCGACTTTCAATATCGCTGGCCTCCGTGCCAACACTGCCGATGTCAGCACCTTTGTCAACACACACCGCCCCAAAATTTTCTTTGGCCAAGAAACTCACCTCTTTGCCTCCCAACAATCCACTTTCCTTCCTGAAATCCGCCAAGCCTTCCCTAACTATCATATCTACCTGAGAAGCGTGCCTACACCCCCTACTCTTGCTTACGCCCGGCCAAATATCTGTGCACCCGGGGGTGTTTTCCTCGCCATCCACAATGACGCCCACCCCCATACCTTCATCCGCCAACCGGTACCCCCCCTTATCGAAGGATATTGCATCCATCTACAACTTCACATGGTCGCTGGCCGCACCCTTCATGTCCTTAGTGTTTACTTCCCTCCGGGCTCTAACCTCATTTCACCTGCCTGTCAAAAATACATGGCAGACACTATCCATGACAGTGACCCCGCCTGTGACATCTTCCTCATTGGTGGGGACTTCAACCGCCACCTCCAATCTTCTCGACCTGATCGCACGTTCCTCTCCTTCCTTGCCTCCAACAGACTTATCCCCATTAATGCTACCACATCCAAACATCTCACACACATGCCGCACTCCTCTACAATGCAAGCCTCCATGTTGGATGATATCCTCATCTCTGATAATGCTTTTTACCTCTCTGGCCTACTCCCCACCGCAGTTGAGTGCTCTGTCCCTCTTCAATCCCTCTACGCTCCTGACCACCTCCCCCTCACCTTCAAGTGCCCTCCAAACCTCTTTCACCTCCCCATGCACCCCCGTCCTCCCTTGCAACCCCTCACCTCATCACGCCTCCGCAACACACCTCCTCGCCCTTCCAACGCTACACTTCCCCCCCCAACGACCATCAAACAGCCCATACCCTCCCACACCTTACAACTTACACGGGAAGCTATTTTCTCTGACCTCTCCACTGCCTCCGATGCCTTGCTCGCCCACACTTCCGCCCTCATCAACGACTCGGGCGTCCAACACCACTATCAACCACACTCCTCACCCCATGCCCCCCCTCCAGATTGGACAACTTTCCGTGAACACCTTGTGTCCCTCCATATCGACATTCCCACCATAGTTTCCTTCCACTCCGACATATGTACATCTGCCCTCACCATCATGAAACTGCACTGCCCCACTTCGACCCATCGAGACATTATCGCCCCCCACCCTTCTGGTAAACCATGCTTCCTCCCTCGCGTGGCACAACAACACATCACAGTAAAAACCCAGGAACGGGCTATCCTCCACTTTGCCCGCAACTTCATTAAACAACTCACTTCCGCCCCCCCCCCTAACGCCACTCCCCTTTTACCATTTTCTCCGATCTTGGACTCCCTTCTCTCCGCTCTCGCCTCTAACCACCTCCTATCTCCACCACACTCTGTCTCCCATGATACTGACACCCCATGCCCTCCTTCTTCCGCACTACTACTCCTCCTTCCCCCCTTTCCAGTTGATTTGCCCCCCACCCTTTCTCCACCATGGATCCAATGGCTCTCACTCTGCGATCAAAAACTTCGGCACATCCGCGTTGACATCCGAAAAACTTTTCGCACACATTCCGTTACCACAAAAAATCGCAAAAAACTTATCAAGCTACTTTACACTAACGCATGTAAGGCGCACCAACGTATTTTCCAGGACAGTCCTGACACCGACCCCCTCCTTCCCATTGATACCTCTTCAGCCCATTCTGCCTCCTCCTCTCATATTACATCTCTATGGGACCCCACCACCTCTCTTCTTGTCACGGATCCTACGGACTTGACCAATGTGACACATGCCCATTTCAGTAAAGAATGGTCGGCTGACCCCCACGTTTCTCCCACTCAACCCTACCCACATGAATCCATACCAAACCTTGACAATTTTCACCTCGATTCAAATGCCAAGTCCGCTCGCACCACTTCGACCACACTTATTCCTTACGTCCTTCGGCCCAGTACTTTTAATCAAGCCATCAAATCCCTGAAAAATAAAAAAGCTTTTGGCCCTGACGGCATCCCCAATGAACTTCTCCGTATCATGCCACATTCTTTCCATTCATCCTTGCACAATCTGTTTATCCTCATGTGGATCCTAGGCACCACTCCCACCTCATGGAAGTCTTCCACTACTACCCTCCTCCACAAACGGGGGGATGCCAGTCGGTTAATAAACAAACGTCCTATTGGCATGCACAACACTATCTACAAACTTTGGACACGGTTCGTCACTGCCGTTCTCACCGATTACTCCGAAGATTTTGGTATCCTAAGCCAATCTCAAGAGGGCTTTCGTGCAGGGCACCACACCATGCAGCACCTCCAACGATATGTCCATGCCCTTGAAGACGCTCGTGCTCATAACCGCAATATATATGCCTTGTACATTGACTTCTCTAGTGCCTTCAACACCATCAACCATGCCCAACTTCTACGCATCATGGACGACCTCGGGTTCCCACCAGACGCAATATCAGTCATTCAAGACATTTATACCAATGCCACCTCTCGCATCATCCTCCAAAAACACCCTTGTCTTGCCACCCGTGATGTTCATGTAGGCAGGGGCACCATCCAAGGCGATACACTTTCTCCCCTAATCTTCCTCATCTATCTCGAACCCCTCCTCCGATGGCTACAGGTTGGAGGCCACGGCTATACACCCTCTTGTGCACAACGTCAAGGCTTATCTCACCCCTGCAAATTTACCCTAACTTGCCCAGCTTTTGCTGACGACGTAGCCCTTCTCTCACACAGCCGCAACCGCCTCCAGGTACAACTCAGTAAAGTTGACGCTTACTGCTCGTGGTCAGGCCTCACCCTGAACCCCTCTAAATGCGCGGTCACTGGTGCCCTACATAAAGATCGTTTCACCCGCCTTGTAGATACATTTGACCGTCATAACACCCGTCTGCGGCAGCAATTACAAGACCAGTTTCATGTCAATGGCCAGCCCGTGCCATACTATCCACCGGACAAACCATACAAATATCTTGGTGTCTACATCACCATGACACTCGATTTCCGCCACCATCTCCAACATCTCAGCTCCTCTATTTATACTAAAGGCCGACAACTCATCCATGCCAATCTACCGCCCCAACAAGCTCTAAACATTCTCGAACATGTCCTTAAACCCAAAATCACATATTGCTTCCCAATCGCCCCCTTCTCGTTGGCCGACATTGCTACCCTTGATCAACAACTTGCCCAAATTGCTCGGCTCTGCATGAACCTTGGTCCCTCTTTCCCCACAACCCTCATCCACACACCCCTCGATCGTGGAGGGGTTGGACTCACCTCCTTACTTGTCGATTACATCCAGATCTCTGCCCTATCCCTCACCCGCGCCCTCAATGACAGCGGTGACCTCGGACCTTTAACTCGAGGCGTGTTGCACTCACAAATCCACTTCCATGGCTCACTCCCCATCCCCTTGCAACGCACCCCTCGTAGTTTCCATATCCACCCCCTCCCCATGCGCCAACTCTCCCTCTTACACAAAGCCGACATCACTCTTCACCAATGCACCTCCGGCATCATCCCCCTCCTCGGCAACGATCTCCTTCAACAACTCATCCTCATCCTACATCCAACACATCCTGGCGGCGATACCCTGCCCGTCTCTATCAGTGACTATACTTTCCTTTCCCCCCTTTGGCATGTCGGCATTGTCTCCCTTGCTTCTCTTGTCACCACCATCAATGGCCACACTTACCTTATCCCAGCAAACACTCTTCGTGACGCTTTCCTAAACAAAGCCCGGACAGAGGATCTTGCCAAAGCACAACGGGCCCTCAATCAGCTGACCCTCCTTCTCCACGGCCTTGCTCTACCACTTGCCAAACAACACACCCTCACCTCACCCCTTCCAGAACATACCCGTCGAGTTACTGTCGCTCATGACTTCGCCCATATTCCGCAGGGTACACATCATTCCCTTCAGCAACTTGCATCCTCTTTACTTTACACGGACCCTACCGCACCCACCCATGCATCACCTCTTACGCGAATACCCCCCCCACCTGTCCCACCACCTGTCCCCTCCCGCCGTACCCGAGTCGCTCTCAGTCCGTCCCATGCCACACTTCCTCGTCCTCTCCCAACACTGCTTGGTCTAGCATGCACTATGACTCGTATGTCTACCTCCCTCCCGCCCATCCTACGGCCACTTATCATGCCTGCTTTCACACGCTTACTCCTGGCACACACGTTCCAATCCTTGCCTCCCCCCCCACACTCCTTAGCCATACAAACACTTTTGCCACGCCATACCACAACTCTACCTCCCCTTCCTCCTCCACCAACCTCCCACATCCACACGCTGCATCCTCCAGCCACGCTCAATGTCCTCCACATGCTTGACACTGCGCTTGAGCCGGTTCATCCCCTCGACACACATCTCACCAATCTCCAACAGCAAGGCACATGGTCTAGGGATCCTTTTCCCTCGGTCACCCCTTTCCCCCCGCCTCCGGGTGAAGACCCCAATTATCTACTAGACCAATCACTCATCGATTCCCACCTCGTCATCCATACCTCACCAGTTCACCCCGATTACGACATCCTCCCACCCCTCTCCTTCACTATCCAAATTGGACTCCGTTATCCTACCACACAAACACCCTTCCCTACGCCAACCCTCTCCACCCCTATGGCCCAGACCCATCTCGACAGGGCATTTGTATACCGACCCAATGGCACTTATGTTGGTCACATTCCTGTCCGCCGCCTCCTCTGGCTACGCGCGTGCTATGACCGCATCCGCACCACACACCCAACTGACTTCGCACGCCTCACTGACGGGTCCTTCGCACACGATCTTGCCTCCTTACTCCTCCGATACCGCCTCTCCAATACCTCTCCCCAACGCCCCAACACTACCTCACGCACTGGCAAACATTCACCATTACTCCCACCCCCTGCCATCAATGCCCATTGGGTCACACCTGCAAGCCTCCACACTGATATCTCTGCTATCATGCCCCTCACGATCCACCGTTTCTCTTCACCCCTCTCTGTCCCATTTTCAGCCCTTCAATATTCCTCACTTCGTGAGAAAGACTGCTTATTTGGGGCTCTCTATCAACCTTATTCCACCCCATGGACAGGCACCTCCTTGGTCGAGCCTCCTTTTTCTGGTCCTGCATTGCTCAGGGCTATCCGATGGTCGTTGGCATCACTTCAAACACAACCCCACATACCTACATCGACCTTCATCGTTGTTCCCAATTGGAAACAGGCCAAATTCATGACCCTCCTTAAATCAGGCCATCGCCATATCTCTTACACCAACCTCCACCACACCCATTTACCTTTTCTTCCCCCCGACCATCTCACTCCGGCCGATATTCCTAACGCAGGCATGCCGAAATTTGACCTTCTCCTCCTCCTCATCTCCAATACTCTTGGGGACACAACCCGTACTTTCCCATATCTTGCTCCTACTTTGGCCCCGGGCTCCTCCCACCCTTCTCGCCACTTGCTCCCGTCCGGTTTTGGCCAGGCAAATCTCCTTCCTCTGCCCACCACAATACTTGCACCTCCACCCTCAGCCCAGCCAAGCACGACAACCCACACACCCTACGCCCCCTCCTTCCCCCTCCGTTGGCACGATATACCGGCATATTACACCGATGGCTCGGCCCTATCTACACCTGGCAAAGGCACAGCCACGGGTGCGGCCTTCTATTGTACTCAAGACAGCACTACCTACACAGTCCACCCCGATGGCCGGGCTGAAACCAACACTATTACACGGGCTGAGCTTGCTGGCATCCATGCTGCCCTCATTCATGCCGCCTTACACCACACCGGTGATCTTACCATTTTCTCAGATTCCTTGGTTTCTCTCTATGATACGCAGAAGGCCCTTCGCCACCCGCACACTTTGCTTGAATGTAAACACGCCCCCCTTCTCCTCGACATTCGTGCTCTCATCCTTACCAGGCTACGCCTCCGCCACCATTTTCACCTGTACAAGGTCAAATCTCACATCGGCATCATTGGCAATGAACTCGCAGATAAGGGTGCTGCACTCGCCCTCAAATCCCCCGACCAATGCGACTTCACGTGCACCTCAGATGTCCAACACTTCGCACACTTACCTGCATGGCCATGCCTCCCACCCCCCCATGACACGGACGAACCGTGGTTTGCATCAGACCTTACCCATTCTTTGAAGGAACACATGTCCCGAAACTGCCCCCTTCTAACAGATGGTCCTACTTCTCCCCCTCTGCCCTTGCGCTATGTCCGCATGCAAGTCCTCGTTGCCTCTGCCCTCGCCTCCTACCTTCCCATCCTATGGCACATGGGTCTGCCCTTTAGTGGTATTCGCAACATCCTCAAATCGCGCACCAATACCCTGTGGACTGCATCTACAGCCATGCATATGAACCGCCCTTACAAAACGGCTGTAGGCACTCGCACCACCCCCCACTGTCCCATATGCTCCCATCCCAATGATACCCCTGGCCATCTTTTAGGCGGTTGTGCTCATTCCTCCATGTCCGCCTCATACATTGCTCGACACAACCGAGCTGTATGCATCATCCAAACTGCTATTGCTAATGGCTCCCTAGGCTCCTCTTTTACTATCATGGATGCCACTTCCCGTGCTAACCTTCCCTTCGGGGTCTATGACACCCGTCTCCCACGTTGGCTAGTGCCCCGACGACCCCCCACTTTCCCTGACACCTTTGATTACTGTGACAAATTGCGACCGGATTTGCTTATTGTCCAAGGTCTCCCACATTCCGAATTCCTTCGTCTTTACCGCGCTGGTCAACTCTCTAGCTCACAAACTATGTCTCGGCTCCAGAGGACTTGCACTATACACGTTGTTGAAGTTGGTTACACCTCCGAATTTTCTTTCGAACAATGCCATGCCCGTAAGTCAGAACAACATTTAAATCTTATCCTTCTCCTCAAACATAATGGTTGGACAGTTTCATTGGCACCCGTTCTCCATCCTGCCCTTCCCCCTGATCCTTCGCCGACCGTGCCCTTCCCCCCCCCTCATCCTTCCCCGCCTTCTTCTCATACACATATCATCCTTCTGGGCACCGCAGGCTTCCTCTTTCGTCCTGCCGATAAAATCCTTAGCATGCTCGGTGTCTCCAAACACGACATCTCCTCCGTCCTCAGCCGTCTCACGAAGCATACCATACGCTGCCATGTAAACATCCTTCGTCAGCGACGCCATCTGGAAAACTCCCCTGCCCATTATTGTCCGATACCCCTTGACGACCCTCCTTAACCACCAGGTTTTTGTCTCCCGGTGTACGGCATTTAAAATCCCGTATTCCTCAAGCCACGCTCAGGCGTTTTCTTTCTTTCTTTCTTTCTTAAAATCCCGTATTCCTCAAGCCACGCTCAGGCGTTTTCTTTCTTTCTTTCTTAAAAACCCGTATTCCTCAAGCCACGCTTAGGCGTTTTCTTTCTTTCTTTCCTTCAGTACCTTCCCAGTCTTGACGGGGGCAGATGGTTCCTGCGGGTTCAATATTTCACAGTGAGTCCACCGTTGTCGAAGTATCTATCGATAAGCATGCAGCTGTTGCCTTAGAGGACATACATATCGGAATCGAAGTATCGAACCGCACCTCGGTACCTCGGTAGTGGCCATGCTGTCGTAGTTTGTTTGAAATTAAGTGATGCAATTATTTGAAAGATTTTTGTTTATACCCGACTTAATTCCTGGAAAGCCTCCTAGCTGCTGAATTGGGCCTGCGCTGGATGGTCGAGATTCTGTACGTGGTTGCTTGGCCGGGGTGGTTACTTGTACGGCATGGTACGGCATGGCAAACTTGAAGGCTTGGGTGATTAGTTAACTGCTTTCTTTGACGGGGCTTCAGCTATAATTCAGCTGCATCACGAAGAGGCTAGGTAAAAAAACTGCAGCTATGGAAATCCGCCGTAGGGCAGTCAAGGTAAGCCATCCTCTTGTCCCCGTGAGCTCCATGAGTCATGAGTGCAACAGTGGCCGAAGGTGATCTGATGCATGCTGTTATCCTGCTACTTCACTGCTCATTAAATATGTCCTGCAACCCTCTTAAAGATGTAGGCTGAGTGCCGTCAACCGTTCAGTGTACGTTTTGAAACGCTTTGCCGGTGGCTCTGATAAAAGAGTGAGGACCGCCGAGATAGTGTGATCACCTTCTGCATGAACGACCTAAAGCGACCCCAGTATATAACACAAACACTTTTCGCATGAACGCCTGGAACCTTTGTGAATAGGTGACTCTGATGCTCTGTTTGTCGTGCACGATGCTCTTCACCCGATGCTCCAGGCGCTTGGTGGGGTTGAATGACTGCGGGCATCAAGGGTTTGTAATAAAGGGTTGAATGACTGCAAGCCTATCGGGAGGGATCGCGTGCCTGCCGCCATCATCAGCTTTGCAACATTTTCCAACTTCAGGCGCTTGGTGCACTGAGAGCTTTTATCTAGGATAAGCAGACCCCGTACCTGCAAGGCATGCATCATCTAGGGTTCAGCAGACATCGCACCTGCATGATCAAGGGAATAGCAGATCTCGCACCTGCAAGACCTAGGGTTAAGCGCCCCCACCCTTGCAGGATCTGGGGTTAAGCAAGACCCCCCACCTGTAGGATCTAGGGTTTAGGATACTCTACATATGCAGGATCTAGGGTTTAGCAGACCCCGCTCCAGCATGACCAATGGTTTAGCAGACCTCGCACCTGCAAGACCTAAGGTTAAGCGGACCCCACGCCTGCAGGATCTAGGGTCTCTCCCTATGAGCTCAACCTCTCAGTGGCCTCACCCCCTCAGCTCAACTTATCAGTGGTATCTCCCCATGTGCTCAACCTCGCAGTTGTGTCACACTCTCACCCCCTGAGCTCAACCTCCCAGTGGCCTCAACCCCTGAGCTCAACCTCTCAGTGTTCTCACCGAATCACCCCCTCAGGTAAACCTCTCAGTGGTCTTGCCCTAGCAGTGGTGATGAGAGCTGCCAGCCACCATGAAGGAACCTACCCACAAGTGTGACTCGTGTACCGTATATCGGGTGCGTGGCCCCGCAGTTCTTGTAACGCAACCGGTGCACCTTCGTAGTACGCCTTCTTTCTCAGATGCTAAGGTGTTATCATTCGACACGGTGTCAGTTGAGGGCAGACTCTGCGCGAGGTGCGCTGCGACGATGTCACGTGCGTGGAAATAAACACCGTGCACTGTCAGCGCCTTCCCGGGACGGGTGCGCAGGCACGGCAATCACGATACTACATCTGTGCATGATGCTGCTGCTGCAGTGCATCGTGAGGAACACGTGGGGCACACAGTGGCCGCGGTGTACTACGCGAGGTCCGAGGAGGCAAGATATATAGAGCAACCGAGTCGATGCCATGTCCGAGACAGACGAAATGCTAGACACAAGCATCCCTACCTAGTAAGTAGAACCCTATGGAAACATTGATGGCAGCAGCTGACCGAATTGGGCAATTTCACAGTGGGACACAGATACATGGACAGTGTATGTTCTGATGTGCCATGCATCTCACCATGCATGGCAAACTCATCATGTTGCATGTCTCACATGCCAGTCGTATGCTACTTCACTGCCATCTGCAGTCCCCTGTTGTCCCATATTTCCACTGTTATCCCCCCCCCCACTGCCCTGCCCCCCTTCAGTATACTACATGAGATGTTGACCCATGCTAGCCTTCCAGGCCACATACCGATGGAGTGGAGTTTGCAACAGCCCAGCAACACGATATTGAGGTAGGATGCTAGCTTGCAGTCTCAGTAGTGATAGGGGCAGCCTTTTAGCTCTACAAATGGCATTTTGAAGTTTTAACCCAGAGTTCATGCCCAAGCATTTGCCCAGATGAGAAGAGGATTCCCAGATGCTGCTCAGATTTAGGACTGGGCATGTATTGCTGAGATATAAGAGGGGTTCAGGCTCAAAGGCTGTGGCTTGGCTGAGTGGACCTGACATGGCTGATCAGTGGTGTCAGGGAGTGCTGTCACCTGTTGCAGAAGTGGCAAGAGGTGGCAGAAGTGGCGTGAGGGTCAGATAAAGAAATGAAAACAGATACAAAATGCTGAATCAGCTGAACCAGGTACATTAAACCAGCTGAACCATGCAAACTGATGCAGCTGAGCCGTGTAAATTGAAAAAGGCCAGGCACGCATGGTACTATGTATGAGTGTATGACCAGAGACTGTGAACATGCTAGCTTTCCCAAACAGAAACAAGGAACCTTTGAAATAGGGCCACACATGGAATCCTGACCAGCGATCCTGCCCATTCCAGGTTTGACCAGCATGGAACCAGGACCAGAGACCCTGCTGCACATGAAAGCTTTGACCAACAGGGGGATCTGGCAATAATAAAGATGGCCCAAATCCCCCAAAATACCCATGGGGGGGCTTGAAGGGGGGGCCAGGCCAGCCAGAGATGGACAATGACACATTTTTCTTGTTCTGATTCCCTGAATCCTATACCCCTATTATAAATGTCCAATAAGGAGGGAGTGCAGCTGCACACACAAATCTATAAAATTAAGGAGATTGCCTAACTCCCCCCAAAACACCCTTTGGGGGGGGTGAGGGGGGTAGGGCTTCCCCCTGCCCAGATGATGGTGGTACACGACACAGTAAATCTTGACCCATACTCTGAACATACAAATTAGTACCGGTATTGCTTCAAACATGATAAGGCATATTTTGATTCCTGCATCTACATATTTGTTGACGTCTGGTCATAGTCACCTCAACCCTGTCCTTTCTGATCTCATCGCGCAAGGTGTGACGGCCGCAAAAACGACGTTGGTCTTCCTGGACAAGAAAGCCCTGGCCTGCAGCCGGATCTGGTGCCTGCTTGAGATCTGGACCGCCTTCCGCCAGCACGGACGTGGCTGCCTAGACTTCGTTACCCAGAACAACATTGCGGAAATGACGCGCGTCTTCAGCAAGATCAACATCGAGAATGCAAGCGCCACCATGGACGTCGACAAGAAATGATTTTGGACAAGATCAGGTGTGGGGGGTGGCAGTTGAGGCACTTGGGTAGTTGATGCTTTTGAGGCAGTTGGGAGGTATTTTAAAGGGCAGTTTAAAGGCAGCCGAAAAGTAGTTCAAATGCAAAGGCTGTGCACACAGTGACGGGGGCTAGTGGCATCACAGCAACCAGCAGCACGGTGGGCAACAGGATAAGGCGTGCGACGAGCAAGGGCATAGCGGATAACTTAAGCTTACGCCCACACCCAGCCACCCTGCAATACACAAGCACATCCTTGGCTGCTGATGGCCCATGCTAATCCTGGCGCTGCTGTAGCTGCTGAGGCCGCTGCCAGAAAGAAAGAAAGAAAGAAAGAAAGAAAGAAAGAAAGAAAGAAAGAAAGAAGGAAAGAAAGAAAGAAAGAAAGAAAGAAAGAAAGAAAGAAAGAAAGAAAGAAAGAAAGAAAGAAAGAAAGAAAGAAAGAAAGAAAGAAAGAAAGAAAGAAAGAAAGAAAGAAAGAAAGAAAGAAAGAAAGAAAGAAAGAAAGAAAGAAAGAAAGAAAGAAAGAAAGAAAGAAAGAAAGAAAGAAAGAAAGAAAGAAAGAAAGAAAGAAAGAAAGAAAGAAAGAAAGAAAGAAAGAAAGAAAGAAAGAAAGAAAGAAAGAAAGAAAGAAAGAAAGAAAGAAAGAAAGAAAGAAAGAAAGAAAGAAAGAAAGAAAGAAAGAAAGGAAGAAAGGAAGAAAGGAAGAAAGGAAGAAAGGAAGAAAGGAAGAAAGGAAGAAAGGAAGAAAGGAAGAAAGGAAGAAAGGAAGAAAGGAAGAAAGGAAGAAAGGAAGAAAGGAAGAAAGGAAGAAAGGAAGAAAGGAAGAAAGGAAGAAAGGAAGAAAGGAAGAAAGGAAGAAAGGAAGAAAGGAAGAAAGGAAGAAAGGAAGAAAGGAAGAAAGGAAGAAAGGAAGAAAGGAAGAAAGGAAGAAAGGAAGAAAGGAAGAAAGGAAGAAAGGAAGAAAGGAAGAAAGGAAGAAAGGAAGAAAGGAAGAAAGGAAGAAAGGAAGAAAGGAAGAAAGGAAGAAAGGAAGGAAGGAAGGAAGGAAGGAAGGAAGGAAGGAAGATAGGAAGATAGGAAGATAGGAAGATAGGAAGATAGGAAGGAAGGAAGGAAGGAAGGAAGGAAGGAAGGAAGGAAGGAAGGAAGGAAGGAAGGAAGGAAGGAAGGAAGGAAGCTACGCCCTATTGGGGCGTGGAAGTTAAGGAAACGACGCAGCTTGGGGCCGTAGCCACATCCGCGCCGTTACCATGAGGCAAAAAGAAAGAATCAACTTCCTCACGGTGGTTTTCTCTGATGGCTGTGTTTAGTTGGCCCAGTGATAGGCTTCGTGGCGGAAAAATATTCGAGTCTGCGACTGGTTTGCACTACCAGTACGGTATGCCTTATTTGAGCAGGGCCCAGAGGTGTAACGTCATTGACTACCAGTATGCTATGCAAGAGTTTTATCGAATGGACATGCATTTCTGGGAGCACTTCTTAGCATGGAACGCGGAGATCCCTAGAGAAATCATGGCTTCAATTGTGTGCTATTATAAACAGTGCCTGATGTGCCGAGCAAGATCGAAATGATTGTAATATTGTTTCGTTGGTGCCCGTTCAAGATCAGTAGCTCAACGAGGTCGGTGTGCTGGTTTAAGCAAGCTTTTAATTGGTCACCATGATCGGTGTCTCTGCAGTACTTCAATTCCCCAATGCGGACTACAACATCCTTCTTTTGCAGTGAACCTCTGACAGCAGGCCACAAGTTTAAAACAAAATGATCAGAGGTGCTGGTGCGCAGCTAGAAAAAGAGGCGACACACGTGGTCTGGAAGTGCGCATGACCAAGACACGGATTGACAGTTGAGCATGCCGCTTTATCCAGCAGGCTCACAATCCAGCTAGGACATCCCAACTCAAGGCATGGCCAACTGGTCCATGATCTCTTGCATGATGTAGTTGCAAGGCTGCATCCACTCGCCATGCCTTTTAAATCCAATGACGATGGGGCGGTGCAAGGGCATCAAGCCATGTTGCACTTTCATATTATAGCGACTACAGTCCTTGCACCACGCCAGCTGTCACTGCGTGCTACGCGCAAGTAGCGGCACAGCCTCATACTGTCACAGCGCACCAATGCACCATATGCATGATAGCAATGCATGCCATGCCATGCGGACTATGACACGGCATGTTTTTCTAATATCTTTGCGGTGTAATGTTTAATTCAAACCCAATTCCCCAGGAACAGTACCACCATGCTAAAATATTTAGCACACGCCCAGTTGCCCAGTGTGTGTCTGGCCAGAGGTAGACACCAGACATGCTGTCAGCGACTGAGGGAGGGTAGGGCAGAGGCACAGCCAGCACAGTTTCAGCATTCGTCCAGGGAGCTTCATATATAATCAGGATGCATGTATTTAACGTTTCGTCTGCACTGCACTGATCTGCATCATGTGCAGTGTTCACCTTGCGCCCCTCAGCTGACCGTCCTCATCATGTCAAGATTTTGAATCCTGCCACGTAGGTACCGCGATTCGCGATCATCCGGGTTCTTCACCCCACAGCCTCCGCCTTCAAGCTCCGACTGCGAGGTTGAAAATAGGACATGGAAATTCCGTCTCGTGCCCACCGTAGAACATCTGCCAGGATGCCCACTGTAGAACACCTGTCTGACTGGCTCTCATCAGCTACACCAGGTGACCAGGGAGCTACACTTCTGTAGCTCAATACTTTATCTTTGAGCTCCGGCTGTTTGATTGACAATACATAGCTATTTAAGAATACGTCTTAAGCGCTATTAGAATGTTATAGCGCACACAATTTCGTTGGCCTGGCGATCGGGGACGGACACACTGTACATACTGGCGGGCAGAGGAGCACGGTTGACAACTGGGATGACTGCAGAGGCAGACGGAGCCACGTGACCTCTGGTCGCGTTGTTGGAGATTATGCGGTATGATGAATAGAATATGCCGTGATTATGCTTCCAAGTGAAACTCGCACAAGAGAGAATACATTACGCAAGGTTTTCACCGGTGAACCTCCCTGAATACCAGATGGAACAGATCTACTGGGGGGCCAACCACAGGAAGCATACGCCAATCCACAAGAAACATCAGGTGCATGTTGTTTTGCATGTTGCATTTCAAGACTGAATATTCTCATGCCTGCTGCTTTGGAAGTATTGCATAAGCTACTAATGGCAACAAATGCGGAAGCGTTTCTGGTTGTTACCATTTGAACCAGGGCGCATGTATCTTGCCATCAGGTGTATGTTCCCTTGCTCGCTGACGAGCCTTTCAAGAACGCTGTATGGACCAGTACCAAGCCCAAATCAGCTCAGCTTGAAACTATCTATTCCGAGGTATAATTCTGTTTTTGGAGTCCCTCATGTTGTGATCAAAGCATTGACTTGCAGAGCGCATGAGAGCTTGCCCCATGATGAGTGTGACATAACAATTATTTGTGGCCATGTTCAGGTGTTCAACAGTGGGAGGATGGTGAAATCGTACGACTGCTAACCTTGGCTGAGGTTAAGTCAAACACGCCATTTTTGTGGATTTCTGCGAGCGGTTTCAGGTTAGGCATGTGAGTACAAAAAAGGTTAAGCTGACCATACAGATTTCACTTTTGTCAAATATGTCAAGAACAAGAAAACATGCATGTTCTTCACTGGCCTGACCCTTGCAGGAGGACTTCAAGACCGCAGACAAATTGCGTCAAGAGATGTGCGCAACGTATAAGGGGGCCCAGGATACTGCTCGGAAGGCTGGTGGCAGTGAATCTTCAGGTGCTAAACGACCTCGAATGGCTGAGAAGGTAGGACTGAGTGTCACGTCCCTGCCCCGTTTATATATCACATCACTGCCGTGCAATTCTTCTCATTTCTCACTGTGCTGGTTTCCAACAGTTGTCTAATCTGTATGGCTCCCATTTTGCTCAGGTTGACCCTCCTCCCATTTTGCTCAGGTTGACCCTCCTCCCATTTTGCTCAGGTTGACCCTCCTCCCATTTTGCTCAGGTTGACCCTCCTCCCATTTTGCTCAGGTTGACCCTCCTCCCATTTTGCTCAGGTTGACCCTCCTCCCATTTTGCTCAGGTTGACCCTCCTCCCATTTTGCTCAGGTTGACCCTCCTCCCATTTTGCTCAGGTTGACCCTCCTCCCATTTTGCTCAGGTTGACCCTCCTCCCATTTTGCTCAGGTTGACCCTCCTCCCATTTTGCTCAGGTTGACCCTCCTCCCATTTTGCTCAGGTTGACCCTCCTCCCATTTTGCTCAGGTTGACCCTCCTCCCATTTTGCTCAGGTTGACCCTCCTCCCATTTTGCTCAGGTTGACCCTCCTCCCATTTTGCTCAGGTTGACCCTCCTCCCATTTTGCTCAGGTTGACCCTCCTCCCATTTTGCTCAGGTTGACCCTCCTCCCATTTTGCTCAGGTTGACCCTCCTCCCATTTTGCTCAGGTTGACCCTCCTCCCATTTTGCTCAGGTTGACCCTCCTCCCATTTTGCTCAGGTTGACCCTCCTCCCATTTTGCTCAGGTTGACCCTCCTCCCATTTTGCTCAGGTTGACCCTCCTCCCATTTTGCTCAGGTTGACCCTCCTCCCATTTTGCTCAGGTTGACCCTGCTCCCATTTTGCTCAGGTTGACCCTCCTCCCATTTTGCTCAGGTTGACCCTCCTCCCATTTTGCTCAGGTTGACCCTCCTCCCATTTTGCTCAGGTTGACCCTCCTCCCATTTTGCTCAGGTTGACCCTCCTCCCATTTTGCTCAGGTTGACCCTCCTCCCATTTTGCTCAGGTTGACCCTCCTCCCATTTTGCTCAGGTTGACCCTCCTCCCATTTTGCTCAGGTTGACCCTCCTCCCATCTCGGGTGTGGCCCCTGGAGCCTCGTCTGAGCTGCCGGTTAGCACCGCTGCCGCTGCCGGCACTGAGGTAACATTTGAATGGGCATATTTTCAGCATGCTTTTAAATCAAATAGTGTATCACCTATCTGCCTCTCTCTCTGCCCAGGTTGACCCACCTCTCTCTGAAGCCTCGTTTGCGCAGCCAGTTATGACTGAGGATGCTGCTGGCTTAGAGGTAAAGATTTTATGAGCATATTTGCAGCATGCTTTGAATTCTGCAGCATTTAATTGTCATAATCCCAGGAGGTTTCAATTGCCCAGTACACTCTTTTCCTGCATGAAAATAATTAATTTAAATATGCAGCAGGTGGCAGCCCCAGAGACGACTGTGCAGTTGCTGCCATGAATCGAGGTGTTGGTTTCGGCAGCAGCAAAGGCTTTGATGAAGGTAAGCGATTTGCGGGGGTGCACCGCATTGTTCTCTCAACAGTTTCATTCAAGTTTATACTCACACTACTTGCTTTCATACTTGCAGGACATAATAAGCATGAACCGGCCATTGGGTGGCCTTGGGGATGCAGGGCCACCCCAAACATATGAAATCTCAATGTTTAGGCCTCCGTTCCTAGTGCCACCATCCCGCAGATTTCCTAGGCAGGGACGTGGGAGAAAGCGGGGAGGAGGGGGAGGCATGAGTGGGACGCCATCAGAGGGGTCTCTTGTTCGTATTCTGCAGCAATTCACATCTCGCACACGAGGGAGGCCGTGGGAAGCGGTTGACCTGAGTGCTGGCAGTGGGGCATTTCTGGCGGCATGCATTGCGGCTGGAGCTGCCTTGGCTGTGGGAGTCGAGTTAAAGAATGAAGGCCAGGCAGAGGTATTTTCCAGATTTCAGGGTGTTCTATCAGCTCACCACATTCCCCCCGCTCGCACATCCGTCAGTTACGGCATCAATCTGAGTGACTGTGCAACGCTGCCCACTCTCCAAGTTGCTGGGGACAAGGGCACTCCTTCATTACAGAAGGCCGTCTTTTGCTTATGCGATGGATTCACGGAGGTTGACCGCGCGCACATTTTTGGCATAGTGGGGAATGATCCCATGGTGCAAGTGTTCATTTGCAGCCCTGGCAAGTCCTCAGTGGATGCTTTCATGACGGCGGGACCCATCTGCAGTGCTTTGAATATTGCCTCATCCAACACTATGTTTGTGCATGAGGAGGCATTCACTGTCAGCATGTTTGGTAGCCATGCTCAAAAGACACTGCTTGTTTTTGCCCGAAAGGTGGCCACTTTTTGAGGAGCTTGCTTCAGAACATGCTCATGCTGAATTACTAGCACTGACCTTGGCAGGGGGCTTTGTTTAACCTGGCTGCGTCCCCTCTTTGCCCCCATGGCTTTATTTGGTTAACATTGTCCTTTAGGATAGCAATTGGCTTTGCACAAGTCTTAGGTGTGCTTATGGCATCAACTGTCCGAAATGTTGAAGCACCTAGCACTAGGAGGACATACATGTGAACCACCTACCGTTGAAATGCATGATGCCTTCCGGTAAAATCTGGACTCCATTCCAGGTATATTGGCAATTTAACAATCAATGACTTCGTGATGGCCCTACTCAAACATAACTGCTGCCGCCGTCGCACTATTAAAAAGAAAGATGAAGGGCATCACGTATTTAACTGGATGGTTATGCCGTGTAAGGAACTCGGCCTCATTGGCAATACACCTCGAGGCAATCTGGTAGATTTTGCAGGCACTTGTCAAAGAGCTGGACATGAAATGGTAGGTTCTGCATTTGTTGGTAAGAGGCTGTACAAAAAATGGCAGGTTTTGAAAAATTTGGTAGGGGACTGGGCAAGAATGGTAGGTGCAAGCCAATTCTGGGAATCACAGCCCAAATTTTTGGTAGGTTAGCCAAAATCGGTAAGAAAACCTACCAGTTTTGACCCCACCTACCTACCAAAACAGGGGGTTTGAGTAGTAATGACCAAGGGGGGGGGGCAACCAGCGGTTAGTTCCGGGGCGGGAAATTTTGTCAAAGCGTGAAATTTGCAAATTGGAAGCCAGAAAATGGAAGATCCTATTATTTGAAGCTTGTCTGAGCCAGGCTTGAGCCAGGCGAAGGTCGATTTGGTGCCCTCGATATGGAGCGGCCGAACTAGGCTGTCATACGACCTCGAGGCCACGTTTGCCAGTTCGTAGCCTTACATTAGACCATACTATTTTGCTCTGTCAACTCAGTTAAGCGAGTGATCGCTGATTCACGGACAGCTGGCCTGTGCCAGGGACGTCCGGACGTTCGCTTTGGCTCGAATCCAGTCGTTGGGATCATTTGCGGCCCAAGTGTGGAACTAGGTAGGATCATTTTTGCCCACTTTCTCGCCAGTTTCAGCTACTTGCAGGAATCCGTCAGCCACAGACGAGTTCACAGCCAACTTCTGTTATGAGCACAACACGATCGTCGTGGCGCGCTTATCAATGCGGCTGTGAATGCGAGAGAAATCGCCCAGGGATCTCGAGCTTGTACCAGAGCTCGTACTGACCGAGACTGTCCATTTTGCCAATGTCCAGCATGGTTCCACCTTGATCAGACATTTTGTTTAATCTCACTCGTTAAAAGATAACAACCATGTAAACGAATGAGACACGAATGCACGTAATCGACCTAGTTTGAGTTTGCGTAAACCCTGAACCGAGCCAGCGTGGCAGCGTGGCAGCCAGCGTGGCAGGATCGTTTGGCTCATTAGGATCATCTCAGGATTCTGTACATCGCCCACGTTTGGCTCGGATCACCCCCAAAGCGAACGCGCCCCAGGTCGCAGAACTTTTGTGTCCGCTACTTCCACCACTTGGAATTCAAAACCTTAGAAATCTGTATCATATTCGAGCGTAAATGTAAGAGTGTGATAGGTGGCTGCGGGTGCTTCAAGCGGGCCTACCAGTTGACCCAGCACAGCCAGAGAGCGAGCTGGCCTAGGGAGCAGCCCCGTGGAGCAGCCCTCTAGGTTAATGAGCCCCATGGATTCCCCATGGCAAAAAAATGGAGGAAACCGAGGTAATTAACAAGGGAGGAATCTTCTAGATGCAGTGGACTGCAGTTCTCGCCCTGCCATTTCCTCTAGCACCTGCCTGAAGATATCATGGCGCAGCATGACGCATGGACGGCTTAACCCCAGCCCGCACAGCAGATGCAACATTTCAATCATACGGCTGACTGGCTTGCCCAGCATGGGCAGCCAGTTCAACTGCATGGCAACTGTCATGTGTTGTGGTTGCTCCGGCTTCTGCTATTGTTGCTGATGAAACAACAGCCGCATGTCCTGAGGCAGTCCCCCCGCGGGTGCACCTGCAGCACCTCAATAATTCTTTAATATTCTGGTGTTTGCTTTTGCTCTGGCTGTTGCTGCTGCCATTCCTGCTGTTGCTGCTGCTTTTATTGCTGTTGTTGTTGTTGCTGCTCCTGCTGCCCCTGTCATGTTGCTTCTGATATTCTTGCTGCATACGTTAATACCGCAGCAGCATTCAGGTGTAGCTTGACCAATGACCATTGCAGTCTCGTGCTGCCCATCCTCCTGATACTGGGAGATAACTGCCTACGTGACACAGCTAAACTAAGGATTCTTGGCTGCGTGCAAAAGCGCAAACTCAGCGAGCTTATCGAGGGGCATGCGCTGGGGATCGCACTAGCTGACATGGAGGCGGGGCTGTCGCTGCTGTTGTTGTTGTTGCTGTTGCTAATGCTGCTGATGCTTTTGTTGTTGCTGCTACTGTTGTTGCTGCTGCTGCTCCGGCTCATTCAGCTGACCAGGCTCTTCAGTTTCATCCGTGTTTGCTAATTTATAAATATCCATTGTAGTGCAGATGTGAAGATAAGGGAGGGTTTGATGTCAATTGAGTTGAATCTGTTGAATCTGGGGGCACTTCTGAGGGCCAGATTTCCAAATTTGCAGGGGTGTAGGGTTTCAAGTGCTGTGTATCCTCCAATGGGCCTTGCAACATGTATTTAATTGTGTATGTCCTTCCTGATGTTGGCTTTCATTTGCACAAATAAAATGTTGGATGCCCCTCCCAAATAAAAAGTTAGAGGCCAAGACCTGAGGGGGACAAGCAGGACAAGGTACCCCTTTTTGGTACATTTCAAATGTCCCCCTTAGTCCAAGACATTTTGCTTGACCTCCTATCACTTGATTCTAAATATTGTTTGTGCAATCGTCAGGTAATAGCACAGAGGACATAAATATTTCGTGGCTTGTAAAATGGTCTACTTTGCATCGAGATCCGGGACTGCCCCTACCACCCCAAAAAGCAGTGCCCCCCATGGCCCATGATGCCCCCATCCTGGCAAAGTTTGAATTCCCGAAACTTTCTCGACACGCAACCATTTCAGTTGCTCTTCTGGTTTTGAGTTCGCACACGTCATTCATGCACGTCGGAAATCTCTCGCATAAACGAAAGCAAGGTGCGTCGGTACCCTGGACCTTTCAGGCCTTACTTTCGCTACAGGGCACCGAATCGATCGCCGACTGGCCCAGGTCAGCTAAAAACAATCCGATTATTCGTTTTACAGCCACGCATATGCTATAGAATGCAAATTACACGCTTCGACAAAAAAATTCGCCCCGGAACCGCTGGTATCACACTAGATAGGGTGAGCAACTTCGGTGCCGAACCAAGGGAGAAGTTGGTAGAAGTTGCTAGCAACCTCTGGACAATATTCAAACCTCAGCAAACGCAGTCTTCTGCATTTTTACTGTCGTCTGCACTTCCAATATATTCCACAATGAAATTATAACGGGACCATGACATTCGACAGACTGTCCTACACCTCTTCAAATAAAGGAGGGGCACCTGTGCGTTCTCTGTCCCTGGAATTGAGGGGTGCAATAATATACAACCTTGAATTAGGGGTGGGCTACGTGGAGCAACCTCGCACAAAGCAAGACCTGGACTTGGCGCTTCTCGACATTCGTTCCGCGCTGCTGTCTCCGTGGAAGAGGGACAAGCATGGTATCCATGGGCCGAAGCCCGTCTCTAAGTACCTGTCCAACGGCGAGTTCACATTCGAGCTAGCCCAGCAGATGACGAGCAGGGACAAGTCGACGACCGCCTGGGACGAAGCCCTGCAGTTCTACAGGCTAGTGGTACGAATGCTTTGAGCGATGCATCAGACATGTCCCTTTCCATGCATTCTCCCATGTAGTGGTCCATTTTCTAGTCAATGTCTTCCAGTGGTCAATGTCTTCCAGATTTTCATGCCCTGACCTACCCTGACCTGCCCTGACCCTCCATGCTGCTCATTATGCTGCTCAGATTTGGGACCCCTGGCTGTGGACAGACAAACATCCTCACCATCTGTGCCCAGTGGAGGATTGCAAGGCTCCCCTGCACAGCAATGGGGACTGCATGAGCACCAAGCTACTGAAAGGGCTAGGTGGTGAAGACAAGGATGCTTTCCTGATGACCAGGCGCTGGGAGTGCCAGGACCCCCATGGTGTCCATGCCAGGTTCAAGCAGCTAAAGCAGCCCATGCCGGAGAAAAACTACCTCGACACTGATGCCTGCATGCAAGCACAGCTGCCAAGTGATGTGAAAGAGAGGTAGGAAGTCTTGATTTCAGAGTGGATAACAACGTGTTATGGGCATTGGGGTGCGGTTGCACGCATGAGCTTGTCACGTGTGCAAATGTCAGGTGAATAGACAGCATTTGAACATGCTCATTGCAGAACCAATGAATGTATTGAATGTCAGATAAACATATCAGCATTGTCAACCCTGGTTGCATGCCCTTTTCACACTCTCATGTGTCCTGGCCTGTAGGTATCCATTCAAGCAGTACCAAACTGCTGGCGGTGTCCTCACGGATGGAGCAGCTCTGTATTATTCAACTGGCTCTGGCAACGGCGTGTCAACCACCCACCTGACTGACACCCGAATGACATGCGGAGCCGGAGCTGGGCTGCAGTCAGAGTAGAGCACGCTGAGAGGACGTCTGCTCTTTCAAAGCAGTCCATGATTCAGAAACCAATGGTGAGGCTAACACATATCCTGGACTTCATAGCCATAAATATCTATTTGTCTCACAACTTGCCTTTGTCAAGATAGTCCAATGTTCCAGAAGCATGCAGTAAAGCCATTTTAGGGATGACCATGCACTGATCCAGGCCTCCTCATTTTTAGGTTAGCTCCTGCCTATACAATCGATTTAGGGATTACCATGCACTGATCCAGGCCTCCTCATTTTGTTAGGGATATAGCTCATGTCTATACCATTTGTTTAGGGATCACCATGCACTGCCCAAGGCTAGCTCCTGTCAAATCCCCTTTTTGGACAGGTTGGCCCCCCAATGCCCCAAGAACTGCTTGACTTGGGCAGGCACAACAGCACATATGTGGCAGCAGCTCATGCAGCGGCCTGGATCTGCTGCCACCCCCCTGTCTCAGCTGCTGATGTCTGCTGGAGCCCACAACAACATGCACCAGCATGGAGGTGCGGCCTCCCCCCTGTCTCAGCTGCTGATGTCTGATGGAGCCCACAGCAGCATGCAGCAGCCTGAAGGTGCGGCCTCCCCCTTGTCTCAGCTGCTTATGTCTGTTGGAGCCCACAGCATCATGCAGCAGCCTGGAGATGCTGCCACCCCCCTGCCTAAGCCTGCTGGAGCCCGCAGCAGCATGCAGCAGCCTGGATCTGCTGCCACCCCCCTGTCTCAGCTGTCTAGGCCTGCTGGAGCCCGCAGCAGCATGCAGCAGCCTGGAGCTGCTGCCACCCCCATGTCTCAGCTGTCTAGGCCTGCTGGAGGCCACAGCAGCATGCAACAGCATGGAGCTGCTGCCACCCCCCTGTCTCAGCTGTCTAGGCCTGCTGGAGCCCACAGCAGCATGCTGCAGCATGGAGCTGCTGCCACCCCTTTGTACCTGATGGCTAGAGCTGCTGGAGCTCAGGTCATGCTTCAACAGCCTGGAGCTGCTGCCACCCCCCTTGGCCTGCCATCTTCGTTGGATAGCCAGGTCCTTTTACAGGAGTGCCCTAGGCTCAAGAGGCCTGCTCCTCAGGATAAGGCACCCAACAAGCAGGCCAAGGTGGGTGTGGTCAAGTCCAATCAGAGGAAAGGGATGTGGCTCAGGCACCATGTGGGGGCTAAGCGTGCTACATTGTCGTCAGCATGCACGCCTATCAGTACCCCATCACAGATATCCCTGTTCAACCAACTCTTCCCCAAGTTCTCCAGCAAAGGACGGATGACATACTGGGATGCAATGGCTAGGGAGTTCAATAATGAGGTGGTTCATGCCCTGGGCCAACAGCAGTCCGCAGGGGCCCAGGGCAACAGCCTCAGTCCAAAGGCCTCGAGGCAGCTGCTTCAATTCCAGAAGAGGGTCACCAATGAGCTGTGTAGGAGGGACACTGCTGCTTTGAGTGAGGCACAGAGCTGCACATCCATGTAGCCCCCTCCCTTGACTCCTGGTGTGCAGAACGCCATCGACGCCATCAGCCTGGTTCTGGATGCAGCCAAGGCCATCAAGAGGATGGACAGTGCTTCTCCAGCATCAGCTGCTACTCTTGTTGTGTCCAGGATGCAGTTTGCCAGCAAGGCCAAGGAGAACAAGGGCACACGGCATGGGGAGGGACAGAAGAGGTGTGCTGCTTGCAACACGATGCCTAAGGATGGCGTCGGGTTGTATCAGCACCGGGCCACTTGTGAGGCATAACAGGCAAAGTATGGGAAGAAGTAGGGTGTGTTCTTCACTTCTGCAACCTCTACTCATGCTTCAGAATGCTGACTGATTCATTTGGCATTTGAGATCAATTATGGATTCAGACAGGATTAACAAGGAGCATGATTGCCAGCATGCTTGCTATTTTGTTTGGTTTGTTAATTTAATTTTAAATTCAGAACAACCAGAAACATTGGCAGTAGTTTCCTGTACTTTTTGGAATGTGTGAATTGGATTTGTCTGATCAGGCCATGTAGGAGCCTGAGTGTGGATGAGAAGCTTTGCATGAAGTTGGATACAAGAACGGCTCGTTATCTTGGTTTGTTTCATGGCTGACCTGCAATTTTTTCTGTGCATGCATGCTGCCTACAGAGTGAGAGGTGTGACTGTGTATCCCGAGTGTGGGATGTGAGGCCGCTGCCACTTTTTGTCGTCTGATGACCGACAACTGGCATGCATAAGCAGAATATATTTAATAGCAAGTTCAATAACAACTGGGTCGCCCTCGAGGCCCACTGCAATTCGGCGGTCGGTACATGCAACTTCCCCCTTGAGGCAGATCACGTGCTGCAACTTCTCCCATAGATGCGCCTACGGTCTAAGAAGTTGCTCTGTTAATATCGCGTGCAGCGCTGCGCGCTGCACGCGTCTCCCTATTTCCCCCTACTTCCACACATTCTCTCCCTATGTAGTTGCTATTCCCCCCCCCCCCATGGTTCGGGGGGGGCTCAAACTTCGTCCAAGTCGGGTGGGCTAGAGAAGCATCACTCGCCACGTTGGCATGCCAGGTCGACTCCTGGATCGCCAGCGTGGTGACCAGCGAATAATATTAACTTCTCGCCATCGTTGCGCTCGAAACCCCTTGCATGCTCGAAGCGGTATGATCTGTGGTCGAGCGTGTGATCAATGCTGTTCCTACCAAGTGCACAAGTTAGCCCACAGATCGCTCATCATCCGCCGCTCCACGCTATAGATAGGTAGCCCGATCAGGAGTTGTCGAAATCAACTATTACCTTGAAACTCAGTAGGACCTTACGCGAGCCCTCTATCTGCTAGTAGGTGGCATACCGTAGCTCAGCAGCCGCCTACTAATGCCCCAGTGCCTACTGCTGCCCGGTCAATGACCGCATGGCGGTGTGCCAGGCGAACGGCAAACTAGGCGAAACGCTGGAAGTTGTTGGTCGCCACGCTGGCGATCAAGGAGTCCACAAAGCATGCCAGCGTGGCGAGCTATGATTCTCTAGCCCACCCGACTTGAACTAAATTTAAGCCCCCCCCTGGTTCTCACCGCATCCCAAGCCCATTCTTTCGGCATTCTTTCGCCATTCGGACCTCTATGCCAGGGATCACACGCCTCCAGAGAACATATGAATCGTCCACAGACATCTGTATCACTATCAGTGGTGTCAAGCAATACTCTCAGAAAATGGCACTTGAAGCCGTCGAGCTTACAAATCTGATGGAAGACGCGCAAGGCCTGGATGATGTCTGCACCTCAACGAAGGACCTCAAAGATGCTGAGGCCCCTACCTGCATCGGCACCTGGATTCGAATGCCCTCAAGACTGATGTCATCAGCCCGGGTGCGCGGAAGCTGGACAGCCCGGGCGTTGCCTGTCCCTTGGGTACATGCTTCATCACCAACCATAAGCAACAACCCTACCACCGACAATAATGTTGCTGATATCGATATCTCTACTTGCATCGACGATCTGGATTCGTGTGTCTTGGAGAGGATTCTCATCAGCGCGGGCGCATGGCAGCCAAACGGCCTGAACAACCCATCGATCGCTGCATGGAGCGTGTGCAGGCGGTGGCGCGACTCCCTGAGGTCTAGCCCTGCCATACTGTCGGACTTGCTGATAGCAGTGCACACATACCCAGGAAGAGCTCTTTGGAGAGCTGCTGGTTGCGACAGCCATGCAGTGGACCAGGTGGCATTGGTCACCACATTGCTGACTAGGCATCCCGGGGCAGACTTACAACATGCGCTTAAATCGGCCGCTCAAGATGGACAAGAGGTGGTTGTACGGTTGCTGATGGAGTGGCTCCAGATTGCCCCAGGTTGATTGTTGCTAGCTTGGAGATGAGAATCGCTTGTATCGACTGTTTGCGGTGGGCATGAAGGGGTTGTGCACCTGCTCCTGGATTGACCCCATCACGCGCACCTCCTTGAATTTGGAGGGGGAGGCGCTAGTTGCTGCCTTGACTGGGCATGAAGTGATTGTTCGGCCATCATTAGATTGGGAGCGGCTCATCCTACGCTGACTGGTGAGACGGGTGGGCGTTGGTGTCATCTGTAGGGAAGGTGTTTGGGACATGGTTGACATGGGAATTATACATGGAGCGCCGCCTATCATATGCGACAGCAGTAATGCTGGCGCCTGCGGCCACAAAACGTAGGGAATGGATCAGCAATTGTGTTGGCAATTATACCGGCACAATCATCTGCCGATTTCCGGTTTATATTTTGCTGCTCATTTTGAAATATACAACAACCTACCGTATTCAGAATAAATGCCGTTCCTTTTGTGTTCTAGTAGGTAACTCATTGATGCAGACGTATTTGTCTGTGCCTTGAAGTGTCCAGATGTCCTTGGAAATTAATAATGCTGTGATGGTTGGTTTTTGTTTAATGGCTTCGTACATTTCCTTCACTCACAATCCCAACAGGGGCACACCTTCCAGTCTTTCCCTGCTTGAAGATCAATGCCCTATACTGTGTTATTCCTCATCTTTCAAAATGTCAGCTGATTCAGAAGCTTTTTCATGTGTCTTTCAGGTCTGTAGGTATGTTTTGCTGCACTGCGGACGCATCAAAGTCTTGATCTGGAACCATGGAGAAGTTGAAGAGGTCATGCAATCGGGATCGGTGTGCGATTGTTGTTGCTTTGTGGTGGTCACACCTCTTGGTGCCTTTCTACCGGTGCTGCTTTCAGCGATTGTCAAATAAATGTTGCCAGCTTATTTTCGTATTATATTCCTGCTCTGTGGTTGTGTGTTAGTTGCTTGCCAGGGGGGGTCACTGTTTTTTGCTCTCTGTCCTAGCCTAATAAGTACATGTACCGATTTACGGGCACATGTCCCATGCATGAAATATGATCAGTGCTGTGCGATTACGCCGTAATCCGATTTTTGTGTAAGTAATTACGGTCAATTACGGCGTAACACGTAATTGCGCGCAAGTAAGGCTTTTTAGCTTGCACGCAATTAAGAGCGAGCTGTAATCTTGACCGCAAGCACGTTCTAGCAGATTTCTGTCTTTTGGGGACATCAGTCATTCATTTTCGAAGGTGAGAAGTTGCGGATCGTTGTGCGTCAACTCATAGGAAGATATCGTGAAGACCAGAACAACTTCCACGTTAACGTGTCACGACTTTTCGTCAATTGGCGGGTAGGTTCCGAGCCGAAAACCCCATTTGCGGTGCGTAACCAGGGTTTCGTCTGTGGTTACGCCGAAAGCCATTTGCAGTAATTGCGGTGCAATCTGGACGGTCCTGGTAAATTGCGCGCAAATTGCACCGTCGCCGCAAACCGTAATTTCACGAACCGTAAGGAAGCACAGCACTGAATATGATGCTAGACTGGAAAAACTTCACATTTGTAAACACATACTGCTGACCTTGAATTGAAGTTGGAGAACCGTAGCAAGGTTTTTCAACTGTATGTCATTGAATCCAATGGCAAGCGTCAGTAAGTTTAAAATGACCTACCCTAACCAGTTTAACAAAGACTGGATCAGAAGGAAAGTACCATTAGCAGGCTCAGGTGCATGGTCCTTTTTGTGTCACCATCTGATAAGACACAAAGTAGATTGCGGTCCGTATACCGCATTGGAGAGTGACAATCTGGATTTATCGTCCATGGCCTCTAGGGCCACACACTGTAATGTGCATTATCCCATACATGTGCGCACATCATCAAAGACGCACCACATCCAAGGCAGAGGAAAAACCTAACGCTGTCTTTATTGGCTTCAGGTCCCAGATGGACCTGAAGCCATATAACCCATGTTCGGTATCGTATGTATGTGTTTAAGAAGGACCATGGCTCGCATGGTCAGGTGTTCAGAGTATGCATTCATGACAAGGTGAAGTTTTTGTGAAGTTTTTACAGTCCAACAGAGCATCACACTTGATGCATGGGACATGTGCATGTAAACCGGTACAGGCACTTGATACACTAGGACAGAAAGCGAAAACCAGTGACCCCCCTGGGCAAGCAACTAGCACACAACCACGACAGTGGCGTGGGAATGAACCCCATAGTGCAGAAGATAAGCCCCAGCCATAAAACATGACATGGGTGCAAAAGAGTTCGATTGAGCACCGCCTAGAGAGTTAGGGGGGAGACAAGAAATCTGGCAAAGTTTTGAGATGATTCTCTCTTTTCATCATACACTGAAAGATAAAACAACCAAATTTCTTCCAGAACACATATGCAGAATCCGCTGCATTTAGTTTGCCCCCACACTCCATTTGCGTACCGTTTCATGGCCTCATCCTCGTCCTCTAGGAAATTATGGAAAGTAAGGTTAAACTAAAAACGAAGGTATGTATAGAACGGGCAGTAAATCATGTGAAGCTCATCCTCCCGACATTTAAGATTGCAACATCTACAAATCCTCTCGCTACGAGGCACACATACATGGTTTCTCAAAGCGCCCCGTCTCAACATTCAGCCAATGCGACCCCATCCGATACCGGGCTACAGCGAAAATAATATTAGGCTTACTCAAATTGTACCAGAAAGTCTCCTTCACATCACGCTTAATTTGGAACCACTTAGAGAACGTAAAAAATTTGAACCCCGAGCGTTCTGAGTCAGGAGTAGCACATACTGATAAGGCCGTATGTGGCATGTCCCTGGAAATTTTGGAAAGCCACTGATCCCTAGCTGAAGGAATCTTGCATTCACAATGACCTCAATATCCAAAGAGGTATTGGCTGAAGCAGTCAATCAATCAATACCCAGAGTCATCAATATCGTAGACAGAAAACCAGCCCAACAAAGTGAAGTGCCAGCCTTCGCCAAATCACAACTTTCCTGCATAGCCATTTTCACCAAGTCATTGTCAGGCCTCAGATTAATTCTAGTCCAAAAACTCAGGGTCTGCTGAAAAAGACTTAAGATAAGGGGTTCACGGTGCAGTTCACTCATGAAAACATACTCGGCCACAGACTTGCGAAGACCCAGACACTGCCTAAGGAAACCCTTGTGAATTACCTCCAAATCTCTAGAGAAACCAGTATCTGTCAAGCCGACTCCTTTCGCAAGGAGACCTGGTCCCCAAATTTCACACCCATGAAACAGAATAGGCTTCACCAAAAGTCAAAAATAAGACATTTAATGTAAACATTGTGTATGTCAAGCTCATGACATCTCGGGACCATGGCATACAAAGCTGCCCTCCCTTTGTTGACACAACGTCTACCTGCTCCCTTCATACCCTCTGCCTCATCAAATAACATACCCAAGTAGATGAAAAAGGGCTTCATATCAAGAACGCTTCCGTCATAAGGCAGAGATGCCAAATGACTGCAATATTTCTGGTTAAAAACAACTGCTTCAGATTTTTATATTGACTGTCAAGGCATTGTGGCGACAAAAAATATGGAGAGCATCAAGAAGTTTTTGCAGATCATCCGGCGATTCAGCGAATAACACCAGATCATCAGCATAAAGTAAACTCTGACCAAAGCATGTGAAAGACGGGCGCCAATATCAGGGCACTCACTTGCGACAAACTTCTCGAAACGGTCGATAAACAGGCCAAACTATAGAGGGGACAGCGGGTCTCCTTGTTTAACACCCATAAAGGAGGAGAAACTATCTCCCAGTTTACCACCGACCCGTACACGGATTTTTACATCCTGATACATCTCCTTCAAACTTTCTAAAATCCAGCCGTGCACACCCATGCTCTGTAAACTCCGCCACAATAAATCTCTGTCAAGGCAGTCATATGCCTTTCTTAAAATCAATGAAAGCAGCAAAAATCGTTTTTTTCTCCAAATGGTATTTTTCAATAACGTGGTTTAGAATGAAAGCATTATCAGGTTTTCCCCGTCCATGCCGAAAACCTGCCTGGCCATCGGCTCTGAAACCCTGAATTTCTGCCCAAGAATCAAGACGTTGCAATAAGACGAGGGAATATAATTTGGATAGGGCAGTTCCGACGGCAATACCCCTATAATCGTCTTTGATTGCAGGACTGCCCTTTGGCTTGGGTACCGGAACAAGTGCTCCGATGCCCCACTCCTTAGGGTAACCGTCTGCCAAAACTCTATTAAACAAAAACGTAATTTGATTTGCCAAAACATACTGCCGCTTCTCTTGAGAAAAAGCTCCCCTAGGAGTCACTATAACCGCGTGTTTCAAAAACTTTATAGGGACACCATCAACACCCGCAGACTTTCCATTCACAGTCTTTTCCAAAGCTTTCACAATCTCGGCTTCCGTAAAAACACAATTTAGGTGCTCTGCTTGAGAAAGATGAACTTCTAAAGGAAGAGGAAATAAACACGCCTGAATAGTCTCATCCCCAGCTTTGTGGCAAGGCACATGCTCTGAAGGTTCAAACAGCTTTTTAAAGTATTCAGTCCAATCCCCCACATCTGTGAGGGGGCTGATCTTCCTGTTACTGCCATAAGCCGACCAAAAATTCTTAGGCTGGCACCGAAGATCTGACAGTAGATCCGCTGCTCGTACACCCTCCCATTCACGCTTGATAGCCTGAGTTATACGTCGATATTCCCTAATGGCCAACTTAACCTCTCTTGAACCAGCACCCCACAACTGGGCAGCCAATAAACAAGTTTTCCTAGCACCGGTCATCATACCAAGTATTGCAAGGCCTATCCTGCTTGATAACTTTAGACTCATTGGGATAGCAAGCAACTTGACCCTGCGATTTATGTAAATCCATAAGGGCACACTCAATAGTGCCCGGCTTAAGTTTTGGGAGACTTCATGCACTGATGCAGAAAGGTGATACATGGCTCCAAAATGTTCCGCCACCGAGGCAGACGTACATAAACTTGTAACGTAAAAGTCCCTACTATCCGGGTTCCATCTGTAAAGTACGTCACGAGCCTGCTTCATAGTCACATCGCTTGCCTGCAAGGTTCCTTTTTCCCTCCTAGCAAATGCGGTTGGCTCCAAGGCGAGCCGGCTAACAGTAAGGAAAATAGGAACATGGTCAAACCTATCCCCATCAGCACGTGCAGGGGTACTGGCACATTGAGATACCTGCATATCACATCCACAGGCTTGATGGCCCCTGTCATATCAAAAATAAGGGACGGGGTTGATATGAAATAGTCAATGGCACTGCAAGCACCAGCATTCTTGCCATGTTGGAAATAGGTAAAAGTATCTTCAATATCCCCAGACAACCTTCCATTCAGGATAACCAAACCTTGATCTTTGCACATCTCTATCATTTTTTTCCCACTAGGATAAACCACCCCGTCCTCATTATGTCTAGGCGGGACAGCGCGCGCACACGCATGCAAATTAATGGAGTCATACGGAATTGGCAAATTGGCTGCGCCCATACCCTCCCATTCTTGCATGTCTATGATGTCGCAGCGATCATCCACGCATGCAGTCCTAGCGTTCAAATCCCCTGAGATCACAACCTCCCCCAGCGCAGAAAATTTGGAAACTGATTGTCTAAGAAAATCAAAGTGGGCCGCAGCATCCAACCGGCCATTTTCATGTTTGAAATAGGAAGAATTCCCATGAGGCAGGTAACACGCACAAACATACAGATTGCAGGCAGGAATTTTAACCCAGGTCATTCCATATGAAGGGGAATCCTGCACTAAAGACACCGAAAGAGGCTGCCTAGCATAGACCGCAACTCCACCCGACCGTGCATCGTAAGTCCGTGCACTGCAAGAGACACATGCGAAACCAGATAGGTCAGGGACAACATCAGAGACGCAATGACCGGTGTGAGACAAAATGATTACGTCTGCTTTTCCCCATATCTTCTGAAAATCAAGGCTCAGGTGCATTGTGCTAAGATGCCCCCCTATGTTCCAGCTCAGCACCCTCAAACCCTTCCTCTCTCTATTCGACGTAGCATTAACCGGTGCACCTCCTTTGCATATCATTGCGGTGTGGCATCCATATACGAAAAGCAAAAATTACAAGCATGTAAGCTCATGTTTCAAACGTAACATGTGAGGTCGGCCAAAATGGGTCATCAACAATTCTGACCTACCCCAATCAGTTACACCACAGTATTTAGTTCCATGCTCTCCAAGCTCTTTTATCAGTGTCAACCAATTTCCAGTTCCTGCCACGGCAGCCAACAATTGAAAATAAAAGCTGATGCTTTTGTTGTGCATGCATTAGTACAGTAGTGCACATACGTGTGCAATGCTGTTCAGGACTACAGCGTTGTTCTAGTGCTGTACGCTTCACATGGAAGCACATGAGCACAGAGGCCCAGCGCATGAGGCCTGCGGCATCCCGATACTGGCCATGATCCGGAAGAGGCCCGATAAAAACGAAAGTTGAAGGTGATGATTGCAGGGGCGTGATCGGTAGGAACCAGCTTCTATATATCTGATCTGCATCAAGGCCTGCGTCGTTGTGTTGCAATCTAGTCATCACCGCACTCATGGTGCCCATCAGCAGAAGACAGAGCGTTATCGTGGCTAAAGAAGCACCTCTGATACCAGCCGAAGTCCGGCAGTCCGGCAAGTGTGTCCCAACAGCTAGGTTTGCTGCACGTCAAGAGTTACTAAGGACTCTGCATCACCCAGGCAGACGTTGACATGGTTCTTGGAAGCCCTCTCAGGACCTCGAGTACCTCAAAAAGTCGGAAATCACTGCGCTGATCCCAGAAAACCTACGAGGTCTCGCATATAAGGCTTGCTCAACAGCTTCTTTATCAATCCTGCAACCTGCCGATACAGAAGTCATCCAGCATCAAAAACACCTGCAACCAGAGAAAAGAACACACTTAATCACACTTGACATGGCAATCAAAGAGAGAAGCAGGCTTGGCCAGCACTCCATGTTGCCATGAGAGAGAGGAGCAGGCTTTGGTAGCGTATTCCATATTGCCACATGCCCATAAAGTTGGCACTCATGCGCAATCACACATGTGCAAGTACTGATAACCGCAGTGCCAAGGACAAGTATGCATCCAGGCATCCACACTTATGCTGTCTTGGCCAATGTGCACAAATATGCACCTTTGTATCAGGCCCATACAGTGCGAGATCATCAGCCAGGCACAGGCGCCATGCACATCAATACATATGTTTTGGCCACTGTGTGTCTGGTGCCTCCCCTTGGCCTCGGCTACAAACCGGCCTACAGACGGGAGGGATTGGTGCAGCATGCCCTGCTGGTTGGACCACCGGCCGCTAGCCAGTTCAGGATTTGTCCCCAGAGGTGGCCGCCCGGGCGGCCCCCTGAAGGTGGTCTGGCACACACTACAGTTAACGCTACCACATGTCGGAGACTTTGATACCCATGCAGTCAACAGCCCAGGGGTTCGTCCTAAACCCTCCACCCCCCAAAGGCACTAACCGTATCTGGGTGCTGCGGCCCGTGGAAGCCTTCTGTCGAGTCCCCCCCGATGTTATTCAGGATGGATTCTCCCCCCGGGTGCTCGTCCACGTAATCTGTCAGATCGTAAACACGCTGCTCCGCAGTGCGCTTGTCCTTGATCATGACCCATGCGTCATTCCTGCCCGGCGTCAAACATTTGAAACCATCAATGAAGGTTGACAACAGCATGAAGGTGCTGTTCTAAAATGAATTGCGGCTCAGGATGCATTGAGCGCTAGCTCTGCCTCGGATCAAGCATGAGGCTGGCGTCGGGTCTAGATTTCCAGTCTGTATTGAGGTGGAGGTATTGGAGGTGGTGGAGAGTGTGTGCAGCGATGCTGTCATGATTCATCATGCACGTGGTGAAGGAGGCAAGATGAGGCAGTGAAGGCAGCATCCGAAGTGCATCCTCCACAAAACTCTCTCCCTGTTAGGAACAAGAGTGCCAGCTTGACCAGTGAATAAGTGCTGGCTGGCAGCTGCAGATTGTCCGCTAGGCCTGACTGTCATAATTATGCGGTCAAATTCTGCAGAACATGGTTCAGGCAGAAACGAGGTGCATGAAGGAGGCAGAGCTCAAAGCCTGTAAGCCTGGTCTCAAGTGTAGTTTTGATTGCGGGTGACACGGATTGTCACACGTGATCAGTGATGCCTCACAAGGTATAAACCCTGCTGGAATAGGTGATTAATTAATTCCGTGATTTAGAAGGAGCGGATGGTCCAATTGGACTATTGGAGGTTAAATGGGTTTGTATTGGGAATTATTTAAGCCATGACATTTAGAAGGGAGAGGAGATACAGCAGGGGGGTGAGGACTCCCATGCTCAGGCTGTCGCATGTTGGCATGGGGCAGATGCAAGTGTGGCACCATACGGGACTGCAGAAAAGTCTACATGAGCCATGTGCATCCATACTTCGTGTCCTAGACAATTTGAAACGAGTGAGCCTTTCTGTACAGCACCTGCTCGCATGCAAAGCTACTTCCTCCCGCGTGTAGATCTTGAACTCCTTCGGCTTCTTCTTAGGCTGAAGCTGCTGGACGTGCCGCCCATAGGTGGCGCCTTGTCTCTGGATAAAGAAATAAACTAAGGCTAAAGCAAAGACCAGCGTTCCGGCCAGGTATGCGACCTCGTACATGACTCAAGCTAACGCCAGGGTGGATTTTGAAAATCGATCAGCTGTGCATTACAGAGGCCTGCTCTGTCGCGAATGTCTTGTTCAAAATTTAATACTATGGCGGGGGCAGGCGGTCAGGTCACCTGGGGCGCCTTCACGTTGGAGCCTAATATCAATACAATCGGACGACTATGTGTGGACGATGCAGTGGTGTGAATGCGATCCAAGAGTCCATACCTGGCAAGTCCATACCTAGCAAGGTTAACAGGGGGAAGCAGCCCACAGTGCTTTGCTGAGACGCTCAGTAGAAGAGACCACCGGCAGGACAGATTGCTAAGGCGAGCATAGCAGGGAAAGCCTCTCTCGACAGGGGCCACCATCATGCATGGCCTGCCACTCCGGAGCTGCATGCCTGCTGGCGCCGCCAACGCCCCATGCTCACCTGATGGGCGGCAGGGGCAGGGTAGTCTCCCAGGGGTAGGCATCCCAACTCACGCCCACAAGCACTGGCGAGCGGCCCGCCCTGCCGCCCACAGCCTCCGATTCCGACCGAGACTGCGGCATGCAGCTAGCGCAGCCCCTAAGGACCGGCCGGTGGCTTTTGTCCTGGGCGAAGGCGGACCGGAGGCGCTCCGCACCCAGCCCCCCCACCGGCTACCCGCACTGCATGGAGATGTGCGCACAACACACTATGGCTGGATGAGGTACTTGATGAGGGCAGCGTCGCATACGTACTTTTCCGATGAGCTGCCCATATATGGCTGGATGAAGTGCTTGATAAGGGCGGCGTCACATCATTAAATTTCTGCCCATGAGCTGGCCGCGCTTTTGACGAGGCTTCTTTTGTTCTGACCGCGTGGCCCCCCTGATGCCTCTCCCCCAAAGCATCCCCTGGCCATGCCTCCTCACCCCCACCCCCACCATGCCTTCCACACCTACCCACCAAGCAACACATTCAAGCCCCTCCACCCTCCGAACTTGCTATTCGAAGGCATACAGACTTTCCCCGCTCACCCTCTCCTTCCCTGATCTGACTTCATTCATGCAACACATTCTCCCCTTTGCCCTTTCCTCCCTTTCCTGCATATCCAAGGGACCTGACACGCAGCAAGGTCCCGATTATGCTTCACATGAAGCAAGAGAATGACCATGCACGCTTGATGCTGCGAGCGGGAACTGCAGCTTCAAAAGCTGGGCCGCCGGGCGGCAAGCCTCCAACTATCAAGGCCCTGCAGGGGGAGGTGGAGAGAGCAGTTTGGGAAGCTGCCATGCACCAGGCAGCTTTGCAAGATGACCACGCTGGAGACAGAGGCTGGGACGGGGACGGGGACGGGGAAGGGGGCGGAGATGGAGACGGGGGCTGGGACGGCCTCCAAAGTGTGCCAGGTCGTGAGGGAGGAGTGGCAGGCCCTGACAGCCTGGGGAAGCAGTACGTGTACTTCACAAGACAGTGCCCGCCTGCTGCCTTGTTGCCGATAGCGTCCTCATTTCCGTCGGCGACGGAACCTGGTGCAGGCCGCATGGGTGTGGCTGCGGGTGCGGGTGAGGATGCGGTGCAGCACTGTTGGGTCGAGCTGGAAGCATGGCAGCAGGCCACCAGCCGCCTTATTGCAGATTTGGTAGCCAGCAGCGCTGGCAGCACTAGCACCAGCACCAACACCAACACCAGCACCAGCAGGACAGGAATCAGAGAGGCCGGGAGGCGAATCGAGGACATTGTGGCAGCCCTGGATCCTGCACTTGTAACCGTGATAGTGGACGAGTCAAGCAGGCATGCTGCTTTGTTTGCTCAGAGTGGCTCTGTGCCCCTATTTAGCAACAGCAACGGCACCGATACCAACACCAACGGCGGCTGTACTAGCACCAGCACTAGCAGGAGCACCATCTCGGGCAGGGGGGGCGGCGGCGGCGGCAGCTGCACCGAGCCTGGAGGTCGTCCGGGGGCCTCTCCTGGGCGAGTGGTGGGCCAGTACCGCCTGCATTCGCTGCAGCTCAGCCCTGATGCTTCCATGGTGGCCTTCACTGATGGTCTCGTTCTTAGCGACCTCGATGGCGGCGGTGGCGGCATGGATGGACCCGACGGACCCGCTGGTGACAGACTCCCCGTGGACCAAGGGGATGAGGAAGCAGCGGGCGCCTCCGCCCCAGCTCTATATGGTTCTGCCAGCTCCGGAACCGGATCCGCCGTGAGGGTGCCTGCTGTCCGGCACGGCCATCTGACGTTGCATGTTTGGGAAGCCTGTTCCGGGAGGCCGGTCGCAGTGCCGGTGCCGCATGTCCAGGGCCCCCTGGCTTGGTCGCCGGATAGCGGCACCCTGCACTTCATCGCATCAGGCGGCGCTCAGCTCTGGTCCCTGCCGATCTTCGAAAAGGGAGAAGCTGACGGGGGAGGTGAGGTTGCACGCCAGTGTGTATTTGAATGCGCTTCAGCTACGCTTCAGCTATATCATGGCCTATGGCCGTGGGGGCCTGGTGCAGCAATCCCCTGCTGCTTGGGCCACTGGCTTAAGGCAAATATAGATTTGGCCCCCATCAGCCCTGCGGCGGCCAGCCTGCAGCCTTCCAAAAACGGTCTAGTGCATTGTAAATAGACACCGCTGCAGGTGTGGGTGATTGGATGGTGGTACAGCGGACGATTTTATTGGTTTGACCCCCGGTACTTCAAACTGCACTTCTTCCTTTTCTAGCTCGTTTTAGTGTCCTGTGCACCTCCCTATCGGCACTGCATGGCCCTTTCGTAAACAGCTGTTGGTTGGATTTGCAAATGCTACAACGCCAACGACAGATGCATGAGCACATTTCCACGTTTGGAAAGGTTGCGCACTGGGTAGCAGGTAGGGTGGCAGGTAGAATGACATGTAAGGATCTGTTGGACCCGGCGAGATTTTGCTATGATCTGCCGCAACAGCGTCTTATGTTGCTGTCCCCTCCATAGGGGCAGGTGTGTCATCAGGTTTGGACACTTGTGTGGATGAGCCTTCACGGCCACTCGTGCAACCAGCAGCTCAAGTTGGAGGCTCAGCTCCCATGCTGGTGTTTGAGGACCCTGAATGGCTTTGCATCGCTTTTAGGTATGCGGTTGTCTATTGCTTTCAGGTGTACGGTTGTGTATTGCTTTTATGTACGCACATGACTGTATATTGCTCTCATGTACATGGATGTGTATTGCTTTTTGATCATTGGCATTGCTCTCAGCTATCTGGCCATTTACTGCATTTAGATGTGTGGTTTGAAATGCTTTGGGGTGCTTGGATATCGATTGCTCAGCCTTGCCACTGCTCTCCTCCAGGCTCCGCCAAACCTCCCATCAATCAGCACCTGTTGCAACAAAATTACTACTCCTTAGTCACTTGCATTCAGGGTCATCCGTAATTTCTTCCGTTGGTCTTTTTTCTTTATTTTTTCAGTCTTGCTTCCCCCACCAATAAGTGACTTTTTAGGCTGTAATGGTCCCAATCGAGCCGCGCCTATCTTGTGCGGTGGTTAGGCGGTACGACATGACGTTATCCTCCATCATTAATCCCGTATCCTAAACCTGCATCCACTTCACCTCTCTTCACGACCGTTGCATCACCTCTCAGATTTTCGCTTACCGTCGACCCCTCACTGCACCCCCTCAGGCGAGTAGGCGGCTGTCTCACTGCCCAGGCACTTGGGAGTGACATGGTGGCTGCACAGGTCCTGCTGTTGCTGCCGGTGGGTGAGGGCGAAGCCCCCCCAGATCTCTTGGATCCGGCAGATCTACCAGATCCGACCGATCCCATGGATCCGGCAGATCTAGCCTACGCATCTGATCTGAGGGAACAGCGCCAGCGATCTGTTGGTTCTATGGGGCCGGGGCGCCACGGCTGGCGATGGCGTAACCTGATGCCGCGCACCCTGGGATCTCACATGGAGATCCACCCATGCAGCCTGCCGGGCCGGCATGCACCGGCGAGATCTAGATCTGCATCAGATCATTCGGATAACAGCAATCAGGATCCGGATCAGGCTGCGGCGACAGTACCTAACATTGCCTGTGAAGAAGCTTTGAACCTGCAGCTGGTACCTGGTGAACAGCTCCGAAACAAAGCTCCAAGGTCAGTGTGTCTGCGATGCTTTTGGGAGGGCATGGGGTGCAGTTTGGGGGAAGTTTTTACAGTCCGACAGAGCATCATACTTGATACATAGGACATGTGCCCGTTAACTGTTACAGGCACTTAATACACTATGACAGAGAGCAAAAAACAGTGACCCCCTGGGCAAGCAACCAACACACAAACACAAGACGGTGGCGTGGGAATGACCCCCAGTGCATGCAACCCAGCTCATGCAGCCAGACTTTGATTTGGCCTGCTCTGATTGCCCTGGCTCCAGAACTGAGCTGGGCGCTTCCCACCCTGGCTCCGGAACCGTGCCGCGGGCCGCTGCCCTCTTGGTGCGACATTGGGATGCAGGGCAGCCCTGGGGCCGGCTGCTACTGCTACCCCTGGCCGCTGAGCTGGCAGAGGCATCGGGACTGGGCGCAGTGGCGGGCGAACGCTCACAGATGGCTGTGGTTGGCGCTGCTCCCACGACGGCAGGCCACGAGGGGGCAGCGGGCATGGCGGACCAAGAGCGGGGTATCCAGGAAGCTGGGTGGGTGCTGCCCGCTAGAGCATGGAGCAGCCCGCTCTGGTCGGGCCCACTGCTGCTGTGCTCCGGTTTGATTGAGGTGCTCCCTGCTGCCTTGGCTAGCGGCTGGCGGCTGGTGGATATCCAGGTCTCTGCTGCAGGTCGGAAAATATTGGTGGTCCGTGAGCGGATGAAGCCTGAGGCAATGGCTGTGATGCTTGCGGTGGCGGATAGCCTGGCTGCTGCTTCGCTGCCGCCGAGCGTGGTCCAGCTGTTGCAGATGGGGGAGGCTGACCTTGATGCACATGTCGTCCACACTGAAGGCGGCTTTGAAGACGGAAGGTTGGTTGCAGAAACTTACTCCTCCTCCTCCTCCTCCTCCCCGCTGTCCTCCAACTCCTCTGCCTCCGCTTCCTCCTTGCCCCCCTCCTCTTCCTCATGCTCCTCCGCCGCTTCGTTGACCAGCAGCCGGGAGCTTTCTAAGGACCACTGCGAGTATGATGCCCGTGTGTACCGCCTAGTTATGCGGCATGGATGTGGATCTAGATCTGATACTGGACAGAGCCAGCAGTATGGTTTGGAACTGCTCACATCCCGTGCTGTAGTCTTCCCGTTCCCGTTTATCAACATTCAGGCCGTGTGCTGGCGGAGAGATCAGCTTGCGTGTCAGACTGGCGAGGCTCCTGTGGGTGCGCCATCAGCCACCCACTCCCCTGCCACGGACCTAGGTCGGGCAGCAGATGCGGGGCGCACCCCCACAGCCAGTGGCAGCGTCGCCGATAGTCCGCCCTATGCTTACGCTGGGGCAGTACACATTCAGTACAGCTTGCTCGGCATGCCCAGCAGCTCTCTGGTTTTGGAGCTGAATGGACGCCAGGGAGGAGAAGGTGTGGACAGTGTGGACAGCCACCCGTTTTTGGTCAGGCCGCCCCGTCGGGCATCGAGGGCGGGGGGGGCGCAGTACACGCACCGGCAGCTGTGGGCCCCCTCTACAGACGGCATCCAAGTGCTGATATCGCTGACATACCGCATCGATGCAACAGCAGCAGCAGCAGCAGCAGGCCGCCGGAAGGCAGGCCCAGGGACGGCCTGGGACTTGCCGCGGGGTGTGCCAGTGCTGCTGCAGGTGTACGGCGCGTTTGGCTTGCCGGACAGCTTGGACTATCAGGCTGGCAGGTCAGTGGACTGGAGGAACTGAAGCCTGCTGTAGAAATCAGGGTGACATCAAATTGGTGTGGTGGATAAATCTCGCTCGCCTGACAGCTTAGCAATTGAGATATGTTTGTTTTTAGCAATAGCTTTCATATTTTGTTCAAAAAAGAGTGTGCGTAAATGTGGATATAATCTTCAGATAGAATAGATGACAAAGCTTGAGATTTCGAGCAGGTGCAGATTGTCTGTTCAGGAACACCCTGACTCCGGCTGTTGCGTTTCAACATTAGCCGTCACATGTCGAGACAGGCTCTTGCCAGTTAGAGCAGGCTGCCTGTTGGAGCCGGAGGTGCTCCAGGCTCCAACAGGCAGCCAGCTTTAACCATCAGTGACAGAAGCTCTAGCCATCACTGTCCATATCGCCCTCCTCTCCTCTCCTCCCCTAACCACCAACCTCCAGTGCGTCTTGTCCCTCTCACGATCCCCCAACTCCTTAACCCTGAACTTCCGATTCGCCCCAACTTTGCACCCACCAGACCCGGGCTGGACTCTCAACCACTTTCTACTCCTGGATCCTTTAACCCTTATTACCATTAAGTTTGATTTGTCCACACTCGGGTATGAATTGAACACATATTTTACAGCTGCCCTCAGGGCAGAGTTCCAACCACTCATCTTGATTTCCGGCGACTCAAAACTGGTGCAGCATAAATCAATCACTATTTTTGTTTAATGTGTTCCTCACCCCCAAACAACGTAAGGGAAGGCAGAACTCATCTATGTCCCACTTTCATTTTTTGTGTCCCGTCCTATTGTCCCCTCTGGCTCCCGCACCTCGCACAACTCCCATGCTGGCTGGGCCCCCAACCTATTCCTGCTACCCAACCCCTTATTAGGACACTCACTCACAATTCATCTCTTCCTCTTCCTGCTCTCTAGTGTCTTTTAACCCATTACCATCCTTATTACAACCACTCAGCCTCTTGCTCCTCCTGGCCCCCGCACCCTTAAACCCTACATCCCTAAGACCTTAAACCCTACATCCCTAAGACCCTAAACCCTACATCCCTAAGACCCTAAATCCTACATCCCTAAGACCCTAAATCCTACATCCCTAAGACCCTAAACCCAACATCCCTAGGACCCTCACCCCTAAAATCCTACATCCCAAAAATCGTACATCCCTAAAACCCTTCATCCCAAAAATCCTCAACCCCTTAGCCCTGCACTCCTAAACCCCCTACCCCAGGGTCCCCCTGTTAGACCGTGGCTGGGTGCTGGCGGTGGCGCATGTGAGGGGCGGCGGCCACTTGGGTCCAGCATGGCATGAGGCGGGGCGGCGGGGGTTCAAGGCAGCAGGCTCAGCTGACCTCCTGGCCTGTGTGGAGCACCTGGTGGCGACTGGCGTGGCGCATCCAGCCAGGATCACTCTAGAGGCAGCGTCCGCAGGTGGGGTTGAGGGTTTAGGCTATAATGGGGATGTGAAAGCCACCATGGGCTGGTCTTGGTAGGCCGTAGTGAGTCAGTCATAGCAGGCCATAATGGGTGGGTCATAGCAAGATTGCTGGGTCTGTCATAGCATATGCCATAATGGTTGTATAGGCAGGCCACAATAGGTATGTCCTGGCAGGCCATAGTGGATCTGTGATAGCAGGCCACAGTGGGGTATGACCTGGCAGGCCTAACGTGCTCTCTTATAAAGTGATAATGTCGGCATATGAAGTTATGAGCCTATGTGAGCGATATTTGTTGCGTCTGGGGAGTGCGAGGAGCCTCGCTCTATTATGTATCCTAAACGAGGTCGAGCGGAGCCGCCAGTTCTGCATTTCTCCGACTTTGTGCATAACTTGCTGCTCCCTTTGGATCCGTCATACCTCCCCCCTCAGCCTGCAAGACCTGCTCCCCCTGACCCCTCATTCCCACCCCTACCTGCCAGGCGCGTGGGCGGCAGTGCCTGCCCTGCTGGCCAATGAGACGCGAGGCAGTGGCAGCTGTTTCGCAGGGGCAGTGCTCACGGTGCCCTCCCTGGACCCGCTCAGCGAGATGATCCGAAACCGTTACGGATGGCATGAGCTCGGCTGCCCCCTGGACGCGGCGACGTACCATACGGTCAAGAAGTGGAACCCGCTGGACCTGTTGAGCGCTTCTATGTGTTCGACGGCTCCGAAGCCGGATACACACTGGACAAGTCCTGCGGGGGGAGCGCAGGCGCCGCTGCCACCTGGCGCTTGCTCCCACTCCGGGCCGCTGCTGGCCGGAGGCGGCCAGAGACGGACGCAGGCTGCAGAAGCGTGTGAAACCCGTGCGGAGTCGGAAGCGTGGACGGCACCTGTGCTGCGGCTGCTGTTACGCTCCGGACTGTTTGACGACCGGGTGGGCTTCTGGGAGCAATCCATCTTTGTGGCGGCTCTCAGACATCAACAGGGGAGGAGCAAAGACAGCAACAGCGACAGTGACAGCAGCAGCAGTGACAACAGCAGCACCCCAGGTGCTGCTTTCCACCGCCCAATTCATGTCGCGTTACGGGTCAAGGCGGGTGGCCACGGGAGCTTTGACACTGCAGCGGATGACGCAGAACTTTGTTCGTTTCTCTTGGCCTCCGTGGTCAGTGACACACAGCTCAAACTTTGATTAACAGTCTCATCCAGCCATTCGACGGGTCACTTAAGGGTCAACTGGTCGTTTTCCTTCTCGTTTTTTCGTCTGTTTCTTTCTTTTCTCCTCTAGCCTTAAGTTTATTTTCCTCCCAACCAGACAGTTGGACGCCGATGTGGCCGAGCCTTTTCAGCATGGCCCAGAGGTGTTATGTCGTTGACTTGGGCGAGGTGTGTTGAATACAGGCACCGGCATCTGACTACTGATGGCCTTATTTCTGACCTCACTCAAAACCGAGGCCAAAAATAAACTTACTAAACATGGTATGGCTTACTTTGGGGGGGTGGCATATTGAGGAGTTTACCTGTCCAGGAGGTGGGTCATCCAGTTCTGAAAGAAAAGGACTTGCACATCACTGAGGAAGTACAGAGGTCGGGAAGGGACACAGCCTCCATAACACTTGGGCCTTGTGTTTTCTTCGTTCTTTCCTTGCAACTCTTTAGTTGGGCGCCCCCGCGGCTGAGCCTTTTGAGCAGGGCCCACATGTCAATAACGTTACATCTCTGGGCCCGCTCAAAGCTCGGCCGCCTGGGCGCTATACTGTTCAGAAGAGAGTAAAGAAGGAACTAAAAGGAAGAGAGGGGAAAAGGAACAAAAGGAGAGCGCGGCCAAGCAAGCGTATCCCACCCCTGCTTGGCCGCGCCCCACTGATCAGAAGGGAGAAGAGAAGAAACGAAAAAGGGGCAAAAAAAAGGCCGGAAAGGCCAACGACACCGGCCGCAGAAACCTTGGAGACTAACCCTCAATAATGCCCGCAGCACAGTCCACAAAAGCAAGTGCGTCCCACCCATGCTCAGCCTGGTACAACTGGTGGAAGTTAGTGGCAGCGCCCAGAGGACCTGCCCACCCCCGCTCCCGTAAATGCTCCCTGACACTAGGGCACTGGAAGCACACATGCAGCGCATCCTCTACCTGCTCGCTATCCCCCCGTGCCCAACACCGCTGGCAGCAGCGTGCCTGTCGCCGCTGACCGTTGTGCCGTCCTCTGGTATCAGCAGTGCTGATCGCGCCAAGCAGCAGTCGCAAAGTGATGCGCACACAAGTACACTGCCTCTTACTAGTGCGGCTTTTGGCTTGTGCCAGCACGGCACCCGCCGTGGACTGGAACCAGGCTTGGTAGGTCGCCGCAGAACTGTGCTCGGTGGTAGGGTCCCTGGGGTCCCCACCGCCGCTTGCGTTCAGCCGTACTTGCTCGTAGGCTGCATCAACGAGTGCCAACACCTCTGTAACGGGTAGGCGCTGTAGGGCAGCTGCTGCCTCGCGCAAGGTGGGGGTGGCTGCCCCCCGCTCCAGCTCCTCTAATGCACCCAGCAGATCAGAGCTCCAGGTGCGGCCGCCAGGGCCTTGGCTGATTGCAAGCTGCATATCTGCTGCCATGGCTTGAGCCATGAGAGGGCTGTATTGCTGTGCCTCCGGTGCCACCGCTGCATTGTAGAAGCGGAGTATATGGGCCCACCAGTCTCGCTGTAGTGGCTGGAGCTGCATCTCTCTCATGACTCCCCAACTGGCGGCTGATGCAGATAGCCCTGCAGCCTGGCGTAGGTGATGAAGCAAGCTGGACTGCATTTTGCTGGAGAGACATTGCCGCGGCCGAAGGTGGCTGGCGACCCACACCATGTCGCCGTAGTTGGCCGCAGGCGCTGCGCACACAGCTGCCACAGGTGTTAAGTCATTATCACTCGGGCGAACCACAAGTTGGATTGGGGATTAGGATTTTTTGTTTTCTTTTTGAGGCTGTCTCTTTTGTCTCTCTCTTTAGTTTCCAACCTTGCTGTTGGACGCCGACGTGGCCGAGCTTTGCAGCATGGCCCAGTGGTGTAACGTCATTGACTCGGGCGAACCACAAGCCCCCCCGCGACTGTGGGGTTCCTCCGTTGCACTTGACTGATGTACGAAAGGCTTTAGCGAGTTTGAGCATTTCGGGATGGGTAGAAAGGCCACCGGCTGCTTGAGAATTGCAAATCAAATGTAAGCACGCCTGACTATAGCATTGAGAGGGGGCGGGGCACTCATCTACTAGTTATTTACCCTGTAGTTAGGCGTACACGCGGCTGCGCCTTTTTGAGCAGGGCCCAGAGTTGTAACGTCATTGACTCTGCTACGAGAGCATGCGTGAGGCAGTCAGAGGGCCTAGCAAAGCGCTGGATAAACCCTCTATGAATTTAAGAGCTGACTGATGATAACAAGATCTTGCTCAGACCATTCAGTTGATCACCTGCTAATTAAATAACAGACAGAGCACCCAAACAGCGCAGTTGTCGAATGCAGCCCCTCACTGAAAGCATTGAGGGGTTCTGCATCTGATCATGTCAAGGGATCACGACTGCCGGCATCCTGCAGCCGGCCTCCTGCAATCTTCAAAACGAACAAAAAGCGCCTTTTGGCGGTAAGAGGCCTGCCCTAGTGACTACTGTACTACACCCTGAACTCAGTGACACCCAAGGGGACCGACACCAAGACAGGGAGCCCTGTTATAGCGGTGTTCTTGCTGCAGTATTGGTTGTGTCATTGCCCAGCGCCGGCCTGCACGCTCCTGGTGTTCCAATGCAGCCCTTCTCGTACCCCCATGAACCAGTCCCGGCTTGGATCGCGACTTCAAAGGCAGGCAGAGGGGGGGGGGCAATAGCTCAGCATCAGGGAGGCAGCAGGCCAGGGGGTGCAGCATTTGCAGCTACCATTCGTTTAAAGCATAGACTCACCTTAGTTTAATGGAGCGACTAACCTTCATATTTTCATATTTTGTAACCTTTGTTTTAAGGAAGGACTAACCTTAGTTCCAGAAGTTTACAGCTTGTGCAAAGGTCGCACTGAAGAGACTGTAAAAGATATACGACTTCCTCAACTCTCACACCCTTCATGCGCGAAACATAAACCTCACAGCACTTTTCCCCTCCCAATCAACACACTGAGGATCTACAGTTCTACACCAACCTGCACACAGTGGGTAGCGGCCACTGTGAGGTGCGGATGATGACCGCGTCACCCGCTCGCAGCTCCTGCCGGTCCTTGCCATCAAATGAACACCACATCTCACAGCGGGCATCAGCAGGGACCTGCAAGTGCAGGCACAACACACAGCGTCGGTTGGGACATTCCAAGTTCTGGTGCATCAGAAAGCGTCAGCTGGGACCCTCAAGTTGGGGCACAACGCTTAGATATGAAGACGACGTTCCTGATGTCACTCCGTGATAAGTGGGGGATTTTGAGGCTGCTACCTTGCCAACTGAGCGCCGGCTCCGGAAGAGATCCGGAGCCTTTTCTCGGCCATAAATCCCATGGAGAGGGCGGAGGCGCATATAATTGGGGCATGAGCGCTCGTGGGGGAAGTGGATGGGCAGGGGACATTAGAGGGGGCATAGAGAAGGGCGTGTAGGGGAGGCCGTATGAGGATGCCGGGGGGGGAGGGGGCCGGACACTTTTAAGGAAGCCTTCCGCTCAAGACCCTTAACCTTCAAAAAATAAAGCTGCTGCCAGAGCCCTAAACCCTATCAGAACATGCCATGATACCAGAGCCCTAAACCCTATCGGCATATAACAGAACCCTGCGCCCTGAACCCTATATTTATATAACATAACCCTGATCCCTTGTTTTGAAGCACCGAAACCCCAAACCTACCTGGATACACAGCTGTACGTGGTCAGGGAAGATCAGAGGTCGGAACGAGAGGGAGTGTGGACAGATGGGTGTGAACAGAATGCCTGGCACCTGCATACCACAAGGAGAGCAAGAACAGGGAGTAGAGTTCGACCAGGGTGGCAAGTGAAGGTCGAAGGGCAAATACAAAACGAGGCGGAGGCGAGTGTGAGCAGGAGCAACGCAAGGGTGGTGGTAGGTGCAAGTCCTTCATGAGGCCATACTTGCCTCCAACCGCATTAAAACGAACACGACATGTCACGACAGTGTTTTTCATTCCGGTGTTACATTCACCAGTCTTTCTTCATTGATCTTTCATTCACTGATGTCCTCATTTCCCTCTTGGTATTAGTTGCTGCTCACACTCACCTGTGGATGCACCATGGAGCCTCCAGCTGCCAGGTTGTATGCGGTGGATCCAGTTGGGGTGGACACAATCAGCCCGTCGCCCTAGACAGGCAAGAGGGGCAGCAACAAGATGGACAGGATCCAGTTGGGGTGGACACAACCAGCCCATCGCCCTAGACAGGCAAGAGGGGCAGCAACAAGATGGACAGGATCCAGTTGGGGTGGATACAATCAGCCCGTCGCCCTAGACAGGCAAGAGGGGCAGCAACAAGATGCACAGGATCCAGTTGGGGTGGACACAATCAGCTCGTCGCCCTAGACAGGCAAGAGGGGCAGCAACAAGATGCACAGGATCCAGTTGGGGTGGACACAATCAGCCCGTCGCCCTAGACAGGCAAGAGGGGCAGCAACAAGATGCACAGGATCCAGTTGGGGTCGACACAATCAGCTGTCGCCCTAGACAGGCAAGAGGGGCAGCAACAGGATGGACAGGATCCAGTTGGGGTGGACACAATCAGCCCGTCGCCCTAAACAAGCAAGAGGGGCAGCAACAAGATGGACAGGATCCAGTTGGGGTGGAAACAATCAGCCCGTCGCCCTAGACAGGCAAGAGGGGCAGCAACAAGATGGACAGGATCCAGTTGGGGTCGACACAATCAGCCCGTCGCCCTAGACAGGCTAGAGGGGCAGCAACAGGATGGACAGGATCCAGTTGGGGTGGACACAATCAGCCCATCGCCCTAGACAGGCAAGAGGGGCAGCAACAGGATGGACAGGATCCAGTTGGGGTGGACACAATCAGCCCGTCGCCCTAGACAGGCAAGAGGGGCAGCAACAGGATGGAGAGGATCCAGTTGGGGTGGACACAATCAGCCCGTCGCCCTAGACAGGCAAGAGGGGCAGCAACAGGATGGACAGGATCCAGTTGGGGTGGACATAATCTGGGTGAGTTTGGACATCATCTGGTTGTGGTGGACATCAGCCCATCTCCCTAGATATGCAGTAGGAGTAGCAACACACAAAATGGACAGGATCCGGTCGGGGTAGAAGGCACAATGAGCCTAACACCCTAATTCTGCAAAAGGAGCGGTGCATGCAGATGATGGTACATCACGTACACATTGCATGCAAAGAAGGCTAACGGCTTGGGTTTCAGGTTCAGGTGTCAACGTGTTTGGGAGGAGCGGAACGGGCATTGGGAGGAAGGGAGAGAGGGTGCACAAGGTGTGGGCTCATGGTCTAGATTTCAGGGCAGGGCAACCGCATGATGTGGAACAGGGGGCGCGTGATGCCGCAGGCAGGGTCTAGTGGTCCATGGGGTCGCGGTATCTTCTTATGCACGCTAAAACGCCACGCCAGGACAAAACCCTGGAATAATGTACTGTCCACCTGCAAGTGTGACCTGTTTACATGCACATGTGTACAGTCCACTTGCACATATGTACTGTCCACTTGCACATATGTACAGTCCACTTACACATGTGTACTGTCCACTTGCACATGTGTAATGTCCACTTGCACATGTGACCTGTCCACTTGCACATATGTACAGTCCACTTGCACATGTGTAATGTCCACTTGCACATATGTAATGTCCACTTACACATGTGTACTGTCCACTTACACATGTGTACTGTCCACTTGCACATGTGTACTGTCCACTTGCACATGTGTACTGTCCACTTGCACATGTGTAATGTCCACTTGCACACGTGTACTGTCCACTTGCACATGTGTACTGTCCACTTGCACATGTGTACTGTCCACTTACACATGTGTACTGTCCACTTACACATGTGTACTGTCCACTTGCACATGTGTACTGTCCACTTACACATATGTACTGTCCACTTACACATGTGTAATGTCCACTTGCGCATGTGTACTGCCTACTGGCCATGTGCTATTCACATGCACATGTGTACTGCCAAGCAAATGTGTCCTGTCCAGTTGCACATATGTCCTATCTACATGCACGTGTGTGCTGCCTACCTGCACATGCGTTACGAAGCTGCCATCACAGAATGCCTCTAGGTTGGTGAGGAAGGGAGCAGTCCCCCGGTCAATGACCACCTCATTCAACACCACCTGCAGGCAAAAGAGTGAGGATGAAGAAGGTGTGAGGAGAGGGGGGGGAGAAGGGGGGTGGGGGGAAGGGGGGCAGAGGGGGGGCAGAGGGGGTGAGGAGCTGGAGGAGCAAGGGTGGTGAGGCGCAGGGGTGCAAAATTGCAGGGGAGAGGGGGGGAGGAGGGAAGGTGGGCAGAGGGGAGGTAGAGGGGGTGAGGAGCTAAAGGAGCAAGGGTGGTGAGGCGCAGGGGTGCAAAATTGCACATATGCGTTGGTGTCAAGGTGCATGGAGGAGGCAAGCAAACAAAGGATAACCACAGTCCTGATGCCGCTCGCCCCCCCTGCCCCCCTACCCCTTCGTAGCGTTTTCTTCATCCCCCTCACCCACGCCTGACCAGTCTTTCATTGTCAGTGCAGACACCCAGCTGGACATTGCTTCTTTATTTTATGCATACTGATTCTGTAGATTTCGGGCATTGCCTTCCCTCATGAATACATAGCACGGGAAAAGGGAGGCATTAAAATACTCATACCAATATGGCGGTATTGATTGTCAGCACCACTCATCCGTTCGGAGATAGAGAAAATCGGAAATTAAATGCTGACCCAAGGAAGGGGAAATCGAATGGGTGATACAGAGATACCCCAAAACAGCTTCCGCCCTTTGGGAGCATTTGGGAATCGGGGAAGCTGCGCATCTTTGGGCCGAGACCACGTCCATGTAACGATCTCATATGCTCATCAAAGAATACTGGAATCTAAACGAAGCCCCACCTTTTCGGAGGCGCAGTGTCCGTCCTCCCACTTGGCAGGCGATTCGGGCAACCCGCGTCCGCTGCCGCTCCCCATCGTCCCTGCGCGGCCCTTCCGGTGGATGGCCTTCACGATAACGCAGTGCAGACGGTGACGCAGGATCATCGGAAAGCCGCCTGCGACCATCCATCACACACAGTTGGAAAATGTCACGCAATATCCGATTTCCGAATTTTTAAATAACGGTACAAATTCACGACACTGCAGTCTCCCCTGAGGTCCAGCAAAGGCAGCCATGCCAAGGCAGAGCATGTTGACAGCTTTGAAAGATAAAGCAGCAGAGGCCTCTCGGACAAGATTTGTGTCAAGAGCAGGGTGGCCATGACAAAAGCATCAAATGTTGTCATTGTCACCCTGTTATGGCAGGGGGGCAAGTGGATTGCCCACAACGCGAAACATGCCTTGCCAAAGCCAGCCAGGCCTCATCCTCAACCCAAAGCGTAACAATAGGCGGGAATGCAGCTTCACCTCCTGCATGCCCACACCTTGCAACACTTGCGGTACAACACCAAAGGTTGAGGGGTCAAGGTTTGGTCCAAACCTTCAACCCTAGGGTTTCGGGATTGCGTTTCACACATTTTTTACATTTCATCAAACCTTATGTCCTGGAGCCTAGGGTTCAGCATGAAGCAAGGGGACAATTCAGCTTCCCATTCTGATGGCCCACGCCCTCCAAACCACCGCTTGCTATCGTAGCTGGTCGTTCCCTCTGGTGCAAACGCTGAGGGTTCATTGTTTAAGGGTGTTCCAATGTACAACGCAGCTTCCCATTCTGCTGCACTGCACCTTCCACCACTGACCGCGGAAAGCTGGTCACCATTGTTTATTTCAGCTGCACTCCAGTCGCACTTTAGGTTGAGAGAGCCTGGTGTATTAAGCCCGCGGCGCTAGGGCCGCCGGCCGCAGCTGGCCACCATTTGATCCCCATCACAGCCCAGAGCAGACTACATGGTGGCCTGCCAAAGGTGGTCTGGAGCGCACTTATCCATATTATGTTGGCCATGTGGCCAACCCTCCAGGTGCAAAATTTTATGTTTAGGGTTAAGGGTTTGGCTGTTAGAGGAGGCTGCCCTTAGTCTACTGGCCATCTCTTCAGGTGCAGACGTTTAGGTCAAGGGTTCAGGGTTTGGCTGCTAGAGGAGGCTGCCTTCATTCACCCGGCCATCCCTTCAGGTGCAAACGCCTAGGGGCTTAGAGTTCAGGGTTGGGTTGTTCAGGGGTGGGCAAAGCAGGTCCTTTTCCTGCCGATCCTCACCTTCTACCACTTGCTGCAGGCAGCTGGCCATCTCCTCCGGCGCAAATGGGGTCAAGAAGCCTAGGGAGCCGAGGTTGAAGGGCAGCAGGGGCGGCACGGCTCGGTTGCCAAACAGGTGACATGTCCACATGAGGGTGCCGTCACCTGCCATCAGGTGTCAACAGCCGCAACATCAGTTTGGATGATTTCAAACTTTCAAACGCAGCCTTGCTTCTGGCCCCCGAAGGGGCAAGCAGGTACAGGGCCCGGAGTCGCGTCAGAAACCGCAAACAAACCCTAACCTACACCATAGTCCCTCGATCTGTATCCTGTGCCTACGGGATTCGGAGATGTAGTACTAATAGCATGACCCGGTTTGAATGTGGGGACACCACCAGCGGGACACATCAATCAGATTGTTTTGGCTTAAGGAGGTTTAGCTTGTGGTTTTCTTGCATACATAGCATTAGCAAAAGCTCTGATGCTGGCCCTGGGCAAGCCTCCCGTCCAGCATTTTGATGTTCGAAAAGCGGGCGTCACACGGGTGATATGGGGCGGACATGGCCTTAGCCATGCTGCCATGCGGGGCAATGCTGCTCTGTCCCCTTCCCCTGCTGTGTGTACCTGTGCCCCCCTCTGAATGCTGGAACCCACCTCCTAGGACCAGTACAAAGTCCAAGTTCTGAGCCAGCTCGTCAGGGACACTGCTGCCTCCTCCACACAAGCCAGCCTCTGATTGCTGCATGTTTACAGAAGGGGCGAGATTCAGTATTCAAGGGTTTATGGGTTCAAGGGTCTCAAACATCCTTAGCCTGCTTTATTGCACAAACGGGAGAGCAACCCATCTGCCTGATATTATCAAAATAAAATATTTAAGCCATGATGAAAAGATAAAGATTTGTCCTTCTTCTTTTAATATTTTCAAAAGAATAAAGAAAAGCACCACGTGGCTACTCTTGCTCCCCAATGCAGCCACATCACAGTACATAACCCAGCAGGCAGTGTTTCACATTTCAGGTTCTGGACATTCCTGGGGACTCGAGGTGTGAAAAAGCGTGCACATGCAGGCACTTACCTGGGACTGGCACCAAGTCATGACGTTGTCAATGTGGCGACAGCGCAGCCCGCTGCCCACCACAACCTCCGTCTCGGATCCCGGTCCCGGAGCCGCCGCCATAGCGGTCGCTGCGGTTCCGGATCCACCCTCCCCGCTCACATCAGCAGGGGTAGTAACAGCGGGGACCGCTGAGGCAGCAGCAGCAGGGGCAGGTGCTGTGGCAAGGGGTCCAGCAGCAGGGGGCGGGTTGAAGGCGGATGGGTAGCCGCTGTGGCCTTGCTTCTGTTTCCGGATCTGCCGACGCTGCTCCTCCGCCACCACCTCCCACATGGTGGGCTCAACGTACACAGTCAAACCGCGGGACCTGCATGTGGAGCACGGAAGTGACATTCTTCATTTAAAATTGAAACGCAGATGAGGAAGGATCTTTTTAGTTGAAACAAAAATGAGAAAGGAAGTGGAATTCTTCTTCAAATTTGGAATGCAGATGGAGAAATGCTGAACCCTGCAATCTGGAGGGGAGTAAGGGAGCCTCACATGCTAGATGGCTGGTTGAAAGGGTCTCAGAAGGAACGCAAGCAGCAGTGGGAAAGGCCAGGTGGATGCATGCCAACATTCCACACTTCCCTTCTTTTTATGCTACACATGCTTATACCGGTATTTAAAGCGAGCGGAATATAACCTTGGGAGGTAGAACGTCGGTTTTGAACGTCACCCTCCGGAGTGCAAAAAACTGAGAGGCTCCCTCTGTACATCTCGCCTCACGCGCCAGGGCGGGCGCACAGTTTCGTTGCCTTACGTCGTAGTCGAACAGTGTGGGACACCTTTCCATACTTAGTGCGCCTTCTCACACAAATCAGTGCAGTGCATTAGAAAGTCGGGGGCGGCCCTGAGCGAGGACACGACTGTACAACAGCAACCCTTGCGTGCCATCCTCACCTGAACCAGCGCAGCGCGGTGAGGAAGTAGGGGCGGACCTTGGGCGCGAGCTTGCAAACCTGGATCAGAGGTCGAGGGTTATAAAAGGGGGCATACAGCTTGCGTTACGCTCAATATCCCAGGGGGAATCACGATCTGATTGACTTCCAGGTACACAAAGAGTGGCTTTGAATCTACCGGAATCAGGCGGTGCGTGGACAAGTACCCGTAATGGAATCCACCCTGCCGAGCTTGTCAAACAAAGCAAACACCTGTGGGCCTTTTTTCTTTTACGGTATCTTATCCGGGCGGTGCGGAAAGGCACTTCATCTAAGAAATGTAAACATTGGCCACCATTACCATTACTGACCAACACTGGCTACCGGTGTACGGTGCCTTTCCTCGGATCACATAATACCTGTCACGGTCCCAGTGTAGGAATATCTTGATGAAGATATGATCCAGATGCATTGCATCCGGCCTTAAAACTTAATTTGACATCCCGTAAAAGACGACAGCGTGCAGCGGCCCAGTTTGCCGCACTGAGGTGTAGAGTGCGGCAACACATCTCGATAACAAAAAGGAGCAGTCACGGTGTCGAAGCCTGGCGCACCAGCAGGTCGTCTTCGGCGGCATGAGCTAGTGCAGGGTGAAGGCGGTGGTTTTTATGCTGCGGCCCAGTTCACTGAACAGTGCGAGGTGAAGAGGCCAAGAGAGCAGCAGCACCTGCTGCCACCAAACGGGAAAATATCTACCGTACTCACCAGTTTTAAATATAAAACATGTGTAATCCTGACGCACCAGCAGGGCCGTCTTCGGCGGCGTGAGCCAGTGAAGAGTCAGTGTGGTGGTTTTAGGCGCAAGCTCCTCCACCCACTGGCACGCAGGCTCCCCTGAGGCTGCCGCCGCCGAGGCCATTGCAGAGGTCGGACGAACGCACGAGCTGGCAGGGGCAGAGATGTGGCTGTCGAGCGCGCCTGTGAGAAATTGTGGATTGTGGAATCAATGGAAGTCAACGGAGAGACAGCCATGACGGTGGATTATTCAGGATGAGCACAGCAGGAAGTGGCAAGGGGTGGCAGCCGCCACGGCCGCGATGGCTTGGGTCCCCCCCCTCCCCGCCTACCGCAACTGCATCGTAGACCTGCTGCTGCTGGTCCAGCATCTGCTGCTGGTGAACTAAGAAGGAAGGTGTGGAAGGTGTGGATCCCAGCTGGATGTGGTTCAGTGTATGTGGCAGTGGGTTGCTGAAAGCCATGAATACCATGTTGTGAATCGGTCAAGAGGGATCGATCTAGAAGGATGATGGAATCTTCCGGAAGATTCCCATGAGATTCCAGAATCACTCAGCATAAAGGGTACTCCTCAACACATGAAGCGAAACTGTCATGTGCTGTAGACATACTTTTCCTTCCCTCATGACAAACGTTGTTTAGGGACGAGGGTACTTGTCCACACTTATTATCGGCTGATGATGATGCAGGTTTTCAGTCAAAGATCCAGAGCTCGGGTCGGCTTTCTTGCCCTGAGGACTGCGATAACAGCGATAATTAATTCATACCCAAGGGCAGGCAATTCAAATCTCAAGTACACCCCATACCTGTCATTCATACGCGTCACTCCTGCCTGCTCTGGACAATGACAGCTGGATGCAATGAAAAGCAAAATCAACGTTTGACATGAACCCCTAACAACCCTAACCCCTAGCAGCTATTATCTACCTGGCGGCCGCTCCTGCAGTGGGACCGAGGGCGTCACAATTGGAGGGGCCGAGGAGGGCAAGCCCTTGCCCGGCAACCCGGGCAAGGGCAGGCCCAGGTTGCCGGGAGCTTGCACCACCGGTACAAACGCCGATGCTGCCCAAGACAGCGCTGGCCTGCTCAGGGCGCTGGCCAGGTGAGTTGCCTCCAGACGGCCCGACGGGCATGCCACGAGGGGTAGCTCTGTCCGCAGGGCATCTGATGCCGGGGTGATGATCGGGGCACCCCGTGGCCCCAGCGGCAGGGAGGAGCTCTTCCCTTTCCCCGGCCCGAGGCTCGCTGATGAGGATCCCTCGGTATTCTGAGGGACGCCTGGTTGAGCAGAGGAATTTTCACCAGTCCCGCCAGGAGAAGGGCTCCAAGGGAGCCCAGCCACCGTGGCCGTGGCTGCTGGGGGGACCGCAGCGCCCGCCGGGACAACTGGTAGGGAGGCAGCAGTCAGGCCCGCCTCCGTGACTGGTCCACCACTGCCTGACAGCGCCTCCTTGGGTGACACGAGATCCGCTGCCACTTGGCCCGCTGACAACGCTTCAGAGGATTCCCCTACCACCCCGGGGACCAGGTGGTCCATGCTGCTGCTAGTGTTGCTGATGCTACTGTGGCTGCTGCTAGTTTTGCAGCTGCTCGGGATTGCACTTGGGGACGAGGCCAGCGCTGGTAGCGACACGCTCTTGTGTTGCCTGCTGTCAACAAGGGCTTTCTCTTTGTCACCTGGGGGCAGGGGGAAAGCAGGGGGGAAGCAGAGCAGGGTTAGCTGCAGTGAGCATTGTGTACCATTGTTCAATAATGAGTGAGGAGCAACGGTTTTATGTCGACCGACCAGCATGCTAGCATGAATTCACTGAATGAGATCATGGACCCCAATCCTCCTCGTTCATCCTAAACACGGCCCATCCATACCAGGCATTTTTGGGGTAATTCCCCAATCCTGATCCAATTGGGTCTAGGGTCAAGGGGTCAGGGTTTAGGGTTTCTTTTTTGAAGGTAATTCCCCAATGCTGATCCAATTGTGAGCACACACCTCCATCATGCACACCCCACACATCCAGGTCGTTACTGTGTTGTGAGATCCTACCTACTCCACACTCCCCCAACACATTCATGCCTCATGCCTCATGAGATAATGAGCAAACATCGTCATGACTCATCATGCACATCCCACACATCCAGGTCATGAGTGTAGTATGAGCTCCTGACTAATCCACTCTCCCCCCACACCTTCATGAGATCGTGAGCGCCCACCTTCATGATGTACGTCTAGGGATTGCGGCACCGGGGGCAGTGGGGGCACCCAGGGCACCTCCGGGTAGGTATGGCTACGATGAGGAGCTGAGTGCAGAGCGTGTGGACCAGCAGCAGCAGCCGCAGCCGCAACAGCAACAGCAGCTGCAGCCATGGCCGCTACAGCACTGTCACTCTGCTGAGAGCCGCTCGCCCCACTTGAGCGACGTGCACTGTCCAGGTCGCCTAATGGGGGTGCGATGGGGGAGGCAGGATCAGGGTTTAGGTCAGGTATGGTTGAGGGTTGAGGGCTTGGGGGCCTCGATTGGAATAAATGCAATGGGGCGGGGCTTCACCCAGGCCCCGACGCACATGCCTCGATTTCCTTGCCTTGCAGCAAGTGGACACGGAGACCTGGCCTTGTCTCATATAGAGCCACATCTCCTGATCTACCACCTCATCTGTGTGTGCATGGACACATCCCTTCTCCCGCTCTCACCCCGGCTGACAGACGCCGTGAGTTTGAAGCCAGCCTTGCCCCTCGCCTTGTGTTTCGACTGGCTGCCGCTGCCAAAGGGCAAGCCCGCGCCGGAGAGCGGGCCGCTGTTTGAAGTGCGGTGATGCTTCTGGTCCTGAAGCCGGGACAAGGTAGAGGGGATGTAGAAAAAACGAAATAAAAAACTGCCCCCCCCCCCCCCCCCCCCATCGCCTCCAACTCCCCCATTGCCTTGAACTCCCCTCCAACTCCCCCCTTGCCTCCAACTCCCCTCCGCCTCCCCCCCCATCTCAAACTCCCCCCTCCTCCAATACGCAGTTACTTCCTGGAAGCACAGTACATAACCTAACAAATCATAAATAACAACCTAATGTTTACCTCATCCTCTTATTATTTTTGTTTAGCGCTGCTAAGGCCGTGACCCCACACCCGTTCATACCTGTGAGGCTGCGCTGGCCCAGGCGCGGGCCGCTGCTGCCGAGATAGCTGCCGCCGCCGCAATGCCCACCCCGCTGGACCCCTCGCCATCCTCCAAGGACACCGTGGAGGCATGGCTGTCATGGCAGGGGGTGAAGCCCTCAGAGCCCAACATGGAGCGGCGGCTGCTGTGGCCGGTGGTGAAGCCGTCCGCGCCCATCAAGGACGAGCGCTGTGCAGAGTGAAGGCTGCAGGGGGACTTGCCTGACGACGCATCTGGTCAAGGGGGGAAGAGATGACCAAGGGGTGAGCAGAGACAGAAACATGAACACTGAGATCGCAGACACATTGCAATGTTAATAAAGTCCGTTATTTTGCACATGAGATGTATTTGTGCGTATGCTCACTTGATCTGTGGCCCCATTTCAAAACACTTTATTGGAAGTTTTGATGCACTTTCGTTGCACTCTTCGGAACAATGATGCATTCGTAATACCGGTATTGAAAATGGTATGCGATTACCGGTACAGGACGTGCATTTTTGTTCCTTGCTGGGTCATTGCTGGATAGCCCACCAAGCAGCCCACATATTAGCCCAAGTAACAGCCCATGTAAATCTGATGAAGTCTTGACATATGATTTTGCATGGTCAGCTACAAGGTTTTGCATAATCGGTACCTACCGTTACCGAAGCTTAAAACAAATTCTTGTGCCACACTGCCACCCAGTACCTGCCATCAGCCCATCAACCCAGGATCAGCCCACCAGCCAAGTAGCCCACCAGCCAAGCAGCCTACCAGCCAAGCAGCCCACCAGCCCACCAGCCTAGCCAAAGGCCCACCCGGCATCCCACCCCTAACCCCACTCCTCCGCCCACCTTCCCCACTCTCCTCCTCCGGCAATGCAAGCAGGGGCGGGGTGGAGATGAAGTTGGCCGCCACAAACATGGACAACAGCTTGCTGATGGTCAGGGCGCGGTTGTCCCGCAGCTCCCCAGGGGACCCTGGATCCTCCTCAGTCTGAAAGAACTCGGCGTCGGAGCCTTGCGAGTGCTGCGTGGTGAGTAGCTGGGACTTTGGCGCAGCATCAGGCGTCATGGTATGCGCGTCAATCTCCTGGCTCTGTCGAGGGGAGCCGGAGAGGGACTGAGAGCGGTGACCTGGCAGGCTTCTGCAAGTGGATCAGGGTTCAGGGTTCAGGGATCATGGTTCAGGCTGCAGATTCAAGGGTTCAGGGTTACAAACGAAATGTAAAAGTGTGCATGTGTAGGCATGAAAATATGTGGGGAGGATATGAGGCACGTGGGAAGCATGGTGTGCATGGGGGATCACAGGGGTGAGGAAGTACATCAATGGTTGCGCATGGGCTGGGGCAGTCCAATACACAGGATGCATGGCGAGCGTCAGATGTCAATGGGCTGGTGTAAGTGAATGATTTGCATGCGCATGATACAGGATAGGATCATAGGATGTGCATGGACTGCATGGCATGTGCATGGCGTGTGCATGGCATGAGTATGGCTTGTGCATGGGGGCGCATGACCTGTGCACTGGGCCTGCATGGCATTCGATTGGGGCCGGGCAAGCAAAATCCCAGCATGGTTGATCTCACAGGAAGACCGCGCCTCTATCTCTTTCCTGTTTGTGGTCAGATTCAGCTGCGGGAAGCCAATAGGGGGCCACACTGAACATGCCATACCAAAAGCTTACATTTTCTTTACCAGATTTGGCAGAGGCAGGAGGCCCCCGGCAGGCCCCTCATTGTTTGGCAGGCTACCCTTTCTGTGGACCAGGTTTCGGGGCCGTAATGACGCTGTGATCAGAAGTTGCTCAGTCTGCGAACAGTGCGGTAAATACTATTGTCAGCCATAACGGACGGCTGGAATGCACATTCCGTATCGTTGCACATTCACATTTTCAATTCCAAGTCCTAATCACGCAACAACCGAGCTAGAAATGATACTCGGCGTACAGCTTAAGTACAGCTGATATACGGCTGAAGTACAGCTGAAGCACGGTTGCACTACGACTATAAATACTCTTGTCCCCCTTGGTGTAAAGCTGCAGCACAGCCTTGCTGCAGCACCCTTGTGCCAGCCCCTCCCCTTTCCTAAATCCCCCTTAGGGCCCCTTTCACATCTGCACCCTTTATGGTACATGCAACAGCTATCCCCCCCATCCCTACTTCCGAAATGCAACAGCTTCGTTGATGCACCTGCTCCTGTTTCATAGCGCAGCTGCTAGGACAGGCTCCGACATAAAATAAATCTCTCTCATTCATTATAAAGGCCCACTTGCGGTATGCTTGCAGCTTTGCATGTTCATGATCATGACTAAATCATCCGCCGGTTTACCTGCTCCTGTTTTAACAGCGCTGCTGCCAGGTCAGGCTCCAACAAAACACAATGTCACTCATCATTAAGGCCCACATGCCATACGTATGTACCAACGCATGTTCATGATCATACATGCAGAATATCCAGGCTCACCTGCTCCTGTTTTAATAACGCTGCTGCCAGGTCAGCTTCCAGCTTCTTGCTGCGCGTCTCCTCCGTTTCACACCTGGAAGGTATTGAACAACAGCGAGCAGGAAAAACTTGCAACAATCTGCAACGTCAGCAGCAGCATACCACACTCGGAGAGCACAGCGACAAATAGGAACAAGAAGTCAATATCAACCTCTGCCATGGCGCTTTAATGCAAGAAATCCCCGGAAACTTGCACGGTTCCATCATGACCGGTCTATGTAATCTTCTTGATTCAAGAAACAGGTTTTCTGACAAGGTATGGACACTTCCAACTTGCTGTCTCAATGCCTAATCTAGTTGTGAACCAACCAAACCAGCATTGTTGCATCCCACATCCATCCCCTTGGCCCCCTCCTGGCTGGCTGGCTGCTCAGTGCCTTAGACTCACTTTTGCCCCCCTGTTTGCCCAAGTGCCGCTGTGCAGAGTGCCCTGGGGTCACCAAAGTTACCACGGCAGCGCCTCTGCTCCCTCATGCTGTCCTGAGTGCATCTATATGCCCCTGCGGCACCCCCTAGACTCACCTCTGCCCTCACTGCTGCCCAGCTGTGCTCAGCGCCCTTAACCCACCTGAACTGCCCTAAGTAACCCTTAATGCATCTTAAACCTGCCTTCCTCCGTAGACTGACATCTACCCCCACTGCTGCCCAGCTGTGCTCAGCGCCCTTTCACTCACCTGATCCCCCCTGAGCTGCCCTGCACACATCTCCACCCTGCCTCCCCCCAATGGAATCACCTTGACCCTTTCCCCCGGGACTCACCTCTGCTTCCATGACAGCGCCTCAGCCTCCCACATCTTGAGGTTGAAGGCGATCTCAGCATCATGCTGCTTGGCATCTCGGATCACCGCAACAAGCTCTGCAGAAAAAATCTCAAATTATGAAACGCAGGAAATATAAATGCCGACTTGATTTGCTCCAGTGTTATTAAGGTTTCCAGTGGCATTAAGGTTTCCCAAGGACCGTGAAATTTGGAATTCATTAGCCACTCGTACCCCCTTCAAAACCTAATTGAATGCTGTCCTCAGAAAATTGAAGTAGTACACACATTTTCGACTCAGATCCACAGCTGTTGGTGCTATTCATCGAGAATTTGAAATGTGCCGCTTTCCCACATGGCACTATTTGTGTGTTGAGAGCTAAAAACAATACATCACAGTTGTCGTGATCCATGCACCATGCTCCTAAGACCATACAACATAAACCATGGTCCATGCAACAATGAACATGCAACATAGAGCATGCACCATGGATCACACTCCATGCACCATAGATCATTCACCGTGCACCATGCGCCATGCACCACACACCATGCAGCATAGACCACGCTCCATACAAAGCCAGGAATGCATGGGCATGAAATGTGTCCCCACAAAACGCAGCAAATCAAGCTTCAACGCAACCACCCATGCAAGCATCGGATGGAACAGGCATGTGTGAATTTGCATGCTTAGCCATCCACGCACTTTTGCCCCTAGCCATGCCCACGCCCAAGTAGGTGGGTTCATGAAGAGACGCTATCGGGAAAAATCGCCCACGCCTGGTACCATACTAGGAGCCACCTGCTGATGATAATGGGACCTTGCATGCACCATGCCTGTAGTGTGTTCCTAAGACAATTGCATGGCAGACACCCACATGGCATCAGGATGCTGCATGGATGCCTGCTTTGTCATGCATGCCCTGCAGTTGTTCAATATTGTTTGCGCCTGACTCCGAGCCCAGTGGGTAATGAAGAAATGTCCCTTGGGAGCCGGTAATCCCACCAGTGCTGCCCCCATGCAAGGATTGAACGTCTTATCTGCAGTGCTAGACCACTAGCGGTGTTATTGACTGCACAAAGCGCTGCTATGAGGCGTAAGATCCCAAAATATCATTCGTGTTTCCGGCTTCGGTCGCTAATTTTGCGTTGCGTGTTGTCATGGTTTGAAAACATTGCCATCACGAGTCGTGACATCGCGCTCCTCCCCATTCCATCCAGCCCACCTGAGATGGCCGCAGTTGCTCTCCCCTCGATGTCGCGTCCGCTCACAGGATTATCATCCTCACATGCTTCTCGAGACATTCTACGAAATCGCCTGCTGCTGATGACACCTGGCACTGTAAAATTGCCGAACCAATTATGTCATGCCAGAAAGGTGGCCGATGACCTCGTCTATGGTTCAATCATAATGATCCAATTCATCATCGTGCGCTCATGTCTAAAAAATGGCATGACAAAGCCCCGCTCGATCGCCTGTGATTTTGGGGAAACTAGTTGCGCTCGCGCTCGAACCCCGGGCTAGGGCTCACGTGCTTCGTTCTCTTGAGCTGGCTGCAGGCTTTGTTGATAAATCGAATGTGTGGCTCAGGCTGATATTGTTCAAGGATTGTTTTGTCATGAACCCGTATCTGCCGGGGCCGAGGTCTTCTTGCTGCCTACCATGCACGTGCTACCAGGGGGTGCTACTAACAGATCCTGCATGGGCCCGAGCAGAAGGGCTTGGCTGCCAAGTGGACGTGACAGACATCCCAAGTGACCATGATGCACTATATCTATGGATGAAGTTCATCCACAAGTTTATGCTTAAACTACATTTACTTTCGTAGAGAAGGGTTTATACGGTATACCGTATACCGTAAAGAGGAACCTGTCGCCATGAAAAAGCCACGCACGCCATGGCCAATTGTCTGTCATTACGCCCGTAAGAAACCCTTTCCTTCCTCTGAGATCAAACCATTGGGGGGCATAAGATCATCTCATGCAAGGCTGCATGACCTACCTCCTGAACGGGTGGAAACTGGAATCCACAAAACAATTACCGGTATGTCGGATGCTGGGCCTGGCTGCTGACTTGCATAATTCTTTATGACTGCTGGGAATCGTTTTCAGTTTCTAGTCCCAAGCTCAGTCCCAAGCACATTTTTGGCACCCAATGGCCAATGGGCTGTAGAAAATTTGCAAGTAGCTTGGCTGTTCTAATGTATGTTAGCCAGGTTGCTCCTCATCAAACCTTGAAGGGCCGTGCTGACCAGCAGCAATGCCTTCTCAACCTGCTGTCCGGTGCAACCTACCAATGCGCGACTGGTGCAACTCATACCAAGCTCAGCATGCCAGGGAGGGCCAGGGCCTGAAGTGTGGCCAAGCTTACATTTCATATACAGCCAATTATGGTTGTTTTTACTTTTTAGGGTTACAGCCTGGCAGGTTTTGGCCTTTAAGGTGTGTGTGTTTTTAGAACATGCTGTGTGGCACATCAGAGCCTTCACACCGCCCGGTGAGGTTTCAATCCTCACTTGGGAGCGGGTTAGGGGGCAGACATCACGCAGTATGCCAGTATGGGCGTACAGCTTTGACACCTGCTGGCTGTAGGGACTGAGGACTGATGCGCCTGATACGAGGGCACAATTTAAGCAATGTTGGCATGCATACATGCATGCGACAAATGAGATGTGCCGGGCTGCCTAAAACAGCTTGGCTGTTTCAGCATGTGCAACCTAGTGCATGAATATGAGATGCCGTCGAGATGCCGTTTTCGTACAAACACCCACACTGGCCCACAGCAGTAATCGCTCATGTGAAGTTTTTGTGAAGTTTTTACAGTCCAACAGAGCATCACAATTGATGCATGGGACATGTGCCCGTAAACCGGTACAGGCACTTGATACACTCATGCTCTGTACCTTCTCACCCACCACTGCAGTTGCTATCTTTTATCTTGCCAGTGAAGCACGTTTTCGTTCAAGCGGATTCACATACAACTGTTGATGGCTAAACTCCTTTCCGGCCCTGCGGCTTAAATAAAATCTTATTAAGTGCCCCACGCGAAGGCAAAGAACGTTTACAGTACTTTCATAACTTCGGGTCCAGCACTGAGCAGGCATTATGCAATAGTCTTCAGCAACAACCTGGAAAAATTAACTACATGATTTGAGCTGGAACAGAGTGCAGGAATGCAGGCTTTCAGCTTACAGCTACTTATCTCAGTAACAGAAAGCTGTCAGACAATTAAAGGGGCAGACAACATCACCGCATATATCAGGCATGCACATGATCCACGGTGGAAAAAAAAATCTGATTGGTTCCCCCCTGCAAAATAAGGCCTACGGTACTCTCATAAATTCAGGTCCAGCACTCATCATCCAATGTTCATCAGCAGCAACTTGCAAACTTTCTCCATATGATATGGCCAGCCATGCCAGCTGGAACAGAGTTAAGGATTGCAGGCTTCCTGCTTACTCTTGCTAATTATCGCGGCATCAGACAACTGTCAGACAAGGGGAAGACAAAACCACCGCTTTTATGAGGCATGCACACAAGATGCTGTGCGTGCCTGCATTATGGCTCCCTTTTATGACCTTACGCTTTTCGCACGTTGTTGAAGAAGCTACTGTCACCCGATGTCTGTCCTGGTGAGTACTGACACACGACTACATGACCACGGTTGGGGCCCCTCGCAGACGCACAGCCCATCTTGGTGGTTGAGACCCACACTATCAGCGTGAAATGGCCGATAGCAACGAAGTTCCCTCCCCTGTTGTCTGCCCACGGAGTGTTTGTGAACTTGAAATTTGACACCTCTTTTGTGTACCTGTACATCATGAAGTACGGTGTGTTATGGGAGTGAAATGTGTTGCTCCTGTCCAGTCGCTAGTGGCCATTGTGTCCATGTCTCAGCACAATAAATCACCAAGCATTCATCACCCCGCAGGCGTCGCCACCTCCACTATAAAGGTTCTGTCCAAAGCCAGATGGTGAGCCGCCGTGTTCCAGACCGCAATTACGATTGCTAGCCAAATTGTTAGCCCAGTTCTGTGCCACCGTTACCAAGCCACTGTCCCACATCAACGGTGGCGCATGGTGGAGCGCGCGCTTGGCATTTGTGAGACATAAGAAGTCAGTACATCCACAGTTTGCAGGCCCTGCAAGGCCACATGGGAGGTACATGCAGGCAATGAGTCCATAGTGACAAATGTGCACACATTCTTTGATCAGCCCACAGCTGCATATTCAGTGACACAACTTACACTTCTGGGGCAGGGCCTAAGCATGCCCGAGTGACTGTACATGTGACAACACTGCAGGTGAGCCGAGTCCCAACCAGGTCATGATGTAGGTGTATATCTCTTTTTTCTTTTCTCTGCTGCTATCATATTAACTACAGAGATCTCCACCCACTAGTGCAGGGAAACCTTCACGGCATATTTGTGTGCACTTTATTGCTGCCAAGGAATTCTCTTCCACATGACAGCTGGTATACATTTGTTGTGATATAAAATCTCATTCGCTCTTACACGAACAAATGCATCTCCTTCGGCAACTAACATTCCAGATTCATATTTGTTTTTTCCTTACCGGATGTTGGTGTAGTTGCAGGTGCAGAGCCAGATCCTGTAGGGTGACATGGCATGTGAGGTTATGATAGCAAGCCAGTGCATGGCTGTTGCGCAGCCCGGCTCGCCGCTCTCTCATGCATGCAATGCCAACTAAACTACTAAAGCATGTTAGGCAGACAGAGGTGCTGAATAGTTCACCATAAACCATAATTTCTCTGCCTCGGTAGATTGTCCTCTTTATTTGTCTGCTTTCCTGCTACCACCCTCTTTCCTTTTGCTCTATCAGAACGCTGTCACGACGTATGACTGCGCCGTGCGTTTGACCGCGCCAACTGTTTTTCAGTTGGATGTTGCAATCAATTACTGCAGTGTGTCTGAACTTGAATAAGTGTGGCAGTTTACTAAGACGAATCCCAGTTCTGATTGTTACTTTTTCTTTCTTACAGCAGTTCACAGCCGAGACACTCGTCCCTGTAAATATTGCTCTTGCAAGTTAATCGTCATTTTCCGGTACCAAAGTCTCTCGAGCCGACCCTGGTAGTGTATCAATCGAGACTCTCCAACAGTATTGTTTGCTTGCCCTTAACAAAGGCATATCTACAGAGCAGCGGGCTCTGTATTTAACCCTAACACCCATCCCAAACCGTCCATACAGTCTTTCCTAAGGCTACAAGTCGACCATCTCAGTAATCAGAGAACTCTTCATTCCAAAGCAGTCACCCGCCAGCAGTGACTCATCGCCATAAGATCTTCAACCACAATCGTCCCATGATCATCCCAGTAGTCACATACACCTCAGGAAGTCGAGGCCAAGTGAATTCTGTCAACAACATCGAGAAAGTCCAGGTGAGTAGTATAGAACTATCACATGTTATCGAGCTGACTATCACTCAGTTACAGCAGTGAGTCGAGAAGCTCTAACTAAAAGCTTTGTAAGAGTTTATCAGTACTTGTTTATGTCTTGTGTTCTTTTTGCTTGGTGCACCCATTCCTTAGGGTGCACCTCTGTGCCGCGACAACGCCTGGCGCTGGTGCTCGCCTACCTAGTTGGCTGCATGCTTCAGTTCATTCGTCACCCTTCATTGTCAAAGCCGAAGGTCGGTGCGTGGCCTCACTGTCGGTAAGTGCACATACATCTGCCTACCTTACAGGGACACAGGATACGGCCCGTATGTGCCAGAAATTTCGTAACGTATCGTATCGTAACGTAACGTATCGTTACGGTCCACTCACTACGGTGCACCGACTGAAAATCCGCACTTTTTGAGTATGTGTGGAATGACCGCGCTGAGATTCCACACAGCGACACGACCATCGCTAGTGATAGCAACTGGTGCATTGCACATTTGCAGCGATGCATCGCGCGATGCTTGACAAACAGCGTCTCAAAAACCAGCAAAAAATGCTTATTGAAGTGACTTTACAATGGCATTGTGAGTTTGTAATAAGCACAGATAGTAGGGCACAAACGCAAGTCATGTTCGGACAGCCCGTTCGAAATTTCGTGGATAATGCACCCGTTTAACGCTTGGGGGATCCTTCATTCGTCTCTTATGTTTAACTTCCGATGAACTAGCACTTCAGGAGCTCACGGAATTCAAGCATGCAGCTCAGCTGCTCAGGCAGCTAGTTAGATGTAACAGATCATGAGATCAGGTGGGAGAGTGAGACGTAAGAGGAACTGACTCAAGTACTCAACTGAGAGGGGATGTGCTTATGCTTATACGGACTGGGTGAAATTAGGAGTTAAATGTCTATCATTGCTTGGATGATTGTCTGCTTAAACTAGCATTCTGCATAGTCAATCTGCATGCATACATGGTGACCCTTAGGGGTTACTTGGGGGCCATGCAAGATTGCATGGGGGCTGGCATGCAACCATGCATGCCGGTTTGGGCCATTGCACCTCCATCTCAAATGTGGGATGTTGGGGGGGGGGGAGGTCGTATTGAATCCCGTATCGTGCCAAATGCCCGTATCGTGCGTAACGTTAGTAACGTATCGTATCGTAACGTAACGTGATACCGTAACCCGTTCCCGGTGTCCCTGTTACCTTATCTATCATTCGAGTAGTGCATGCGGCGAATGGTTGAATCTTGATGATAATGTCTCCGTATTCCTGTTGGCATATTTCGGTGTTGCATGTGTTGCATCGCCAACTGCGCACATACACCCATAACATGCATGCTATATCGGTGAGTGGCAACATTTGAACGTGGGCAAATGCGATAGCCTCGATGACGTATGGTGTCCCGCTCGTCTTATTAGGTCGTATGCCAAAGGTCAGTCTAAATGGCAGGGACAAGCATGCATGCAGATGGCGCACTGCTGGCAGCGCGATCAGTTGTGCGGTTGTGAGTTGAGGACGAGGCAGGGACCAAGGGCGTTGGACGGGCATGGTACCGAATGGCACAAGATGAAGAACTTGTATGTGAATGCATCATTGGTTGACGGAATAATGGGTAATGTCGGAGGGTCGGTAGTAAAGGGTGAGCGATGGGAAGATGGCGAACTGAAGATCGATGGTACCAGTACGTGTGCACGGTGAACTAAGCTGGTCAGCGTGTTGCCATGGATGGATGTTGATGGCGATGGGGCAGGGATCCAAAATGTCGCACCATAAAGCAGTAACTGCAATACTATGGTAAATACCGTAAACTCCGGTCAGGACACCTTAGAGAGGTGTCCTCTACTCACAAACATGGTACATCACCGTACACTCATGCTCCTTGTACTTCAGACAAGAGCTTGTTAACAAGATAACTGTATCTGGAAGTCCCTAACTGGATATCTCTGCCTAGAAGTCTCCGTCTCGTGGGTACCGCCCCTACTACTTTACTCGCGAGGTGCGCTTCAGGTCCGTGGCGGACTTCTTTCCTCACGGCAGTGATGGACGCCTACGGGCAGGCTCAGTGACTATTCACTGGCTGCGAGTGCTCTTCGAGTTAAGCTGCTGGCTGGTTATTTGTGTATATGGCAATTGACTTAGGGGCATAGGCCTTCTGGCCGTCTGGTCGCGATCCAGCGGGGCTATGTTAAGGGCACTTACCGCGTAACACGCGGAGAGACGGGCGGGACGAGGCTGCGTACTTCTTCTTCTGCAGAGTCTCGTGTCTCTTACTGGGGTACTTGTCTCCAGCTAGTTCAGCGGTGGCTGAGCTAGGCTTGACTCGAGTTAAGGTACTGACTTATATGGAAGCTGCTGGTCTCAAAGACTGCCGGTGCTTGTTACAAATAGAGGTCTGTCCTTTAGAAAGGGACGAAGTAACTAGCCAAGGCAATTGCCGGGATACAGGGACCCGGCAGGCCCAATACAGAGTACGGTAGAACCTGTCAAACTAATCCTGCGTAAGCGGGTTTCTAGGTCTCAGCTCAAACACGGAGACTCCGCAGAGAAGCTGCGGAGTCACCGATGACGCTAACTGCGGTCTAAACGGTTCTGTCACGTATACTGTAATATACTGTGACAGCTGTCGCACCATAAAGCAGTAACTGCAATACTATGGTAAATACCGTAAACTCCGGTCAGGACACCTTAGAGAGGTGTCCTCTACTCACAAACATGGTACATCACCGTACACTCATGCTCCTTGTACTTCAGACAAGAGCTTGTTAACAAGATAACTGTATCTGGAAGTCCCTAACTGGATATCTCTGCCTAGAAGTCTCCGTCTCGTGGGTACCGCCCCTACTACTTTACTCGCCCCCCGCTCCCCAGCGTTAAGCCCTCCAGGCATGCGCGGGGAGCCGGAAAAAAGGGGTGGTACTGAAATAAACTTCTGGAAAAATATGTACGTAGAAGCTCAAATCATCATTAGCAAATATGCCAGGTTCTGGCCTTCTACCAAACTGCCTGGTTCAGGCAATCTACGAATCCGCCTGGTTCAGGCATTCTGCAATCAGGAAAATAAAAAATCAACCGAGTTTCAGCTGAAGCGCCATGCGCAGAATCCTACAAAGTCAAGCTGTTCAGCCCACTACTGGCTAGCAAACAGAGAAATTTCAAAGTTATCAGGTCAAGCTAAGAACAACCGCTGCTCTCGCCCCACTGCGCCATATCCGCTTGGTCTGTAAAGGCCACAGAAAATGTGCGCCGTAGCAGCGTGATCTGCCCCCTGCTGTGCTATAATTGCTCGAGTTGACTAATTCTCCTCGCTCATCATTTCCATAACTTATGTACTACTGTAGCCTTGCTGCCACGGTATTTGAGGAACAAATTTTCACGAAGCTGCTGTAACTCTACTCCTGCATCTTCCGTTTTCGGTCCGCTGGCTGCCGGCCCGCTGCCTACTGGGTACTAGGACGAGCCGCACTGCGTCTGCATTTCCGCTCTGTAGGTGCCTGCCCGCTCCTTGCCAAGTACGGCGTGGGTGACGTCACGTGTTCAGCGGCCCTGCCGCTCCGGGCTTCAGGTCCCGGTAAAATCCTCAAGGGCTGACTCCTCTTCCTCCCTTGCTGCTTCTTTGGCCACCTTGGCCCTTCTTGTAACTGCTCTCGGGGTGACATTGGCCTCTCCCCGGCCAGTGGTGTACGAGATGTCATACAACCCGTTCGCCATTGGTCTTGCGATGCCCCGCTCCATTTGCCTTGTTGCTGGGTTGGTGGCCATGACTTCCACCTCAGGCCTGTCCATGACGTCGGCCTCCTGGGCTGTCCTGGCAGCCGCTCTGGCCGCTGGGCTCGGTCGCCCCTGGACCTGTAAACTGCGCTCCTCTGTGGGGGGCCCTGCTACTGCAGCGGGCCCAGCTCCCTTGTCTTCCGGCGTGCAGTGTGGGCACAACCACTCGCCCTCAGGCACCTCCTCGAGTACTGGTACCAAGCAGTCCATGTGCCAACCCGCGACTGGCAGTGCCTCTTTGATCCTGGCCACTCTGGCCAAAAGCAGGTCTGCTGCCTCCTCTGCCGTTGCCACCTTGGCTGTGCTCCAGAGGTCCGCTCCCACTCTGGAAGGGAAGGTAGGTCTCTGTCCAAACAGCACCTCGTACGGCGCCATGCGCGTGGCCTGCTGCGGCGAGCATCGGAAGCCAAGGGCTACCCAGGGCACCATCTTGTCCCAGGACTCGTCGCTGCTGCCCTCCTCGCAGCACTTGCGCAGGCCTGCTTTGAGGGTCTGGACAGCCCTCTCCGAAAGCCCGTCTGCCTGGTTCCTGTGCCGCATCGGCCCAGTCTGCCGCGGCAGATTCTCCCAGGCACTGTCTGTATGACGCGGCCGCTTCCCCGCTGCCAGAGCACGCGTTTCCTCCAAAAGGCTCGAAGAGGACGACTCCTTCGGTCTCCATGGCCCGCACAGCCCCACTTGACAGGCAAGCTGTATCCAGGCCCTGCGTGCCGCAGTAGCCTGGTAGATCCTCCATGGAGTAAGCGAATGCTCCTTGGCGATCCCTGAGGCTCTGCTCCAGGCTCTCCTGCTGCTCCGCAGTGAAGTCGGGGTGCTTGCCCAGCAGCCATCCCTCCTTGGTCTTGACGTACTCCGCGGGTGGCTCCACAACTCCCCCCGGCTGAAACATGTCGATCACCACAGCCGCCTGCGGGTCGTCCACCGCGGGCAGCTCTTCCTCGCCCGTGGTGTTGCCGTTGTGCCATCTCTCCTGCTGACTGCATGCGCCCCTCCCGCTGGTGTCCCTCATGGAGCTGACAGCTGGTGGGCGCAACCATCCAGACGACAGCTTTGCTGCTGCCTCCCTTCCAGAAACAAAAGCACCTTGGCCTGCTGTAAATCCTCCTCCTCGCACTCCTTGCCCGGTAGCTCGCGCCCCTGGCACACACACCGACAGCAGAAGCCACACCAGTATCAGCTGGAGCGCTCCCGTAAGGATCCCTTTAATTGCTGTACAGGTGAGGAGTCCTTTGCACGCTGTCGTCTTCCTCATGGGTTGCTGCGGTAACTGTTCTGCGGGCTGAACGCCTGGCTCTGCAATCTGCTCTGGCGGCTGCTGTCCTCTGGCCCACGTGATCTCCAGGTCTACCTGGCTGACCCTGAGTGGCAGGGCTGGGCAGTCCAATCCTGGTCTGCTGCCTCGGTTCCTGTCCGCGGCCGCCCTCTGCGCCTTTCCTGCGCGTCTCCTGGCCTTCTTAGACTTCTTTCCTTGCAGCTTGGCAGTGTCAGCCCAAAGTGCATTGGCCCTTTCTGGCCCTGCTCCTGGGATCTGTCCTGTGCTGCACTGTGCCATTCTCTCCTGCCTGTGGTTGGCGCGCTGCACGGCCTTACTGCTGCCTGCGCCCGCGGGCTCATCCTGCCCACAGCCCCGTCGTATGGTGTCCTGCGCGCCGGCAACCCTGCTGGCGAGGTCCTCGCCCCTGCCGGTTTGGGCTTGTCTGCTGCGGCTGTCCGACGGCTGTTGGGTGTCCGCTCCTTCTGCTCTCCCCGCGTAGAGGGCTGATACTCTCTCCGTCAGCTCCTCCCGTAGCTCCCTGACCGCCCTGCTGTAACCTCCCATCCTGGGGTCCGGATCGGGCTGTGGTAGCATTTTAAGTCGAAACAGCAGGCTAGCCTCCTGGCCCGCCTCTTGCTGCCCCATTTCCTGCCTTCTTAGCACGTCCAGCTGATCGACAAAATTCCTGAGCACCGCGATCCAGCGTCCCGTGCTGTACGCTGCTGGGTCACCCCAAGGCCCCTGTGCCGCTGTCTGCGCTGGCTGGCTGATCTGGGGGTATCCCGGGCGCCCATTGCTCTTCTTGTCTGCTGCTGCCCCCTCGGGCCTGCGAGCGTGCTGGTCTGCTGCCTGCTGAAGGCTGATCCCCGTTGTGACTTGGTATGCCTCTTCCTCCAGTGTGATTCCGTTACCAAGCTCAATAGCGGCCCTCCTGCTTCTGTGCTCTTTCATTGCTGCCTGCTCCTGAAAGATGCCGCGCACCCACGCGCGCCTCAGCTGTGGCAGCTCTCCCACCATGCCGTACCTTGGACTTCCTGGTCCTGGGCCGCTGTCTGCTGGCACGTAGTTGCCCTCTGCATCCCGAGCCTCTGCTCTGGTGACGCTATCCTGGTCCGAGGGCCTGGCTCCTGCCTCGTGCCACTCCTCATCTGACTCGGTGATCTCAACCAGTGGTGGTGGACCCTCTGAAACGTCGTCGCTGAACTCTGGGGTCCTGCTGTCTGAGTCCTCCGTGGGCGGTGTGCTGACAATGTCTAGGGCTGCCTGGGGCTCTGCCCGTCCCCTAGGCTCAGCTTCCAGTGCTGCTACCCCCAAGTCGTCCACGTACTCCAGCAGCTCCCATGAGGCTGCTGCCGCCCCAAATGTTACAAATGCCGCCTGGGTCCATTCCGGCTCCTCATCCTGGACAGGGCCGTCGGTGGCTGCTGCTGGCTCCTCTGCACCGGTGCCTCGCCTGCCCACCGGCCCATGTCCCCTACTCGGCTGGTTCCTCAAGTCCTCCAACTCCTCCTCGATGCCTACTTCCCCTGCCCCTCTGAACAGAGGGTGCAGCGTGCGCACCCCTGCTGGGTGCGCTTGTCTCCACAACTGCGTTGTTATGACGTCAGCCTGCCAATAGGGCAGCACGCTGCTGGCCCTGTTGTCGTGCCACGCCCTCCGCTCCTGACGCACCCACTGGTGCACATATGCTGCCAGGCGTTCTACTGCGAACGGCGAGCTCGCCAGCTCTTCCTCTCCTTCCCACATGGCTCCTGATGCTGGCGACTGCTGGGGTCCGTAAGGCCATGTTGGACAGGCTGTTACCTCTGTAGGCGCCCACTGATCCTCTACACCCCACACATGCCGCATGGCCGCTGATCGCTGTCCTGGGAGCAGGACCCTCTGCAGCGCCATTAGCATGAGCGTCCACACTGTCGGGTCTGCTCCCCTAGCGTAGGTATAGGCATGGAACTCCGCCTCGTCTACTGACGCGCACTTAGTGACTGCCACGTCCTGCTGGTGCCTTGCAAACAGGTAGACGGGCATATCATCGTGAGTCGCGTGCATGTGGATCCATGCCGATGAAACGGGCAACTCCCCATCAGCCATCTCCTCATAGTAGTAAGTTACTAGCTGCTGGACTGGAATGGCTGCCCTGGCGTCCCCTGGCGCTGGCCCCCACGGCACTGCTTGTCCTGCGACCGTCCTGGGGATGACGATGGACGCCTCTATGGTCGCCTCACACCGCCCTGGCCTGCCTGGGTGACACAGCCCTGCCCTCACTGGGGCCTGCTCTGCTGTTTCCACAAATCTCTCGAACTCGCCCATGGCTTGGACTGGCACATAAAATGCGCGGTCTCTGAGGGCTGGGTGCCCCATCAGCTCACGGACACAGTCCATCGTCCACGGCGCGCGCATGAATCCTGGCTGCGCGCCCTGCCACATCCCCTCGGCTGGCGCAATGTCTGGCATGTCCGGGTGCGTCCAGCCTGCTGCATCCACCGCTGTGATGCCTGCTGCAATGGCGAGACTCACCATCTCGCTGACGCAGTATGCATAGATGGGGTGCCGCGACCATCCCCTCTGCATATAATCTGCCATATTTGTGCTGGGCTGGATGTATCCTTTGAGCGCGGCGCACAGCATGACAGCTGTCACTGCGTCCCACGGGAAAATCATCCTGGCAACTGCCTGCATGGCTGCTGCTCTGTTAACACATGTCTGCTCCCCGCCTCCTAGGAGCCTATAGTTCTGCAACCGACATGGCCCGTCCTGATTATCCGCTGGCATAGTCAGCATAGCCCTGGAGGTGGACGCCTCTGGCATCTCTTCCCCCAGGCGGAAGTACTGCACAAAGGGCTCGCCTGCTGGCAGCGACTGCGGGAACGGCTGTATGTAGATGCGTTCTCTGCTGTAGGACCTGTCTCTGCTGAAGGACTGGTCAAGCTGCCTGTCCTCGCCCCTTGCGTCAGACCTCCCTTCCCTCTCGCTGCCGTGCTGTGTCTCTCCGTCCTCGTCAATTCCTCCCCAAGCATTGCACCGAGAGCTGGTGCCTTTATGGGTCCTAACAGGCCCCGCCCGAGCGCCCCGCTGGCTCCCTGCTGCGGTCCCTCTGGCCACTGGGCATCGGAGCTCCGCTCTGGGTGGCTCCCCTGTCTCGGCGGCTGCTCCCGCTACCCCTCTGCCTGTGTCTTGAATGCCCTCCGGGGTACCTGGACATAGCACACCGAACTCTCTCTCATGCACGGGTGAGGGTTCCTGGGGCTCATATCTGTCTGCCAAAAAGTTGGACCCCGAATCGGTCTCCCACCCGTCGACGTTGTGCTGGGGTACTGCCTCCCGCTCACGTCTCTCAAACTCATCCCACTGCTCATCATACCGGTCCCATTCACTGTCGAGGAACCTCTGCATCAGATTAGGCCATCCTACACACGGAGCTGGGCACCCCCTCCTCTGGAGATCCTTCAAGAACTCCAACGCATGTGCTACGGATCTGGCCGACCCTGCAGGCATAGTCCCATAATGGTTCATGGCTAACGCCTCTACAGCCATTGCCCAGTGGTTTACCTGGCTGGCTACCTGCCCTTCTGGCACCCTCTGAGGGGCCACCTGAACTGGTCCTGCCTGACTGACCTCAGCCTGGTAGGCATCTCTGTCCTGGCTAATTTCCATGTGGCCTGTCATGAAGCACGTGTGGCCTCCTGTCCCCTCCCACCTTGGTTGCTCGCCCTCCGGTGGTGCCTGTCGCGCTGGCGGTTCTGGCCACGCGCTGGGGCCTGCTGCCCCCTGCTGGAAGTCCCTTGCACTGGGAGTTCCCATGGCAGTATCGAAGGTCCTGCGCCTGCTCTCCATGGGCATCCCCTGGCCCCTGCCTGGGCCCCAGGTTCCATAGCCCCGCGCTGGTCCTGCAGGTGCCCCCGGCCTGTCGCCTGTCAGCCCGGCCTGCTCTGGGTTGGTGCACTCGTTGGCAAAGTGCCCCGGCTGATTGCATTTGAAGCACAATCCACCATGGCGCGGTCCCAGGTGACGCCTAGGCTCTGCCGCCCCGCTGCCCTCTGCCAGGGTTCTGTTTGTCGGCCCGGGGCCTGGGCCTCTCTGGTGCTCCTGCCCCTGCCTGTAAGGCCTGGCAACCTCAGCCTGGTGCCGTTCCCTGGATCTGCCCCTGGGCTGGTCCCTGCATGGTGACCGCTGTCTGCGGTCCCTGCTCCTTTCCTCGTTGTTGCTGCGCCTCCCTGCGCCCTGCCGCTGGGTCCTGGCTGCCGGCGTTGGCACCGCCCCTTGGCGCTCCTCACTGATGGCCCTTTGCACGCTTCTGCTGCGCCGTCGTAGCCTTCTGTCCCCTGAGCCACTCTCGTCGCTGCTAGAAGGACTGCGCTTCTTCGGCTCCTCCACGCCGGCATGCTCGCTGTCCATATCTCGTAGCGGGGACGGAGTCGCCAACATTGCTCTGACGCACCCCGCCAACTCTGGGTCTGTTTCGTATGGGAGCGGCTGCCCGTGGTTTGGCGGGCCCCCCAAGTGCTGTAGTCCCAGGGTCTCCTGCAGCCCGTTCAGCTCATCTGCCCGCAGGATGTACTCTCGCTGGACCGTTGTCATGACCTGCTGACCATCCGTGATGACCTTCCATCCGGCCAGCTGGCCTTTCAGGTAATCCACAATTTCCGCTGACTGCTTCCACATTTGCCGCTCTCTCCATCTTAGAGCCTTTTTCAGCCCGTTGACTTGCCCTGCCAGCCTGTGGATTTGCCTGTCTTGTGGGCTGGTCCCTGGCTCTGGAACCTTCTCTGCGCTGCAATCTTCCTCCTCCTCTGCTTCCTGCGCCTCGTCTTCGCTGTTGCTGGCTGATTGCGCGGGGGCCCTTGCCGCCCCTGGCTGTCCTTGCCGCTGCTGCTGATGCGCCTGCCTTTCCTTGCCGCTGCTGGCCTGCTGCACTCTGGGCCCTGCCACCTGCGGTTGCTTTTGCAGCTGCTGCTGTTGCTGCTGCTGCTCTCCCCTGCTGCGCGTTGAAGTTGCCTGTGCGGCTCTATCGGCTGCAGCTGTGCCGTATCCCCTCCTCCGCTCTGCAGGCGGCCCTGCCTGCTCCGCAGGCGCTGTTTCGGGTGTCCTTGAAAAGTCCTGAATCCTCCTCTCACACTCCTCCACCGAGTGCTTGTCTGGTTTTCCGCACAAGGCGCACGGGTAGGCGGGGCATGCTGGCATGAAGTCTCTGACCGCCCTCTTCTCAACGTCAGAGAGTTCTGCGGCTCTGCGCGCTCTTGCCATTTCCTCGGCGGTTGGTGTGGCGGTCTCGTCCACTGCTGTTTCGACTGGCACCAGCCTGTGCCTCTGTAGCCTGGGGTTTGGCTCGCTGCTGGGTCCTGCGCCCTGCTCGGCCCTCATAGCGGCACCTGCGCGTGTGGCCATGGAATGCTTTAAGAGCTGTTCGTGCTCTGTTTCAACTGTTGCAGCTGGCCAGCCCTCTCTTTCTGCGAATCCGCACTGAATTCCAGCCCATGCCACTGCTGCTGCCTGGTACCCCCCTGCTGGAGATGCCCGCACTAGTGGCAGCGTAAGGTCCTTGACCCCTTGCGTTCTCTGTGCGCCCTCTCTGGGTCGTAAGGTCAGCCTCCCTGCTGCCTCTAAAACCCCGCTATACTTGAGGAACTCTGGGTTCCCTACCAAGTGCTCATATGCATCCGGTGGCGTCTTAACGACCCTGACCACCGTGGGCTCCATAATGGCATTGGGCCCTCCGTATCCATACACCACATAAATGAACAGCACTCCATACAAATCTGCCCCTGCATTGTCTGTGGTACGTATCTTCTCGTCTGTACGCACCAGCTCCGCCCCCATGGCAACTAATTGCTCTGCAATATTGACAGTGATGACGTGGCACGTGCATGCGGAGTCCATGAGTGCTTTCTGAGCCACCAGGACCTTCCCATTGACCATAAGTCCCACACACTGCTCCAGGTTGCTTCTGTCATTTTTGAAATACTGCAGCTTGGGTGCAGCTGTCACCATTCTACCCTCTGGCCTGGTGTTACTGGTCTCACCCCTGTGGCCGTAGTTATCTGCTCCCATGGGCATCGTGGTGAAAGACAGCGCTGAAAGCCTCTCGTTCAGCTTGAACACCTGTAGGCGGATGTCAGACATATCGTCAGCAAGTTTACTCAATACCAGCCTCTTTGCCCCCTTCCTGGAGGGAGGTTCCACGAATCCTGGCACTGGTTCCTCCTCCTGCAAAGGTTCTGGCATAAACGACTTAGGACGGGCGTTATGAACCGCCTGTTTGAACCCTGCAGGCTTGGGTACCAGCCCAACCTGCGTCATGAGTGCTACTGACTCGCTGAGCATCTCTGCCATGGTCTGGTGCCATCCTTCAGGCTCAGCCTGCCCTGTTGCATTGCTGAGATGCGACACGTGGGCTGCCTGCTGCGCCTGACCTCCCTGGCCAGGCCCGGGCCTAGGATACTGTCTGTTGTTCTGATTCCTGTCATACGGCCTGCCTGCCGCCTGTCCCTGCTGCGGCCTTGGCGGCAGGGGGTACTGCTGTTGCTGCGGATACTGCTGTTGCTGCGGGTACTGCTGTTGCGGCTGTCTGGCCGGTCCAGGTGTGATGTCTGTAACCAGGGGCATAGGTCTGCGCTCATCCCTGGTCCTGGGCGCCCTGCAATCCCTGGCGAGGTGCGACGTACTACCGCACTGGTAGCATGCCTTGGCTGCGCTTGAGCCACCCTCAGCGTTGTAATTTGCCGCCCCTGCTTGGTCCACCCAGGCAACTCCTCTGGGTTTACCATCCATCCGCGCCTGTGGTACTGCTGCTGAGCCTGTGGGGTGCACAATTCCATCAAGGCGTGTTCGCATCTCCCACTGTCCTGCTCTCTCTCTCCTGCCCCTGTTGGGCTGTGCCTCTCCCTGGCTAGGCCCGCTGTTGGTTATCTGCCTGAAGCCGGTACCTCCCAGGTCACCCATTTCCAGGGCAAACCTCTCCCACAGCACCACCTGCTGCGTGAGTACTGCGATTTGGTCTTCATCACTCATGCTGAGGTACCCTGGCACTGTCATAACGAACTTGCTCAGCTTGGCTCTAGCAACTGCTGGCAGTCCGTCATGGAACATGCGCGAGACCGAGTGGCTTCTGCCGAAGTGATCTACTGCATCCCTCGAGATCTGCAGCAACTCTGCTGTCGTCAGCACTCTGTGGGCAAATGCTTCTACCGTCTCCTCTGGCTTGACGTCCGGGTCTAGAGTAGTTTTTACTCCTAGCCTGAGGTTGGTGATGGCCGTCCTCTCCTCTGAAGTTGGCTTTCCCACCTCCTCCTGGACCACCCTGATCCACAACGTGGCCGCTGGGGCTATCCACTGCTGTCCGATCCGCTCCACCTCTCTGGCGATTCTGTTTCCTGCGTGGGGCGCTGCCCTGATGGCTGCCATCAGCGGCCTCATGCTGGCGGGCTTGCTGTCCCACAGCTTGACCAGCGACTTGATCAGCAGCGTCATAGCTGACGGCGACTGGCATGATCCAGCTATTTCACCTGCCACCACGGCCAATGCTGGTTGGTCATTTGACATTGCCAACCTGTTGTGCGATCCCCAGTACCCACACGCCTGGCAATACTTTCTGGCTGCAACCGCTCCTGGGTGTGACATATCCAGGACTGGTACGTTGCCTTGGATGGCTGGGATCTTGGCTACCTTGGCTACCCCTGCCAGCTGCAATACCATCTGTTGCTGCAGCTGCAGGTTCACCCTCGCCTGCTCCCGATCGAGCCTTTTCATTTCCTGGTCGCTGGACTCCTGTCTGGCCCCCGACCTGCGTCTGTCCGCTCCTCCTGGTCCCGAATCTACTGACTCTGACCGCGACCCTGGTCCTCCACTGCCGCCCCTCGATGGGCTGCGGCCTGAATAATACCTGTCATGTCTGTTATAATCCTCATCCTGATCGTGAGCGCCTCGTGATGGCTGTCTGCCCGCTCTGCCTGCTGAGCTTTTACTTCCTTCGGGTGGCGGACGTTCTGATTCGCTTCTGCCTGGTCTGCTGTCAGATCCAGGCCTTCGAGACTGTGCTCCACTGGGCTCTGCCTGTCCCCTGGGCAACTCCTGGTTCTGCTGGCTTGGCTGTTCCCTGCCCTCTGCCTGTCCTCTGGGCGGCTCTTGGCTGTGCTGGTGAGGCTGTTCCCTGGAGTATGCCTGCCCCCTGGGCGGCTCCTGGCTCTGCCGACCTGGCTGCGTTCCGCCTGTGTAATTCCTGGCATAGGAATCAGACTGTGTTTCCTGTCTGGCCTCCTGTATTCTTGGACCACTGCTCAGTGCGCTGCCCGCAGGCTCATTCCTCCTGGCTCCCCTTGCTGCGCCTGACTGCCTGTTCCTCAGGAATTCCTTGATGTAATCCACCTGGGTTTCCTGGTATGCATTTTCTTTGTCCTCGACTATGCGCAGCAACTCATAAGACTCTTGCCTGCTTGCTCTGCGTGTTGCTGTGCTGTGCTCTGCCATCCTGGCGAGTGATCGGCTAGTCAATTCCGCCCTTTCGCTGGCGGCTGGACTGCTGGCTCTGGGCGCTTCCCTGCCCCTTGGCTGTCCTCTGAGGCTGGGCTCGCTGCTGACCTCGAAAGCTGCAGATCTGAGTGTTGGTGTTGGCGCGGCTCCCGCCTGCTGCTGCCACCTTTGCACCTCCCTGCGCCCCTCAGGCCGCTGCGCCTCTGTTTCAAATCCTTCCCACGCCTGGTCCTCCTCATCCTCTGGTTCTGATCCAGGTTCCTCCTGGTCACCCGTGACCTCGTTGCACCATTCATCTGCGAAGGCTTTAACGGCCTTGGCTGCTTCGTGTCCCGCCCTTCCTTTGGATACCTGTCCAAGGGCGGCTAACAGTATCGCCCTGTCCAACCCTGTGTGGGGGATACCTAACATGGCCTTTGTTGCCCACCCCCTCAGGTGATGGGCCTTGAACTCCTCAATGGCTGTGACCTGGTCCTGGAAATGCAAGAACGTCCTGGAGCACACTTGCTTCCACAGGTCTGTTGCCCACTGCACAATTCCTGCCCAACCAATTGGCCCGTCCGACTCCTCATTGCCGCACACTACTCCCCCAGCCTCGGAGCGCTCTGGCTCTCTTTGCATCTGGCTGCTAGATCCCTCCTTGGATGTTTGCGCAGGTCTGTTTGCACTGGGTGGAAAACTGGACAGCGGTGTGCCGAAGACTGTGGATCCAGCTCCTCTTCTAACCAGTGCCTTGCGCGGCTGCAGCTGCTGCACGGGACACAGTTCTGCTGTCGTCTGCTGCCCCTGCTTGTTCTGAGCTGGGTCTGGCTGTTCTTCCTCGGATATTAGGTCAGCCCAAGGCTCCCCTACCGGCTCAACTGATTTCTCCTTTTCCTTGCCTGCCTGCGAGCTCTGTCTGCCCGCTGCTGGCTGGGGCTCAGCTTCCTCGTGCTTGACCCCTGCGGGCATATTCCTGGCCACATCTTCCTCTGTCTTTATTCGAGGTTTGTCTGTGCCGGTTTTATCACAGCCTGCAAACTTGTCTGAAGCTGCGGCTACCTTGGCCCTTAGATCCGGTTGGCTGGGTTCTTTTTCAACCCGCTGTGCAACACTCGCCATCCTGGGCAGGCTCTGCTGCAGCTCGGCCTCAGGTTCACTGCTCTGTCGCGTGTCGCAGCTCTGGGATGCTTCCGTTGCTTGATCCAAGATCAGCTCTGGGGTCCCTGCTTGAGTCTGCCCCTGCTCGAAATTCAGACTGCTGTCGGAACCAGCGGGCAACGGACCCCCTCGACCAATGCCTTTTCGTGTTACTAGTACTGCACCATCTGCTTGCGCCCCTGCCCCTCTGGGTGGTACACGGTCTGGCTCACGTACCCTGCAATCCTCTGCGGGCGGTTCTACTGGCTCTGACAGCTTTTCCGCTATCAACAGGGCCTCTGCCACAATCTCAGCACTAGCATTTTTTAGGTCTCTTCCCGGCTCCAGCCCCCTCAGACGCCCACTCCTCCGTTGGACGTCAGGGTGCTGGTGCCTATCGGGGTTTAGATCTATGCCTGTCATCTCTACAGGCATTTTACGAACCGCACTGTTCTGCAGGCGTGTTGGCGACACCCCCTACAAAACCTGCTAACGTTTAGGCTTCTGCTCCTTATCCTTACTGCAACCTGGTGAGGATCTGCTAGTCAAGGCTGGACGGCAGGTACAGCAATTTTGCGCGATAGGCCTTGCCCTCTGCTTTTATGCTCACTAATATTTGTATCTGGCGGAATCCTCCTTCGCCCTTTTTAGTCCCTTCCCACCTTTGCTGGCTGGGCTGCCTCTAGCCGGCACACGTCCCTTGCGGCTGTCTCGCCTCCAGGCGGATATATCCTCTTGCGCTGTGTCAGTTCCTCTCTGACACCTGCGGGGATCCTTTGGTACACCACAAAATTTTAAACTTGGATGATCTGTCAACAAGTTTACTTCTGTCAATGATGAATGATTGGATCCACCTGATCTCAATCTGCAGTCATACAGGAATTATCTGCTGGGTGTATAAATCCACAGCCAGATCCTCAAGCCTCTCCTGGACTCAACACTAAGTTGCCACTCTCAGTGATTCTCAGGGCTTAACTTGGCACTTCTCTCTATGGAGGTTACCACAGCAAAGTGCAGTTCAAATGCTGTCCAAGGTCGTTTGCATGCAAACAAATTTCCAACTTCGCTGCACAAGCACCTTTAGCAGGAATTGGCAAATCAGGCTGATCAGGCTAGATCCACTTCGTCCCTTTCTAAAGGACACGCGAGGTGCGCTTCAGGTCCGTGGCGGACTTCTTTCCTCACGGCAGTGATGGACGCCTACGGGCAGGCTCAGTGACTATTCACTGGCTGCGAGTGCTCTTCGAGTTAAGCTGCTGGCTGGTTATTTGTGTATATGGCAATTGACTTAGGGGCATAGGCCTTCTGGCCGTCTGGTCGCGATCCAGCGGGGCTATGTTAAGGGCACTTACCGCGTAACACGCGGAGAGACGGGCGGGACGAGGCTGCGTACTTCTTCTTCTGCAGAGTCTCGTGTCTCTTACTGGGGTACTTGTCTCCAGCTAGTTCAGCGGTGGCTGAGCTAGGCTTGACTCGAGTTAAGGTACTGACTTATATGGAAGCTGCTGGTCTCAAAGACTGCCGGTGCTTGTTACAAATAGAGGTCTGTCCTTTAGAAAGGGACGAAGTAACTAGCCAAGGCAATTGCCGGGATACAGGGACCCGGCAGGCCCAATACAGAGTACGGTAGAACCTGTCAAACTAATCCTGCGTAAGCGGGTTTCTAGGTCTCAGCTCAAACACGGAGACTCCGCAGAGAAGCTGCGGAGTCACCGATGACGCTAACTGCGGTCTAAACGGTTCTGTCACGTATACTGTAATATACTGTGACAAAAATAATGACACATACCTTGAGTAGGGGATCCGGCAAACCTCAGGATTGTTCCTCCACGCTTTGAGTTTGATATGGAATCAGTCTATATAAATAGAGCTAATAGAGCAATGGCCTGCCCCGGAGTTTTCTTCTGGGCCGCAAAGGTGTAGGGGCGGTCAACTACCACCCAGCCCGGCGCACATTGCTACGTAGTACGCAAACAAAATATTACGCCAATTCTGCAGTTGGTAGATGAGACCAAGGTTGAGACGGTAAGTAAGTCTGTTACGCATTGAACATAACCTTGGACAGGAAACCGCCATGTCTTCACTGACTGGCTTTAGCGGATGCCATACCTGGTAAGCGAAATACTTGGCCGTCCAATGTGATTTCATTGTTCTCTCCTGCCTGATGTGTGTTACGTGTGACACTTTCACTTCCGTTATAGATGACGGGACATAGCAGAATGGCGCACAGAGCACATGCAGCCAGTCGGTTATGTCCTGTACGGCACCGCATGTTCCCGTGTGAATGAAGTGATACGGAACGTAAGGGATATTTGATAGGGGGGTAAAATGTATAGGAATGTAGGTAGGTAGGTAGATAGGTAGGTAGTAGGTATGTGTCTGATTGAGTAAAAAATATAATCTTCTCCAATTCAAACAAAATTTATGCAGTGGATCATGCACGTCCTGCGTGATGTATTCACCGTGCCAAAAGAATGAAAAGTGTGAATTTCGACTTTCCGCCCGAAAACGTGTTCAAACGGCAATTTTTTTCGCAACTTTCGCATACAAGTTCCGCTTATTTTTCGCAGAGTCGCAGACAATGTTTTCGGTTGGCTTTCGACAGTCGTACGCACAGCTTTCGCGACGTGTGGTTATGTCCCCCGAATAAGTAGGCTCCTTTGTCACAAGTCCCGTGTGAAGAGTGAAGAGGGGTGTAAGAAGGACCAACACAAGTGACGTTTTCGACACTCCTTAGAACACCTTCGGCCCTCCGGGCCACGTCCGGGCCATCTTGAGGGTCGGTGGCACGCGTCCCAGCCCTCCCGGGGGTCAGTGAAAGACATCCCGACCCTCCCAGGAGTCCGTGACACAAGTCCCGGCCCTCTCGGGGGTCAATGACAAGCGCATCACCGTAACACTCCAATTAACACTCCACCTCATGACTTTCCACTTCACCCCAAGACTTTCCACTTCACCATAAGGCTTTTCACTTTAAGACCCAAGGGCTTTCTACGCGTGACTTATGACTTCACCCCATGGCTTTTTACTTCACCTCATGGCTTTTTACTTCACCTCATGGCTTTCCAATTCACACATACAGGGCTTTCCATTTCACCCAAGGGCTTTCTTTTTCACCTCATGGCTTTCAACTTCACCCCAAGGCTTTCCACTTCACCTCATGGCTTTTCACTTCACCTCATGGCTTTCCAACTCACACAGGGGCTTTCCACTTCACCCAAAGGTTTTCCATTTCACCTCAAGGCTGTCCACTTCACCCCAAGGCTGTCCACTTCACCTGGGGCTTTCCACTGCACCCCAGGGCTTTCCACCTTACCCCTTGGCTTGCACTCTACCCCAGGGCTTTCCACTTCACCTCATGGCTTTCCACTTCACCCCAGGCAGGGGTTTCCACTTAAACACCTTGTGGCTTTCCACTTTACCCCAGGGCTTTCCACTTAACCCCAAGTACCCCAAGGCTTTTCAATTCACCTCATGGCTTTCCACTTCACCCTAGGGCTTTCCACTTCACCTCATGACTCTCCACTTCACCCCAAGGCTTTCCACTTCATTTCATGGCTTTCCACTTTACCCCAGGGCTTTCCACTCTACCTCAAGGCTTTTCAATTCACCCAAGGGCTTTCCACTTCACCTCATGGCTTTCCACTGCACCCCAGGGCATTCCACTTTCCTCTATTGGCATGCGGAAAATTGAACCCTTTGGATACCGTAAGTAGAATCGGAACAACATCGCTAACGCTTTGCAAAAGACTCAGGTAAGGCTACCGAAACAATCGACATCGACAGCGAAAAATAAGCGGAAACTCACGAAAAACTCACTTAAGACTACCGAACAACATTTCGATACCGAACTAACGTAAGACAACCGAAACAATGTCTTAAGTCAACGACATAATCACCATAGGCTACCGAACGGCAACTGAAAAACAACGCTACCCAACAACAACGCTGATACTTCGCGAAAGACCGACGAAGTCTACCGAACAATATGCAAAACTGGCAAGCGTTGGCTACGGAAAACCGGAGTGATTACCTGCTATTGTCCCTTACCACGCTTTGGGACAACGTCGCTGACACTTTGCGAAAGACTGACGAAAGCCTACCGAAAAATTTGGCATCGAAAGCCGGTGATCGAAAGCGAAAAATAAGCGCTGGCTACGGCAAATAGGATCTTCAACAGATATTTGGGAAACAGTCGTCGTAATTAACACAGCCCACTACTATTATCCCTAACCACGATTCGGGACAACGTCGCGAAAGCATTGCGAAAGACTGTCGAAAGCCTACCGAAAAAAACGTTAGCGACTGACCCTGCAAAAAATAGGCGGAACTCGAGTGTATGCGAGGGCTGCGTTAGCATTTGAACAGATTTTCGGGCAGAAAGTCGGAATTCACACTATTTCAAATAACATATACCATACACAGGTTGCGCCATCAACGCTCGTGTTGTACAGTCAGGGCCAGACATGGCATCTTTCTTGGCCCGCATTCCCCGAGCTATCGTCTTACGCAACAATCTAAAACCCGGCATCAATCTACGTCTCGCCCAAAACCATGCGCAAGTATTGGGGCAGCGTTTCATCATGTGGAGATGCAAGGACGTGGAGAAGACATCAAAGAAACAACTGTCCAAACAAGTTCTGCAAGAGCTTGATATTCAAGATCAAACAAAAACCGGGGACATGCCAACATTCTTGGCGTTCTTCCCCGGATGTAAATACGTGCACTATGATAGCTCCATTCCTGAAATAGGATGGGTCAACAACATGGAGACCATTGGCGTCAAAATAATACTTCACCCATATGAGCATGCAGACGACCGTGGCAATGCAATATGGATATTGCAGTACCCACCGATAGCGGTATGTGCAGCACCGGCCGGGACCTCCCTCTGTCGTTGTGTGACAAGGACAAATGCATCCACCCTTTTATCGCACCGCATATCACGTTCTCACACGAGAAAGTGCAAGTTACCGACGACAACATTGACGTTGCATCAACGGTGCCATTCAAACGCAGTGGCATCCCCCTTCACCTAGGTTACGTTGTCTACGTTGTCACTGACTACTTTGCACAAAGCGTATCTTTCCTGGACGAGGCGTGGTTCTTGCACTTGGTTACATCTGATAGTCATCTCAATGCAGGAAATATGAGAGTGCCATTGACTAGGCCTAGTTCCTTTTCCGATGTACATCTCCTCGCCTCCATGTGGACATCCCCTATGGAACGGGAAGGCTAGGAAGGCTTCATCGACAAGATGTGCAAAGCTCTGAAGTCCAATCCGGCTTACGTCTCGGAAATGGAAAGACTACGCAAATCACAAGATGCCACATTCGCATTGGAAGCCGCTCTAAGGAATACTCCTCCCCGATGACTCGCTCGTCATACATGACTACACAATATTCGGCACTAAACTAATCACGTGTTATTTACAATTATAGAGGGTCCCAAGTTTTATCACGACTACCTAGATTTTAGATAGCGTGGTTAGACTGCAATCCCAAGTCAATAGTATAACGTAATTCCTTGATGCTCTTTGGAGGTCTCCTTGCTAAATCCTTGCTAAATCCTTGCTGTATTTTCCAAAATTTAATTTACTAGATTGCTTTTATTGTACACTCAATTCATGCTCAGGCCAATCCACCCTTTCACCCCCTAGACCCCCTAGACGACTGACAATTATGCATTGTGCATTTTATATTCAAGGGATGTACATAAATGCAACCAATTTTCGATTTCCTTTCTTATTTCATGGACATATGCCACGTTTCCCACTTGTAAAGGAATGACGTTATGCCGCCTACCTCTACCACCTAGCTTTTAGTTGCCTTCATTTACATAGCCGTTTTGGTCAAGATTGCAAGATAGACAGCCATAAGCCAAAATATGATATATTTCCGAGCACATCACTGTAATACTCACACGAAAGAAACATACGTGTCATGAACCCTTTCAATTACTCACCGGCAGGTCCTGAACCTTTTGATTACTCACCGACGGGCCATGGACCCTTTTCATTACTCACCGGCATGCCCTGGACCCTTTTTGATTACCCACCGACAGGCCATGAACCCTTTTGATTATCAACCGACAGGCCATGCACTTTTTTTCATTACTCACCGATAGGCCCTTTTCAGTACCCACTCTGATTCGGTTTAGTGAAAGCGACGAAAATGACAAGGGATAACAAAAGGCTGTTGACATGCTACATACTGAAAATGCCCAACGACAACGAAAGGTAAGCGGAAGCTAGAAACGCTTCCAACATTCAGACATTTTTGAAAGTTTACACTTCCCTCCAATTTTTACAAGGTGGATACTTCACGCAATTTCTTGCATTATCTATTGAACCATTTTCGTTAAATCGGACTTGAGTATCTTTCCACTTTACACGGGGAACATACATCGAGCGATCAGCGAGAGCGATTCACTTCCGATTGGGAAACATTACAAACGCCGTCGCGAAAGCTTTGCGAACGACTGTCGAAAGCCCACCGATTTTTTTTCAGCGACCCTGCGAAAATTAAGCGGAACTTGTTAGCGCTGGCGACAGAAAACATGAGCGTTTCAACGGATTTCGGGCGAAAAGTCGCTATTCACACATTTTCACACTTTGGCTCGGTCGGTGAATACATCACACATTTGGTGCATGATCCATTGCACCAATTTTCATTTCAATCGGAGAATATTATTTTTACTCAATCAATCACCTACCTACACATTGTACCCCCCTATTATCCCTTACCTTACGTTCCGTTTCACTTCACACGGGAATAATTACGGACGCATGGACACGATGATCCCATTGGAAACCTTAGCCGTCCCACGTGAACTGGCTGCGAGCGGTGGTGTCGAGAAGGCGCCGTTGGGCATGGGCGATATCCTAACCTGGGTGGGTGCTTCTCTAAGAGAGATAGCGTGTGTCTCACTAGTTCCTCACAACTCCTACGTGCATGTGCCTGACGCATATACAGCTTCACCGGCCCATAGTAACATGCACTGCATGTACTGGAAATGCGAAAATTTACAATGGGTATTCGCATATACGCATATGTGATGCACGCAACTGCTGCGAGTCTGGCTGCGCCAAGAGAGGGAATTGACCAATAAGTCATGGGATGGCACCCCAGGCCTGCAGGATAGGGACAGCATCAGTGCCTTCTTCTATATCAATAGTTGCACACACCCACGCACTGCTGACGGTAAAGCGATGCCTAGGGTCCCTCGGAAGAGTCAGATCGAATTCTCGGACGGGAGCCCTGCAACCGAGTACCGACCCTTGATTTTCAGCTCAACAGATTTTATCTGACGATGATCGGGCCTGGTTTCTGTGGGGCGCACAGTTGCGCATACATGCGTGCAGCTGGGATATTCGAGGCCACATATTGGCCCATCCCATCATTGTGTCTTGGGCGGGGATCCTTGTCATGCACTGATTCCTGTTCAGCTCACTGCATGCGCCAAACGTTCCCGTTTCTTCTCTTACTGCTTTTTGCGAATTGGGGTCTCAACGTGCCCCGCATACCCGCGTGCCTTCACCGATGGCCTTCTCGCTTTGGCGCGACATGGCTCCGAAGCTGATCGGACCCCAGTTCCCTGCAGGAATCGTTATCCTTCTCCCGCCGAAGACACCTGCTAAAATGCACTAATAGAAACGCTGGAGCCTGGCCTGAGTAATCAATTGGTTTTTACGCATTGCTCTGACACTTCTGCTCGTAGAAATGTGCGATACTGTTCATCTTCTTCATCCTCATCACCCTAATATGGGAGATCTGCACAGCTTTCTTTTGCTTCGTCACGGTCACGTACAGTGGCCGCCGCCCCCTTTGGCTGCAGCGCATGAAGGTAAGTCCATGAGCCGCAGATGAACCAATGAAGTGGATTAGTGGACCATGCAAACCTGGATGGATGGATCGGTCTAACCTGCCTCCCTGCACGCATGAGGCCTCAAAGGCCGTAGATATATATAGGCTGTGTCGCAGCTGATTGTAAGCTGAACTACTGAATCGCTGAACCGTACATAAGCTACAATGTATGTTACTATGTTCCATCCACCCCCCTCTCCCACCAGCACTACCAGCAACTCTCCTCCTAACTGCTGCTGCTGACGGATACCCCGAGTTCTCATGTTTACCTGGCGTCCTGGCGCGTTGCACGGAATGAGATCCTTGCGCTGAGCGTCATCACATACCCCAAGCTCACCCCCTGCTGCTCATTCTACCTGACAAACCCTTGAATGTTTGCATGTGCACCCGGCTTGCGTGCGCCACAAATGAGATCCTCACGCTGAGCGTCATCACATACCGCAAGCTCACCCCCTGCTGCTCATCCTACCTGTTGAACCCTTGAATGTTTCATGTGCACCCAGTGTGCTGCACAAACTGAGATCCTAGCGCTGAGCGTCATCTCAGACCCCAAGCCCTCTGCCTGCTGCCCATCCTACCTGACGAAACCTCGACCCTAAGCCCTACCTTGTTAACCCTGAACCCTGAAACCTACCTGATAGACCTGCCCTTGAATGTGCCATGTGCATCTTTGGTGCTGTACAGAATGAGGTCCTCGCGTTGGGCGTCATCACACTCATCCTTGCGGTCCTCTCGGTGAGGTTTGGAGGGTAGTCCAATAAGCCACAACAATGCGGGGCCAAGAAAGAAAGAAAGAAAGAAAGCTACGCCCTATTGGGGCATGGAGGTTAAGGAAACAACGTAGCTTGGGGCCGTAGCCTCATCCATGCGGGGCAAATTATGGTCCTTACAGTTGCTGAATCCCGTAGCTGAGTTTCAATCACCGTGACTTGAAGTCAAATTCAGCTTTATTTACCAAAACGGGACCGTAATAACTACCGCGATTCATGAATAACGGCACAATTGAGTGTACAGGACTGAGTCAAATAAGAGTGAGGGCATAATAACACAATCCGGCTAAACTGTGGCACCCTCAATATTGAGTCATATTGAGCTACCTACGGGGTAGCAATATCGGTCGAATCCATGGCCGCGCACTGTGCCGTATACATATCGTGCTAACATGGTCAGAGGAGGAGGGGGGAGCTGTGAAGTCCACAGCCTGAACTTTGGCGCGGGCCACTGCTTAATTGTGTGGGACCAGGTGCTTGCCAGGCCTAGATAAGGGCTTCGGGCTTAGACCTTGCGGGGGCCTGCTGGGCTTGCACAGGGCCCATATGGTCTAAACCTTCACCGGCCTAGCTTGATTATACGTACTGTAGCCCTCTCGTGCCCTTCGACGCAAAAATACACATTTTTGTTCCAGCTGCGCCGCCACTCGAGGTCATTGCCCTGGAAGGACTTGCTGCTGAATTCGTCTGTTGCGTTCATACCTGCCCAGCCAGTGTCCACACATCCTGCTATCACACCTGCTTTCACACCTTCTCACACAGCCTGTTTCACACCTGCCACGTAGCCTTCCCTGGAAGCAATATGCATTGATGGAAAGTCTTACGGCGACGCAATATGCCCTGCGGGGAAGATCCAGCTGTTTTCTTACCAACTGATCCATGCGGCGCACATCCTGCTGTTTGAGGCAGCCATCTTGCACATCATAGTTACGTGCGGCAGCTTCTATCTGTGTATCATACGGGTGAGGGTTTTGGATCGATGCTTCTGAGGGGATGAGCTGGCAGGGGTTGATAAGGGGAGACTGGACAATTGGTGTTGCTTCATAGGTATGCACGGCAAATCTGGAAGTCTGAGTGCTGGCTTTTGAAGTGCCAGCTTCATAGCTTACCTTCTTCATAATAATACCCACTTCATAATATGCCAGGATCATAACATATCCACTTCATCAGCGGTATGTCAGTTTAAGGGACACTTGAAGGCGATATAATTAAGCTGGTATCTGGCTCTGTCTCTTCATACTGTGGCTAGCTCCCACTTCATTCCGACTTTCTGTGTGTGTGTTTCCTCCCTCCTGATTTCGATCAGATGCGGCTTTGGCGTGGCTGGGAGCGGCGTGCACGCGAGGGGCATGAGTTGTCCGTAGACAGTGCGCAGACACTACTGCTCGTAGAAATGTGCGATACTGTTCATCTTCTTCATCCTCATCACCCTATTATGGGAGATCTGCACAGCTTTCTTTTGCTTCGTCACGGTCACGTACAGTGGCCGCCGTCCCATTTGGCTGCAGCGCATGAAGGTAAGTCCATGAGCCGCAGATGAACCAATGAAGTGGATTAGTGGACCATGCAAACCTGGTTGGATGGATCGGTCTAACCTGCCTCCCTGCATGCATTAGGCCTCAAAGGCCGTAGATATATATAGGCTGTGTCGCAGCTGATTGTAAGCTGAACTACTGAATCGCTGAACCGTACATAAGCTACAACGTATGTTCCATCCACCCCCCTCTCCCACCAGCACTACCAGCACCTCTCCTCCTAACTGCTGCTGCTGACGGATACCCCGAGTTCTCATGTTTACCTGGCGTCCTGGCGCGTTGCACGGAATGAGATCCTTGCGCTGAGCGTCATCACGTACCCCAAGCTCACCCCCTGCTGCTCATTCTACCTGACAAACCCTTGAATGTTTGCATGTGCACCCGGCTTGCGTGCTCCACAAATGAGATCCTCACGCTGAGCATCATCACATACCGCAAGCTCACCCCCTGCTGCTCATCCTACCTGTTGAACCCTTGAATGTTTCATGTGCACCCAGTGTGCTGCACAAACTGAGATCCTAGCGCTGAGCGTCATCTCAGACCCCAAGCCCTCTGCCTGCTGCCCATCCTACCTGACGAAACCTCGACCCTAAGCCCTACCTTGTTAACCCTGAACCCTGAAACCTACCTGATAGACCTGCCCTTGAATGTGCCATGTGCATCTTTGGTGCTGTACAGAATGAGGTCCTCGCGTTGGGCGTCATCACACTCATCCTTGCGGTCCTCTCGGTGAGGTTTGGAGGGTAGTCCAATAAGCCACAACAATGCGGGGCCAAGAAAGAAAGAAAGAAAGAAAGCTACGCCCTATTGGGGCATGGAGGTTAAGGAAACAACGTAGCATGGGGCCGTAGCCTCATCAATGCGGGGCAAATTATGGTCCTTACAGTTGCTGAATCCCGTAGCTGAGTTTCAATCACCGTGACTTGAAGTCAAATTCAGCTTTATTTACCAAAACGGGACCGTAATAACTACCGCGATTCATGAATAACGGCACAATTGAGTGTACAGGACTGAGTCAAATAAGAGTGAGGGCATAATAACACAATCCGGCTAAACTGTGGCACCCTCAATATTGAGTCATATTGAGCTACCTACGGGGTAGCAATATCGGTCGAATCCATGGCCGCGCACTGTGCCGTATACATATCGTGCTAACATGGTCAGAGGAGGAGGGGGGAGCTGTGAAGTCCACAGCCTGAACTTTGGCGCGGGCCACTGCTTAATTGTGTGGGACCAGGTGCTTGCCAGGCCTAGATAAGGGCTTCGGGCTTAGACCTTGCGGGGGCCTGCTGGGCTTGCACAGGGCCCATATGGTCTAAACCTTCACCGGCCTAGCTTGATTATACGTACTGTAGCCCTCTCGTGCCCTTCGACGCAAAAATACACATTTTTGTTCCAGCTGCGCCGCCACTCGAGGTCATTGCCCTGGAAGGACTTGCTGCTGAATTCGTCTGTTGCGTTCATACCTGCCCAGCCAGTGTCCACACATCCTGCTATCACACCTGCTTTCACACCTTCTCACACAGCCTGTTTCACACCTGCCACGTAGCCTTCCCTGGAAGCAATATGCATTGATGGAAAGTCTTACGGCGACGCAATATGCCCTGCGGGGAAGATCCAGCTGTTTTCTTACCAACTGATCCATGCGGCGCACATCCTGCTGTTTGAGGCAGCCATCTTGCACATCATAGTTACGTGCGGCAGCTTCTATCTGTGTATCATACGGGTGAGGGTTTTGGATCGATGCTTCTGAGGGGATGAGCTGGCAGGGGTTGATAAGGGGAGACTGGACAATTGGTGTTGCTTCATAGGTATGCACGGCAAATCTGGAAGTCTGAGTGCTGGCTTTTGAAGTGCCAGCTTCATAGCTTACCTTCTTCATAATAATACCCACTTCATAATATGCCAGGATCATAACATATCCACTTCATCAGCGGTATGTCAGTTTAAGGGACACTTGAAGGCGATATAATTAAGCTGGTATCTGGCTCTGTCTCTTCATACTGTGGCTAGCTCCCACTTCATTCCGACTTTCTGTGTGTGTGTTTCCTCCCTCCTGATTTCGATCAGATGCGGCTTTGGCGTGGCTGGGAGCGGCGTGCACGCGAGGGGCATGAGTTGTCCGTAGACAGTGCAGGCGTGCGGGCTTGGCTTGGCAGGTTAGTGGGATGCAGATTTGTTCAAGGGTGGCAGCCAGGCAGGTTGTGTGGGGGCGGGGAAAAAATGTGATACGGCAAGGTCCGGCACAGTGCGGCACAGGTGTAGCATAAGAGTACCACCAATGTAGCACGATACGACATGATTTACCTCAATACGGCATGGGATGAGTCAAATTGTGCTACCGCGTGTTGTGGGCATGGTAGCACAATCCGGCTGACCCTGTGCAGTATCAAAGCCGTTTTGTGCCGTATCGTGGCACTTTGGTGGTACAATCCGCCTGAACCGGTGCCGTATCATTGCGCCATATCATGCGGTATCGTGCTACCATGGAAGTGGGTGGTGACTGTGTGTGAACTGCATCCGAGCTGATCATGACTGTCAGGTTACACACACTCACATGCTGAACTGTGCTGATTTGCCCTCCTGTTAGTCACAGGTGCTGCCATGTGTAGTGAGTGGTGGCTGTGTGCAAACTGCACCCAAGCTGATCACGATGTTTAACTGCACACACGCGCCAGTAAACAACTGTCAATATTTTGCTCGTATTCACAGGCTGGACCTTGAGGTTATCATGACTGTCAGACTGCACACACTCAAAGGCAAAGCATGCTGATTTGTTTTCCTGGCCACCGGTGCTGCCATGTGTTGTTGGTGGTGACTGTGTGCAAACTGCATCACGATGTTAAACTGCACACACATACTCAAAACGTGTCAATATTCTGCGCATGGTCCCAGGACTGATCTGGAACACTGGAGGCTGTGTCTGCAAGGCACTGTCCTGACCTTTGTAACAGAGCCCATGTACAACTTGCTCCGGATCCTCTTCAGGTGACTGATGTAGCTTGGGGTGTTGAAACATTAGGGTGAGGAGGCATTAGGATGAGGAGGCATTCCACACACTTGTTTCTGTATCCTCCAATTTATTTATTTATGGGTTGTGGCGCGTCAGAGTTTATTTAGTACACACAAAAAACAACTAACTGCTGATGGCAGGCCACAGGGCAGCCACGACTAGGTAGCTGGGCCTGGACAGCCACTAGGCTGGATAGCTGGGCAGCTAAGCCTGGACAGCCACTAGGCTGGGTAGCTGGGCAGCTAAGCCTGGACAGCCACTATGCTAGGTAGCTGGGCCGCTAAGCCTGGACACTGGACAGCCACTAGGCTGGGTAGCTGGGCAGCTAAGCCTGGACAGCCACTAGGCTGGATAGCTGGGCAGCTAAGCCTGAACAGCCACTAGGCTGGATAGCTGGGCAGCTAAGCCTGGACAGCCACTAGGCTGGAAAGCTGGGCAGCTAAGCCTGGACAGCCACTAGGCTGGATAGCTGGGCAGCTAAGGCTGGACACTGGACAGCCACTAGGCTGGGTAGCTGGGCAGCTAAGCCTGGACAGCCACTAGGCTGGATAGTGGATAGCTGGGCAGCTAAGCCTGGACAGCCACTAGGCTGGATAGCTGGGCAGCTAAGCCTGGACAGCCACTAGGCTGGATAGCTGGGCAGCTAAGCCTGGACAGCCACTAGGCTGGATAGCTGGGCAGCTAAGCCTGGACAGCCGCTAGGCTGGGTAGCTGGGCAGCTAAGCCTGGACAGCCACTAGGCTGGGTAGCTGGGCAGCTAAGGCTGGACAGCCACTAGGCTGGAGAGCTGGGCAGCTAAGGCTGGACAGCCACTAGGCTGGGTAGCTGGGCAGCTAAGCCTGGACAGCCACTAGGCTGGATAGCTGGGCAGCTAAGCCTGGACAGCCACTGGGATGGATAGCTGGGCAGCTAAGCCTGGACAGCCACTAGGCTGGATAGCTGGGCAGCTAAGCATGGACAGCCACTAGGCTGGATAGCTGGGCAGATAAGCCTGGACAGCCACTAGGCTGGATAGCTGGGCAGCTAAGCCTGGACAGCCACTAGGCTGAGTAGCTGGGCAGCTGGGTCTGGACAGCCACTAAGATGGGCAGCTGGATAGCTTGACCAGCTGTCCACAGCGTAAGTTGCTACACCAGCTTGATTGTTGTGCCAGGCCCTCCCCCTGGCTGTATGTCACTCACAGGAAGTTAGATTGCGCTTAAGTACCATCCTCGAATTCGATATCTGGTGCTTTTCGAATAGCACCAGATATGCTGGCTCGGCATTAACTATACCCCCTCCTTGCTCGGCAGGCTGCGTGCTAACGATGCAGCTTCCAACAAGAAGGACCTGCTATCGCGCCAGCAGTTCAACTTCCTCAACGTCGTGGATCATGTGCGTAGCCTGCATACGAGGCCCATGCACGCATTCCATTGCACGACCAGGTAGTCAAAACCTACCATTGAAATGTCTATTCCATTAATTAAATGGAATAAAGGTAGCGTTGGCTGTTTCTGATCATCTAGTACGAGGGGCCGTCCTTGCTTGGTATATGATCCATGGACTGGCCCAGAGGCGAGCTTCATACCATCCCTCTGAGGATGATATCATATCATATCCATCCTGGCCTCTATCCATGCAACTGAATCCCATGTTTTTTGCCCACGTATGGTGACGGTGCGGATGTGGCTTTGGCCCCGAGCTGCGCTACTCCCTTACCCCGCGCTCCCCTAGGGGGGCGTAGTTTTCTTTCCTTGCCCTCCTGCACCTATCTGACCGAAATGATTCCCTCAAAACTCGAAACTTCATATACCGGGTAATCCCTCAAACCTTAACTTCATATGACCCCTCAATTATAAGCCATGTGCCCCAAACTTATCCCCGAGCCGTGTCTGCCCGTCCTATTACCTTGCACCTGCCAGTCCAGGGAGATGACCGACCTACGTGAAGCCTTCAACCTGCTGCTATCCATCTGTCCAACTGAATCCAACTTGTTTCTGCCCTCTTGGCCACCCTGCCCCTTCCAGGCCATGGAGATTGACTTCTGTGAGGCCTCTCATCAGAGCGTGATGCTGCTGCTAATCATGGTGGTAGTTGTCTTGGTGAGAAACACTAGTGATCATAACAAAGGGGTGCTAAAGTGTGAAGGTGTTTGAGTTCTAGTGGTCATAGTGGCGGTGTTAAGGTGTGATGGTGTGATATCATTGCTGCTGCTGTCAATGAAAATGCAGCAAATCTGGTGATGAGAATGGCGAGAGAGAGCTGTTGTTCTCACTTGTCCTTGCACGCTAACCCGCTACTGAAAGGAAGAAAGGAGGAAGGCGTAGTATCTTGACAGAGAAGGTTTTCGTCTGAAAGCCATGCGGGTTATTAAATGCGAGTGGGAGTGTGGTAGACCGGATCTCATTTCAGAGCGCGGTTGCCAATGGCTTCGTGCTGGTTTTGGCATGTCTCTTGGACCTACCTCCACTCCGATCAACAGCCAAAGATTCACAACCTCTGCGCTCAGAGATCTGTCACCAGTCCTTATTAGAGAGCACGCCAGACCACCTCTGGCAGACAGCTGAGCGACCCCGGCGAGGCTAAGAGAGCCAAACCTTGACTGGTCTACATGGTCTGATCTATAGCTGAAGCATCATAAACCCTAAACTCTAAACCCTTAACCTAATCACTGGCGCTCTTCCCCGAGTCATTGACCTTGCCATGCGCCCATACTATACCACCTCGATCATCCCCGACCCCGAAATCTGAAACCCTGTGCGTCTTGCACAGATTCCTCAAGGTGCCAACGGGATGTTCATTGCGGCAATGGTATCCTTCTTCACCATGCTGTTAGTGTCGGTCAAGATCCAGTCCATCTTGGTCCACCTGTGCGCAGCCACGCTCAGTGACTTCAGTCAGGAGGTGAGCGTGCACGCCTCATCTCCAAAATCTGGAACGAGCCGCACATGTCCTCTCCCCTCCATATTTCACCTTCCGTATTCAGCAATGCCCCCAACCTGCATGACCCAAATGTTTTGGGGTCAGGGCAAGAACCTGAACCCTAAATTCTTGCCCTAAGCCTCCCTAGTCCAAGTGTTCATTGATTCGCCCACATGAGAACCCTGTAGCACATCCCAAACCCCTCATCCTACGCTCTTAACCCTAAAACCTAACATTTAAGCTTTTGCTTTAGCTTGCTCTTGACCCCCTTTGGGATGCCACCAGCCAGCCTTCAATAACTGCCCAAGTTACCGGGCCTCCTGCACCCGCCGTCCTCAACCGCAGACTGCATGATGTAGCTGAAATGTAGCGGAAGCAGTGGGGCATGATGATCATTGCTGTTGCTGCGCACTGCCCCTAGGTGGAGGAGGTTGAGGAGGAGATGAAGCACACGCTGAACCGTGTGGACAGTGTGGACACCAGTAAGTGACGGTGGTCATTGAAACTGCGGTTGTGAAGTGTGGTGAACGTTTTGTTTTTGTATTTAGGCAACTCCTTTGTCTTTTGTATCTTACCTTTTGTATCTTACCTTACATAGATCAGGGTTCTGCCTCTTTGTCACAAGTAGCACAAGCCATCCAATTCCAGATGCACAGCGCGGTTGGTAAAACAGAAAGAAATGTTGTCAGATGATGCGATGGTACGATCTGTGGTTGTTTTACTGTGTGTCAGCTACAATTCAGCCACATCGCCCGTGGGGGCCTGATGTAGCAAGGCTACTTAAAGTTATGGGTCCAGGGTTGAAACTGCTGAGGCCATCGACCGGAGATGGTTTTGTCACCATCTGCCCATCGTTGGCACCCATCAGCCTTCCCAAGGGGGTCTGGCCGCGATGTGGCTTTAGGGTACAGCTGCGCTGCGCTTCAGGGTACAGCTGCGCTGTACTCTTAACCCACAGGCCCCTAACGGGGAGTAAGTTTTATTTCTTTCTTTCTTTGGCACACACTGAAAAATATACAGTGGACGCATCGCCCCCCCAGGAGCCAATAGCACCCTCTCCAAAAAACGCCTTGGGATTTGGGGGATAGTTGACCAACCGACCAGAGATGTCTGGGACTTGCAGACATTGCTTTGGAGCAGCAATACAAAAAGCTCCACATAACAGCTCCTTGCAAATTAAATCCTCAAAAGCAATTAACTTTCAGCCCTAGACCCCCCCCCCTCCCCCCGCTTGCAACCCTAGAAGCCTTACGTGTTTGCCACACAGGAATCCGTATGTCGATCCCCAGGCTTCAAGGCCTCACCCCCTCCCGCCTCATCCCCTCCCGCCTTGCTCCGGCCCCGCCATGCGAGGCCCCGCCTCCCTGGCCCATTACCTCCTCCCGAGACGCCGCCTCGAGGCTGGCGAACAAAAGCGAGACGACTTCTCTGGAGCTCGTCCCCCAGCCTGTGGAGGGTGACGCACATCCACACAGGCAGCAGGCCAAGACACCTTTCCCGGTATCTCACTCCACGTCAGCAGTGCTCACAGAGAGGTCCAGTGCGCTGGAACCTGTTTGTGAGGTGATCATGGCGACCAAGGCGGGGTATGCCGGAGGAGATGGCGGTATCAAGGATGTCCAGGGCGATGGTTACCAGGAGATGAGGGCCCTTCGGCTGGAAGACCTGCAGGTTATCAGGTGAGGGATGGGGTTTGTGTCAGGGAACTTAAGCTACACTTGAGGGTGCTTCAGCTACATTTCTAGATGCTTCAGCTACACTCAAGGGTGCTTGAGCTACATCTCAGGGTGCTTTACCTACATTTCAGCTACATCGTGGCATAAGGCCTGGGGGACCGGGTAGTGAAAAATATAAGGTTGCCATTACGTAGAACGCAGAGAACAGGTTAAAACTGTTTTGGATCATCTACGCCTCGATTACTCAATTACTTCAGGAACCTTATTAGACCTGCACGCTTCGTCCTGCTTTTCTTGTTTGCTCGCTGTTCACTTTACTTGGTGTCACACTGCCCCAACCCCACCGCAGACAGCGGGTCCAGATCCACTTCCGTCAGTCAGATACTCCTGATCAGCACAATGTGGAACCCCGGCAGCCAGGCCACCCGGGTCACAACGTAGAGCTGGGCAAGAAGCTGAACAAAGACTGCAATGCACTCTACTGGTTCGGCAGCCACACCTGGCTCATGTTCCTCATCAATGTGTCTGTGACCGGCAGCACTCTGTCCCTTCTACTCATTATCTACGGCCTCAACACCGACCCGAATTTCGTCAAGTATGAGTCTATGGCCCTCGTCACCATTGCCTTCATTGTGAACGTGGCAATGATCATATATGCAGCCATGTATCTCCAGCCTTTGGCGTCCCTCATCAGCACGGTGAGTGGACGCGACTATATCAGTTTCTGTCCTGCTTTGGGTTGCCCCCGTGTTGTGTGTTTTAGGGTTTGGTTTGGTTTCTTGTTGCTGCTTTCTATCCAGTTCGCTCTGCCTGGCCCTTTCGCAAAAGACTGTGGCTGGTTGGGTTGACTCAGTAACAACAGCAACAACCTTTCAGCTGAGTCTGCTCGACGTGTGAACGATGGAGGATGGTTACTGTGAAACCGCTTGATGCGTTATGGTACATGGAGGAAGGTTTATGTAAAACAGCTTAACGTACGTTGGTGCCTGCAATACCATCACTTTCACTGAGCTCTCCAGGGTCTTTTCTGTCACCTGATCCTTGGTTGCACAATTTGGCGAAACCTGTGCCGTATCATGCTACCTTGGTAGTACATTTCAGATTAACCTTTGCCATACTGTATATTTGCTTTGCCTTCCCTCAGGATTAATGTTTTCGGGGTTGAGGGGCCCATGAAGATACTTATTACCGGTATTGATTGTCAACGCCAGCTTAAGACTAATTAAGATTTATGGTGGACAACTGGGCCTGAGGGCAGCGTGAAAAGAAATCGGCTTAACATACCTGAGGGAAGGCAAATCAAAGCTATGGTGTACTGCTCCCATGCCCTGACCCGTTGTACCTCTGCCTTCAGGTGGGTGTGGATAAGCCCGCCAAACTTCTCAAGGAAATCAAGAAGGCCAAGATGGTGGTCGAGGAGGAACACGAGGAGGGGTTTGGGGGCCACATGATCGGGATGTGCTTCGGACATCATCACGGGTGAGCAGCAGCAAGTTCCGTTCTGGATGGTGGCGGGGAAGCCCTTATCCAGCCAATGAGCGGGGAAAACGGCGTAAGATTCTGAGAGCAAACGAAAATACAGCAGACAGCAATTAAGGGAAATACATTAAGTGTACCTCATCTCAACTCTGACAGGCAGGGCCCCAGATGTGAGCTTTTTCCTAAATGGTGGATGCCCCTGATCGTGTCGGTAGTCCCCCAAGGATGACCAGTGCTACAGCCTACCCAGTGCTACAACCTACCCTGTGCTACAACCTACCCAGTGCTACAGCCTACCTATTGCTGCAGCATACCCAGTGCTACTGCATACCCAGTGCTACAGCCTACCCAGTGCTACAGCCTACACAGTGCTACAGCCTACCCAGTGCTACAGCATACCCAGTGATACAGCCCACCCAGTGATACAACCTACACAGTGCTACAACATACCCAGTGCTACAACCTACACAGTGCTACAGCCTACACAGTGCTACTGCATACCCAGTGCTACAGCCGACCCAGTGCTACAGCCCACCCAGTGCTACAGCATTCCCGGTGCTACAGCCTACCCAGTGCTACAGCATACCCAGTGATACAGCCCACCCAGTGATACAGCACACCCAGTGCTACAGCCTACACAGTGCTACGGCCTACCCAGTGCTACTGCACACCCAGTGATACAGCCCACCCAGTGATACAGCCCACCCAGTGCTACAGCCTACACAGTGCTACATCCTACACAGTGCTACAACCTACACAGTGCTACAGCCTACACAGTGCTACAACCTACCCAGTGCTACAACCTACACAGTGCTACAGCCTACGCAGTGATACTGCATACCCAGTGCTACAGCCGACCCAGTGCTACAGCCCACCCAGTGCTACAGCATACCCAGTGATACAGCCGACCCAGTGATACAGCCGACCCAGTGACACAGCCCACCCAGTGCTACAGCATACCCAGTGATACAGCATATCCAGTGCTACAGCCTACCCTGTGCTACAGCCTACCCAGTGCTACTGCATACCCAGTGCTACAGCCGACCCAGTGCTACAGCCGGCACAGTGTTACAGTATACCCAGTGCTACAGCTTACCCAGTGCTACAGCCTAACAAGTGGTATAGCATACACAGCGATACAGCCTCACCGGTGATACAGCCTCACCGGCGCTACAGCCGCACCAGTGCTACAGCCTACCCAGTGCTACAGCCTCACCGGTGATACAGCCTAACCAGTTCTACAGCCTAACCGATGTCTTCCTTAATCCAGCCACACAGCTACACGCTTTTATTCTGCTTCAACAATGTGCTGCTGTGCAATCTGCAGGGACCACTCTGATGACGGGCACGGCCATGAGGCGGAGGAGGACATGCACCATAACGAGTTCATCATGATGTTGGCCGACCAGGTGTGGCGGCAGTAGGGATCGGATTGCTCAGGACTTACGGCTAAGCCGGGGATGTGGCTACGGCCCTAGTTGTATCGTTTCCACAACCTCCACGCCCCAGTAGGACTAAGTAGGACGTAGTTTCCTCCTTTCTGCGGGTTAAGCCGATGGGCTGCCGGGAGGTTGCATGGTTGGGACTTTGGGAGTAGCTGCTGGGCAGCTCAAACCAAGCCTTGACCGACGATCGTTCAGTGGCCCCAGCAGCAGGCACCTTGCTGCACCAGGCCCCCGCGAGCACAGGCTGCTATGGAGCTGTGAATTGAATCGATCAAAATCAGTGCTGTGCAATTTTTGCCGTAATTCAGAACTTGCGTCAGTAACAAAAGTCCATAACTAGTAAAAGTAGCTGATTTTGCCTTGAAATTACATTGACTGAAAGTCAGATACGCACTCTAGCCACCGTAAGGGCTGTAATTGGCAGAGCCTTGATCACAATACTCACGCACCCTGCCCGTATTGCTTCTGCAGGCCGGCGTGATCGGGGCCACTGGAATGCGCCGAGCAAATGGGACCATGAAAAACGCAATGATGCATTTGTACAAGCCTTTCCTGGAGGTGCGCCAGTGAGCCTCTTAAATAGTCATAAGTGCATATTTAGTGCATCTTCACCTTTTACATATAGCGCATCTGTACCTGAAACAGTCATCATCTTATTTTCAACCCTGGGCCTCTTTAACAGCATGTGCCTGAACCTGAAGCAGTATTTATCTTGATTTAAACAGTGTGAACGCTAAGAACTCAAGGGTTTTAGGCAGGCTGTTGCAATGCCAACCCTGGACCAAACTGGCCTTCAGCCAGCGGCTTCAGCAACAGTGCCTGCTACACTACTCCCACATAGCCAGACGTCATGAATCTCATAATGTAGCTGAGATGTAGCTAAAGTGCACCTCCTGAAACGTGTTGTTGAAACGCCCGGGGAGGGGATTCCCTGCTGAGAGGGCTGCCTTTTCTTACACAAGCCTCTGCTTACGGTACCCCCTAAACCCTTCAGCGTAAGACCCTCTGTATGGGACCCGTCAAGGCAAATAGTAGTGAGTGGTGAACAGGAGTGAAACCTTGCGCAAGGAGTCATCGACTGTACCTAGATTATCGCCGGAGCGAGTTCCATGGACAGAATATTTAGGCCAACTGTCACAACAAAAAAATGCCCAACCCTACTGACATTTCCCCACCGTGCCGCTCCTGCTAACCAGCTGTGGGTAGGGAGGACGCGCCAGTGGCACAGCAGCGATGCGGTAGCCCCAGCTCCAGTCGGCAGCTATCAACTGGAATGTGAGTGACCCACTCTTTGCTTTAGCATGCCTCTGCTACAATTCAGCTACACCTCGCCCTGGCCCGCTCTTTACTGAAGCATGCATCTGCTACAATTCAGCCACACCAGGCCCTGGCCCGCTCTGTACTGCAGCATGCCTCTGCTACAATTCAGCTACACCATGCCCTGTGGCCGTGAGGTACGGTGAAGCAAGGCACCCGCTGCTCGGGCCACGAGCATCGTTTAAATTCCGTTCCCCAAAATATGCAGGGACGCCTTAAAACCCAATGCATGACCTCCTTCATGTAGCATCTCAAAGGGCGCAACGGTTGGCGCTTTTATTTTGAACCACTCTTGGTGACATAACAGTTGCCTAGGCGTTTCTCTTTCTGCCTGCCTTGTCCCGTCAGGTGATCTCACCATGGTCCACAAGGCCTTCAAGATGATTGACACGAGCGGCGATGGCTGCATCAGTGGTGCCGAGCTCTCTGCCGTGCTGAAACTGTTGGGGACGCGGGCGACCACGGAGGAGATAGCTTACATGGTGCGGCAGCGACAGGGCATGGCTGCAGTGGGCGCATGGTTGGCCAGAGGGTTAGGGGGGCTCTGTCCCGGAATGGGTCTCTGTCTGTCCCCAACCTGTTTCCCTACTCTGGGATGTGCAGTGTTCTCTTTCAGGGCTGGGACACAACAGGACAGTTAGAATAAGTGTAAGGAAATGTAGCAGTTGATGAGCGTAAATCGCAAACGTTTTAAAACTGTTTTTTGGCTGCGCGACGAAATTTGGAAATATTTGTTGGGGGGGTGCGTGGACAGTATCCCGTTTTACTGTACCTTGTTGCCGTAAGTTATTTGCTTGAAGCCATTAAAGGCACCTATATATTCCCTTCATAAATTTGATGCTCCCCTGGAGTCTGGACTGAAAATACAGAAACATGGGACAGCAGTCCTAGCCGAAACTCAGCCAGTTGTGCCCAGATTAGATACACGGCGCCAGAGCTGTGACACGCAGAATGTAGCGTCATCAGATCAGACTCAAGATACTAAAAGCAGGTTGGCAGGGTCCATTGCCAATGTCTCTTTTAGTGCGTGGCAGCCATGGCTGCGCAAATTGGGACCAGGCCACAGGCCGTGATGTAGCTGAAAAAGCTGAATCGTAGCTGAAGCACTCTAAATGTCAAAAACATCCGCTGTCCCTCCTGAAACCTTACTTTGTAGGTGAAAGAGGTGGATGTGGATCGCAATGACAAAATCGAGTTCCACGAGTTCACACTTTTCATCATTTTCAAGTGAGTGGAAGCCAGTGAATTGAGTGCACGTACCTGAGCTGACGTGCCGGGTGGAACACTTGATATTTAGTTCCTCAGTGGTGATACATTTCCACACCAGTGGAGCCGCAACGTGGGTGTGGGAGCTGTATGTCCTTACGCTTATTTTGCGCCTTTTATTTCTCAAGGTTCTTTATACCCGCTCTGCTGTCTGGCCCTTTCTTAAAAGCTCTGTACTGCGGCCCTTCGTGAGCGTCTTCCTGCCCTCTGTTGATGCACAATTTCCTGTACCTATTAATTTGTGCTGTACAGGTTCATTGATGCTGCCAACGACGGGTTCATTGACAGGCTGGATTTGGAGGCATCGCTGGATACCCTGGGCGTCAATGCGGAGGGCCAAGTGGAGCGCATGCTGGACTACTGCTTGGTGCAGAGGAAGAATGTCGGGGTGAGGAATTGAAGAGCCTGGGCAGACAAGAACACTGTTGTCGATTGGGAAAGGGTAGCACCTATGTATGCATGGGTGAGACAGATGAATTTATTTCGAGTTTGCTGTTCTTGAAACCCGATCAGATTCGACGCCGGTCAGGGATGTATGTCAATTCATTGCTTGTTGTGTATGACAGTTTCCAAGGGCTTTGTCGATTGCTCGCACGCCATGAAATTTCATCTGACTGTCCGCATGTTCTTTGCTCCATCCCCCATTCCCCTAGGACAAGCGCCGAAAGATCCGTCTCGCAGAATTCATCCAGATCTTCAGTGACACAAAGCTTGGCAGATCTGAGTCAAGCCGTCGCTCTCACCAGTAGAGCGGTGAAAGAAAGCTTTTCTCTGCAATCGTGAACTCTGCCACATTTGTGTAGGCTGTTGAGCATGAGTGGGAAAGGTGTTACGATCTGTCCCTCTCAGAGCTCGTGTAAGTTCTCCTGCAGTTTCCTTGTTCCGAACACTGTGTTCAAGATGTTTTCTATGACCTCTTAGCAAATTTCACAGCTTAATGGAATTCCACTAAATGTCTTTTATTTGGGGCAGGAATCGTGTGTTCAAAATACCGGAATTATGGTGCTCAAAATTTAGGGGGGGAACTGTTTCCGCAATGATTTTTTGAAGGACCGTTACCTTCAATCGTGGGAATAAGCTACGGCAGCTTGTTGACAGTTAAATTTTGCCAGCCTAGTGGCTAATCTTGTTGTGCGGTGGTATTTGGCCTTTGGCTAGCATGCACCAAGATTCCTCTGGCTTGTGGCATTGGCGTAGGTCCCACAGCCGCTACAAACATATTGGCATCTTGCCCCTCTTTCCCGTATTCATACATTTTTCATCCTGTGCAGCTTGCACACGCTGCATGTTATCTCTTCCTCAGGAAGTCCTCACCCTTGCCCCCCCCCCTAAGGCTGTGGACATTTCTGGTTAACACCTCAATAACTTCCCGTCTATGTTCCAGTGCTGTCGGTGATGCCTGAAACACTTGGTTGGACGCCTGGGAAAATCGGCAACATTTCCTGTGTGCTTCAATTTGGGGGGGGGGGCTTCAGAAATGTATTGGCGCACTGCCCACTATGTTTTAGGGGGAGCATATCATACGGTACGGTTTTTTAAGCCCCGGGGTGAAGTAGAAAGCCCTAGGATGAAGTGGACAGCTAGGACAGCCCCGGGGTGAAGTGGAAAGCCCTTGGGTGAAGTGTCACAAGCTTAGTCTCACATCACAAAATAAATCAGGCCACCCGGCACACAAACAAGTGGAAGCTCCTACCCTACTGGTATACCCTTCACACGGGACCTGCGACAAAGGAGCCCACCTACCTCTTGTGTCAATTCCTCGGTCCGGCGGAATTGGAATTGGGCCCTTGGTCAGGTGCATTGGTGACTCCGCGAGCGAGTCATTCTTACATCATCACACCGTAAGAGTTTACCGGTTGAATGTATTCCGCATGTTGGTTTCCGGCAAAAAAAATGTCATATCCCGGATCAGGACGCAGCGAGCAGCTACTTATCAATTGTCCCGGCTAAAGTAGGATACGACAGTATTAGACTGAAATTGCCCCGATCGCCGTCTATATATATTTACTTGCATTGATAACGGTGTCTACGGGATTTCCTTGGAGGGATAGGTGGCAAGTATTTACCACCTGCCTGTTGCTTTCATAACAGATATAATTACGGACGCATGGACACGATGATCCCATTGGAAACCTTAGCCGTCCCACGTGAGCTGGCTGCGAGCGGTGGTGTCGAGAAGGCGCCGTTGGGCATGGGCGATATCCTAACCTGGGTAGGTGCTTCTCTAAGAGAGACAGCGTGTGTCTCACTAGTTCCTCACAATTCCTACGTGCATGTGCCTGACGCATGTACAGCTTCACCGGCCCACAGTAACATGCACTGCATGTTCTGGAAATGCGAAAATTTACAACGTGTATTCGCCTACCGTATACGCATATGTGATGCACGCAACTGCTGCGAGTCTGGCTGCGCCAAGAAAGGGAAGACCAATATATAAGTCATGGGATGGCACCCCAGGCCTGCAGGTTAGGGACAGGATCAGTGCCTTCGTCTATATCAATAGTTGCACACACCCACACTGCTGACGGTAAAGCGATGCCTATGGTCCCTCGGAAGAGTGAGATCGAATTCTCGGACGGGAGCCCTGCTACCGAGTACCGACCCTTGATTTTCAGCTCAACAGAGTTTATCTGACGATGATCGTGCCTGGTTTCTGTGGGGTGCACAGTTGCGCATACATGCGTGCAGCTGGGATATTCGAGGCCACATATTGGCCCATCCCATCATTTTGTCTTGGGCGGGGATCCTTGTTATGCACTGATTCCTGTACTTCCTGCACTGTGAATTCTGCGTACAGATCACTGCATGCGCCAAATGTTTCCGTTTCTTCTCTTAATGCTTTTTGTGAATTGGGGTCTCAACGTGCCCCGCATACCCGCGTGCCTTCACCGATGGCCTTCTCGCTTCGGCGCGACATGGCTCCGAAGCTGATCGGCCCCCAGTTCCCTGCAGGAATCGCAATCCTTCTCCCGCCGAAGACACCTGCTAAAATGCACTAATAGAAACGCTGGAGCCTGGCCTGAGTATTCAATTGATTTTTACGCATTGCTCTGACACTACTGCTCGTAGAAATGTGCGATACTGTTCATCTTCTTCATCCTCATCACCCTATTATGGGAGATCTGCACAGCTTTCTTTTGCTTCGTCACGGTCACGTACAGTGGCCGCCGTCCCATTTGGCTGCAGCGCATGAAGGTAAGTCCATGAGCCGCAGATGAACCAATGAAGTGGATTAGTGGACCATGCAAACCTGGTTGGATGGATCGGTCTAACCTGCCTCCCTGCATGCATTAGGCCTCAAAGGCCGTAGATATATATAGGCTGTGTCGCAGCTGATTGTAAGCTGAACTACTGAATCGCTGAACCGTACATAAGCTACAACGTATGTTCCATCCACCCCCCTCTCCCACCAGCACTACCAGCACCTCTCCTCCTAACTGCTGCTGCTGACGGATACCCCGAGTTCTCATGTTTACCTGGCGTCCTGGCGCGTTGCACGGAATGAGATCCTTGCGCTGAGCGTCATCACGTACCCCAAGCTCACCCCCTGCTGCTCATTCTACCTGACAAACCCTTGAATGTTTGCATGTGCACCCGGCTTGCGTGCTCCACAAATGAGATCCTCACGCTGAGCATCATCACATACCGCAAGCTCACCCCCTGCTGCTCATCCTACCTGTTGAACCCTTGAATGTTTCATGTGCACCCAGTGTGCTGCACAAACTGAGATCCTAGCGCTGAGCGTCATCTCAGACCCCAAGCCCTCTGCCTGCTGCCCATCCTACCTGACGAAACCTCGACCCTAAGCCCTACCTTGTTAACCCTGAACCCTGAAACCTACCTGATAGACCTGCCCTTGAATGTGCCATGTGCATCTTTGGTGCTGTACAGAATGAGGTCCTCGCGTTGGGCGTCATCACACTCATCCTTGCGGTCCTCTCGGTGAGGTTTGGAGGGTAGTCCAATAAGCCACAACAATGCGGGGCCAAGAAAGAAAGAAAGAAAGAAAGCTACGCCCTATTGGGGCATGGAGGTTAAGGAAACAACGTAGCATGGGGCCGTAGCCTCATCAATGCGGGGCAAATTATGGTCCTTACAGTTGCTGAATCCCGTAGCTGAGTTTCAATCACCGTGACTTGAAGTCAAATTCAGCTTTATTTACCAAAACGGGACCGTAATAACTACCGCGATTCATGAATAACGGCACAATTGAGTGTACAGGACTGAGTCAAATAAGAGTGAGGGCATAATAACACAATCCGGCTAAACTGTGGCACCCTCAATATTGAGTCATATTGAGCTACCTACGGGGTAGCAATATCGGTCGAATCCATGGCCGCGCACTGTGCCGTATACATATCGTGCTAACATGGTCAGAGGAGGAGGGGGGAGCTGTGAAGTCCACAGCCTGAACTTTGGCGCGGGCCACTGCTTAATTGTGTGGGACCAGGTGCTTGCCAGGCCTAGATAAGGGCTTCGGGCTCAGACCTTGCGGGGGCCTGCTGGGCTTGCACAGGGCCCATATGGTCTAAACCTTCACCGGCCTAGCTTGATTATACGTACTGTAGCCCTCTCGTGCCCTTCGACGCAAAAATACACATTTTTGTTCCAGCTGCGCCGCCACTCGAGGTCATTGCCCTGGAAGGACTTGCTGCTGAATTCGTCTGTTGCGTTCATACCTGCCCAGCCAGTGTCCACACATCCTGCTTTCACACCTGTTTTCACACCTTCTCACACAGCCTGTTTCACACCTGCCACGTAGCCTTCCCTGGAAGCAATATGCATTGATGGAAAGTCTTACGGCGACGCAATATGCCCTGCGGGGAAGATCCAGCTGTTTTCTTACCAACTGATCCATGCGGCGCACATCCTGCTGTTTGAGGCGGCCATCTTGCACATCATAGTTACGTGCGGCAGCTTCTATCTGTGTATCATACGGGTGAGGGTTTTGGATCGATGCTTCTGAGGGGATGAGCTGGCAGGGGTTGATAAGGGGAGACTGGACAGTTGGTGTTGCTTCATAGGTATGCACGGCAAATCTGGAAGTCTGAGTGCTGGCTTTTGAAGTGCCAGCTTCATAGCTTACCTTCTTCATAATAATACCCACTTCATAATATGCCAGGATCATAACATACCCACTTCATCAGCGGTATGTCAGGTTCATAACATACCGATGGTAACGGTGCGGATGTGGCTTCGGCCCCGAGCTGCGCTGTTCCCTTAACCCGTACGCCCCTAGGGGGGCGTAGTTTTCTTTCTTTCTTTCATAAGAAACCCACTTCATAACTTAACCACTTCATCAGCGGTATGTCAGTTTAAGGGACACTTGAAGGCGATATAATTAAGCTGGTATCTGGCTCTGTCTCTTCATACTGTGGCTAGCTCCCACTTCATTCCGACTTTCTGTGTGTGTGTTTCCTCCCTCCTGATTTCGATCAGATGCGGCTTTGGCGTGGCTGGGAGCGGCGTGCACGCGAGGGGCATGAGTTGTCCGTAGACAGTGCAGGCGTGCGGGCTTGGCTTGGCAGGTTAGTGGGATGCAGATTTGTTAAAGGGTGGCAGCCAGGCAGGTTGTGTGGGGGCGGGGGGAAAATGTGATACGGCAAGGTCCGGCACAGTGCGGCACAGGTGTAGCATAAGAGTACCACCAATGTAGCACGATACGACATGATTTACCTCAATACGGCATGGGATGAGTCAAATTGTGCTACCGCGTGTTGTGGGCATGGTAGCACAATCCGGCTGACCCTGTGCAGTATCAAAGCCGTTTTGTGCCGTATCGTGGCACTTTGGTGGTACAATCCGCCTGAACCGGTGCCGTATCATTGCGCCATATCATGCGGTATCGTGCTACCATGGAAGTGGGTGGTGACTGTGTGTGAACTGCATCCGAGCTGATCATGACTGTCAGGTTACACACACTCACATGCTGAACTGTGCTGATTTGCCCTCCTGTTAGTCACAGGTGCTGCCATGTGTAGTGAGTGGTGGCTGTGTGCAAACTGCACCCAAGCTGATCACGATGTTTAACTGCACACACGCGCCAGTAAACAACTGTCAATATTTTGCTCGTATTCACAGGCTGGACCTTGAGGTTATCATGACTGTCAGACTGCACACACTCAAAGGCAAAGCATGCTGATTTGTTTTCCTGGCCACCGGTGCTGCCATGTGTTGTTGGTGGTGACTGTGTGCAAACTGCATCACGATGTTAAACTGCACACACATACTCAAAACGTGTCAATATTCTGCGCATGGTCCCAGGACTGATCTGGAACACTGGAGGCTGTGTCTGCAAGGCACTGTCCTGACCTTTGTAACAGAGCCCATGTACAACTTGCTCCGGATCCTCTTCAGGTGACTGATGTAGCTTGGGGTGTTGAAACATTAGGGTGAGGAGGCATTAGGATGAGGAGGCATTCCACACACTTGTTTCTGTATCCTCCAATTTATTTATTTATGGGTTGTGGCGCGTCAGAGTTTATTTAGTACACACAAAAAACAACTAACTGCTGATGGCAGGCCACAGGGCAGCCACGACTAGGTAGCTGGGCCTGGACAGCCACTAGGCTGGATAGCTGGGCAGCTAAGCCTGGACAGCCACTAGGCTGGGTAGCTGGGCAGCTAAGCCTGGACAGCCACTATGCTGGGTAGCTGGGCCGCTAAGCCTGGACAGCCACTAGGCTGGATAGCTGGGCAGCTAAGCCTGGACAGCCACTAGGCTGGATAGCTGGGCAGCTAAGCCTGGACAGCCACTAGGCTGGATAGCTGGGCAGCTAAGCCTGAACAGCCACTAGGCTGGATAGCTGGGCAGCTAAGCCTGGACAGCCGCTAGGCTGGGTAGCTGGGCAGCTAAGCCTGGACAGCCACTAGGCTGGATAGCTGGGCAGCTAAGCCTGGACAGCCACTAGGCTGGATAGCTGGGCAGCTAAGCCTGGACAGCCACTAGGCTGGATAGCTGGGCAGCTAAGCCTGGACAGCCGCTAGGCTGGGTAGCTGGGCAGCTAAGCCTGGACAGCCACTAGGCTGGGTAGCTGGGCAGCTAAGGCTGGACAGCCACTAGGCTGGAGAGCTGGGCAGCTAAGGCTGGACAGCCACTAGGCTGGAGAGCTGGGCAGCTAAGGCTGGACAGCCACTGGGATGGATAGCTGGGCAGCTAAGCCTGGACAGCCACTAGGCTGGATAGCTGGGCAGCTAAGCATGGACTGCCACTAGGCTGGATAGCTGGGCAGCTAAGCCTGGACAGCCACTAGGCTGGATAGCTGGGCAGCTAAGCCTGGACAGCCGCTAGGCTGGGTAGCTGGGCAGCTAAGCCTGGACAGCCACTAGGCTGGGTAGCTGGGCAGCTAAGGCTGGACAGCCACTAGGCTGGATAGCTGGGCAGCTAAGCCTGGACAGCCACTAGGCTGGATAGCTGGGCAGCTAAGCCTGGACAGCCACTAGGCTGGATAGCTGGGCAGCTAAGCCTGGACAGCCGCTAGGCTGGGTAGCTGGGCAGCTAAGCCTGGACAGCCACTAGGCTGGGTAGCTGGGCAGCTAAGGCTGGACAGCCACTAGGCTGGAGAGCTGGGCAGCTAAGGCTGGACAGCCACTGGGATGGATAGCTGGGCAGCTAAGCCTGGACAGCCACTAGGCTGGATAGCTGGGCAGCTAAGCATGGACTGCCACTAGGCTGGATAGCTGGGCAGCTAAGCCTGGACAGCCACTAGGCTGGATAGCTGGGCAGCTAAGCCTGGACAGCCACTAGGCTGAGTAGCTGGGCAGCTGGGTCTGGACAGCCACTGGGATGGGCAGCTGGATAGCTTGACCAGCTGTCCACAGCGTAAGTTGCTACACCAGCTTGATTGTTGTGCCAGGCCCTCCCCCTGGCTGTATGTCACTCACAGGAAGTTAGAGTGCGCTTAAGTACCATCCTCGAATTCGATATCTGGTGCTTTTCGAATAGCACCAGATATGCTAGCTCGGCATTAACTATACCCCCTCCTTGCTCGGCAGGCTGCGTGCTAACGATGCAGCTTCCAACAAGAAGGACCTGCTATCGCGCCAGCAGTTCAACTTCCTCAACGTCGTGGATCATGTGCGTAGCCTGCATACGAGGCCCATGCACGCATTCCATTGCACGACCAGTTAGTCAAAACCTACCATTGAAATGTCTATTCCATTAATTAAATGGAATAAAGGTAGCGTTGGCTGTTTCTGATCATCTAGTACGAGGGGCCGTCCTTGCTTGGTATATGATCCATGGACTGGCCCAGAGGCGAGCTTCATACCATCCCTCTGAGGATGATATCATATCACATCCATCCTGGCCTCTATCCATGCAACTGAATCCCATGTTTGTTGCCCACGTATGGTGACGGTGCGGATGTGGCTTTGGCCCCGAGCTGCGCTACTCCCTTACCCCGCGCTCCCCTAGGGGGGCGTAGTTTTCTTTCCTTGCCCTCCTGCACCTTCCTGACCGAAATGATTCCCTCAAAACTCGAAACTTCATATACCGGGTAATCCCTCAAACCTTAACTTCATATGACCCCTCAATTATAAGCCATGTGCCCCAAACTTATCCCCGAGCTGTGTCTGCCCGTCCTATTACCTTGCACCTGCCAGTCCAGGGAGATGACCGACCTACGTGAAGCCTTCAACCTGCTGCTATCCATCTGTCCAACTGAATCCAACTTGTTTCTGCCCTCTTGGCCACCCTGCCCCTTCCAGGCCATGGAGATTGACTTCTGTGAGGCCTCTCATCAGAGCGTGATGCTGCTGCTAATCATGGTGGTAGTTGTCTTGGTGAGAAACACTAGTGATCATAACAAAGGGGTGCTAAAGTGTGAAGGTGTTTGAGTTCTAGTGGTCATAGTGGCGGTGTTAAGGTGTGATGGTGTGATATCATTGCTGCTGCTGTCAATGAAAATGCAGCAAATCTGGTGATGAGAATGGCGAGAGAGAGCTGTTGTTCTCACTTGTCCTTGCACGCTAACCCGCTACTGAAAGGAAGAAAGGAGGAAGGCGTAGTATCTTGACAGAGAAGGTTTTCGTCTGAAAGCCATGCGGGTTATTAAATGCGAGTGGGAGTGTGGTAGACCGGATCTCATTTCAGAGCGCGGTTGCCAATGGCTTCGTGCTGGTTTTGGCATGTCTCTTGGACCTACCTCCACTCCGATCAACAGCCAAAGATTCACAACCTCTGCGCTCAGAGATCTGTCACCAGTCCTTATTAGAGAGCACGCCAGACCACCTCTGGCAGACAGCTGAGCGACCCCGGCGAGGCTAAGAGAGCCAAACCTTGACTGGTCTACATGGTCTGATCTATAGCTGAAGCATCATAAACCCTAAACTCTAAACCCTTAACCTAATCACTGGCGCTCTTCCCCGAGTCATTGACCTTGCCATGCGCCCATACTATACCACCTCGATCATCTCCGACCCCGAAATCTGAAACCCTGTGCGTCTTGCACAGATTCCTCAAGGTGCCAACGGGATGTTCATTGCGGCAATGGTATCCTTCTTCACCATGCTGTTAGTGTCGGTCAAGATCCAGTCCATCTTGGTCCACCTGTGCGCAGCCACGCTCAGTGACTTCAGTCAGGAGGTGAGCGTGCACGCCTCATCTCCAAAATCTGGAACGAGCCGCACATGTCCTCTCCCCTCCATATTTCACCTTCCGTATTCAGCAATGCCCCCAACCTGTATGACCCAAATGTTTTGGGGTCAGGGCAAGAACCTGAACCCTAAATTCTTGCCCTAAGCCTCCCTAGTCCAAGTGTTCATTGATTCGCCCACATGAGAACCCTGTAGCACATCCCAAACCCCTCATCCTACACTCTTAACCCTAAAACCTAACATTTAAGCTTTTGCTTTAGCTTGCTCTTGACCCCCTTTGGGATGCCACCAGCCAGCCTTCAATAAGTGCCCAAGTTACCGGGCCTCCTGCACCCGCCGTCCTCAACCGCAGACTGCATGATGTAGCTGAAATGTAGCGGAAGCAGTGGGGCATGATGATCATTGCTGTTGCTGCGCACTGCCCCTAGGTGGAGGAGGTTGAGGAGGAGATGAAGCACACGCTGAACCGTGTGGACAGTGTGGACACCAGTAAGTGACGGTGGTCATTGAAACTGCGGTTGTGAAGTGTGGTGAACGTTTTGTTTTTGTATTTAGGCAACTCCTTTGTCTTTTGTATCTTACCTTTTGTATCTTACCTTACATAGATCAGGGTTCTGCCTCTTTGTCACAAGTAGCACAAGCCATCTAATTCCAGATGCACAGCGCGGTTGGTAAAACAGAAAGAAATGTTGTCAGATGATGCGATGGTACGATCTGTGGTTGTTTTACTGTGTGTCAGCTACAATTCAGCCACATCGCCCGTGGGGGCCTGATGTAGCAAGCCTACAAGTTATGGGTTCAGGGTTGAACCTGCTGAGGCCATCGACCGGATATGGTTCTGTCACCATCTGCCCATCGTTGGTACCCATCAGCCTTCCCAAGGGGGTCTGGCCGCGATGTGGCTTTAGGGTACAGCTGCGCTGCGCTTCAGGGTACAGCTGCGCTGTACTCTTAACCCACAGGCCCCTAACGGGGAGTTAGTTTTATTTCTTTCTTTCTTTGGTCTGGCACACACTGAAAAATATACAGTGGACGCATCGCCCCCCCAGGAACCCATAGCACCCTCTCCAAAAAACGCCTTGGGACGATTTGGGGGGATGGTTGACCAACCGACCAGAGATGTCGGGGACTTGCAGACATTGCTTTGCAGCAGCAATACAAAAAGCTCCACATAACAGCTCCTTGCAAATTAAATCCTCAAAAGCAATTATCTTGCAGCCCTAGACCCCCCCCCCTCCCCCCGCTTGCAACCCTAAAAGCCTACCCCTGTTTGCCCCACAGGAATCCGTATGTCGATCCCCAGGACTCAAGGCCTCACCCCCTCCCACCTCATCCCCTCCCGCCTTGCTCCGGCCCCGCCATGCGAGGCCCCGCCATGCGAGATCCCGCCTCCCAGGCCTATAACCTCCTCCCGAGACGCCGCCTCGAGGCTTGCGAACAAAAGCGAGATGACCTCTCTGGAGCTCGTCCCCCAGCCTGTGGAGGGTGACGCACATCCAGACAGGCAGCAGGCCAAGACACCTTTCCCGGTATCTCACTCCACGTCAGAAGTGCTCACAGAGAGGTCCAGTGCGCTGGAACCTGTTTGTGAGGTGATCATGGCGACCAAGGCGGGGTATGCCGGAGGAGATGGCGGTATCAAGGATGTCCAGGGCGATGGTTACCAGGAGATGAGGGCCCTTCGGCTGGAAGACCTGCAGGTTATCAGGTGAGGGATGGGGTTTGTGTCAGGGTACTTCAGCTACTCTTAAGGGTGCTTCAGCTACATTTCAAGGTGCTTCAGCTACACTCAAAGGTGCTTGAGCTACATCTCAGGGTCCTTTACCTACATTTCAGCTACATCGTGGCATAAGGCCTGGGGGACCGGGTAGTGAAAAATATAAGGTTGCCATTACGTAGAACGCAGAGAACAGGTTAAAACTGTTTTGGATCATCTACGCCTCGATTACTCAATTACTTCAGGAACCTTATTAGACCTGCACGTTTCGTCCTGCTTTTCTTGTTTGCTCGCTGTTCACTTAACTTGGTGTCACACTGCCCCAACCCCACCGCAGACAGCGGGTCCAGATCCACTTCCGTCAGTCAGATACTCCTGATCAGCACAATGTGGAACCCCGGCAGCCAGGCCACCCGGGTCACAACGTAGAGCTGGGCAAGAAGCTCAACAAAGACTGCAATGCACTCTACTGGTTCGGCAGCCACGCCTGGCTCATGTTCCTCATCAATGTGTCTGTGACCGGCAGCACTCTGTCCCTTCTACTCATTATCTACGGCCTCAACACCGACCCGAATTTCGTCAAGTACGAGTCTATGGCCCTCGTCACCATTGCCTTCATTGTGAACGTGGCAATGATCATATATGCAGCCATGTATCTCCAGCCTTTGGCGTCCCTCATCAGCACGGTGAGTGGACGCGACTTTATCAGTTTCTGTCCTGCTTTGGGTTGCCCTCCAGTTGTGTGTTTCAGGGTTTGGTTTCGTTTCTTGTTGCTGGTTTCTATCTGGTTCGCTCTGCCTGGCCCTTTCGCAAAAGACTGTGGCTGGTTGCGTTGACTTTGTAAAAACAGCAACAACCTTTCAGCTGAGTTTGCTAGACGAGTTAACGATGGAGGGTGGTTACTGTGAAACCGCTTGATGCGTTATGGTACATGGAGGAAGGTTTATGTAAAACAGCTTAACGTACGTTGGTGCCTGCAATACCATCAGTTGCACTGAGCTCTCCTGGTTTTTTTCTGTCACCTGATCCTTGGTTTCACAATTTGGCGAAACCTGCGCCGTATCATGCTACCTTGGTAGTACATTTCAGATTAATCTTTGCCATACTGTATATTTGCTTTGCCTTCCCGTAGAATTAACGTTTTGGGTGTTGAGGGGTCCATGAAGATACTAATTACCGGTATCGATTGTCAACGCCAGCTTTAGACTAATTAAGATTTGTGGCGGACAACTGGGCCTGAGGGCAGCGTGAAAAGAAACCGGCCTAACATACCTGAGGGAAGGGGAATCTAAGCTATGGTGTACTGCTCCCATGCCCTGACCTGTTGTACCTCTGCCTTCAGGTGGGTGTGGATAAGCCCGCCAAACTTCTCAAGGAAATCAAGAAGGCCAAGATGGTGGTCGAGGAGGAGCACGAGGAGGGGTTCGGGGGCCACATGATCGGGATGTGCTTCGGACATCATCACGGGTGAGCAGCAGCAAGTTCCGTTCTGGATGGTGGCGGGGAAGCCCTTATCCAGCCAATGAGCGGGGAAATGGCGTAAGATTCTGAGAGCAAACGAAAATACAGCAGACATAAGTAAAGGAAAATACATAAAGTGTACCTCATCTCAACTCTGACAGGCTAGGCCCCAGATGTGAGCTTTTTCCTAGATGGTGGATGCCCCTGATTCTGCCGGTAATCCCCCAAGGATGACCAGTGCTACAGTATACCAAGTGCTACAGCATACCAAGTGCTACAGCCTACCCAGTGCTACAACCTACCCAGTGCTACCGCCTAACCAGTGCTACAGCATACCCAGTGCTACAGCATACCCAGTGCTACAGCATACCCAGTGCTATAGCCTACCCAGTGCTACAGCATACCCAGTGCTACAGCCTACCCAGTGCTACAGCCTAACCGATTTGTTCCTTAATCCAGCCGCACACCTACACGTTTTTATTTGCTTCAACAATGTGCCGCTGTGCAACCTGCAGGGACCACTCTGATGACGGGCACGGCCATGAGGCGGAGGAGGACATGAACCATAACGAGTTCATCATGATGTTGGCTGACCAGGTGTGACGGCAGCAGGGATCGGATTGCTCAGGACTTACAGCTAAGCCGCGGATGTGGCTACGGCCCTAGTTGTATCGTTTCCACAACCTCCACGCCCCAGTAGGACCAAGTAGGACGTAGTTTCCTCCTTTCTGCGGGTTTAGCCGATGGGCTGCCGGGAGGTTGCATGGTTGGGACTTGGGAGTAGCTGCTGGGCAGCTCAAACCAAGCCTTGACCGACGATCGTCCAGTGGCCCAAGCAGCAGGCACCTTGCAGCACTAGGTCCCCGCGAGCACAGGATGCTATGGAGCTGTGAATTGAATCGATCAAAATCAGTGCTGTGCAATTTTTGCCGTAATTCAGAACTTGCGTCAGTAACAATAGTCCATAACTAGTAAAAGTAGCTGAATTTGCCTTGAAATTACATTGACTGAAAGTCAGATACGTACTCCAGCCACCGTAAGGACCGTAATCGGCAGAGCCGTGATCACAATACTCACGCACCCTGCCCCTATTGCTTCTGAAGGCCGGCGTGATCGGGGCCACTGGAATGCGCCGAGCAAATGGGACCATGAAAAACGCAATGATGCATTTGTACAAGCCTTTCCTGGAGGTGCGCCAGTGAGCCTCTTAAATAGTCATAAATGCATATTTAGTGCATCTTCACCTTTACATATAGCGCATCTGTACCTGAAACAGTCATTAACTTATTTTCAACCCTGGGCCTCTTTAACAGCATGTGCCTTAACCTGAAGCAGTATTTATCTTGATATAAACAGTGTGAATGCTAAGTGTGAATGCTAAGAACTCAAGGGTTTTAGGCAGGCTGTTGCAATGCCAACCCTGGACCAAACTGGCCTTCAGCCAGCGGCTTCGGCAACAGTGCCTGCTACACTACTCGCACATAGCCAGACGTCATGAATCTCATAATGTAGCTGAGATGTAGCTTAAGCACACCTCCTGAATAGTGTTGTTGAAATGCCCGGGGAGGGGATTGCCTGCTGAGAGGGCTGCCTTTTCTTACTCAAGCCTCTGCTTACGGTACCCCCTAAACCCTTCAGCGTAAGACCCTCTGTATGGGACCCGTCAGGGCAAATAGTAGTGAGTGGTGAACAGGAGTGAAACCTTGCGCAAGGAGTCATCGACTGTACCTAGATTATCGCCGGAGCGAGTTCCATGGACAGAATATTTAGGCCAACTGTCACAACAGAAAAATGCCCAACCCTACTGACATTTCCCCACCGTGCCGCTCCTGCTAACCAGCTGTGGGTAGGGAGGACGCGCCAGTGGCACGGCAGTGGTGCGGTAGCCCCAGCTCCAGTCGGCGGCTATCAACTGGAATGTGAGTGACCCACTCGTTGCTTTAGCATGCCTCTGCTACAATTCAGCTACACCTCGCCCTGGCCCGCTCTTTACTGAAGCATGCATCTGCTACAATTCAGCCACACCAGGCCCTGGCCCGCTCTGTACTGCAGCATGCCTCTGCCACAATTCAGCTACACCATGCCCTGTGGCCGTGAGGTACGGTGAAGCAAGGCACCCGCTGCTCAGGCCACGTGCATCGTTTAAATTCCGTTCCCCAAAATATGCAGGGACGCCTTAAAACCCAATGCATGACCTCCTTCATGTAGCATCTCAAAGGGCGCAATGGTTGGCGCTTTTATTTTGAACCACTCTTGGTGACATAACAGTTGCCTAGGCGTTTCTCTTTCTGCCTGCCTTGTCCCGTCAGGTGATCTCACCATGGTCCACAAGGCCTTCAAGATGATTGACACGAGCGGCGATGGCTGCATCAGTGGTGCCGAGCTCTCTGCCGTGCTGAAACTGTTGGGGACGCGGGCGACCACGGAGGAGATAGCTTACATGGTGCGGCAGCGACAGGGCATGGCTGCAGTGGGCGCATGGTTGGCCAGAGGGTTAGGGGGGCTCTGTCCCGGAATGGGTCTCTGTCTGTCCCCAACCTGTTTCCCTACTCTGGGATGTGCAGTGTTCTCTTTCAGGGCTGGGACACAACAGGACAGTTAGAATAAGTGTAAGGAAATGTAGCAGTTGATGAGCGTAAATCGCAAACGTTTTAAAACTGTTTTTTGGCTGCGCGACGAAATTTGAAAATATTTGCTGGGGGGGTGCATGGACAGTATCCCGTTTTACTGTAACTCGTTGCCGTAAGTTATTTGCTTGAAGCCATTAAAGGCACCTATATATTCCCTTCATAAATTTGATGCTCCCCTGGAGTCTGGACTGAAAATACAGAAACATGTGACAGCAGTCCTAGCCGAAACTCAGCCAGTTGTGCCCAGATTGGAAACACGGCGCCAGAGCTGTGACACGCAGAATGTAGCGCCATCAGATCAGACTCAAGATACTAAAAGCAGGTTGGCAGGGTTCATTGCCAATGTCCCTTTTAGTGCGTGGCAGCCATGGCTTTGCAAATTGGGACCAGGCCACAGGCCGTGATGTAGCTGAAAAAGCTGGATCGTAGCTGAAGCACTCTAAATGTCAAAAACACCTGCTGTCCCTCCTGAAACCTTACTTTGTAGGTGAAAGAGGTGGATGTGGATCGCAACGACAAAATCGAGTTCCACGAGTTCATACTGTTCATCATTTTCAAGTGAGTGGAAGCCAGGGAATTGAGTGCACGTACCTGAGCTGACGTGCCGGGTGGAACACTTGATATTTAGTTCCTCAGTGGTGATACATTTCCACACCAGTGGAGCCGCAACGCGGGTGTGGGAGCTGTATGTCCTTAAGCTTATTTTGCGCCGATTATTTCTCAAGGTTCTTTATACCCGCTCTGCTGTCTGGCCCTTTCTTAAAAGCTCTGTACTGCGGCCCTTCGTGAGCGTCCTCCTGCCCTCTGTTGATGCACAATTACCTGTACCTGTTAATTTGTGCTGTACAGGTTCATTGATGCTGCCAACGACGGGTTCATTGACAGGCTGGATTTGGAGGCATCGCTGGATACCCTGGGCGTCAATGCGGAGGGCCAAGTGGAGCGCATGCTGGACTACTGCTTGGTGCAGAGGAAGAATGTCGGGGTGAGGAATTGAAGAGCCTGGGCGGACAAGAACACTGTTGTCGATTGGAAAGGGTAGCACCTATGTATGCATGGGTGAGACAGATGAATTTATTCCGAGTTTGCTTTTCTTGAAACCCGATCAGATTCGACGTAGGTCAGGGATGTATGTCAATTCATTGCTTGTTGTGTATGACACTTTCCAAGGGCTTTGTCGATTGCTCGCACGCCATGAAATTTCATCTGACTATCCGCATGTTCTTTGCTCCATCCCCCATTCCCCTAGGACAAGCGCCGAAAGATCCGTCTCGCAGAATTCATCCAGATCTTCAGTGACACAAAGCTTGGCAGATCTGAGTCAAGCCGTCGCTCTCACCAGTAGAGCGGTGAAAGAAAGCTTTTCTCTGCAATCGTGAACTCTGCCACATTTGTGTAGGCTGTTGAGCATGAGTGGGAAAGGTGTTACGATCTGTCCCTCTCAGAGCTCGTGTAAGTTCTCCTGCAGTTTCCTTGTTCCGAACACTGTGTTCAAGATGTTTTCTATGACCTCTTAGCAAATTTCACAGCTTAATGGAATTCCCCTAAATGTCTTTTATTTGGGGCAGGAATCGTGTGTTCAAAATACCGGAATTATGGTGCTCAAAATTTAGGGGGGGAACTGTTTCCGCAATGATTTTTTGAAGGACCGTTACCTTCAATCGTGGGAATAAGCTACGGCAGCTTGTTGACAGTTAAAATTTTGCCAGCCTAGTGGCTAATCTTGTTGTGCGGTGGTATTTCAATAGTCTACCTCAGGGCTGCAGGATGCAATGCTGAGTCTTCTGGCATGCACGAGAAGTTTCTAAGCTTAAACTGGCACGGTTCTGATGCCTAAGGAAGAAGGAAATAATGCATTGCGAGTTGTGGATGCACAGTTTGTGCCTGGTGCTGGTGCCATGTTACCAGCAAAATGGGGATTATTTGTGTGCTGTTCTTGCAGCGTCCAGTCCAGTCCCCTGATTTTAAAGTACTAGATTGGTGTGCTGTATTTAGCATGCTGGTAATTGCTATTTTCATCATTAGTCAATGACATTACACCTCTGAGCCCTGCTCAAAAAGGCTCGGCCGCGTGGGCGCCCAACTGTCCCGTTGGAAGAAAAGAAACTGAAGGTAAGAGGTGAAGAAGAAGGAAGGGAAAGAAGGAGAATAACAAGCTTGTTTTCTTCCATTCGTGTATAATAAGTAAAAGAAGATGTTTATAGGGCCGAAGGTTGTTAATGATGATCAACCTCTCGACATCCAGTGATGTAAAACCCGAACCTAGCGTTGCAAAAAGGACCGAAGGTAGCGATGCGAAACGGATGGAAGGTTAAGCTTAGACAACAGCCATGCCAGCCTTTGGCTAGCGTGCACCAAGATTCCTCTGGCTTGTGGCATTGGCGTAGCTCCCACAGCCGCTACAAACATTTTGGCATCTCGCCCCTCTTTCCCGTATTCATACATTTTTCATCCTCCGCAGCTTGCACACGCTGCATGTTATCTCTTCCTCAGGAAGTCCTCACCCTTGCCCCCCCCCCTGAGGCTGTGGACATTTCTGGTTAACACCTCAATAACTTCCCGTCTATGTTCCAGTGCTGTCGGTGATGCCTGAAACACTTGGTTGGACGCCTGGGAAAATCGGCAACATTTCGTTTGTGCTTCAATTGTTGGGGGGGGGGCTATAAAGATGTATTGGCACACTGCCCACTATGTTTTAGGTGAGCATATCATACGGTACGGTTTTTTAACTTCGTCATGTTATTTTAACACCGCCATGCTGTTTTAAGAACACCGTGTTACTTTTGCTGCACAGATGGCGCCTCACTTGGCTTTTGAAACAACCATCTTTCCACTGCAGATTAAATTTTAGATACCCTGGCCAACTATGCACAAAAAACTTGCTACACAAGTTGTACCGGGGCAGGCTTGGGTGGGATGTCCTGGCCTTTGTGGACGACGTGGTAGATATCTTTGAGGCGTAGACTTTTTTAGAGGTTGGAACATCCTTTGTATTTTATTTTTCAGCCTTTTGTTTTGTCCCTTCACTTTATTTCCCACTTTTTCCTCCTTTCTGTTTGTCCTGCCCCTTCTGTTTTTCTTTCCATCTTTCCTCCCAACTCTTTAGTTGGACGCCCACGCGGCCGAGCCTTTCTGAGCAGGGCCCAGAGTGTAACGTCATTGACCAGTGGTTCCAGCAGGTAAACCACGTTCAGTGCAGACTTTTTTGCCACCTAAACAAAAACTCCAACCACCGACCGTGCTTTCAACAAATAGGCATCTATGTACCCCAACTGCAGGTTGCAGCGTAATCTGGCCACCACCCAAGCCACCGCCCTCGCCACCTCATGTACACCCCCACTTCGTACACGCACAACTCCACCTACACCCCCTCCTCCCAAACATTTGTGAGTCTCTTTACTTTGTTTCATCTCTCCGGGTTGACCTACTTTTTGGTATTTTTGCTACTATATTTTTGGAGGATTAGGAAATGGACGGGCGGCTGGGGTTTCTTCGGTAGTCCTTCACTTTATGGGATGGTACTTTTCCGGACTTTTCTCCTACTTCCGTCTGTTCCTCTTTGTCACCCTTAACTTATTATTCTCCCGACCAGACTGTTGGGCGCCCATACAGTCGTGCCTTTGCAGCATGGCCCGGAGATGTCATGTCACGGAACTACAACAAAACCTCTCGCACCCCTCAGATTTTTGGGACTAGAATATGAGGGTACGCCGTGGTGACGAAGGCAGCTTGTTTCATGTTGTTGGAATGATGGATGGCCCACTCAGGCTCCGGCTAATGCTCTTCCAGCTGTTGGGCGTGTTGTGTCTAAATAAGCAGTCAGGGTGTGGCCTCAACACTTACAGGATGTGGCACCCGCCAGACGATTTTCTCTCTTCCCCCGCCTATCTAGAACGCCGGGTTCCATGTGGAGGATGGCATGGCTGCACCATGGCCCAGGACGTGCATGATAGCTGGAATTGAGCCTGGTAATTCCCCACTAGCTTCAAGCGGCCGAGCGTTCAGCAGGGCCTAGAGGGTATGCACTGTTCTGTTATATGATGTGGCTGTGCATGGTAGCTGGAATTGAGCTTAGTCATTCTCTACCAGTCCCATGCGGCCGAGCGTTCAGCAGGGCCCAGTGGGTATGCACCGTTCTTAACCTACATGATGTGGGGGCTGACCAGTTGTGATGGCAGCAGTAAATGTCGGAAGCTGACCAAGGATGCGAAATCCCCCGACTGGGCACGCAACGCAGTGAAAACGTAGTCCAAAGTGAGCCTCTTGCTCATCGCAACGACAACCGGAGAGGAAGAGGCTGACATTGGTTGAAATAACAACCATGCTTGTGTTGCGTAGTAGGCGTCCCCCCCATGCAATTTTGGCATTTTCTATGCAAGGCAGGGGGGTCAGGTCGGCCGGTGCTACTAGACGCCACATTTTATTATATAAATTAAATGCTGATGATGCATGACAGAAACAGTGCACATCGCGTCGACAACTGACGTCTAGAAAAATACATGGCCTCCTCTATTTTTTAGGGATCTCCTTCATGGGAGACTGTAAAAAAGTGTGCCTAGAAAAAAAAGTGACTAAAAAAAAACGTGGGGATGTTTGCCACCTTCCCCGGGTTTCTTTTGGTGTCTTTTCTTTTCTTGAACCCTTCGCTCTTTATCACCGGCAGGTATCGAACTCGCGACCTCCGCTTGATCAGTATCGTCGGTGCTAGGCTGTAAGCAACTGACACCAATACGGCGGTAGTCACGGACGATTACGTTGGGTGGGTGGCGGGCGAGAGGTGTCATCGCCGCGCGGCCCAAAAGCTTTTCGAATTCATATCGCCTACAGCCGACGTTGGGTGCAATAGAATCGCATTGCTAATGTATTTCTTTTGATCGAGGCCGCGCTTGCGGCAGAACACTACGTCGCAACCCACCCCTGGCCTGTGCCTGCGGAGCGTCGTCAGCCGTCGCTTCGGCATAGTAGGTTCTGTCGCGCGTTTTTTAGTCACTTTATTTTTTCTAGGCACACTTTTTTTACAGTCTCCCATAAAGGAGATCCCTAAAAAAACAAAGACGGTCACCAAACCTACTATGCGGAGGTCGCGAGTACGATACCTGCCGGTGTAAAAGAGCGAAGTGTTCAAGAAAAGAAAAGACACCAAAAGAAACCCGGGGAAGGTGGCAAACATCCCCACGTTTTTTTTTAAACAGGGAAACGTACCGTCCGCAAGCAAGACGGACCTGAGAAAGAAGTAACACTTGTAGAACCGGTAGCTAGCTTCACTGCGTCTGAGATGTGGGTGATGGCGACGGCCCCAGGAATCCATCACGGTCTAGACAGTGCCAGCGACAGGCTTCAATTTGCACGGGGGCGTGGGCATTGGGGGCGAAAGGATCTACAGCGCGACCTTTGCGGCAAGGGTCTACGGGCCGATGACCGGTGGGGCTGACGGAGGCCGAGCCTTGGACCGGGGCTGCGTACGATACGATACGGCAAATACTCAAAGTGCATTTGCAAACATTTGCAAAGGAGCAGCCCAGGGACTATAATATGTTGTAATTCCATCAGGAGATCACGACTGTATCCCAATTCCAACTTGCCAGGCGTTTTCCATACCAGTTCCAGACTTCAATTGCGATTGGTATCCAGACTGCTATTCCCACCCATTGATTCCGATGTTTCTTCGGCTTTCGGCCTGATCTCGTGGCGCAGCTATCAGAGAAGGAAATTTGTCGAGCAGAGCGTTCAGTCTAGAGTAGGGGCGGAAACATATTCAGAAATCTACACGTTCAGCGTTCCAGTCTGCAGGTAATGGAATCATGTCCACGACTGACTCTCAGGAGACTTATCATTCCAGCACCTGCCATCCCATGCATGGCCTCATGAATAGGGCTGACGTTTCATGATCGACATGGTTGGCCGCATGGCCGAACCTCCAACCTGATTAAGTTTAACATGGTTGGGCAGCTACACTGTGCGCTTCACTCCCATGTCCCAAGGGGGCATACCGTGGCCTTGGCACCTTCCTCAGGAAGGAATAGGCCAGCGGATGTGATGGTATACAAGGATGGGGATGGGTCGGTCATCGGTGTCCTTGGGTTGCATGTCCTTGTAAGGGCTTGGGCATCAGACTAACCTGATGAGACAAATATCCTCATAAATTGATCTGACTCGCTATGGTTAAGATACCGATGTGCCATCTGCTTATAATGTGAATATTGTTATCCACTGGCTTTTTGTATCTGAGAGTAGCTGATTCTCCGGCCACGCATGGCTGATGCGTTCACTTGCCATGCATGGCTGTTGAGCATCTATGGGCTCTTTCCCTCTTCATTTTAGGCATCGTGAAAGCAATGCTGCAATTGATGACTAGTTTTCCTTAATATTAATATTGGCAGTCTTGCCCCCAACCGGTCGCATTGAAACATAATTCATCTAGACACGCACTCAATCACTGAACGGGAAGAAAGAACGCAGCGCCCTGCCTGCAGCTGCATTCAAGTTACAAGAAACAGCCCGCGACATGAGCCAAGGCCACGATAGACCAGGACCGTCAACTGACCACCGGTTGTGGGCTTTTATGTTTTTGCTGCTATGATTTCTGATGACTTTACTTATTCTGTGCTAGGTACTTGACGGGTCACCACCATGCGACCGGGCATGCCACTGGGATCTAGCTTGCCAGGATCTACTGGATCAAGCATGCCGGGATCTACCAGATCCAGCACACCTGATCTCGACATGCAAACAATTCCAAAAGGCAGGGTTCAACTACTCCAGCCGCAGCCGCCCCCCAGAACGCAATCACCTCCGTTGCCGCAACCAAAACAGCCGACGCAACAGCAAACGCAACAGCAACAGCAGGCGCAGCAACAGCAGCTACACGGGAAGACGCACCTGCTGAGGACTTGCCTGATAATGCTTGGCATGTTGGGTGGCGTGGCTCTGTTCATGTCCATCATGTGGTGAGCGCGCGCCTGGGTTGTCCAAGGTGCACGAAATAATGTGTCGAAATAATGTGTGGCACAGGTTAGACAGAATGATGTGCACAAAATAATGTGCACGGAATAATGTGTATAAGCCCCAAACCCCAGATCCTTGACAATCATTCATTCGCCATCCAACCCTCAAAGCCCTCATCAAACGCCCTCATCAAACGCCTTATTTGTTTTCCTGCATGGCACTGTGAAATGTTGATGATGCCAATCGGGCTTGATCTGTACACTATGTAGAAAACAGTACATCATATTAACAGTACAACAATAATCATAACGAGCCTAGAGCATCCACTACCGGTGCTGGTAAACCAATTGTCCTGACAGTAAACCGGAGGCAGTTTAGGTTTGAATACAGCCTCCACACCAGCTAGGTGTGAATGTGTTTGTGACTTGCTCCAGGTGGATGACAGCAGACAACTACGATGCAGCAGCCGGGAACATCAGTCCTGACGGGCAGCAAGCGGCCAGCAGCAGCCGCTTGATACCGCTGAGAGCCTCGGCTCTGAAACCCATCCTGGTCATCGGCAGTCTAAACATCGACATCATCATTAAAGTGGACCGGATACCCAACAGGTACGGAGAACAAACTGAACTATGAGAGATACAGACGGATGGCATGTGGGGAGGGTGTGTGTGGAATTCCTGGGGAGGAGGGCATATGTGCAAGTCATGGCGAGGAACAGCTTGCAAGTAAGTTCTGGAGAGGAGGACCAGGGGAGTGTTGTGTGCATAGAGGAGTACCCTAGGAAGGGGATTCGGGTCAGCTGGGGAATAAAATGGAGAGGGAACCGTAGATTTGATTTGCGTTCTCTTGCGCATGAATCAAGTATTGATTTCAATGCGGCCCTCCGGACAGTATTTCGACCTAAACTCTCGATTCGAAATTGAATGCATTCCTCCCCCCCTGACAACGTAAATTATGAGGGAAGGCAATGCACATAGTCTACAGGTTGTGTGCCGTGGATGATAAAGCTAGGAGAAGACACCAGTAGCCATGTCCCTAGATGCACTACTTATACTCACTACTCCCTCAAGGCACGTGAAGATAGTCTCCGGTAGCCTGCCAGCCCTCACTGCTGCCTCCGTCCTTATAATGCCCCTTCTCACCCTCCAGACATGAGACCATCACATCCCGCAGCCCACGAACCGAGGTGGCTGTCGGGGGAAAGGGCGCCAACCAGGCAGTCGCGGTAGCAAGGATGGGCTCACCCGCCGCAGGCCATGCACGTTTTGTATGTCAGGTACGTTCGTGAATCTAATGAAACAGGCAAATCAATGCACAAAGCACCACGGAGTACACATATTCTGAGGATGGGGTCTAGGGGTGAAGGCATTTCCCTCTTGGGTAGAAATGGGGAGAACATATGTGTGTTTAGGGTTAGGTGAATCGGTGCTCTCTTCCATTCAACCGACGTAATGTGGACTGAACCTCATCCAACGAGGACGGAGCGAATGCCGCCCCGGCCCATGCTGCGCTGTTTCTTCAACCCCACGCCCCTTTGGGTCGTCCCTTCCTTCCTTTTCCGCCGGCGCGCCCTTGAGGTCTGTCATTTGCACCTTATGCCCTTGAGGTTTGTCATATGCACCTGATGCCCTTGAGGTTTGTCATATGCACCTGATGCCCTTATTGCAATATACGCCTAACCCTGACCAGCAGCATAGTCTCTTTAAGGGCCACAAGCTCTGCACCCTTGGAACCACACGCCCGACTCCACACCAGCAAGGTTTGAATACAGCCTCCACACCTGGAAGGTGTGAATGCAGCCTCCATGCTGGCTAGGTGTGAATGCAGCCTGTACACCTGCAAGGTGTGAATGCACATTTGGAATCTCCCGTGTCAGGGGGGAGGGGGTCTCTTTGCGAAGCACCCCACAGAGGACAGTGAGTGTTATTTCTCTGGGAGATAGAAAGAGGGAGCAACGCCCCGCAGCGGTGTGTGGTTTCAGGTAACTGTGCGGGGCAGGGACCGAGGCTTTTTTCTAAGAAAGAAAGAAATAAATAAAACTACGCCCCGCAGGAGCGTGAGGATTCAGGAAACAGTGCGGCCTAGGCCGCGTCCGCGTCGTTACCATCATTCCCTCTTTTCTCTAAATCATGCTTGCAGAGGGCAATTTTGAAACAAATCATTTCCCCCCCTCAGTTTGGCAACGATGCTCACGCCACCCTGCTCAAGTCCACATTGGCAAGTCATGGAGTGGACGTATCGCGCAGCGGCCGCTCCTTTGACCTGCCCTCGGGACAGGTGAGGGGGGGATCCTTAGAGCTGCCTGGTCAGACGAGAGTGGTACAGCACCAGCGGTGCAACACCAGCGGTACAACACCAGCGGTACAGTAGGGGATGAGCGACTGTGCGAGCAGACGAGGGTGGGAATGAAGTGGACGGTCAAAAGAAGAGGCATACTACGTGACTGGATGATCCCTTGAGCTCCTAACGCCTCAAGGGCTGAAAATACTGTCATCTAAAATCTACTTCGCCTTTTTTTGTCCAAGGTAAATGCATTTTGTGTGTGTGTGTTTGTGTGTTTTATTGCCCTGTGCGTTCCTGACTGGCTGCCAGGGTTACGTGATGCTGGAGGCGGACGGGGCTGTCTCCAGCGTTGTGGTCGGAGGCGCCAACACAGTCTGGGGGCAGTGGGCCATTGCGGCGCTAACAGACTCGGTCCAGGGCGCTGGCCTGGTCATGTTGCAGGTGGGAGAGGATTGGGAAGCAACACTTTTGTTAACTTTTCTGAAGTGGGGCTCTAAGGAGCTGTTCTAAGAGCGGAAAGAATGGATTTGGCAGCGATCGTTTTTTTTGAAGAGAGTAGCATGTTGCCTGGTGTAGAGAGGCATTTAAAACAGCTCTAAACAGCATAACACAGCTTAAAACAGCTTGAAACAGCTTGAAACAGCTTGAAAGAAAGGGGGGAGTGCTGCGATTTACACACGCCACAGGTGGGGATTATGGGATGTGCAATGTTGGTAGGTGTCTGAGGATGGTAAGGCATCAAACGCACTGACATACTGCAGCGGGTGGGGCAAAATGTGAAGAATTGGTACCGCTGCTCCCTGCAAGTTGTGAGCTACAGGTGGGGCTATTGGTTTCTAGATACCAATGCTGGCTGGCTTGTCTGGGCAGGATTCAAATGCCGTGATGAATTTGCCCAAGTGCCTACCCCTCCTCACCCCAGTGGAGGGGGGACGGAAGCATGGGTGGGAATGCTAGCCAGGTCTCAGGATGCTTAGGCACGAAGCTTGCAGCTTTGGAAAGCGTGGGAGAGGGGATAGCCCTATCCCAAGGCCCATGGCTCATAGGGCCATTATTTGTGTGTTCGTACGCACTCCATCTCATCTAGGTGGAGTGTGCATGGCAGGGTATGGCACGCTTGTAGGGGTGCGGTCTTTCATTCTTAGCCTGGCGTGTTTTTTGACATGATGGTCGACGAGTAAGGGAGCTATGGCATGTCTTGGTGGTGATGTACCCCCTCAGGGATGCGATCTAGTCTGTCATGGCCTCGTGCTGGTGATACGGATCTTAAAATGATATAATGAAGGAAATAATCACCAGTGTACTGAAGGACGTCTGCACTCTGCAGTAAAATCCACTCCTTTGAGAACAATGCATCTTGAATTTGAGCGTGATTTTGAATGTTGCTCTCCTGGTTTATCTGCAGCGTGAGATCCCGGAGGCAGTCAATGAGGCGGCGGCGAGGGTGGCTCGCGAAGCGGGGATCCTCGTCATGCAGGTATGGGTGGACCCAGCAAGTGTGTTGCCATTTAGTGTAGACTGGGTATGGACAGATCCGGGCAGCCTGGGACCAGTTGGGTGGAGCTAGGAAGGGTGGAAGCTGCGGAATGTTGCACCTGTTAATTTTTGCCTGGATCTCCAATATTCTACCCTTCATCCCATTATGGGGGGTGGAATAAGAGTAACCTGTGACATAGATTCAGAGTAACCTGGAACACAGATTAAGAGTTACAAGGGACACATATTATGATTAGCATGGAGCAGGTATTAAGAGTGGCAGGGGGCGTAGATTAAGGTAACCACCAATTCCGGCTTCAGGTTTCCTTTAGAGAACATCCCCTGCACTTGAAGTCATGTGCGGATTCGGTCGGCAATTAATATTGATGGTTTAGGTTTCGAGGTTGACAGGCTGATGTCATCCACTCCCCCCTTGCTGTCCTGCACTAGGATGTGGGCGGGGAGGATCGCCCGATATCAGATCACATGCTCAAGCTCGTGGACTACCTCTGCCCAAACGAGTCGGAGCTGAGCCGCCTGACTGCTGGCATGCCCACAAGGACTGACGGGGAGGTGGTGGCAGCGGCACGCAGCCTACAGGTGCGTGACTATATTGGGTTGAGGGAGTTAAGCTTTTTGAGGGCTTGGACTATTTCAGGGGATTGCGGGGATGTGGCGGCAGCGGCACGCAGCCTACAGGTGCGTGACTGGATGCAGGTGCAGTCACTGAAAGTCAAAGTCGCAATAGAAAGAGGAACAGCCAGAGATATTATAGGAGCTAGACAAGATTCCTGGGCCTCTGGCCCTGAATGACCCAGCCTCCAGGTGCGTGACTGGATGCAGGTGCAGGGTGGCACAACTCCACATGTAACCTCCAGGCTCAGCCTCCATATGTAACCTCCAGGCACAACCTCCGTATGTAGGCAGGTGTAGGGTCCAGGCATTTATTGATCAAAATATTGTTTTAATGACTCAAAAGAAGCGCAGTGTGGGTACTAGGGTGCAGGTGCTGTATTTAGGAATCCACCCTGAGGGAAAATATACAAATGCTCATGTTTACAAACTTCAGAGGAGTGCAGGTTGGGTGTCGTGCAGGTGCAGTATGTAAACATCCATCCAGAAGTGCAGTGTGGGTGTTAAAGCTTGGGAACTTTTCCGATTAGAGCTGACTAGCTGTGTCGTGCTCGTGGTAGCGTTGAGGGAGTCATCTACAGGCCTTGTTCGAAATAGCAAGGGAGTGTGCAGGATGAAGAGACATAGTAGACAGGAGGCTATGTTGCTGATGTCAGAGCACATTTGTCGAGAGGGTCAAGAGACTATATATATATGTATGCTCTATAGCTTTGAAAGAGAGAGGAGATGATGGAAACTTAGGGAGCATCTCCCCTTCGTGTCACAATGGCCTGGAGGTTGATGCGGCCGTGTATGTTCAACAAGTAGAACATCATCGCAACTGCAGTGCCTGCCGGATTGAAATCTGTAAGTGCTTGTGTATGGGGCTGTATACTGGTATGCAACCTCCAGGTGTAACCTCCTTACGTAACCTCTAGGTTTGATCCCATATGTAACAACCATGTGTAACCTCCATATGTAACCACCATGCGTAACCTCCAGACACAACCTCCATATGTAACCACCATGTGTAACCTCCATGTGTAACCTCCATATGTAACCTCCATATATAAACTCCATATGTAACCTCCATCTGTTCCCACCATGTGTAACCTCCATATGTAACCTCCATATATAACCTCCATATGTAACCTCCATATATAACCTCCATTTGTTCCCACCATGTGTAACCTCCATATGTAACCTCCATTTGTTCCCACCATGTGTAACCTCCATATGTAACCTCCATTTGTTCCCACCATGTGTAACCACCAGGCACAACCTTCATATGTAACCACTATATATAACCTCCATATATAGCCTCCATATGTAACCACCATGTGTGACCTCTATGTAACTTCCAGACACAGCCTCCATATGTATCCTCCCAGGTGCAACCTGTTTATGTAACACATGTGTGTAATCTGTTATGTAACACATAGGTGTAACCTGTTATGTAACACATAGGTGTCACCTGTTATGTAACACATAGGTGTAACCTGTTATGTAACACATAGGTGTAACCTGTTTATGTAACACATGTGTGTAATCTGTTATGTAACACATAGGTGTAACCTGTTATGTAACACATAGGTGTCACCTGTTATGTAACACATAGGTGTAACCTGTTATGTAACACATAGGTGTAACCTGTTATGTAACACATAGGTGTAACCTGTTATGTAACACATAGGTGTAACCTGTTATGTAACACATAGGTGTAACCTGTTATGTAACACATAGGTGTAACCTGTTATGTAACACATAGGTGTAACCTGTTATGTAACACATAGGTGTAACATCAAGGAGTAACCTCCCTATGTTATCCCCAGGTATAACCTTCCTCTGAAACCTCCTTGTGTGACCTCACAGGCACGCGGTGCCCGTAACGTGCTGGTGACGCTGGGTAGCCGCGGCTCCCTGCTGCTCAGAGAGGACGGGGAGCTCATCAAGCAGAGGGCCAGCGCTGTGCCAGGGGGGGTGGTTGTGGACGCAACGGGTAAGTGACCTAGGCTATGCGGGGCCAGGGAGGTATGACAGTGCTGGAAAGTGTGGGTGTCATGTGTGAATATGGGCAGCTCATCAAGCAGAGGGCCAGCGCTGTGCCAGGGGGGGGCGGTCTTGGACGCAACAGGTGAGTGACCTAGGCTATGGGGGCCAGGGAGGTGCGACAGTGCTGGAAAGTGTGGGTGCCATGTGTGAATATGGGCAGGTCATCAAGCAGAGGGCCAGCGCTGTGCCAGGGGGGGGCGGTCTTGGACGCAACAGGTGAGTGACCTAGGCTATGGGGGCCAGGGAGGTGCGACAGTGCTGGAAAGTGTGGGTGCCATGTGTGAATATGGGCAGGTCATCAAGCAGAGGGCCAGCGCTGTGCCAGGGGGGGGCGGTCTTGGACGCAACAGGTGAGTGACCTAGGCTATGGGGGCCAGGGAGGTGCGACAGTGCTGGAAAGTGTGGGTGTCATGTGTGAATATGGGCAGCTCATCAAGCAGAGGGCCAGCGCTGTGCCAGGGGGGGGCGGTCTTGGACGCAACAGGTGAGTGACCTAGGCTATGGGGGCCAGGGAGGTGCGACAGTGCTGGAAAGTGTGGGTGTCATGTGTGAATATGGGCAGCTCATCAAGCAGAGGGCCAGCGCTGTGCCAGGGGGGGGCGGTCTTGGACGCAACAGGTGAGTGACCTAGGCTATGGGGGCCAGGGAGGTGTGACAGTGCTGGAGATGTGTAGATGCCACGTGTGAATATGGGCAGCTCATCAGGCAGAGGGCCTCCGCCATGACAGGGTGGGTGGGTGTGGATGACCAACGTGTGAGGTCTTCATGCAGCATGACCTGTGCATCTACCTTGCAGCCTTTTCGAAAGGCCAGGTTTTTATAACTAGGCCAACTTGTGTGTAACATATTTTTCCCTCTGAACCCTCTGAGACTCCGCCTCAGCCCCCATATCCAGGGGCTTAACCCACCCCCTGCCTCAGCCCCCATATCCAGGGGCTTAACCCACCCACCTGCCTCAGCCCCCATATCCAGGGGCTTAACCCACCCCCTGCCTCAGCCCCCTTATTTAGGGGCTTAACCCACCCCCCTGCCTCAGCCCCCATATCCAGGGGCTTAACCCACCCCCTGCCTCAGCCCCCTTATTTAGGGGCTTAACCCACCCCCCTGCCTCAGCCCCCATATCCAGGGGCTTAACCCACCCCCCTGCCTCAGCCCCCTTATCCAGGGGCTTAACCCACCCCCTGCCTCAGCCCCCATATCCAGGGGCTTAACCCACCCCCCTGCCTCAGCCCCCATATCCAGGGGCTTAACCCACCCCCTGCCTCAGCCCCCATATCCAGGGGCTTAACCCACCCACCTGCCTCAGCCCCCATTTCCAGGGGCTTAACCCACCCCCCTGCCCCAGCCCCCATACCCAGGGGCTTAACCCACCCCCCTGCCTCAGCCCCCATATCCAGGGGCTTAACCCACCCCCTGCCTCAGCCCCCATATCCAGGGGCTTAACCCACCCACCTGTCTCAGCCCCCATATCCAGGGGCTTAACCCACCCCCTGCCTCAGCCCCCATATCCAGGGGCTTAACCCACCCACCTGCCTCAGCCCCCATTGCCAGGGACTTAACCCACCCCCCTGCCTCAGCCCCCTTAGCCAGGGGCTTAACCCACCCCCCTGCCTCAGCCCCCTTATTTAGGGGCTTAACCCACCCCCCTGCCTAAGCTCCCATATACAGGGGCTTAACCCACCCCCCTGCCTCAGCCCCCATATCCAGGGGCTTAACCCACCCCCCTGCCTCAGCCCCCTTAGCCAGGGGCTTAACCCACCCCCCTGCCTCAGCCCCCTTATTTAGGGGCTTAACCCACCCACCTGCCTCAGCCCCCTTATTTAGGGGCTTAACCCACCCCCCTGCCTCAGCCCCCTTATTTAGGGGCTTAACCCACCCCCCTGCCTCAGCCCCCTTATTTAGGGGCTTAACCCACCCCCCTGCCTCAGCCCCCTTATTTAGGGGCTTAACCCACCCCCCTGCCTCAGCCCCCTTATTTAGGGGCTTAACCCACCCCCCTGCCTCAGCCCCCATATCCAGGGGCTTAACCCACCCCCCTGCCTCAGCCCCCTTATTTAGGGGCTTAACCCACCCCCCTGCCTCAGCCCCCATATCCAGGGGCTTAACCCACCCCCCTGCATCAGCCCCCTTATTTAGGGGCTTAACCCACCCACCTGCCTCAGCCCCCATATCCAGGGGCTTAACCCACCCCCCTGCCTCAGTCCCCATATCCAGGGGCTTAACCCACCCCCCTGCCTAAGCTCCCATATCCAGGGGCTTAACCCACCCACCTGCCTCAGCCCCCATATCCAGGGGCTTAACCCACCCCCTGCCTCAGCCCCCTTATTTAGGGGCTTAACCCACCCACCTGCCTCAGCCCCCATATCCAGGGGCTTAACCCACCCCCCTGCCTCAGTCCCCATATCCAGGGGCTTAACCCACCCCCCTGCCTCAGCCCCCATATCCAGGGGCATAACCCACCCCCCTGCCTCAGTCCCCATATCCTGGGGCTGACCTCTAACCCCCTACACCCTGTCTCATCCTCCCTAATCCAGGGGCTGGGGACGCCTTCCGTGCTGCCTTTGCAGTGACACTGGTGGAGGGTAGGCCCCTTCAGCGCTGTCTGGAGCTCGCCTCGGTGAGTATGACCACAAATCAGGGTGGAGGGCTGACAGTGAAGGAGGGAGCATGGAGGGCTGAGGGTGCAAGGGGGAGCATGGACAGTGGAGGAAGATAGATGAAGAGAGGAGGGTGGGGAGTGGCGGATGGGAGGGTGGGAGTGGCGGATGGGAGGATGGGAGGGTGGACGGTGGGAGGGTGGGAGGGTGGGAGTCGAGGATGCGAGGGGGGTAGTGGACGATGGGAGGGTGGGAGTGGAGGATGGGAGGGGGGGAGTGGAGGATGGGAGGGGGGGAGTGGAGGATGGGAGGGGGGGGGGGGGGGGGGGGGAGGATGGGAGGGGGGGAGTGGAGGATGGGAGGGTGGGAGTGGAGGATGGGAGGGGGGGAGTGGAGGATGGGAGGGGGGGAGTGGAGGATGGGAGGGGGGGGAGTGGAGGATGGGAGGGGGGGAGTGGAGGATGGGAGGGGGGGAGTGGAAGATGGGAGGGGGGGAGTGGAAGATGGGAGGGTGGGAGTGGAGGATGGGAGGGGGGGAGTGGAGGATGGGAGGGGGGGAATGGAGGATGGGAGGGGGGGGAGTGGAGGATGGGAGGGTGGAAGTGGAGGGTGGGAGTGGAGGGAGGGAGTGGAGGATGGGAGGGGAGGGGGGGGAGGATGGGAGGGGGGGGAGTGGAGGATGGGGGGGGGGAGGGGGGGGGGGAGATGGGAGGGTGGGAGTGGAGGGTGGGAGTCGAGGATGGGAGGGTGGGAGTGGAGGGCGGGAGGGTGGGAGTGGAGGATGGGAGGGTGGGAGTGGAGGATGGGAGGGTGGGAGTGGAGGATGGGAGGGGGGGAGTGGAGGATGGGAGGGGGGGGGGTACAGGAGGGGAGGATGGGAGTGGATGATGGGAGGGGAGGAGTGGAGGATGGGAGGGGGGGAGGGGAGGAGGGGAGGGGAGGGTGGGAGTGAGGATGAGAGGGTGGGAGTGGAGGAGGGGAGGGTGGGAGGGGAGGGTGGGAGTGAGGATGAGAGGGTGGGAGGGGAGGATGGGAGTGGAGGATGGGAGGGTGGGCAGGATGGAGAGAGGAGGATGGGAGGGGTGTGGAGAGGAGGGTGGGGAGTGGAGTGAGGGAGGGTGGGGAGTGGAGTAAGGGAGGGTGGGGAGTCTAGGATGGGCAGCAAAGGAAGGGTGTAAGGGGATGGAGGAGTGGAGGATGAGGAGTGGACGAAAGGGGATAGAGGAGTGGAGGTGCGTGGAGTGTATAATGGAGAGTGGGTGAGTGGTGGTGTAATTCAGCTGTGCATCCTGAGCGGAACTAACCTCAGTGACGACGAGTTGGGGTGGAGGGTGGAGGGTTTGTGACTCCAACAAACAAAGAGACTCGTAATCAATGTTTATTCTTTGGAGCAATATTTCAAGGCTGCAAGATGGACCAATGTACTCATGTGTTGTGTCTCAGTGTGATCTCCCTCTCAAAATCAGGGTTTAGATTATTTTACAGTAATAAAAGCTGCAAGATATGCTCATACAGTCATGTGCTGTGATCTCTGTACCGCTCATGTACAGCAGTACAGTAATATCGCCTCCCCTCCTCCCTCCCTCCCCCCGTTCCCTTGTCAGGTGGCCGGCGCCATTGCTGCCTCACGTATCGGCGCCGTCCCCTCCCTGCCCTCCCGCGCCGAGATCGACCAGCTGATGCTGTCCACGTCTTGGCTGACACCCCCCGCCCCCCCAGCAACAAAGAACGCAGAGGACACTGCACGAGAGAATGCAGAAGAGGGCACAGAAGAGGACACACTGAATGACTTCAAGGCCCAAGCAGATCCAGATCACAATTCGAATTCGAATTTGAATGCGGAAGAGCTGCAAGGGGATGGTGATGTGGACCCGCAGCGCTGCGCATCCGATGCCTCCTCCGTCGACGCAGGCTCCGAAGAGTTATGCCGCACCCCTGTTGCGGAGGATGCCACCTGCAGGGACCCCAAGCTGCGGGAGGAGGGAGATTATACGACCCCTCCCGCCTTCCCCATACCTCTGCCGCCTCCATCCCCTCCTCCAGCCCCAGCACCGTTGCCACCACCACCACCGCCTCCTTCGCCGTTCCCGACTCTGTCCCCGTCCCCACCGCCACCCTTGCCCCCGCCTCCGATGGCCTCCCCTTCGCCATCTTCTCCTCCTTCATTGCCTCCCACAGAGTGCCCCCTCAGATTTGCCTCGCGTCTCAACTCCATGAAGGTGTGTGTGTGGTGATGAGGTTCACATGGATAGAGTTCTATAAATGGACCCCTTCATATTTTTGATATTTTTTAATATCTTATCCCCTGGGGGCTTGTTGCGACGTTTCCGTATCTTCATTTTCTTGGAGTAGGGACACCGCATGTATTCATGATGGATAGTTGAAGGGTGCGGTGTCAGGGCTGTGCACAGTGGCCGATTCTGAAAGACTCCTCGGTAGTTAGCGAAATGCATGAATCTATGACCAGGTAAGTTTTGGAACCCTGGCGGGTGGGAGTGGGCTGGGGCTCTCTGAAGCATGGAATTTTTTCTTTTGTTTAGCTTATCATGGCAAACTGATGCCTGAAAGGCCTCACATTTCTAAATCTCGGTAGCTGATGCAAACCCTCCATATCAACTTGTATCATGAATCCTAAAACCTTGACCTCAACCCTGATTTCAGGTTCTCACCCGGTGAAGGTCTGAACTCTCAACCCTCAACCCCCTGGCCCTGAACCTTCAACCCCTCAACCCCTCAACCCCTCAACCCCTCAACCCCTCAACCCCTCAACCCCTCAACCCCTCAACCCTCAACCCTCAACCCTCAAACTTACTCCCTGGACCTGAACCTAACATTTGTTTGTCACCATTTTTAAGGAGCGGCGTGAGCTGTGGGGCGGCGCTCAGGGCATCCTAGGCTGGGTGGCGCGCCAAGGGACGATCCAGGGCCTGGGCCTCGTGGACTTCAACTACCCACAGGTGAGGGCGGTGTGGACGGTATGGACTGTCCTTTTTGGATGGTTTGGACTTCAACTACCCGCAGGTGAGGGCCCGCCCCTTCAGGCCATGTATGGGTCGTGCGCTTACACGTATGATGTACCAGAAAGTAAGGAATGGCGTTTTGAACATGTCCACGCTAGGCTAATCTAATGAATGGCAAAGGAAAACAGGGGGGATGGCAGTCAAGTTGCAAGTAGGCATGACATGCTAGAAATGTGTGGAAACGCTGTGGAAAGGCAAGCGTACCATGACGCCCCGGCCAACATGTGGGGTTGCAGCTGTTATGCTCGGTGTCTCTGTATGCACATCATTAGATGAACGCTCGGGTGGGCCTGCCTAGGCTTTATTCCTCCGACCTTTTTCTGCTTTGCAGCACCTTGCAGGTCTGGAGGTGGGGGCGGTGCGGGATGCCCTGTCAGCCTCTGGTCTGGCTGTGGGGGCGGTATGTCTGCGGTTCCCCGCCCAGGAGATGCGGCTGGGGGCGTTCTCCAACCCCGATGACGAGGTGTGTATGTTTCATCCCTGCTATCTGCATCAATACCACACTGTCTACCCTAAACCATAAACTTCAAGTCCTCAACTCAATATCAGCACTGGCTCAATATTAACTCTGGCTCAATATTAACTCTGGCTCAATATTAAATCTGGCTCAATATTAACTCTGGCTCAAGATCAGCACTGGCTCAATATTAACTCTGGCTCAATATTAGCACTGGCTCAAGATCAGCACTGGCTCAATATTAACTCTGGCTCAATATTAGCACTGGCTCAAGATCAGCACGGGCTCAACATTAGCACTGGCTCAATATCAGCTTGCATGTCCCTCAGGAAGTAGTAACTGGTTTCTGTGTGTGTGACGATCAGGTGCGTGCCCGTGCGATGGCGATGGCCGTTGAAGGCTGCCAATGGGCGCGGGATCTGGGAGCCACCCAGCTGGTGGTTTGGTCGGCGTTTGACGGCTACGACTACCACTTCCAGGTAATGGGTGCAGGGTTTAAGGCTCGATGCGTGCTGTAGCCTGTAGGACTAGAAATGTTATGCTTTCCTCAGATTTGCATCAGCATGTGGAACCCCCCTCCCCGTTTCCAGGTGACCTGCATCGCGGTCTGGGTGAGCATGGCGGGATTATAAGGGTTTTACGGGTTTTCCCTAACCCTTGAATTTGATTGTCGGTTTCACTTGAGCAATGGAGCTCGCCCCCCTGCCTTTCCAGGTGGACTACAACGCGGCATGGATGCGCGTGGTGGCATCTTTCCGCCAGCTGTGCGATGTGTGTGGCCCCGATATCAAGGTGGGGTGCGGTACGGGCATGGATGACAATTTTACCCGGAGGTTAAGCCTTGTCCATGTCTCTGAAGCTTGCACCTTAAACTCTGAACCCTGTTGTCACGCTGCGCAAAGAATGTGGCTGTGCCCAGGCTGGCAGCTGGGACAAGTGGCAGTACCCAGGCTCTGCCCGTCTCACCAAAAGAATGGGCTGTTGTGTGTGAGTGTCACGTGTGCCATGTGGTTGTATCCCAGGCAGCCGTGCCCAAGCGCCGTTAGCCTTAAAATAAGCGGAAAATACGATGTGGAACATGGGCTGCGGCATATCGGACCCCCCCCCGCAGCTCGCTGTGTTCCGCTCGCCGTGCTCACTGCAAAATCCAGCTTCGTGCTCACATCATATATTAGGCCCTGCCCACCCAGCCCTACCCACCCAGTCCGGCCCACGGAAGATTCCCCTCATTGCCTGCCATGTCCCCATGTTCTTACACAGCATACATTTTAGACCCAGCTGAGCGGAAGAGGAGACGCCGCAGAGCCGTTTTTTCACTGTCCACTCATTTGAAGTGCTCCTTGCACATGCTCCCTGCTAGTGTTTTTTTCAGTGGTCACCGCATCACTTTCAGCCACATTTCAGCTACACTGTGGCCTACGGCCACCAGCCCCTGACTCGGCCAGCCCTGCTGCCCAGGGCCTCCGGCCTGAGGCCAGTCCAGATTTGGTGTCAATCGGCCCAGGGGTGGCCGCGGTGCGGCCCATCAAAGGTGGTCTAATACCCACTAGAACAAACACTGCTCCCTACTGCTGCTCAGGTGTCCATCGAGTTCAAACCAACGGACGAGAGTTCGCGCTTCTCCATCGTGCCCTCGTCAGGGGAGGCGCTGAGGCTCGTGCAGCAGGTAACACTGCCTGCGCCCTGCAACACGGGTGGCATGCGCCCTGCAACACGGGTGGAATGCGCCCTGCAACACAGGTGGCATGCGCCCTGCAACACGGGTGGAATGCGCCCTGCAACACGGGTGGCATGCGCCCTGCAACACAGGTGGCACGCGCCCTGCAACACAGGTGGCATGCGCCCTGCAACACGGGTGGCATGCGCCCTGCAACACGGGTGGCATGCGCCCTGCAACACGGGTGGCATGCGCCCTGCAACACGGGTGGCATGCGCCCTGCAACACGGGTGGCATGCGCCCTGCAACACGGGTGGCATGCGCCCTGCAACACGGGTGGCATGCGCCCTGCAACACGGGTGGCATGCGCCCTGCAACACGGGTGGCATGCGCCCTGCAACACGGGTGGCATGCGCCCTGCAACACGGGTGGCATGCGCCCTGCAACACGGGTGGCATGCGCCCTGCAACACGGGTGGCATGCGCCCTGCAACACGGGTGGCAAGCGCCCTGCAACGCGGGTGGCATGCGCCCTGCAACACGGGTGGCATGCACCCTGCAACACGGGTGGCATGCGCCCTGCAACACAGGTGGCATGCGCCCTGCAACACAGGTGGCATGCGCCCTGCAACACGGGTGGAATGCGCCCTGCAACACGGGTGGCATGCGCCCTGCAACACAGGTGGCATGCGCCCTGCAACACGGTTGGAATGCGCCCTGCAACACAGGTGGCATGCGCCCTGCAACACGGGTGGAATGCGCCCTGCAACACGGGTGGAATGCGCCATGCAACACGGGTGGAATGCGCCCTGCAACACGGGTGGCATGCGCCCTGCAACACGGGTGGCATGCGCCCTGCAACACGGGTGGCATGCGCCCTGCAACACGGGTGGAATGCGCCCTGCAACACAGGTGGCATGCGCCCTGCAACACGGCTGGAATGCGCCCTGCAACACGGGTGGAATGCGCCCTGCAGCACAGGTGGAATGCCCCCTGCAACACGGTTGGAATGCGCCCTGCAACACAGGTGGCATGCGCCCTGCAACACGGGTGGAATGCGCCCTGCAACACGGGTGGAATGCGCCATGCAACACGGGTGGAATGCGCCCTGCAACACGGGTGGCATGCGCCCTGCAACACGGGTGGCATGCGCCCTGCAACACGGGTGGCATGCGCCCTGCAACACGGGTGGAATGCGCCCTGCAACACAGGTGGCATGCGCCCTGCAACACGGCTGGAATGCGCCCTGCAACACGGGTGGAATGCGCCCTGCAGCACAGGTGGAATGCCCCCTGCAACACGGGTGAAATGCGCCCTGCAACACGGGTGGAATGCGCCATGCAACACGGGTGGAATGCGCCCTGCAACACGGGTGGAATGCGCCCTGCAACACGGGTGGAATGCGCCCTGCAACACGGGTGGCATGCCCCCTGCAACACGGGTGTCATGCGCCCTGCAACACGGGTGGCATGCGCCCTGCAACACGGGTGGAATGCGCCCTGCAACACGGGTGGCATGCGCCCTGCAACACAGGTGGCATGCGCCCTGCAACACGGGTGGCATGCGCCCTGCAACACAGGTGGAATGCCCCCTGCAACACGGGTGGAATGCGCCCTGCAACACGGGTGGAATGCGCCATGCAACACGGGTGGAATGCGCCTTGCACCACGGGTGGCATGCGCCCTGCAACACGGGTGTCATGCGCCCTGCAACACGGGTGGCATGCGCCCTGCAACACGGGTGGCATGCGCCATGCAACACGGGTGGAATGCCCCCTGCAAAACGGGTGGAATGCGCCATGCAACACGGGTGGAATGCCCCCTGCAACACGGGTGGAATGCGCCATGCAACACGGGTGGAATGCGCCCTGCAACACGGGTGGAATGCGCCCTGCAACACGGGTGGAATGCGCCTTGCAACACGGGTGGAATGCCCCCTGCAACAGGGGTGGAATGCGCCATGCAACACGGGTGGAATGCCCCCTGCAACACGGGTGGCATGCGCCCTGCAACACGGGTGGAATGCGCCATGCAACACGGGTGGAATGCGCCCTGCAACACGGGTGGAATGCGCCCTGCAACGCGGGTGAAATGCGCCCTGCACCACGGGTGGCATGCGCCCTGCAACACGGGTGTCATGCGCCCTGCAACACGGGTGGCATGGGCCCTGCAACACAGGTTGCATGCGCCCTGCAACACAGGTGGCATGCGCCCTGCAAAACGGGTGGAATGCGCCCTGCAACACGGGTGGCATGCGCCCTGCAACACAGGTGGCATGCGCCCTGCAACACGGTTGGAATGCGCCCTGCAACACAGGTGGCATGCGCCCTGCAACACGGGTGGAATGCGCCCTGCAACACGGGTGGAATGCGCCCTGCAACACGGGTGGCATGCGCCCTGCAACACGGGTGGCATGCCCCCTGCAACACGGGTGTCATGCGCCCTGCAACACGGGTGGAATGCGCCCTGCAACACGGGTGGCATGCGCCCTGCAACACGGGTGGAATGCGCCCTGCAACACGGGTGGCATGCGCCCTGCAACACGGGTGGCATGCGCCCTGCAACACGGGTGGAATGCGCCCTGCAACACGGGTGGAATGCGCCCTGCAACACGGGTGGAATGCGCCCTGCAACACGGGTGGAATGCGCCCTGCAACACGGGTGGAATGCGCCCTGCAACACGGGTGGCATGCGCCCTGCAACACGGGTGGCATGCGCCATGCAACACGGGTGGAATGCCCCCTGCAACACGGGTGGAATGCGCCCTGCAACACGGGTGGAATGCGCCCTGCAACACGGGTGGCATGCGCCATGCAACACAGGTGGCATGCGCCCTGCAACACAGGTGGCATGCGCCTTGCAACACGGGTGGAATGCGCCCTGCAACACGGGTGGAATGCGCCCTGCAACACGGGTGGAATGCGCCATGCAACACGGGTGGCATGCGCCCTGCAACAGGGGTGGAATGCGCCCTGCAACACGGGTGGCATGCGCCCTGCATCAGGGGTGGAATGCGCCCTGCAACACGGGTGGAATGCCCCCTGCAACACGGGTGGAATGCGCCATGCAACACGGGTGGAATGCGCCCTGCAACACGGGTGGAATGCGCCATGCAACACGGGTGGAATGCGCCATGCAACACGGGTGGAATGCCCCCTGCAACACGGGTGGAATGCCCCCTGCAACAGGGGTGGAATGCGCCCTGCAACACGGGTGGAATGCGCCATGCAACACGGGTGGAATGCCCCCTGCAACACGGGTGGAATGCCCCCTGCAACACGGGTGGAATGCGCCATGCAACACGGGTAGAATGCCCCCTGCAACACGGGTGGAATGCGCCATGCAACACGGGTGGCATGCGCCATGCAACACGGGTGGAATGCCCCCTGCAACACGGGTGGCATGCGCCATGCAACACGGGTGGAATGCCCCCTGCAACACGGGTGGAATGCCCCCTGCAACACGGGTGGAATGCGCCCTGCAACACGGGTGGCATGCGCCCTGCAACACGGGTGGAATGCGCCCTGCAACACGGGTGGAATGCCCCCTGCAACACGGGTGGAATGCCTAGAGCATTTGTACCGACCCCTATTCTAGCTATGGTTACTATTTCAATGCAATTACCCTTGGCCTTTTTCGAAAGGGCTAGGCAGAGCGAACCACTAGGAGGCCCAGAAAAAACAACTAGCTTCTGTTTGTTCCCCCACCCTCCTTCGGCAAGGGAGGATCTAGTAGACAATATAGCTCCCGACCCATCACTCCTGAACCTACTAAAAAACACTCTCACAAGTGAAACATAACAGGAGATGTGCCTTTAGCTCCTGATGGGAGAGCAGAGGCTTTCGCTTGGAGACCTTGGAGAGTTTCCCCCGATGGAAATGGCTTCAGCCCAAGCTGCGCCATAGTGGCCATACCCTTGCTTCTCAAGCCCTTGTATGAGGTTCCCCTGTTTTTAGCGGCGCGGACGCGGCCTAGGCCCATGCCGCGCTGTTTCCTTAACCCTCACGCAGTCACGTCCCTGCGGGGCGTAGTTTTATTTCTTTCTTCCCCTGTTTTTTGCTCTCGCTCGTGTGGCCCTCCACAGATGGCTTCCCACAATTTTGTGTGTGAAGGTTTTAGGGTTTAGGGTTTTAGAGTCAGTCCAGCGGAGCATCACATTTGATGCATGCGACAGGTGCCTGTAAATCGGAACGAGTCGAAATCAACCAGGACAGCGAGCGAAATGCCAGCCCCCCCCTGGGCAGGCAACCAACACAAAATCACAAACCAGCGGCGTGTGCAGTTCAATTGTTTTGATTGACGGTGACCCTGATCAGTGTTTCTTGCAGTGGTTTCAGCTACATATCACGCATCACTTTCAGCTACATTTCAGCTAAACTGTGGCCTACGGCCACCCGCCCCTGGCTCGGCCAGCCCTGCTGCCAAAGCCTCCGGCCTGAGGCCAGTCCAGGTTTGGTGTCAATCGACCCAGGGGTGGCCGCGGGGCAGCCCATCAAAGGTGCTCCGGTACCCACTACAAAAACACTGGTTGCATGTGTAGTTCAATTGTATTGATTGACGGTGACTCTGAGCCTTTACCCTTAACCCTTAACCCTCCTCTCAGGTGGACCGGACCAACATGGGGCTCACCCTGGACGTGGGCCACTTGCTCATGGCGGGGGAGAACCCTGCTCAGAGTGTGGCAGCAGCAGCCTCAGCGGGACGGCTGTTTGGGATACAGGTGGGGGGCAGGAGGTGGCATCCCGCCCTTTTGGGGGGGGAGGAGGAGTGGATTCATTTATGTATTTTTATTTCTGGAATTCTTTATTTTTATATTGATGTAGGGTTTGTGTATTCATGTTAAGCTTTTCAGTTGTTTATATATTGACTTGTGTACAGGGCGTCAGGGCAGTGCTCGGGTGTGGGGTCCTGGGGATGCAGGCACAGATTCACAGCCGCATCTGACGGCCAGCCCGGCTGGTAGGGCGTGTTGATTAAGATGGGGCGAATCACATGTTGAACAACTAACTACAGGGAGCGAGGACATTCAAGTCATGGAACTTGCAATTCAGATGTTTCTATTTAGGTTCAGCGGTAGGACATTTTGATTTATAAGAGTGCAGGAAGGCATTAGTTGCAATGGAGCTTGTACCTAAAACCTTCAGGAGCCAGGCATCCCCAAACTGCATGCTCGGTGAATAATGATCCTTGGTAGTTGCATGGACCTCGTGTCATGTTTGAAGGATGATACCCCCG